>OZ053307.1:21548882-22232411 GCA_964056655.1 Arabis hirsuta
AAAACTTTTATTTTTAAATAAAAGTTGTGACTTTAAAAAAATTAAAGCCATAATTTTTTAACTTTTAAAAATAAGTATCGTTCCTTAACAAAAATAAGAGAAAGCGGCTGTGTGAAAAAATTTAGGAGAGTTTTTTGGATTTTTAAGATTTTAAAACCATTAAAGTTTAATTGGATAAATTATGACTTAAAGAATTTTTATATTTTCTAAAAGTCCTCACAGTTTCCTCGTTAATATCAAAGTATGCGACTGCTCGCATTCAATTTTTTTAAAAAATTGAGAGCCTTGATTTTTGTTTTTTAAAGGGCCGATTAAATTTTCTTAAAAAAAAAGGGTGGCTGGAGGCGAATGGGGTTATAGTGTACAAAGGCAACAAACAAGAGAAAATTTTCTTCACTTTATGTAAACTATACTGTAACAATATCATGAGCTCACTATGTAATCTCTAGTACAGTTATACATCCAAGAAATTTCTATATCATTCTCACACCCTCTAGGCATATTATGGCCTTTAAGCGTAACATCATTATCTTCAATTAAACATCTTTCACAACACTGACATATTCTTTTCATCTGAGCCTATATAGTTCTTTTTTTGTTTTTTTGAAAAATGCCTATGTAGTTAAGCATGGAAAGAGATATAGTTATGATTGATTTCCCAAAAGGATTAAGAGACATTGTGTAATAACCCTGGCTAGAGATCAAAATACTTACGGGAAATGATCGAGGTAAGATCTAGTTGACGGAAGAAAAGTCGTCAAGCACGAGATGGTTCGAAGCACGACGTGGCGAGAAGAATGAGGTGGCGTGTTGTTTTTCAAATTTGATATTTTTATAAAAATATAAAAGTTTGCGGAAACACGACACATCTGCTCGGGATTGACGTACTTGGGATCAACGACAATGTTGTGATTACGTGCTGCATCAGTCATGCGATGATTGTGTAAGCACTTGCTACTAATCTTTGTGGATGCAGGGTTTTAATATTGAAATTGATTCGCATGTGATCTAATTAGATACATGCGGGTTTAAGGTAAATTTTTATGTGTGGAGTTAGGTTATTACAAGTGATCAAGAGGATCATGTAGTATCCTAACGTGCTAACATTCTAACTTCCTAACAAAGTAGAGGGCAGTTGACACTCCTAATGGGAGTCACGGAGGGACGGGATTGCAGTCTTTGGCCGTGGATTACAATAGTCGGATCACTGGTCTTTTAGCCTTTGTGGTTATGGCCGAGTGAGGTAAAAAGGACAATGGAAAGAAGTTGTCAATTCGCTGTATAGGGTTTGCTATCTAACATCTAACATGTTACGTTACAAAGAGGACTACAGTAAGAGGTCCTCTGGATTTGTTGTGTTTGATTTATCTTTTCTGCATGTGCATTCTCTGATTGATTGTATGATTTGCCTGTTGATTGTTATTTTGGGTTTGGGTTGGGAAATATATTTGTTACTGTTAAAGGGAGCCTTGGCTCACTGAGTAATTAGTACTCATGACTCCAATTTGTTTTGCAGGTAAGCCTTTAGAGGGAACCACTAGTGGGCGTACGGAACGTTATGACCACTAGAAGTAGGTTTTTATATGTCTTTTGCAAAGCTGTGTTTGTGATATGTTTTTATGATTTTTTTGGGGTCTATGCCTTGGTCAAACTTAAACCTTGTAAAGTTGTTGCAAATATATAAAAGTATGATTTATGAAATTGTGGTTGTTGATATGATATTAGTCTTGTCCAGACTAACACAACTCGAGATCATGGAACGAGTTGTAAAGCCTTAGGCCATGGTCAAGAGATAAATGTACCTTAGACAGGTTGGTTCGGATAAACTAGATTGGTTTTAGTGTCAACGGGTATCTAATCTGGCGTCCTGGTCGATCTGGTGCGTTAGACATGGTATTACCATTCCTTTTTTTATTCTTTCTTTCATCGATGCATAAGCTCTATGTGTGATTTATAGCCTAGTTTTGCCTCTAAAGAAATCTTAGAATATTTTTTTGTGCCTTTTGTGCACTATAACCACAATTGACATTTTCAATGGTTGATTTCCTAAAGGAAATAATTTAACACTTCTAGATCCTTGAAATCCAAGCCACCCGAATTATCATTGAACTACCCGAATTTAGCATATTTTATCATTGAACTACCACCCGAATTGCTCGACAAAGACCTCCCAAAGAAAAAAAAGTGGACTTTACATGTGGACTGGGCATCATCTTGACACGGTTTCAAAATAGGAGTACGACTAGAAACACCAACTGGAGAGGTACATGAACAATCCACCTCGATTTTCCTGTTTCGATTAACGAAGCTGAGTACGAAACACTAATCAACGACCTACACTTAGCCAAATGGATTGGAGCCAAACTGATTTGAGCTTTCTGCGAGTCCTAGCTTGTCGCCATCCAGTTCACTGGAGAATATTGGCCGCGCAAATACAACGAAGATACAAAGCATTTCGAAGAAAAATAAATAAATAAAAGATCGGAAAGAAGGAGTACCTTTTGTTGTAGAGATTGAAGTTAAGGACCGGAGACCTAATGGGGTATTTACAGAGGGAAATAATTACCAAGAGTAATCATTAACCCTTGGCGGCACTTCAAATTTGTAATTTATGCGACTTTTTGATTGCCTAGCTAATAAACGATCATGGTCAAGCCTCGTGTCTACAACAAGAGACACAATCAATTCATATCCTAACAATATTCGATCGCTAAACTGGAAAGTTTATTATTGAAGATGCGTACCTTCCATTAAGATCCTACCCGGATTTGAAATCGATTTAATAATATGCATGACCGGACCCAAAGCGAATGAACGAACTCAACCTGTGAGGATCACAAGCCCGAGCAACACTATATCTTGGCTAATATCATGAAAAAGACGTGTGTTCGGCCTCATAAGCTGGAGATTGGCCCAACCGACCTTTAAATCATATAAAAACTTGGGCGTTAGGAAATTTTTGAAAAATAAAAAATGAAAAGATAAGAATAAGAGAAAAATCGTTGAAAGAAAAAAAAATATCCTATCATAAATACAATTCACTAAGAAATATTCCTTCCGTTTTAATATAAATAATATTTTAAAAATTTTACACATATTAAAAAAATATATTAATTTTAATATATTAATATATTGTTTTTTGCACTAAACAATTTTTCATAAATTTAAGTTAATAATAGTTAATAAAATTAATTAATGTGTCTTGAAGTTTACAATTCATCATCATTAGTTTTTAAAAACTGCATTGAAAATTGAAAACATCATATATTTTAAAAGAAATTTTCTTTCTAATAACTTTGATTTTTCTGTGAGCACAGAATTTGAATCCCTAAAACCAATCCGACAAAACAGGTTTTCTGTTTATCCGAAGCAAAGCATGGATAAGTGTGCATATAACTCGTAATTTCTATCATTGCATAACATCAAATTTTGGTGTCCCATGTCCATAACATATCAGAGCACGACAAAGCAGCACAAGACAAGCTTTCACTTTACATATCATTCAGCTTCATTAAATATTTTATTGTAGTCTTTTTAATTATATGTACCTTTTCTTATCTTTATATATATATATATATATATATATTTTTTAAACTATTCTACCGTATAGAGTCCCAACATGATATTTTTTTGTTGGAATGTTTTTTTTTTTAAAACTTTTTGTTGAAATGCTTAAGTGCGAATATGATGATAAAAATAAAATAAAAATAAGCTACCATGGATTTCTTACCGTTTTAACCGTTACTAAGTTTCAATGTGCTTTTTTTCTTTTTTTGCTTAACAAGTTTCAGTGTGTCGAATTTGAAATAATTTGTATTTTCTGAAAATCGAATTTTTAAAAATCGAAAGGAAAGTTTTTCTCTCAAACAGGTGTCTAATGCTCATTGAGCAATCTAGGTCTCATCTTTCTATATAATTGTAAAAATCTAACATGTAAAGGACGTGTGAGAGAATACTAAGAAAAAACATTTCTTTGCGATCGTCTTTTTCCTCTCCGCCGTCTTTACTTTCGTTTTCAATCGTTGAGTGTGTGTGATCATGTCGAATTTGAAATAACATGTAAAGGACGTTTACTTTCGCTCGTACTGTTGAAATCTCAACATGGTACCAGAGCACAGTGAGGGTGTGATCATGTCTGTGACAAATCCGTTTATGTTTCCTACTCATATTAACGTGTCTAGCTTTGTTTCTGTTAAGCTTACATATCAGAACTATCTGAGCTGGAAAACACAGATGGAGGCGTTGTTACGTGGTCAGAAGTTGCTGGGTTTTGTTAATGGTCATCAGAAACCTCCTTCCGAAAAGATTTGTGTAAAGATCAATAACGTTGTCACCGAAGTAAGTAATCCTGATCATGAATCTTGGTTACAAACTGATCAGTTAGTTCAATCGTGGTTGTTTGGTACGTTGTCTAAAGAAATCATAGGGTATGCTTATGGTTTAACAACTGCTCGTGATGTGTGGTTGATGATAGAAGAAAAATTTAATCAGAGCTCTATTTCTCGTGAGTTTGATCTTCTTGCCTCTCTTCACGTTATCACTAAGCGTAATAAGGATCTGCGTGAATATCTTCGTGAGTTTAAAGCTTTGTGTGATCAACTAAGTTCTATTGGTAAACCAGTCTCTGAGTCCATGAAGATCTTTTGTCTCCTGTAAAGTCTGGGTAAAGAGTATGAATCTTTTGCAACTGCGATCCAAACCTCTATGCATAAACCTCCTGCTCCAACCTATGCTGAAGTGGTTTCTCGGCTTATTGGTTTTGATAACCGTATTAAAGCATATGCTCCTGTTTCTGTTAATCCTCACTTGGCTTTTCAGGTTCAAAACACTGGTCCAATGGTGAATTTCCCTTCCAATGGTCAATCTTCTCATGGTTATGGATAGGGAGGTCGAGGTTATAATGGTGGTCGTTCTGGTGGTTCTCGTGGTCGCAGCGGTTACTCTTCCCATGGTAGAGGCTTCACTCAACAAGTTTCTCATTGGAATGGTCAAGGATCCCCTTCTCCACAGGGACAATCAAACACTAACAGACCCATATATCAAATCTGTGGCCGTGTTGGTCATACTGCTCTTAAATGTTGGGATCGTTTTGATAAGGCTTATCAAAGCACTGATGTGCCTCACGCACTTGCTGCTTTGCACATTACTAGTCACTCTCCAAGGGAATGGTACACTAATTCTGGTGCCACATCTCATATTACCAACTCTCCTACTCAACTTGACAATGCAAATGTTTACTCTGGCTCTGAAAATGTTATGGTAGGGAATGGTGAGTTTCTTCCCATCACTCATGTTGGTCAATCTTCTTTATCTACACCTTCAGGTAGCCTTCCCTTAACTGATGTGTTGGTGTGTCCACACATTCAAAAGCCCTTAGTATCTATTTCAAAGTTATGTGATGATTTTTCCAGTGGTTTGTACTTTGATTCTGATGGTGTTTGTATTTTGGATAAAACCAATCAGAAGGTGTTGACACAGGGAAAAAGGCATGAAGATCTTTATAGATTGGAGGACTCGAGTGCACAGGTGTTCTTCTCTTCTATACAACAATCAACCTCTAATGATATTTGGCACCAACGTCTCGAACATCCCAACTCTAAGTCCTCCAACATCTAAAGAACACAAGGCTATTATAAGTCATAAGAGCAGATTAACCTCCATTTCTGGACTTTGTCAGATGGGGAAGAGCTCCAAGCTTTCTTTTTCTAATTATGAGTTTGTTGCTTTAGAACCTTTGGAGAAGATTCATTGTGACTTATGGGGTCCTGCTCCTATTACTTCAAATCAAGGATTTAAGTATTATGTTATCTTTGTGCATCATTATAGTCGTTACAGTTGGTTTTATCTTCTGCATTAAATCCAAGTTCTTTTCAGTGTTCTTGAGTTTTCAGAAGTTGGTTGAAACTCAATTTGATAGGAAAATCAAGTTATTTCAGAGTGATGGTGGTGGAGAATTCACTAGCAATGTTCTTAAACAACACTTCTTGGATAAGGGAATTCTTCACTTAATGTCATGTCCTTATACTCTTGAACAAACGGTCTAGCTGAGCGAAAACATCGTCATATCACTGAGCTAGGTCTCACTATGTTGTTTAACAGTAGCACACCACAAAAATTTTGGGTTGAAACTTTCTATATAGCTAATTATCTCGTTAACTTACTGCCTTCATCGGTTAAGCAGTTTCAAAGCCTTTAAGAGGTTTTATTTCATTTAAAACCAGTTTACACGTCTCTAAGGGTTTTCAGATGTGTGTGTTATCCTTGCCTTAGACCATATGCAGCTACTAAGTTTACTCCTTGATCTACTCAGTGTGTATTTCTTGGTTATCATGCTCAATACAAAGGGTATCGATGTTTGCATCTTGAGTCCGGTAAAGTTTACATAACTCACAATATCATATTTGATGAGAGTTGCTTTCCTTATAAATCTCAGCCTTCTTAGCCACTCTTCTAATTGGTCGCAATGGCATCAATCTCTTCAGCCTTCTGTTGTACCTGAGGTACTTCCCTCACGATCCTCTTCCGTTGTGCCTTCTATTGTCACGTCTCCCTCTATTCATGTGTAATTGGAAGGTCTCCTACTACAGAAGAAAACAATATTGAGCGTATGACAGGTCTTGAACCTGCTTCTATAGGCGACAATATTGTTTCTTCCCCAAGTAGAGACGATATATCTTCTTATGTGGTTAGTTCTTATGAATCACAATCTTCGGTTTCACCAATATCAACTGGACATACGGATCCTATTATTCCTGTTGTTTCTAATAATCATTCAATGGTTACACGTGCTAAGGCTGGAATTAGTAAACCAAATCCTCGTTACATTTTGTTTGCTGATAAATCTATACCGGCTATTCCTAAGAGTGTTGCTGAAGCTCTCAAGCACCCTGGTTGGACAGCTGCAATGCAAGAGGAAATGGATACTATTCAAGTTACTCATACATGGGACTTGGTCCCCTTTGTTGATGTTTTGGGTTGTAGATGGGTGTTCACGGTTAAACTTAAGGCAGATGGCTCTCTTGATCGACTCCGAGCCAGACTCGTTGCTAATGGTTTTCTCCGAGAAGAAGGGGTAGATTTTACAGAAACCTTTAGTCTAGTGGTCAAAACAGCTACCATACGGATAGTCTTGTCTATCGCTACTGCTAAAGAATGGCCTCTTACACAACTTGATGTTAAAAATGTCTTTTTACATGGAGATTTACAAGAAGAAGTCTTTATGACTCAACCGCCTGGCTTTATTGATCCGCAGTTTCCTAATCATGTGTGCAGCTTGCAAAAGTCCTTGTATGGCCTCAAACAAGCTCCTCGAGCATGGTTTGAGAAGTTCTATAATTTTCTTCTAGAATTCAGATTTTTTTGTAGTACTGCAGATCCGTCTCTCTTCATCTATCATCATGAAGGTAAAACGTTGGTTCTTTTGTTGTACGTTGATGATATGGTACTTATTGGGAGTTGTTCTTCTCTTTTACAATCTCTTCTCCAAGCTTTACATTCTGAATTTGCTATGGAAGATCTTGGTCAGTTGAGCTATTTTCTCGGCGTTCAGGCTACATTCCATGATAATGGACTATTTCTTCATCAAGCAAAGTATACAGAAGAAATTCTTATCATGGCAGGCATGCAATCTTGCAATCCTATGCCAACGCCTCTGCCTTTACAATTGGATCAAGTGTCGCGTGGTGCTAAGTTATTCTCCGATCCTACGTATTTTAGAAGTCTTGCGGGCAAGCTACAATACTTGACACTAACTCGGCATGACATACAATTTTCGGTTAACTTTGTGTGCCAACGTATGCATTCTCCGACCCTCTCTGATTTCACCTTTCTGAAACGAATTCTCAGGTCTCAGAGGTATGAGTTCTCTTGGCATCAATCTTTCAAAAAATAGTGATTTGTCTTTAGCCGCGTACTGTGATAGTGATTGGACGGGTTGTAAGGAAACTCGGCGATCTACTACTGGGTTCTATACTCTTCTTGGTTCTCAGCTTGTCTCCTGGTCTACTAAAAGACAGCCTACGGTGTCACGATTCTCTACCGAAGCAGAGTATCGAGCCTTGGCATACACCGCAGCTGAACTCACTTGGATCTCTGCGGTTCTTAAAGATTTGGGTATCTCTCAACCTCAAGCTGCCTTATTGCTTTGTGATAATCTCTCTGCAGTTCATCACACTACCAATCTCAAGTTTCAAGTCGCTCTAAACATTTTGAAGTGGATTATCATTTTATTCGGGAAAAAGTAGCTCTTGGACTCATCGAGACTAAACATATTCCGGCACCTCTACAACTTGCCGACATTTTCACTAAATCCTTGCCTCGCGTTCCGTTCTTGGCACTCCGTAGCAAACTCGGAGTTTGTCTTCCACCAATCTCGAGTTTGAGGGGGGATGAAAGTGTAAACCAGAAACAGAGCAATGTTTATTACGAAGGAACGAAATAGAGTGGAGATCAATTGGACCTGAACAAGTCTAATTAGACATTTGGCCTTAAGCACTTACGAAGCCCATCATCAAATATATTGTGAAGTAACAATACGTGTGATATCTTGAAAAACAGAGAAGATATTTCAGAGCAAGCTTGTTATGAGAAAGGACAAAAATGGAGGACCACAAGAACAGGTGTCTAATGCTCGTTGAGCGATCTAGGTCTCATCTTTCTGTATATTGTAAAAAGCTAACATGTAAAGGGCGTGTGAGAGAATACTAAGAAAAATCATTTCTTTGCGATCGTCTTTTTCCTCTCGGCCGTCTTTACTTTCGTTTTCAATCGTTGAGTGTGTAAGCTCGCACTGTTGAAATCTCAACATGCCCTTACGTGCTCGGAACTGGCCCGGGAAAGGGACTACTCGGAGAAGCTCCTCCTCATTCTAAGCTCTCCCCGACTATTTTAACTACTCCGGTTCATCGGAAAAGGTTTGCTTCGTCCTCTAAATTGAAGGGGTCGATTCCTTCTGATCTCTCTCCCTCAATAGGACAAGTCTCCTCACTCGTTCGTTAATCAGGGGTCGGCTCCTACCGGCGTTTCTCCTGTAAATCCGGTTGACACTACCTCGGTCCCGGATGTTTCTTCTTCAGCTTTCAATTGGGCTGCAAACATCAATCGGGAATGTCGAATTCCTGAATCTTCTGTTCCTATCTCTGTCTCTCCAGAAGGTCGGCCTCGTGTTAAAGTCCCGAATGGTGTCTTCGAAAGAGAAGCAAAGATACACGCCGATTACATAGTCAGGATTTTCTACGGTAAAGCTCCATCCTATGGGAAGATTTGGGGAGTCCTAAACTACCTATGGGGGAAAGACTGAAGAGTCACAATGCATAACCTCACGCCAAATGCTTTCCTCTTCTATGTCCCATCCCCTACTGTACGTCGTCGGATTCTCCAACATGAATTGTGGAGAGTCAGAGAGTCTCCCTTCTTTGTAACGGAATGGAAATCCGACTACAACCTAAACCCACCGTCTCTTGAAAGGGCTCCAATCTGGGCAACAATAAACAACATTCCTTTTTATCTGTAGTTTATCCTGGCTCCCTCCTCTTTGTAACGAAATTGGGCACAAGTCCGCATTCTGTCCAACCGCTCAAGACCCTACCTAGGGAACCAAGAAAGAAGTCTACACAAAAGAAAGCGACTGGCTCAAACCCAGCAGGGGTTTCTAATCCTTCGTCATCTGTAAGGGATAGCTCTTCTAATGCTGTAGTCATAAACTCTCCCTTGGTCGATCGCAATGCGGTAGAGAAATTGTCTTCTTTTGGGAAATCTATGTTGCTACGTAAGTATAGTATCGAAACCGAGATTAAGATAAAACAATAACTCTGTTTTATTGCTTTAGAAAACTAACTCAAAAACTAAAGCTCACAATCTCCAAAAGCTCTTAAGTTATGTCACATCTTGACATATCCTTATATAGAGATCTTTAAGTCCTAATCCTATTAAACATTACATTTAGATAACTCCTAAACATAATTCATCTTTATCTTCTTATTTAACTATAACTCGGTTAGGATTAGGATTACTTCATTCTCAAGCTAACTTCAAGCTTATCTCAACATTCTCCCTCCTAAGCTTGAAATCATTTCCACTCAAATCTTTCATTCCAATAAGATCTCTCATCTCTTTGAACTTCAATTTTCCAAGAGCCTTTGTCAAGATATCAGCCTTCTGTTCATTCCCGGGTACATGCTCTACTTCGACTTGACCGTTCTCAACACATTCCCTTATAAAATGATACCGTGTATGAATGTGCTTACTACAACCATGAAACACTGGGTTCTTGGTAAGAGCAATGGCCGACCGGTTGTCAATCCGAATAACAACTTGTTCACACGACATACCAGTGACCTCTCCAAGCAAGTCTTTTAATCTTGTCTCGCCGCCTCAGTCCCTGCCATAAATTCAGCTTCACAAGACGACAATGCAACCGTGTCTTGTTTTTTAGAGCACCAAGTGATTGGACTTCTACCAAGATAAAAAATGTGTCCCGTCGTGCTCTTTCCATCATCGGGGTCCATGTTGTGACTGCTGTCGCTATAGCCCACTAGTCTCGGCACACTCGAAGAAGATCTTTCAAACAGTAAACCAAGATTAGTTGTTCCCTTGAGATACCTCAAACACTGTTTTAACGCAACACCATGAGACTCCTTTGGATCCTGCATATGTCTGCTCAAAACTCCCACACAATATGACAAATCCGGTCTTGTATGTAAAAGGTATCGAAGACAACCAATGTTCCTTCTATAGGCCGTAGCATCAATTGAGCGTTCTCTTGGTGACTTACACAATTTCAATCCAGATTCCATCGGTACATGAACATATTTGCAGTCCTTCATACCCGCTTCTTCTAGAATCTTCAAAGCATACCGATTTTGACTCAACGTTATTCCTCCTTCAAACTGACACACTTCAATCCCAAGGTAATACGTGAGTTTCCCGAGATCACTCATATCAAACTTGGAACTCATCTCATTTTTGAACTCTTCAATATTCCTTGAAAGGAAGGAAAAGTCTACAAACAGGTCGTCTACGTAAACTGCAACAACAAGACGATCACCATTCACTACCTTTCTATAGACCGACGGTTCCTTTGAGCATTTTACGAACCCAAACTCGCAAAGTATCTGATTCAACTTGTTGTTCCACGCCCTAGGAGCCTGTCTCAATCCATACAATGCTTTGTTTAATTTGTAGACTTTTCCTTCCTTTCCTCGTACTTCAAAACCTTTTGGTTGAACAACATACACCGTTTCTTTCAATTCTCCATGAAGAAAAGCTGTTTTTACGTCCAAGTGGTGTACTTCCCATCCATAAGATGCTGCAAGATTCACAAGAAGCCGTATAGTCTCAAGGCGAGCTACGGGAGCAAAGACTTCTTCAAAATCAATCCCATGTTGCTGCACATACCCTTTGGCGACAAGGCGAGCCTTGTGTTTATTGATACAGCTATCGGAGTTCCGCTTTATCTTGAAGACCCACTTTAACCCTATGGGTTTTACCCCAGCAGGTAAGTCCACTAAATTCCACGTGTGATTTTTCTCAATTGAATGAATTTCATCTTCACATGCCAATACCCATTCCTTCGACTCTCTAGCCTCACGAAAGTATCTTGGCTCATCATTCAAGTGTAATAGTAACACGTCTCCGTCTTTCTCAGCAAGCAACATCAAGCACTCCTCTTCCTCTGTGCTTAAGTCATAATCATCAAGATGTTTAGGTCGTGTGCTTTGTCTTGTAGTCCGTCTTAGTGGTGCTCTGTTCTGGTCAGCCTCTCTGTTTTGCTCATCTTCCTCTGTTCTCTTTGTTTCCGGAGAAACCGATCTAGCTTCTTCATTAACGTCTCCTGGGAGCTTTTCAACATCATTCTCCACATCTCTAAGCATCTCATGATCACCAAAATCTCCAAGAGAAACAGTAATACTGTCATCTGGAACTGACTTACCCATGTTCCAACTCCAGCCTTTGGTCTCATCGAAAACTACATCTCTACTAACAATTACCCTTTGACGTTGCGGATCAAACATTCGATAGGCCTTCGACCCTGACTCAGTTCCTAAATGCACCAGCATTTGCGACCTATCATCAAGCTTCCTTAAGTGTGGCTTGGTGATTTTAGCATAGCCAATGCACCCAAAAACCCGTAAGTGATCCAAGCTTGGCTTCTTGTTACGAAATACCTCGTATGGCGTTTGATCATCTAAGGCCCTTGTAGCTGTTCGATTAATCAAATAGGTTGCATATCTTGTAGATTCTCCCCATAAATAATTTGGCAATCCCATGTGCTTTAAAATGCTCCTCGTCATCTCCATCATTGTACGATTACGTCTCTCGACCACTCCGTTTTGTTGCGGGGTATATGAAGTAGTAAGGTGTCTTTTAATCCCAAATTCGTCACAATAAGAGTTAAATTCTTGAGACCCAAACTCTCCTCCTCTATCAGTTCTAAAAGTTTGCACTTTTAATCCCGACTCTTGTTCTACCACTTGTTTGAATTTTAAAAATTTTTCAAACGCATCTTCCTTCTCTTTCAACAAAACGGTCCACATATATCGTGAATGATCATCAATAAGGACTAGAATGTACCTTTTTCCAGCAGCTGTACTCGGCGTTATTGGTCCGCAAAGGTCTCCATGGATAAGCTCAAGACATTGGGTTGCTCGATAGGAAGTTGCTTGGGGAAACGATCTCCTGGTTTGCTTTCCCATCATACATGATCTACAAACTTCCTTCACAAAACCAATGTTCGTAATTCCTCTAACGAGCTTCTTATCAACCATGGACTTTAGAGTAGTGTCATTTATGTGACCTATTCTTGCGTGCCACTTACTCGACTCTTCCATCTCTGTTAGGTTCAAACATGTATCATTCCTTATTCCCATCCGTACCTTGTAGAGACGGTTTCTTGATCTTTTGGCCCTCACAAGCAGCTTTCCATAACGATTGTGCATGGTCATGTACTCTCCCTTGAGCCTTATATCAAAGCCCGACTCTGTAGCTTGCCCTAGACTTATGATATTGCTCCTCAGCTCTGGTATATAATACACATCGGTCATCACTCTTGGTTCTCCGTTAGGATTAGTGAAAGTAATGGACCCTTTCCCTTTAATATCTATTCTTGAATCATCACCAAAACGCACCTTACCACTAACCGATCTATCAATTTTATCAAAGTATCTCAAATCTCCGGTCATATGGTTGTTAGCTCCATTATCTAGGTACCAAGTGTTATCTTCTCCCGGCTTTGATTCATACTTACTTGGTATGCAGTTTTGTTCATTCAAGAACACTACTTCGTGCATCATGAGCTTATCCGCGTCTTGTGTATCACTTTTCTCACCTTCTTGAGTTTCTAGTAACTTCAACATACGTTCATGACAATTTGATGCAAAGTGCCCTATTTTATCACATCGGTAACACGTGATTCTTGAAAGATCACGTCCTCCACCAAAACGACCTCGGCCCCTTCCTCTGCCGAAGGACCTTCCTCCATGTCCCCTGCTTCTAAAATCACCTCCTGAATCTCGATGGTATTGGTTTGATTGTCCCTCTTGGTTTGCATACATCAGTTTCATTTGGTCTTCTGGTGCATCTTCCTCCTCAAAGACACGTTCTTCGTATGCTTTTAAGCGCCCCACAATATCTTCGAAACTAGTATTGTTAAGGTCCAATACTTGCTCCAAAGATGCAACCATGTGTACGTACTTCCTCCGTGGAAGACTTTTCAAAAACTTCTTCACTATCTTTGATTCATCAAGATTCTCTCCCAGGGCTTGTGATTTCGCTGTGATTTCAGATAACTTCCCCACGAAGTCATCGATTTTCTCATCATCCTTCATCTTCAAGCGGTCAAACTCGGCCATCAATGTTTGTAACATGGCCTCTTTGACTCTCTCAGCTCTAACGTGCCTTGCTCGAATTGCTTCCCATACTTTCTTAGCAGTATCAAGCTCTCCCACTTGTAAAGTTAGGGTTTCAGGTATGGATTGAAGCAATAGGGCAATCGCCATATTATTCTTCTCATCATCAGTAGTTGTCGGCTCTGTTTCGACAACTTCCCACACTTTGTGTACCTTAAGAGCGATCTTCATCCTCATGGCCCATACGGTGTAATTGATCGAGGTAAGCATCGGGCACACGATAAAGGAAGACCCTCCTCCTTCTTTTGCTTTCACGGTAACAGGAATGATGTCTCCCATCCTTCACGATTGCCTGAGTGCTCTGATACCAATGTTGCTACGTAAGTATAGTATCGAAACCGAGATTAAGATAAAACAATAACTCTGTTTTATTGCTTTAGAAAACTAACTCAAAAACTAAAGCTCACAATCTCCAAAAGCTCTTAAGTTATGTCATATCTTGACATATCCTTATATAGAGATCTTTAAGTCCTAATCCTATTAAACATTACATTTAGATAACTCCTAAACATAATTCATCTTTATCTTCTTATTTAACCATAACTCGGTTAGGATTAGGATTACTTCATTCTCAAGCTAACTTCAAGCTTATCTCAACAATCTAATCTTAATACCACAAAGCCAGTTGTGGTATCAGACGCCTCTGGAAAAGAAGATAACCTTTCATTCACTCCTGTTCAAACAAAAGTTTGGAGGGCTGTCTCTTGTTCTAAGAAAGATGACAGTCAGGGCCAGAGCTCAAGTGTCGCTAATTCCTATTCCTCTAAGAATAGTAATGCAAATAATAAGGAGTTGGTGGTCTGTGCGAATAAGTTTACTGTTTTGATCCAAGAGGAGGATATCGAGGCTAATGATCTGCAACTCTCTGTGGTTGTAAATTCACCAATTCCTTCCCCGACCTCTCCGTCTTCACTCCAGAAACTGAAAAAGAGAAAGAGAATGATTGGTAATTCACCTCCGGTAGGTGGCGTGATTCCTATGCTTATAGGAGGTCCGTCTACCTCCACCAATAATTAATGTCAGATACTTTTTTTTGAAACGTGCGTGGTATCAACGATATTACGAAGCATCGTCCCTTCTTAAATTGGTTAAATTCTAAGCCAGTTTCCTTTGGAGCGCTACTCAAAACGCACATAAGGGTTTGCAATTTACAACAGATTTTGTCTTGTATAGGACCCGAGTGGTCTTCTATTAATAACTCCCAATATTCGGATATCGGTAAGATATGGATCATCTTCAAGTCTCCTGCTGTAGTGAGATTCCTTTTCTCAGATCTTCAATCAATTACAGTGGAGGTTACCTTGGAATCAGGCCATTGTTTTGTCTACACGGCAGTGTGCCTCAAATGATCTTGATACTAGGAAGGAATTATGGCTATCCCTACGTGATACGTGTTTGGCTTTTGGACTATCATCATTGCCATGGCTAGTTAATGGAGATTTCAATGAAATCTTATACCCATCAGAAACTTCCAACTCGTCTATCTACATGACTTCTAGTCAAATGAGGGAATTTGGTGATTGTTTGGCTGAACTTGGTCTGTTTGATTTGCCATATCAGGGACCGCAGTTCACTTGGTCTAACCATCAACCAGAAGACCCGGTAGCAAAAAAACTGGACAGATGCTTGGTTAATAGAAATTGGCAAATGGTTTTCCCTACAATTCACTGTTTTTTTGAAGCACCAGAAATTTCTGATCACTCACTGTGCCACATCAGAATATTCACTAAGCCCCCGGACTTCGGAACACGTCCATTCAAGTTCTTAAATCTATTAACGAAGCATCCTGCCTTCTTGGATACCGTTACAACTGCTTGAAATGAAGATGGGCCGATGTCAACTACTTTGAAAGATTTTTGCTACAAGCTTAAAAAGACCGTTAAAGACACTGTGTAAAGAGAATTTCAGTGATATTGAGAAGAGGGTTTTGGAGGCTTCTACAGTTCTGAAAGCAGCTCAACTTTCGGCTCTGCATGATCCGTCGGCTGAAAATATGGCTACTGAGAATGAAGCTCGAGACTCTTGGTTAAACTTACGACAGGCGGACGAAAGTTTCTTTCGACAGCGGTCAAGAATAAAATGGTTAGCAGAGGGAGATTTCAACACCACTTTCTTCTATTTCGTTACTAAGTTAAGGAATGCGTTCAATGCTATCAAATTCATCATTAGAGCAGATAGAACTCGTGCTCAGACATCAAAGGACATTCATGAGTATGCGGTGGAATATTTTATGGACGTAATGTGCAGTTTGCGTGGTCAATTAAGCCATGAGTTGCCTGGTTTTATGTCTGATCTTCATCTCCCAGAATGTTCAAATGGTCATAAGCTTGCACTCGTAGCTCCGGTAACAATGGAAATCATCAAAGAGTCTTTGGATCATATGCCTTCTAGTAAAACACCGGGGCCAGACGGTATGACAGCGGAATTTTTCAGAGCGAGCTGGAGTGTTTTGGGGCTTGAATTGTCAAACTCAATGAAAAATTTCTTCAATTCTCCTTTCATGCCAACAGCCTTGAACTCTACCTCTCTTGTTTTGCTCCAGAAACGAGTTGGGGCAGACGAGCTAAAAGATTATAGACCCATATCTTTTTTGAATACGGTTTATAAAATCATTACAAGGATCTTGGCGGATAGGCTAAAAGGAGTTCTCCCTGATATTATAACTCCAATCAAACCGCTTTTGTCAGGAAAATGTTACTTTTGGAAAATGTGATGCTTGGCTCAGAAGTTGTTAATGGATATCACAAAGACTCTCAACCGGGAAGAATTACACTAAAAGTAGATATTTCCAAGGCCTTTGACTCGGTTCGTTGGGATTTCCTTCTGACCACACTACAAGCTTATCAAGTTCCTCCAGCCTTCTTCCATGCGATCAGATCCTGTATTTGCTCTCCTTCTTTCTCGGTTAGCATAAATGGAACCTCATCGGGTTATTTTAAAGGCAAAACGGGGCTGAGGCAGGGAGATCCTATTTCGCCTGCTCTATTTGTAATGGCGATGAATGTCCTATCTTTAATGCTAAACAAAGCGGCCGAGGAGGGGAAGTTCAAATATCACCAAGGATGTGAAGATATACAGCTCACTCATTTATCTTTTGCAGATGACCTTCTGATATTTCTTGATGGCTCGCTAAACTCCATAGAAGGGGTCTTTGAGGTTTTGCAAATGTTCGAACTTCTATTAGGACTTGGTGTTAATATCTCAAAAACGTCCATGTTCTGCTCAGGAATTGATGAGGCTGTTCTGGTTGAAATTAAGGATAAGTTTGCCCTAACTCCTCAGCCTTTACCCATTCGTTACCTGGGTCTGCCCCTTTGCACTAAAAGACTTTCTGTTGGAAATTGTGACCCTCTTTTGATACAGATTAGGAAGAAGATAAACAGCTGGTCTCACCGCCTTCTCAGTCTTGCTGGGAGATACACTCTTCTGTCTATCGTAATAGCAGGGATCATTGGCTTCTGGAGCTCTGCTTTCATGCTGCCTAAGCAGGTTATAAAGCGGTTAAATACCCTCTCTAGTGCTTTCTTTTGGCATGGCTCGACTGACTCGGCTAGAGGAGCAAAGGTTAAATGGGCTGACATTTCATTACCCAAGAAAAAAAGCGGGATCAATCAGGGTGGCTTGGATTAGAAGGAAGTATTTGTCTCACTCGTCTTTCTGGGGGTTAAATGAAAAGAATTATCGGTATTCCTGGATGTTTAGGAAGCTGTTGAAATTAAGACACGTAGCATCTTCCTTCCTAAGAATCAAGATAGGAAATGGAGATGATACCTTTTTCTGGTGGGATCCGTGGACACCTTTTGGCCCTCTTATTCGTTATCTCGGCATAGATGGTCTTTCCCTCATGGGCATCCCTCTTTGTCAAACAGTTAGTGATATTATATCTTCCGGAAGATGGACATTACCCCCTGCAAGATCGGAATAACATGTTAATCTTCATGTCTTTATCACTACTATTCTTCTATCCTCTTTTAGTGATAAGCCGATGTGGATGATTGATGATGTGGTACAAAAGACATTCTCATCGAGGAAAACATGGAATGCTATTCGAGAGTCATGTGATCCAGTTTCTTGGTACTCGTTAGTGTGGCACAATGCGAGAATACCGAAACAAGCATTCACGGTTTGGCTTCTTGTCTTAAACCGAAACCCGACTTTGGATCGTCTTCATAGATGAGGGGTGATATTGAACAACTATGTCTCCTTTGTGGTGAGGAAAACGAATCAAGAAATCACCTATTTTTTTGAATGTTCTTACTCCCAAGCAGTTTGGAAGAATATGGTTCAAAAGCTCCTAGCAACAAGTCCTCCTACTCTTGGGGGTCCTATATTGGGTTATTGCGAGCTCAAATACAGAAATTTCTCTTGCTCTGTTACAAGGGTGGCACGCTTGTAATAGAAGATATCATAGCCACTACAAGAAAACACGGTTTTAGCGTCGGCAAAATTCGTTCTACAGTGAACGTAATAGAAGATATTGGTTCTGTAAACTTTCACTTTCCTCCATCCTTCTTCCTCCCTCCCCCCATGATCTTTTGTCTGTTGGTAGTAAAAGATGAAAATTCATCTTCTTATCATGTAACCGTTTAAATATATATAATAAAGCAAACCCTTTACCAAAAAAAAAAGTTTCAGTGTGTCGTTTACCAAAAAAAAAAAAACCAGTTTCAGTGTGTCACATAATATTAAGAAATACCATTTTTTTTTAAAATAAAAAATTACCATTTGATACCATTTTTTTTTAAATTAGAATATCTAAATACTGCCTTCGGATATCGAAGAGATTATGTTCCAAATGTTTGAAACTACCACGGTTTATAAAAAAAAATTAGAAAAACGATGATGCATGCAATTTCAAATTAAACCTAGATGCACGTAATTGTTTTCTTTTTAATAACATGAAATTAAAAAAAAAAAAAAAAAAGAAATTGCACCTACGTATCAAGAGCTATCATATAATTGTATCAGATCAGAATCACTACGATGATAACATTTTTGGGTTCTGCTGATTAAAAAATCAAATAAAAAGTACTTAATTGTTATTTAATTAATCAGTCTCAGTCTATGAATCTGAGAATTGTGCAAATCTGAGAGAAAAAATGGCTGGGAAATTGGAGTCGTTCGAGGATCAAACGAGAGAAGGGCTTCTCTCTCGAAAAGCTTGTTCAGATTTCGGCTTCAATGACTCAAGCATCATCGTCGATGATCGTCGATCCAAGTTCCGGTGTTTCCGTTTTTGCTCCGACGGGATCATCGCCACCTGGAAAGCTCTCTACGACATCGCCGCTAAATTGTACGAGATGGGGCGTTCCGATCGCCGGAAAGTCTACTTCTCCGTCAAGATGGGAATGGCTCTCGCACTCTGCTCCTTCGTTATCTACCTCAAAGAGCCACTCCGTGATGCTAGCAAATACGCCGTCTGGGCCATCCTTACCGTCGTCGTCGTCTTCGAGTATAGCATAGGTACTCACGAATCTTTTCTAGATTCGGATCGAATCGATTCAGGGGTTATTTGTTGTTCCATTGAATCTTCTGGATTTTTTTTGTTTGTTCTCAACAAGTCCGCACCTGAATCTTCTCGATTCAAAATCCAATCTGAAATTTGTTGTTTGATTCACATCAAATCTGTTGCTTGTTTGATCACTCAGACTGATTTTTTGCAGGAGCAACATTGGTGAAAGGATTCAATAGAGCCATAGGCACACTCTCTGCTGGAGGACTTGCTCTTGGTATAGCTAGACTCTCTGTCTCAGCTGGAGATTTCGAGGAAGAAATTATTATTGTCAGTATTTTCATTGCAGGTTGGTTGCACCATTTACCAAATTCTCTCAATCCATACTATAAATTTAATCTTTACTTTTCATTATTACTAACGTTTTTCTCTTAATCCTTGTGAATCCATATCAGGATTTTCTGCAAGTTATTTGAAACTCTACCCGGCGATGAAGTCGTATGAGTATGCATTCAGGGTGTTTTTGTTGACATACTGCATCGTTCTTGTGTCGGGAAACAACACCAGAGAATTTTTCAGCACTGCTTACTACAGGTTTTTGCTAATCCTGGTTGGTGCAAGTATCTGTTTGGGTGTCAACATATTTATACTTCCCATTTGGGCTGGAGAAGACCTCCATAAACTAGTGGTTAAGAATTTCAAGAGTGTGGCCATTTCCCTCGAAGGTAGAGAGATAAATAACATGGGATGTGTCTCTTGTTTTATTCTGGATTGGGCTGATTTGTTTTCTTTTTCTGGTTTTGTTCTACTTTCCTAACTTTTCAGGATGTGTTAATGGCTACTTGCAATGTGTTGAATACGAGAGAGTGCCTTCCAAGATTCTCACGTACCAAGCTTCGGATGACCCATTATACAGTGGATACAGGTCCGTAGTCCAATCTACGAGCCAAGAAGATTCTCTGGTGCGTTTTCCGTAGGGTAATTTTGTTGAGCATTACTAGATAACTTAAAAAGAACTTTGATGATTAAAAGGTACCTCCTTTTTTGCAGCTTGATTTTGCGGTATGGGAGCCTCCACATGGACCTTACAGGACTTTCCATCATCCGTGGGCAAACTATGTCAAACTTAGTGGTGCGGTAAGGCATTGCGCTTTCATGGTCATGGCAATGCATGGCTGCATTCTTTCGGAAATTCAGGTAACTTACCATATTCTTATAATATCAATTCTATCTATGGCATGACACCGAGATTCTCGATGTTTGTGGCTGTACCTTTTGCAAATGAGTTGCTATAATGACTGTTAGAGACTATGCCTAACTGCTCCAAATGCTACTAGGTAATCTTCCTGTTTAACTAGATTGTGTTACTCTGAGAACAAAGTCTAACATCCGTCATTCAATTGCTCAAAAACTGCTTGAAACCAAGAAAATATCTAAAGAAACCATATTGCTGCAGAGTGTGATCTTCTTTTTTAGAATATGTTGTTACTAGTGAATGGTTGTCACTTCACTTGTCAGCAAGCTTTGCGTTCAGTGCTTAGAATTTGCGTTCAGTGCTTAGAAGTTGTTGAGGAAGGAGTTGTTGAAAAAAGAGATTTCTTTTGCACACAGTAGGCAATTTACACCCTTGAAAATCTTCACTCTCCTAGTATGGAGGGATTTATAGACACATTCTTGTATTTTGATTGGAATACGAGAACGCTCTTAAACTTGTGATATCAATGGGTGTGTGATTTACAGGCAGCTCCAGAAAAAAGACAGGCTTTCCGTCACGAACTTCAAAGAGTTGGAAACGAAGGAGCCAAAGTCTTGAGGTTGTTTGGAGAAAAGGTGGAAAAAATGGAGAAGCTAAGTCCAGGAAACATTCTTAAAGAAGTTCAACGAGCAGCAGAGGAACTGCAGATGAAAATAGACAGTAACTCCTTCCTTCTTGTCAACTCAGAAAGCTGGGCTGCTATGAAAGAGAAAGCCGAAGCTGAAGAAGCACAACAAAACTATCACGAAGCTAAAGACGACGAGAGCAAAGTGATCCAATCCCTTAGCCAGATTTGGGACAACAACCATCATCAGAATCCACACACTGGTAATGATTCTCAGCTATGGATTTCAACAGAGAGTATGATGCTTAGGAACCGAGAAAATTGGCCAAGTGTCTCATTCATAGGCGGTTCTATGATCAATGAGATAGAATCTAAAGTATATGAGAGCGCAAGTTCTTTGTCGCTAGCCACATTTGCGTCTCTTTTGATCGAGTTTGTTGCAAGGCTCCAGAATGTTGTCAACGCATTTGAGGAGCTAAGTACTAAAGCCGATTTCAAAGAGCCAGCTAGTGAGACACATAACAAGATAGATAAAGCTGGATTATGGACCAGACTCAGCAACTGCTTCCGCTCCAGGGATTAGCAGAAGCACTTGCAGATTTGTATAGACAATTAATATATGTATTTTTTTTGTTTTCGTCGTGAAATAAGTTCCTGATTCCTTTTTTTTTTTCCTTTCTTTTTGGCAAGTTATAAGTTACAACTCAACTGAAAGTTTTGTTCTAAGAATTTTGTTATGTTGAAATACAGTTTTCACTTTCAGTTGTATCATTTTATCATTTAGGGTTATTAAATCCGGACCAACTGATTTGATCCGAGACCTAACCAAATTAATCAATTTGGAAGTCAAAACAAAATCTTAGTATGGTTAAAAATATTTTCGTTCTTTCCATGTTCGAAAAACTAAAACTGAATTTAACCGATCCAAAGTTAATTTCAATTTTTAGATCGAAGATTGTATTTAAAGAAGCAAAGTAACAACTGAAATCCAAAATATACAAAACCGATTTATATTAAACTAGATATTCTAGGTGGTTTTATCAAAGTCAGTCTATGAAGTGAAGCACCTAAGTCTCGAAAGATGTTGGATCGTTAGATTGCTAGGTTATGATATTGGTAGAATAGAATAGAATCTCCATCTTGTTAAGAGCTGATATTATCTACAATGTTGAAGAGGAGGCTACTAAAGTATCAAGATTGTAGGTTGCATAAATCATGCCCTGTTGTGAAGCTATCAAACTATATGTGGGATGTTATTAATGGGGATTGAGAAACACGTATGCTTCCTCATCCGTAAAGTCCCATTTTTTTATGCTGAAGTTGTGATATGGACGACAATAGGCAGGCACTGGCATGTACCATTCCTCACATTGGGAGATTACTCTTTGCTACAATATTGTGGCATAAGTTTGTTGTGATGCTTTGATATCTAGGTGTTGAGCTCTTGGAACAAAAAGAAATGGTTATATGGTCAACTCCACAATGCCTAGGATATTGATGCAGAGTTTCTCCTTGATGTCTGTTGGGCTATCGCAGAAACTTGTTGACCAACATAGTCCAATGTAATATTTAGACAAGGATTTGCCCGCTTTACTTCAATATGTATAGTGGTAGAATTTCTTTTATTCATGCAAGATTCATAATGTAAGGTAGGTAAGTTTTCATTTTTTTTTCTAATGTTAATAAGATTAAGATGAAACAAATTATATTGAAATTTGTGTAAGAATATGATTTATGATTTTGACAAACTTGAAAGATGGAATTACAATGATGAGACCTTAATTCATCCGGTTCGGTTTCATTCAATATTAACCGAAAAAACAAAAACCAACAAACAAAGTACTAAAATGGATGATTAATTCAGAGGATTCCTTCGCATAATATTTCATGTGAGAAAATTGATCGGTTTACTCTTTACCCAAAAATTGTGTTTTCATAAACAATTATGCGGTAGATACTTTTTACAAATATGTTAAAGTTGTCGTCTTACATATACCACTTTTAGAAGTAAAGCATACATGGGTTAAGGTTTCTCATAAAATCATTCGACTATAGATAAATTAAAGGCTATAGAATAGTCTTAAATTATTGTGTTCTAAAGGCACTGGCGTTCGTCGATAAAAGAGATCTTGGTGAAAGGAGAAACTACATAAACTAGAGGACGAGGCTCCAACACAGTGAGTCTGACTAGATTGTTCGAGCAAGGATTGGTTTCATGTAGTTCGATATAAGTACTTTCCAAGACATAACAAATGGGTGTTTGAGGCTGAGGAATGGCTATCTCTTCGTTTTTCAACATCGCCACGACTGAAGACATATGTGGTCTATCATCTGCACGGTGTTAAACACATAGGAGAGCTATATGAATGCATCTTAGGACTTGTTTCTTTGATAGATGTGCTGATGATGATCAAAAGTATTTGATTTCATGTTCTATGGTTTCTAGCGCTTTTCTTATCCTAAAAAAAATTATTACTTATATATTTTTAAACTTTTGTCTCATGTGATCTCACATGTCGTTCCTTGCATCAAGGAAAACCTCTAGATCCGTGGAAGCAAGTAAGATTTTAAAATACTGCACAATAAAAGATGTTGGAATAGTTAATAGAAAACATAGCATTAAAGTTAATGAGCTCCAATATAGATCTCGAAAATTTTTCAAATAGTTATGTTTTACGAAAAATGTAAAAAAAAGTTATATACAGACAGTTATTGTAAAAGCAAAATTAAAACATTCTTAACCACAATCTAACGAACAAAAACAAAAATATAACTAAAATTGTAGTTATAATAAATTTATATATACTACTTTACGATGTGCCACTAAAAAATAATCACCAATTGTTCATAACCGTTTTTCTCTCAAGACAAGACGAAGAGAGGTTGACAGAAATCAAATAAAGCCACTACTTTTGCATAGTTTCTCTAGCCGACCTCGTCTGTGACATTGGTCGTACTTCTTCTTTTTATCCGACGTAGGTCGTACTTCTTCTTTTTATTTTGTTTAGTTTGTTTGATAATAATGGATCGAACTAAAACCAAATATCAATGGTTCGTGGTGATCCTCTTTGTTTGCAACGTTCTTCTCCTCGATTCTGAACCGGTATTTGCATTGTGTCGTTGCACAAGATGATACCGTCATCTTCCATTATCTTGTTTGTCGGTGATCGCCTCACATCAACACCGTACATATGTGTGTTTTGTTATATTCATTGTTCAATTTCCTCATCTTTATAATTTTCTAACAATTTCTTCGACACGTAACATTTTGATGTGTTGGCCGTATCTAGCCCAATCTCATGGAAGCCTTGTTCTTTACTTTGACTTCATTTGTTATGTTAGAATTGTCTCGGTATTTGTTGTACGATGATAGGTTGGTGTTGATTTTGGGAAATAAACAATGGGCAATCATCGCTTTTTTTTAATTCATTTTGGTACGAATTGTTTGTTTCCCGATTTGTTGCAACTAATTCATCATCGACCAGGCAGTTTCTCTTGCAAATGGAATTAGTTTCATTATGTGGCGATGATACATGTTTGTTTCATTCAACCGTCGCTTCCAATGAGTAATCACTTTGTCTCTCAATGGTAGAGTTCATTCCGATGATATTGCTACTATATGACATCTGCCAGTTCTCTGGAGCATTTGTATATGATTGAAGAGTGGGCATATCAATAAATAATTTGATCTCTAACATATATAATTGTATCAAATAATTTGCATGTGTTCGGATGATACAAAAATATGTATTCATCAATTTTCTTTAGAAATTATGTACAAATATTTTAAAGATTAATGAAATGTCAAATGTTAAAAACAAAATACTACTTTACGATTGTTAAAGAGAAACTAGAATTATTATTATTATTATATAGTAAATATCACTTTTAAAAATGTCAAACAAAAAAAATATTCAAACACATCAATGCAAAGAGTATTTGATAGTACAAATACCCTTCAATATAAAACGAATGTAAGGCATGCTCGGGAAGATCAATGGCCAACATAAATCAGAAACTGCACTAACGGTTCCGCAACATTCTTTCTTGATCCCATGAATATGTCCGTGCAGAATACCTTTAATGCTTTCGAAACATCCACTTGATGTATTTTTAAAAGCATTCAAACACCCCTGAGGATCTGTCGGTTGAGCACTCGAACGAGACCAAGTTATAGCAAAAACAAGGACCATGAGCAAAAATGTTGTCTTCATCATCGTAGATGCCATTTTTGTTAATTATTGTATTATAGATTAACTAAAAAATTGAGTTTACAACATTTATGTTGAGGATGACTATGAAACTTTTTTTATAGTTGTTTTACAATATATTATAAATACAATGTGTAGATATGCATTTACTCAAAATGGTAGTTTTTTATTTTTTTTTTATTTTATCTAGTCAAAAATAAAATCACAGTGCAATGCAAAATGGTAAGCAATTCAAATTCAAGATCATATATCTTGTAAAAGATATGTGTTCTTAAACAAGTTAATCTGTGGAAATTTAATTCTAACTTAGGAGATTATTTGTTTAAATTAAAACATGCATGAATCTCATGGTATTTATTTTTGTGTATTACATGAATCTTTTACAAATAAATTTGAAATGGTGCAGAATGAAGATTAGTTTGCACCCAAACACTCCATAATGAATACATATATCTTTGTAGCCAAACATTAGTTTAAGTTCCCAAATTGAAATTGTTTATCAGCGATTTCGAATTCGAACCCTCCTCATCTTCCTCGATAATCCTGCGCTCATTCAAATTCTCTCTTCCATAGAAGATCATATTCTAATCTCCGAGGAGGAGGATCAGTCTACTCCATTACCATCACTCTCGAAGCGTACTCGAAAAGATTCAATCTCTGCGATACTCATATCTGATTCCGATCCAACACTACAAAAGCAACCGTCAGAATCTTCTTCCACTCATTTGTTCATCCCTGATACACATCTCTCTGATGATTTCTCTGTCATCAACTGTTCCTTTGTTTCTAGAGCTGTAAATTCAAACCGCCACAACAAGTTTTCCGGTGAGTTAACTCTTAAAAATTTACACCCTTGAAAATCTTCACTCTCCTAGTATGGAGGGATTACTAGACACATTTTTAAGCAAATTAAAGCGATTGCGGTTATTATTAGGGACTAAAGTCCCACATCGGAAGTTAGAAGAGATCTTAAGCAATATATAAGGGATATGGACCACTATACTCATTGCCAATTGGTTTTGAGTTGGAAGCTCATATTCTAACATGTTATCAGAGCCCATGATCCAACTATCCAACCGATCTAAAAAAATTGATCTGACCCAAAAGTTGGTCCATCAAAACTCGGCCCGACCCAAAAAAATTGGTCCCGCCACTCAATGGCCAATATTCCGAGATTATGGCCAAAGAGCCATCATCTTGATGGAGCGTATTCGGAACTAAAATCCCACATCGGAAGTTGAAAGGGATCTTAAGCAATATATAATGAATATGAGCCACTCTCCTCATTGTAAATTGGTTTTGAGTTGGAAGCCCATATTCTAACACTTATTTACTACAAAATCTTGTATTTTGATTGGAATATGAGAATGCTCTTAAACTTGTGATATCAATGGGTGTGTGATTTGCAGGCAGCTTCAGAAAAAAGACAGGCTTTCTGTCACGAACTTCAGAGCGTTGGAAACGAAGGAGTCAATGTCTTGAGGTTGTTTGGAGAAAAGGTGGAAAACATGTTGAAGCTAAGTCCATGAAACATTCTTAAAGAAGTTCAACGAGCAGCAGAGGAACTGCAGATGAACCGATCTAAAGTTAGTTTTAATTTTTAGATAGAAGATTGTATGTAAAGAAGCAAAGTAACAATTGAAATCCAAAATATATAAAACCGATTTATATTAAACTAGATATTCTAGGTGATTTTATTGGAGATAACTTGTGGAACAAAACATATATCTTGCGGAATGAATGTGGGTTATCAGAGTCAGTTTATGAAATGAAGCCTATAAAATCCAAGTCTCAAAAGATGTTGGATCGTTAGATTGCTAGATTATGATATTGGTAGAATAGAATAGAATCTTCATCTTGTTAAGAGATGCTATTATCTACAATGTTGAAGAGGAGGCTACTAAAGTATCAAGATTGTAGGTTGCATAAATCATGACCTGTTGTGAAGCTATCAAGCTATACGTGGGATATTATTGTTAGGGATTGAGAAACAATTATGTTTCCTCATCCGTAAAGTCCCATTTTTTTATGCTGAATTTGTGATATGGACGACAATAGGCAGGCACTAGCATGTACCATTCCTCACATTGGGAGATTACTCTTTGCTACAATATTGTGGCATAAGTTTGTTATGATGCTTTGGTATCTAGGAGTTGAGCTCTTGGAACAAAAAAAATGGTTATATGGTCAACTCCACAATGCCTAGGATATTGATGCAGAGTTTCTTCTTGATGTCTGTTGGGCTATCGCAGAAACTTGTTGACCAACATAGTCCAATGTAATATTTAGACAAGGATTTGCCCGCTTTACTTCAATATGTATAGTGGTAGAATTTCTTTTATTCACGCAAGATTCATTATGTAAGTTAGGTAAGTTTTCATTTTTTTCCAATGTTAATAAGATTAAGATGAAACAAATTGTATTTAAATTTGTGTAAGAATTTGATTTATGATTTTGACAAACTTGAAAGATGGAATTACAATGATGAGACCTTAATTCATCCGGTTCGGTTTCATTCAATATTAACTGAGAAAACAAAAACCAACAAACAAAGTACTAAAATGGATGACTAATTCAGAGGATTGCTCCGCATAATATTTCATGTAAGAAAATTGATCGGTGTACTCTTTACCCAATAATTGTGTTTTCATAAACAATTATGCGGTAGATATTTTTTGCAAATATGTTAAAGTTGTCGTCTTACATATACCACTTTTAGAAGTAAAGCATACATGGATTAAGGTATCTCATAAAACCATTCGACTACGGATAAATTAAAGGCTATGAAATAGTCTTAAAATGTTGTGTTCTAAAGGCACTGGCCTCCGTCGATAAATGAGATGTTGGTGAAAGGAAAAACTACATAAACAAGAGGACGACGCTCCAACACGGTGTGTCTGACTAGATTGTTCGAGCAAAGATTGGTTTCATGTTGTTCGATATGAGTACTTTCATAGTCATAACAAATGGGTGTTTGTGGCTGAGGAATGACTATCTCTTTGTTTTCTAACATCGCCACGACTCTGTGGTTTATTTGGACACATAGTAGAGCTATATGGATGCATCTTAGGACTTGTTTCTCTGATAGTCGATGTGCTGATGATGATCGAAAGTTTTTTTATTTCATGTTCTATAGTTTCTAGCGTTTTTGCTTCTTCAAAATTCTTCCACACCTATTCATTAAAATGAAATTTTTCTTGTTATCATTGATTTTTAAATTAACGGCTATAAAATAGTCTTAAATTTTTGTGTTCTAAAGCCACTGGCCTCCGTCGATAAAGGAGATGCTGGTGAAAGGAGAACCCTCTAAATTTGGAGTCGCTTTGCTCCAGGTTTGTAGCACTGGTGTTCCCATAATACACCATCCTAAATGTTCAACTCAATTAAGTTCTATCGAATACACTATCCTCAAGAAACTTTATTACTTACATATTTTAAAACCTTTGTCTCATGTGATCTCTCATGTCATTCTCTGCATCAAGGAAAACAACTCGAAACATTATGTTCTCAAAAGACCACTTTTGCATAAGGCTTCCAGGAGCGTCTGAGCCACACTTTCACGCTTCCTTTGATCTTGCAGTTCACAAAATCAAATCATGCTAGATCGATTTGTAATATATTTCCATTTGTTGTGATACACCCGAGTTTATTCTCCTTTGGAACCGAGTTAATGGTGCAGTCCTATAATTTTGTTTTGTTTTCAAAGTGTTAATCTACACGTAAAACATTTAATGTGTTGAACATTAGAAAATACATTGGTGTACCTGGTAAAGCGACCTTGCACTAACCAAAAAGAAGTCGATCGATCATTCGATGAAGTAATCTTTGTAGAAATGTCGTTCTTTCGAGTCTAGAAGTGTGTCTTAGTGTCCATAGATGTACAGCTGTAAAAACCAGCTTAGTCTCCGATAACTTTTGAAATTGATTTGAAAAAAACAAAAGTATGTAAAACATAAGCAAAACATAAGCAAAATATAAGCAAAAATATAAACATGATTGCTTTACCGCGCATCTAGCCATTTGATCTTAGGTTGATATACTCTCAAAAAACTTGTTATATTGCTTGAACAAGTATTTGATGAGCCAAGCGTCTTAACAATTCGAAAAGTGAGTTAAAGAGTGGTGAATTTTTATCATAACTCGAACTTTAACGCATGTTTTCTCCTTGTAATAACTTGCCATAATTGAGTCTATTAGGGTGTTAAAACATAGAGGTCGGAGTCATGACAGTGGAAAGATCTTACATCCGTGTTTTGTGTTCTACACGATTCATAATTCCTAAATCCCTAAAATCAGTCAATCTTTATTGTTGCATGATTCTCTCCGAATTACCTAAGTCCTAACGTTTTTTTCTTATTGATTTTCTTTGCTATTTAGATTTGTTATTTGCTTATTTTACAATCACAAAAAACGACAACATATTTTGTTCTAGTTTAGTTTATTCATTACAATTTGAAGTATTGTTAAGAAGTCTTTGTAAAATTGATCCCTTATCTATATAATTTTAGAATAGAAAATCTGATAAATTCAAGTAGTTTTGTGAGATTAATTTTCGTGGATATAAGGTTTAATGGGCTAATTACAATACAAATTTAATTAGTTTTCTCACAAAAATTTTGTGGGTGTAGTTTTTGACTTAGTCGGCTAAATTTAAGTAGTTTTGTGAGATTAAATTTCTTTGGTATAAATTTTAGTGCGCTAAATCAGTAGGATAAATGTTTGATAAATTTTGCCATATCACATTTTAGAGAATGCAATATCACAATAAATTTTAGAAGAACGATTTTAGAGAAGACATATAAGCTTTTTTGGAAGAATTACTTCCCAAATAATTTATAAGGGATTATATTTAGAAAGTACAAAACTGATTGACATTTAAACATTTTTTTATTTATTTCGAATATTTCCAAAGATTGGTGTTGTGGAGAATTTATTAAAGATTTCTATTTTTTCTTTTCACAAAGATTTCCATCTTTTAAAATTGGAATTGAAGGTAGAAAGTTTCAGATATTTTTCCATCTTAAATGGAAATGTATTATAATAAATCGTATATTTAAAAATATTTATTTTGTAATGTAAGTATGGATGTCAAAATGGGTCAAGACTTATGGGTCAATCCAACCCAATCCAAACCATCAACCCTAATAGGTTGAATATTTTGATCCTAATGGGTTAATGAGTCTAATGGGTTGATGACTCAAATGGATATGGTTGAAATGAGTTGAAATAAAATGGGTTAATGGATTGCTAATGGTTGACCCATCAACACTTAGCTAAACTAAAAACATGATTTCACAATTTTCCCGCCAAAAATATGATCCCTCAATTTTCCCGCCAAAAACACGATTTCACAATTTTTCCGCTAAAAACACAATTACGTAAAAAATTTCCCGCCAAAAATGCAATACCGTAAAATTTTCCCGCCAAAAACGCGATTCCGTAAAACATTTTCCCGCAAAATTAAATCTCGTAAAATTTTTCCTCCAAAATCGCAATTTCGTTAAAATTATCCGCAAAAAAATTCTCGCCAAAAATGCAATACAATAAAAACTTTCCGCCAAAAACGCTATTCCGTAAAAAAATTTCCCGCAAAAACAAATTCCGTAAATTTTTTCACCAAAAACGCAATTCCGTAAAACATTTTCCCGCAAAAACATTCCCGCAAAAAACGCAATACAATAAAAGTTTCCCGCCATTAAAACGATTCCGTAAAATATTTTTTCGCAAAATGAAACTCCGTAAAAATTTTCCGCTAAAAATGTGATTCCGTAAAATAATTTCTCACCAAAAAAGCGATTCCGTAAAATAATTTCACATCAAAACGCAATTCCGTTAATTTTTCCTGCCAAAAAGGAAGTTTCGTTAAAAATCCGCCAGAAGACATCATTTCATATAGCAATTTCCTTCCAAAAAATATGATTTCTAATTTTTTTTTTTCAAATTTCACAATATAAATATATATATATATATATATATATATTTTGGACAATATATATATATATATTAATCAATTTATTAGTGGGTTGGTTCAAAGTCAATCCAACCCATTTAAATTTGATGGATTACTGAGTTGATGCAACCCAATTACTAAATAGGTTGGGTTGATCTATGACTCATTAACACTCAACCTATTAGGATATAGGTTGGGTTGGAATATCCATTTTGACACCCTTAAATATAAGTAGACCGGTTTTGTGGAGATATTCTTAACGATTTCCATAAACGTTCATCAATTAATCAGAATATGGTATTTCTTATTTAAATCGAATATTTCCACAAGATCGTTATTGTGGAGATTTTATTAAAGATTTTCATATTTTAAATTTAGAATTGATGATAGATAAATTTCGGACCATATCAAGTCGACTAATTAATCAGAAATGTAAAAAAATATTAACTTTCTTTTTGAAATAGAATATTACCATTTATTAAATATTTCCATACTTGAAAATTAAAATTGATGTTACATAAATTTTGGATCTTGGAAACGTCCATTAATTAGAAGGGAGAATTAAAAAAATAGACCATTTTTAAAATAAATTAAGGAATACACCAAATCTTTGAAAATTAAAAAAAAAAATAAGCCAAATAATATATGAAATGTCGTTTATGCCATTACTACAATTAACCTAAAATTTCAGAGCAAAATTGAAAAGATTATCGTTTATCTCACCGTGAATTATAAACGTAATGATTCCTATAGTGATTTCCTCTCATCGCTAAACACATTCGTTTCAGAAGTTTGGTCATAAAAAAAAACAAAGAAGAACAAATCCACCAATTCTAAGATTTTTCTACAAGTGAACAAACTGGTAAGGGGAGAACAAAATATAAAAATATACGAGAGTTATAATACTTGGATAACCCATTCAACCATGTTTTTGTCGTCTTCTGCTTTAAGAAATTGTCTTAGGAATACAATAGTTCATGTCGATTCCATCCACATTTCTTTCTGATCAAGCTTCCAGGATTGCCTAAAAATAAATGGAACATGGATCAATTTTCAGATTATTTAAGCTAATCAAAGAATTGAGAGATGATTGCTTTGATACACAAAGTTCAGCCTCAATGAGTTCTAGTGTCTACAGCTAACATAAACTAATCGAACATTGCAACCTTCCATGATTTTTAGTGTGGATATCTCCGATTTTCAAGAAGAAACTCGGACAGTTTTTTTCACCCTAACACCACAACGCGCATGAAAGAAACAAAGGGGAGCTTATGAACAAAGGAGAGCCGGTGCCAGCGTTGCCGTCGGACGCAGATCAATCTGAACTTACGGCGGCTGACTTATCGAAGCAAGGGTTAAGAGAAAAAATAGGTTTTTAAGGATGCAACTATAAATGATCCTCAACTGTCTCCCTGATGGAAGATATAAGAACGAAGAAGATGAAAAAAATTCAGTTGAAAGAAAAAAACTATATATGATTTCAAAAGATTTTGCCGATAAATTGATAATTATGACAGAAGAAACCACTTTTTTTAATAATTATAACTTAAGGTAATAAAGTCAAATTTGGTGTATATCTCTAATATTAAAAGATATGATGTATATTGTTAATTTAATTTTTTTTGGAATATTTTTATAATTTTTCCTAATTAGAATATTCTCATTTATATGATAGATATTTTTGTAAGCGAATTTTTGGTAATCCTGTAAAAATATTTTTTTTCGAGATAAGTATATTTAACCGATTTTTTTGTTTTAATTTGAAATAAAATGTTTTAGCTTTGTTAGGTTTCTTGAAGGTGGTAATAAAATTGGTGAGAATGATTTTAGTGACGACACGTAAGCAAATTTGAGAAAATCACTTCTTAAATAATGTATAAGGCCATCCACATTAGAGACATTTTATCAATGTCTCACAATATAAAAATATTAAAAACACACTCTCTCATCCTTTTACTCAACTTTATACCTTCTCTTTCATCTTTTTACTCAATTTTTATTAATTTTATATTTAAACACACTCACATTCTCTCTCCAAATGTCACTATTTATGTCTTCCTAAAGACATAATCTCTCCAACAATATCCACTATCTCCTCTCTTTACTCAAATTTTATTAATTTTATATTTCAATACACCCCATTATTTCAACCAAAAACACTATATTTCTTTCTTTTACTCAACTTTTAATAATTTTATATTTAAAAACACCCACATTTTATTACCAATGTGGATGCTCTAAAGGACTATTATAACAACATTTTCGTGTTGTCTTAGACAAGTATGCTATAAAAATAGTTAGCTATGCTTTTAAATTGTAACTATTTTATGAAAATAGTTAACTATGTTTTATATAGTTACAAAATAGTGTAAGATAGTTAACTATCTTCTCAGATCAATATAATATATAGTTTCAAAAATAGTCAACTATGATATTAAATAGTTAACTATTATAACATATTTGTTTTTTGTCATCTTTATCCGTACGGCTGTATTCTGATATAAATTAATTTTATTTGCAGAGTAGATCTACTTTTTCAGAAATAAAGACTAGAGATAAGAGGAATACTATAATTTTTGGGGGATTTGTTTTTTCAGATTTAAATCTACGGGGGCAAATTCATCTAATATTTATTTTTCTCAGCTATTTACCACTTTTAATTTTTTGACATGTTAGTTACCAAATTTTCTCAGCACGTGATATTCAATTAAGGGATGCATCTAAGTGAATTACGCACTCAAGGTACTCGATCATCATAATGTGAAAAAATTAAGCCCATTAAATATCTGGCCCAATAGGACCTTCCCTTTCGCTTTTTATTTTTATTTTATTACAATACTTTTCTTTTCTTTGTAACTTTTGCCTTTTCTTCTTCTAATCTTTCGTAAAAAAAACCAAAACACAGAATAATTTTTCTCGCTTGCAATTTCCTCTTCTCTCCTCCTCGCTCGCTCCTCGGGAATCTGAAGCAGTTGTCGTTAGACGCCTGGATCGGTAAGATTGATAAGATCTCATCTCTAATCGCTTCATTTCCGATTCGCATTCCCTTTTATCTACTTGGAGCGGCTTGAATCTGGGTCGTTTCTCGCTTCTTCTGTTTTTCTCGTTCATTTATCTCTGAATCTGCGGTATTTTCTTATCCTTATTGTGGAAAGTAGAGGAAAATCGATTTGGGGGGGGGGGGGGAGGGGGGGGGGGGTGGAGAAGATAACACTCGATTAGTCGTAGTTTTATTTCAGGATCTATGACGATTATTTGATTCATTTCTGAGTATTTAATCCTTTGTTGCTTCGAGATCTGAAATCTCTCTCTCTCTCTCTCTCTCTCTTTAACCTAATAATACTTTCGATGTTACCGATTAGCTCTGACCTGGGAAATTGCAGTAATGGGTTTACCCTTTTCAAGTTCTTCTCACAAGAATTATTTGGGTGTTTTTTTTTGTCACTGCAGTGTCTTGATCAAACTTCGCACAAGGTGGGGTTAAAATGGCCATGGTAGAGGAACCCTTGTATCCCATTGCAGTGCTCATAGATGAGCTTAAGAATGATGATATTCAGCTACGGTTGAACTCGATCCGTCGCCTATCTACAATAGCTCGTGCCCTTGGAGAGGAACGCACAAGGAAGGAATTAATCCCTTTTCTGAGCGAAAACAGTGACGATGACGATGAGGTTCTCCTTGCAATGGCTGAGGAATTGGGAGTTTTTATTCCATATGTCGGAGGAATTGAGCATGCCCATGTTCTTCTCCCTCCTCTGGAATCTCTCTGCGCTGTTGAAGAGACCTGTGTCAGAGAAAAAGCTATAGACTCGCTTTGCAAGATTGGATCTCAAATGAGAGAAAATGACCTTGTTGACTCCTTTGTTCCTCTTCTCAAGGTTAGATGATGAGACAGGAAATTACGTTCTTTTGCTAGTTCACTCCATTTTGTTCAATCAAGGCTTATCTTTTTTGTTCGATTCTCTATCTTGTAGAGACTCGCAGCTGGTGAATGGTTTGCAGCAAGAGTTTCGGCATGTGGTCTATTTCATGTTGCCTACCAAGGTTGTACTGATGTGCTGAAGACAGAGTTACGTGCTACCTATGGCCTTTTGTGTCAAGATGATATGCCAATGGTGCGAAGAGCTGCTGCATCTAACCTAGGGAAATTTGCTACCACGGTGGAGTCAAGCTATTTGAACACTGAGATCATGACTATGTTCGATGATCTTACTAAAGATGGTACTTACATGCATAAAATATCTATATCTTAGCACCCATGCTCATCACTTTGAAACGGTTTGCATAGATCCCAAGAGCATGGTGGTAAATAGATCACATTTTAAACTAATTAGCAAGGGTTGATGAAGAAATCTTTTATAGTGGATATGTACCTCTTTAGAAATGTTTGTCTCTTATCCGTTCTCATATTGTTTATTTTGTATCCTTCATTTCAGACCAAGATTCTGTTAGACTTTTGGCTGTCGAAGGCTGTGCAGCTCTTGGGAAGTTGTTGGAACCTCAGGATTGTGTTGCACGCATTTTACCTGTTATTGTTAATTTCTCGCAGGTGAATTGAGCTTTGGTTTTGCATTCATGGCTTTTTCGAGTAACTGTTGCCTCTAGATCATATATTTTTATCTCTGCTATTGCATTTTTAGTTTCCATGGGTAAAAGTTTGTTGTCCTAATAGTTTTTGATGATATATGGTCTGTTTTCTGAGAGCAGGATAAATCTTGGAGGGTGCGCTACATGGTTGCTAATCAGCTATATGAACTTTGTGAGGCAGTCGGTCCTGATAGCACAAGGTATGTGCAGTGAGACACTGTGGGGTTTTTTTTTTGTCATCCTTGCTAGATCTAGGCTTTCTTTCTTGTAAAACAATTTTGTGACCAGCAAGCATGTATACATCTAAGAGACTTTATTGGAAGTTTTCTTTATTTTCTTTTTCATACATATCAGAGCCTTGGATGATAGCTTTAGTTTTGTACATGTATCTTATTATTTTGACACAAAGTTTATGTTGTTCTATCTCTAGGACGGATTTGGTTCCAGCATATGTTAGATTGCTACGGGACAATGAGGCTGAAGTGCGAATAGCAGCAGCGGGAAAAGTGACTAAGTTCTGTCGGCTTTTGAATCCAGAGCTTGCAATTCAGCACATCCTTCCTTGCGTGAAGGTACATTCTCTCAGCTCATAATTTTCTTAAAATCCGTATAAAACAGACATGTGTTGATGTTCCCTTTTCTTGTCATATTCTGATTCGAACTCGTGTCTGGCAGGAATTATCATCCGATTCTTCTCAACATGTCCGCTCTGCTTTAGCTTCAGTAATAATGGGAATGGCTCCTATTCTTGGGAAGGTATGAACTGGAATTAGCTAACATCTTTCTGTCTTGTGACTGTTTTGGTTTTAATTTGCTCTAAAGGTTTCCATCAACAATATTAGTTACACCATTATGGCTCGGTTCTACTGTGCCAAATGATATTGCAAACCCTATCAGTGATAATATAACATACTAAAATATTCTATACAGGACTCAACCATTGAGCATCTACTACCAATTTTTCTTTCCCTTTTGAAAGACGAATTTCCTGATGTACGCCTCAACATCATAAGCAAGCTAGATCAAGTCAACCAGGTTTGTTGCATCTTTCGTGTCTGCTTTAGATTTAGCTACTTATATTGCTTCCTTGTTTCAACTGGTATATGAGTATCTTTTACTGCAGGTCATTGGAATTGATCTACTATCACAATCCTTGTTGCCGGCGATTGTAGAGCTTGCTGAGGATCGGCACTGGAGAGTCCGGCTTGCGATAATAGAGTACGTTCCTCTGTTGGCCAGCCAGTTAGGCATAGGGTTTTTCGATGATAAGCTCGGAGCCCTTTGCATGCAGTGGCTGCAAGACAAGGTTGACCTTGATTTTGAATCTCTTATGTTGGCATAATTTATCATCTACTTGTGATTCTGGGTATTGACACTGTTCTCCTCATTCAGGTCTATTCTATCCGTGAAGCTGCAGCAAACAATCTAAAGCGCCTCGCAGAGGAGTTTGGTCCTGAATGGGCAATGCAGCACTTAGTTCCCCAGGTTTGTTCTACTTAACATCAGTATTCTTTGTCAAATTCATAATGAATGCCAAAAGTATGCAAATTCTTGGACCCAATGTCGTCTTTATCTGATCTATATCCTTGTCTATTTTCTTTGAAATCGCTAAAACTGCATATATATAATCAAGATCTCCGAATTGGCCATTTATTTATTTCATGTAAGCACAGGTATTGGACATGGTCAACAATCCGCACTACCTACATAGGATGATGGTTCTGCGTGCAATATCTCTCATGGCTCCTGTAATGGGGTCGGAAATCACATGCTCCAAGTTTCTTCCTGTGGTGGTTGAAGCATCAAAAGACAGGTAAGATAGAGGACTTCTGGCAAACTCCTTTAAAAACTCATCTTAGTTTTAAATTTAACGCGTTGTTGTACGTCTCTAATCTCTGCAGAGTTCCAAACATCAAATTCAATGTTGCCAAACTTCTGCAATCGCTCATCCCCATAGTCGACCAATCAGTAAGATGAATAAGAAGCATTCCTGAGTTGAGTCGAAAAGCCGTAATGGAGATTGTTACTTAAATGTTTTTGCTGTGTTGTAGGTGGTGGACAAAACAATCCGTCAGTGTTTGGTGGACCTGAGCGAGGACCCTGATGTTGATGTTCGTTATTTTGCAAACCAAGCGCTGCACTCAATCGAGGGTACCGCAGTGGCGCAATCCTGATTTTTTTTTTAAATGTTGTTAGTGATATATAATCTTTAATCCTGAATTTTTTTTCATATGTATTATGGCTAAGTTAAGTTTTCTAATATTCGGTCCTTTATGCTATTTCTTTGGTTTTGTTTGTGTAAACACCATTTCGGTTGCTGACTTATACATTGTTAGTAAAATTGTTTCCCTTTTGGGGCTTTGTTCCATTTTCTTGTGTTCCAAGACTTTTTTCCATTATTTTCATCTTCTAGTTTACTTCTAACCTCCTGGCGATTGGGCTTTGCCAATGGATCTTGAAACTAGTACTACAAGTGATAATCTGAATTATTTAGCAAAGAAAAAAAAAAGTGATAATCTGAATTATTTAGCAAAGGATAAAAAAAGTTATAATCTGAATTCTATTTAGACAATTATTACACTTATGTTATCTTGCATGTAAGTAATATACAACAGTTTTGAGGTTTATCTTTATACAGTATGTTTATTTATAAGTTCATTAGAGCATGTTTACTCATATTTTTTTGTGGGTTTCAGCCCATGAAATAATATTAAAAATAATATTTTGGGCTGAATTTGGCTTGAAATGGCTCATTACTCTGAGTCTGGTGGATCGGTTCGACTGGGACACGTGGCACGCTATTATTGGGCTGAGATAGAAAATAATCAGGTCAGTTTGGGGGAGAGGAAAAATATCTTCTCATTTCTCGATTATTCTTCTCTCTCTTCTCTTCGTTCTCTCCGCCGCGATGACGAAGGTGAATGTCGCTGAATCTAACGGATTCCGATCGAGGGCTAATCGTTGTACCGTTGATGGTCAATCACCTTCTGTCTCTTCTCTTCTCTCTGGGGCGATGACGACGGCGACTCGTTCGGTGAATCGAGAGGAGATTCGGCGCTTACCGACGGCTTCCGACGGCGATTCGTCTTACCGTTGACGGCGAATCGTCTCCAGTCTCTGCTCCTCGAATCCGATGGCGATTCGTCTCTAGACGATTGATCCTTGCATGGCGATTCATCTCTCGTCACTCAAATAGATCCGCTTCGTCGTCATGTCTCCTTTGTTCTTCTTCTTCTTCTTCTTCAGGTAATCGTGTCTATCCTTTCTGATTTCTCCTTCTGTATTTGGTGTGTTGGCTAATGTTATGAAGCAGATCGGGTCATTGATTTGTTTAAAGGATATTGATCCTTTTAGATGATTGATTTGTTTTGATATGAGTGGTAGATTTGATTTGGATTTCGAACATAGTTGATATGTTCTGTAGTTCACAATCGATTTTCATGCAAAAACAACTTCTTATATCTTGTTTTTCTATGGAGGATTTTCACGGATGCTTGGAGGAGGATATCTAAAAGCAATAACTGAAGCCGAAGCTATTCTTCATGGGCAGGTCAGTCTTCTTAGCTGATTTTGGTAAATGTGTGTTTGTGTAATTGTCTCCTACTGCGTGTGTTTTCTGTATAGAATGTGTGTATTCTCTGCATAGAATGGTCTCCTAGTAACTTGGTTGAATTCTCTGATAGCTAAATAATTTGGTTGAATTCTCTAATAGCTAAATAACTTGGTTGAATTCTCTGCATAGATAGCAGTAATGTGTTTGTGTAACTGTAATAGCTAAATAGCTAAATAGCAATCAATTCTCTGCATAGATAGCAGTAATGTGATAGTGTCAGTATTGGTTACAAAACTGAACTAAGTTACAAAACTAAACTAAGTTACAAGATACAAAACCAAAACTAAACTAAGTTACAAAACTGAAAGTAAACTAAACTAAGTTACAAAACAGATGAAAATTTAGTGAAGAAAACTTAAGAAAACTAACCATAAGTTACAAAACTTAAGTAAATATAAAGACAACTTATTGGTTATTGATGGTGATGGAGACATTTAGTCCTTAGGGCAGTGACTTCAATTTTGCAAACCTAACCCGAATTGAAGATATATTAGGTTGGTCATTAATTGAACATGTTTGGTTAATAAGTACTCCATAGCTGCTTTGGAGTACAACACACAAACTCCATAAATCTGTTAACACATATTAGGTATCTCATGTGCTTTCCTCCTCTAAAAAAAGATTAGGTTGTAGTAAACAAATGGATATGGATTTTACCATTCCATTGAGCTCCTCTCCAAACTTCACCGATCTCTTGAATAGCCAACAAGAGATCAACAGTCCACAACCCTTTTCCCAAACACAGTCACCTTTAAACCAACCACATTTAGCCAACAAGAGATCAACACCAATAAGATGGAGTGCCCCTGAAGAGAAAGTACTTGTTGGTGCTTAGTTGAACACATCGAAAGATGCTGTAGTTGGTAATGACCAGAATGGAGGGGCTTTCTGGCAGCGAGTTGCAGCAATTTATACTGCAAGTCCTGTTGTGGCCAAGCTGCCAAAGAGAGAATCCAACACTTGTAAGCAAAAATGGCAGAAACTCAATGAGAGTGTCAGTAAGTTTGCAGGATGCTTTGAGTATGCTAAACGGAATAAAAGGAGTGGCCAGAATGAAGATAATATTATGGAGATGGCTTACCAACTCTACTTCCAGGATCATCAGATGAAATTCAGTCTGGAACATGCTTGGAGACTGCTCCGGAATGACCAGAAATGGTGTGAGCTGTTTGAAAAAACTAATCCAAACTGCAAACGAGCTAAGCTCAATGATGGTATGAACTTTTCCTCTAGCTCCAAGACTGGCTGCCCTGTGGAGGAAGAAACAGAGCAGAAGCCTTCGGGTGTTGAGGCGGCGAAGGCCAAAGAGAAAAAGAGAGGAAAGGGGTTGAGTGAAGAAACAGATGGAGGTTCCCTAAAGGTGCTAGAGGAGGCTTGGGTGATGAAGAAGGAGGATTTTACTGTTAAGCAAAGACTATCAAGGGAGAAAATTCTTGATAGCCTTATTCTCAAAACCCAACCATTGTCAGAGGGAGAACTGATTCTTAAGGACAAGCTAATCACTCAGATGTGCAATGAAATAGGTTCTTATCATTCTGTTTCTCTTTCTGCTTGTGGTTCTTATCATTTTTATCATTCTGTTTCTGCTTGTGGTTCTTATCATTCTTAAGAACTGATTATGTTTCTTTGATGCAGGTGGAAGTGGATGATTCAATGGGGATGTTCAGCACACGAGCTCTCGGTTGGTTCTTTTAACTCTTGGTTCGTTGCAGGAGGAACAAGTGCAAACAACAACTATCGGATGGAGTATCACAAGAAGTCTTCTATTTCTGTTTTTATAGTACTAGTCTTGTCTTTCACAAGAACACTAGTAGTTATGTTTTTAGCATCACAAGAAGTTTTATGTTTCTGTTTTTTAGCATCACAAGAAGTTTTCGGTTTAAATTTTGTTTTTTAGTGTTTCTGGTTGTAATATGTTGTATGTGTATTGTAGTACTTGTTTATAACCAACAACATTCTTCTCTCTTTAAACCAAAAAACATTTTTCTCTCTATAACATCTTATCTCTTTAACATCTTCTAGACTCTGAAGTTGTGTTTCTGTCTTTAACATCTTCTCTCTATAACACGTTCTTCTCTCTTTAACATCTTCTATCTTTACCAAATTTCTCTTTCAAATTATCAATTTCTCTTTCAAATTACTAAATTTCTTTTACCAAGCAAACAAAATATGTCTACTCATCCTCACACTTCTATAAGTGTTGAAAATTTTGATCAAATTCTTGAGGAAACTTTCAATCAAGAAATGAAAGAATTTATGAAGATTGTGTAGATGATTACACTCAACAACAAGCGGCCAAAAAGAAAAGAAAAAAACGATTACATATAGAAGGAAGACCATATCCGATTATGGAATGATTACTTTAGTGACCATCCAGTTTACCCCGATGGTAAATTTTGCCGACGTTTTAGAATGAACAAGCCATTGTTCATGCAAATTGTTCAAAGACTCTCCAATGAGGTACCATTCTTTCAACAGAGAGTAGATGCTACCGGAAGGTTCGGCTTGTCTGGCCTACAGAAATGTACAGCTGCAATTCGGATGATGGCGTATGGTCTTGCAGCTGATGCGATGGATGAATACCTCCGCCTCAGTGCAACCATTGCGAACAAATGTTTAGAAAAATTTGTCGATGGAATTATATATTTGTTCGGAGATGTGTACCTGAGAAGGCCTACAGCAGAAGACCTCCAACGATTACTAAATATTGGAGAGATTCGGGGATTTTCCGGGATGATAGGAAGCATTGACTGTATGCACTGGGAGTGGAAGAACCGTCCCACGGCTTGGAAAGGGCAATATTCACGAGGACATGGAAGACCAACAATTGTTTTAGAGGCTGTTGTTTCACAAGATCTCTGAATTTGGCACGCATTTTTTGGACCCCCAGATACTTTTAACGATATCAATGTTCTAGACCGCTCACCAGTTTTTGATGATATATTAGAAGGTCGAGCTCCATAGGTCAATTACTATGTCAATGGTCGCCAATACCATATGGCTTACTATCTCACGGATGGTATATATCCGAAATGGGCAACTTTCATCCAATCAATTGCTCAGCCACAAGATCCGAAATCATCATTGTTTGCTAATTATCAAGAAGCCGTCAGAAAAGATGTCGAGCGTGCTTTTGGAGTCTTGCAAGCTCGATTTGCAATTGTCAGAAATCCGTCGCTTACTTAGGATAAAGTAAAAATGGGGAAGATAATGAGAGTATGTATCATATTGCACAATATACTAGTAGAAGACGAACGAGACCGATGCACTCAATATGATTTGGAAGAATTTGCACAAGGAGGAGAAAGCGGGACTTCACAAGTGGACTACACGTATTCTACAGAGACATCTACAAATGTGAACAATATGATGGCCAATCGAGCTCTAATTCGTGAGGAAAGAATACATAAACAATTGAAAACTGATTTGGTTGAGCATATTTGGCAAAAATTTGGCACAATTTAAGAATAGAGTCGAGTTAAAGAGATTTTTACGGATTGTAATATACGCTTAAGATATTATGAAATATAATAAAATCTTGTTTTTTTAAAATCTTGTATATTTATATATAGTAATTTGATTTTTTCATTTAAAAAAAAAAATATACGCTTAAAATGTTATGAAATATAATAAAATAGTGTTTTTTAAAAATCTTGTATATTTATATATAGTAATTTGGTTTTTTCATTTTTTTTTTAAAATAAAAAAAATACCCATTGAGTTTCACCATTAAACATACAAATCTTACAAAAATTTTAACGAGTCTCATAGATTAAACAACTAATTAAATTAATACTAAAAATAATGTTAATGATACTCATCTTGGTTCATGGTTAAACATGTTCTTAGAAAGTTTGATAACTCATAGTTACTTTAATCATGGCTTCTTACAGCATAACTATGTCTGGGTCACGTTGATGACATTGCGGTGGTTATGTTAGATTTCCCTTTACCTTCTATGGTTTTAAGGAAAGTAGATTGACAGACTTCAATGGTTTTAGGGAAAGTAAATTTTGATACTCATAAGTTTTGGTTTTGAAACTTAGGAGACTCCAATCTTACTTCTCTTCCACTAATTTGTTTTTTTACTAAAGGCAAAATCAGCACATTGGATTTGAATCTTGATACATTTTGATCAAGCAAAACGTCCATAACTTCCTATTCATGATTTGACAAATGTAAAGCATATATATATATATCATCTGACATAGTTTTAGTTTAAAACCCTCTTATCTAACTGTATAATTCTACAGTTATTATATCTCCTGTGTTTCCATGATTGATCAAGCGGTCGTCAAAACTTCACGGGCTCGAGCGCTACGGTGCTGGAGACGACGATGAAGTGTCTCAGACATCTCAGTGAAGAAATCAGCATCCCATCTCTGAATCAACAATGGATCTTCAGCAAAACATATGTATATCGATGTCACCGCGCTCTCCACTACCACCATTCCTAAACCCACCTGAAAACCACATTGGAACAAATTGAAAATTTCGGTTCATGTAATTTTCGGGTGACTAAAGATTTGCACAAAATGGGACACTACTCACAAGGACCATTCCCATCAACATAGTCGTAGATGCAAACATTATAACCCTGTCGCTGTATTTGATCCAAGCCCATATACCAATGCAAGAGCCAGTGATGAGTCCTCCAAAGATGGTTCCCATCAGAAGCACAGCACCAGAACAGTCATATGCAACAAGTGCCTCTACACCTGTCGACTGAAACAATTCCCACGCGTCTCTCGCTGATCTGTTGAACCCTTTTCCATACACTGCAATCTGATCATTATCCAAAAGTTTTTATCAATTTGATTTTCCATTGCTCATTGGAGGAAGACGATGATCTTACCGTCTATAATCTAATATACCTGGACATAGGCATACTTGTTGAAAAACCGAACTAGAGTCTCAACTAGATGAAACAGGAAATCTACGCAGCAAAGTAGACATTCGTTTCCACAAATCTTGGAACGGAATCCCCTTATCTGCAAACCCAAATTCCAGACCAATGTTAATAAGAATTGGAAGAACAATAACGTCTTTAAAAGGCAGTAAAAGAGTCTCGAGACTACCTCCCAGCGAAGTGTTCTAATGGCAGCAGTAAAGAGTGACCCGTAACATATGCTCCCAAAGGATGTTGTCACGGCGTACCTAAGGGAATCTATCAAAGAGCTAGGAGGCAAAGACGATGACTCTTCTTGACCACAGTGAAAGAGAACATGAAACACCATCCCAGAAACTATAACATGGACAGTGTTACATAGCACAGCGCCTGTCCAGAATAAGCTTACAGAAAGAACCTGCATATATATGTATGTCACAATGATCGAATGAAATCTAAACATGTTTACTTTCAGACCCTAATAAACATAAAACATAAACCATAAGGAAAAATGCAAAAACTTGCCAGCTCACCACAAGAAGCCACCATCGTCCTTCATCGCCCATACTTGATGCCACAACACCAGCAGCTCCGAAAGACCATAGAGACATCCACAAAAGCATGACTATTGTGAAAGCATGCGCGACTATTATGACCTTAGGAAGGCCCCAAACTAATTGCAGCGCTTTCCGGAGAACCAGCATTGTGAAGGGAAGTCTACACATGAACAACTCAAATCATCAGAACTGGCAAGTGTTACCAAACAACCATAACAGTTCAACCAAAATCAACCTCACACGCACCTGTCTATAACTGAAATAACATACAAGAACTGCAACAGAGCTCCAATGGCGAATGCACCGCCCCAGAAGAACTGTCTGCACCAGAAACAAAGTACACTAACTACAGCTAGATAGGTTGTTAAAATGTGAACCGAAACTTTCATCATCTCATTGGCATAAGAGCCGAGTAGCAATGACCAAATCCAACTGATAAAGACTCCGATCCCACCAGCAACAGCATAGAGGGGCCAGTAGTCCTCGGTCAGCCCTTTATGATTCTCCAAGAACCCTTGAGTGTATCGATCGATGTTTAGCCTATCTGATCTTCTAAACCTATTAAGTCCAAGAACAGCCAGAACAAACCCCAAGCATATCAGGTGGATCACAAAGATGGCTGACCAGAATACATCATGCCAATGACGGGACTCACGGACAATGGCTCGGTTTCCATCTCCACTCCTTCGACTCCGCTGAAGACTCTGCAAATCAAAATGAAAAAGTATTGGCTGCTATTTAAGTATTTTACACCATCTCTTGCAAGTGAAGAATGTGAATCTCTGATTCAGATAGGTGCCACAAACAGAGATGTTCGATGCCAAAACAGTCAGATATATGACAATTGTGATAAAACAAATCATGGACGAGCACACAAAGCTATTAATTTACATAAGCAACGACCCTGAATCTTCTTAGAAGGACAATGCAAATACGTATAGTGATCAAACGAGAAATAATTTCCATATTCAAAAGAACAAACTTGCTTACGTATAGGGATGTTAAATAGGGTTTCTCAGCCCAGCCCAGCCCTATCATTTGAAAACCCAGCCCTAAGTAAGCCCTAACCCTATATTAGCCCTATCATATTTCAAACAAAGGGTTTAAGCCCTGGGCCTATATAAGCCCTGTTTGATAATAAACAAAGTGCTTAAAAGTTAAATTTATTGAATTTGTTAATAAAAATTTATATTTAAATTTACAATGTGTTTTTTTAAAAACAAAACAATATATAAAATTAGAAACAAAATATAAAAATCGACAATGTATTTTATATAATGTTTGTTTTTAAAATAAAACATTATATAAAATTTGTCCGGTTTTGGCGGGACAAAAATAATATAACAATGTTAGAGAAAAATGTAATTTTACGGTATTTGGTAGAAAACGCGATTTTGCGGTTTTTACAAAAAAAAACACAAATTTGTGGGTTTTGCGAGAAGATATGATTTTAGCGGGAAAATGCAGTTGGCGGTTTTGGAAAAAAACGTGATTTTGCGTTTTTGGTTGGAAAAAACAATTTTGACGGTTTTGGCGGAACATGCGACTTTTTTGGTTTTTGGCGGGAAAACATGATTATGCATTTTTGGCGGGAAAACATGATTTCGGGGTTGTAAACGGAAAAAGTGAATTTGACGGAAAACGCGATTTTGCGTTTTTGGCGGGAAAACATGATTTCGGGGTTGTAAACAGAAAAAGTGAATTTGGCGGGAAAACGCGGTTTTACGTTTTTGGCGGGAAAACATGATTATGCATTTTTGGCGGGAAAACATAATTTCGGGGTTGTAAACGAAAAAAGTGAATTTGACGAAAACGCGATTTTGCGTTTTTGGCGGGAAAACACGATTTCGCATTTTTGGTGGGAAATCATGATTTCGGGGTTGTAAACAAAAAAGGTGAATTTGGAGTTTTGGCGGAAAAACATGATTTTGCATTTTGGATGGGAAAAAGTGAACTCGGGGTTTTGGCGAAAAACGTGATCTTGTGTTTTTGGCGGGAAAACATGATTTTGGGAGTTTAGACGAAAAAGTGAATTTTGTATTTTTGGAGGAAAAACAATTTTGCGGTTTTGGCGGAAAACGTGATTTTGTCTTTTTTATGAAAAAATATAATTGTGTTTTTGATTGAAAACTTAGCCCTTGGTAAGCCCTAAAAATCTTAGGGCTAATTAACATTGGCCCTATTTAGGCCCTGATATATTATATAGGGCTTAGGGCTCAAAAATTTTACTAGGATCAGGGCCAGCCCTACATAGTTGAGCCCATTTTAACATCCCTACTTACGTAAAAGCAAAAGAGCCAATCTCGCTTAAAATGTGAGTTCGTCAAGATCTCAGTCGTAAAAAGAAAGACTTTATGTAATGAAGTACTGTAGAAAGCAAAACCCAGAAAGGAAATCAAAACCCAGATCGAATTAGAGAGAGTAACCTGATCGCCGGAGGAGATGGAGGCGTAATCGGAGGAAGGAGAGACGCTGTTGGTAGAGTCACTCATGACGGAGAAGATTCAGTGAACGGAATCAATTTCATGGAAGCATCTTTGAATAATATCACAGACAAGAGAGAGAGAGAGGAAGAAGGAGAATAGTCAAAATGAGAAAGAGAAAAAGCAAAGGACTGAGAAAAAGGGTTTATGAGTCAAACAAACAAATATTGTAATAAGGAAATCGCCGGAGAGAAAATGAAGTTTTGTCAGCGAGTGAGAGAGTTACAGATAGAGTAGCGGTTCTTCTTCTTCTTCTTCTTCTTCTTCTTCTTTGGATAAGAAGCGAAAGGTAGTTTTCGAGTGGTCGTTTTCGGATCCCACTTTCTCCCTCCGTAACACTATTTGCTTTATTTCCTTTCTCAATTTTGTTTCTTTTCTTTTATTGCTCATTGCTTCTTTTTTTCGGTTTATTATTTTGGCTCAGAACATTAATGCATCATAAAAAGGAGGTATAGCTTAGAAAATTAAATATAAGTTATATGTTTAAGAGAAAATAGAAAACAGGTATGTTTTGAAAACATACAGATATATGCATTTATATGTATAAATCTAAAAATAATTTGAATAACACAAATTATATCAATAAATATTGAATAGCTTTAACAAAAACTAAAAATTATCATAATTTTGTTAATTTTAATTTGCAAACGCAATCTTTCATAATTTTGCTATTTATAACTTATAAAAATACTAGATATATCTTTACATTTTCAAACTATTTAATTATTACGTTAACAAACAAGTTTATGTCGTGTTTCCAAGACAGAATCGAACGTTTCTGTCTTGTTTCAAATTGAGATTTCTGAAAAATGCGTTTCCATCGCGTTTCCAAAACATAATCAAACATTTCTATCGAGTTTCCAAATTAAAATTTATAAAAAACGTGTTTCAAACATAATTTCAATGCAATAACCTGGTCTATATGTATCTAACTTTTTATCGGATATATCATAATTATAATTTCAATTATATGAACAATCGTTTCAAATTCGGTGTGGTAGATGTTTATTGTACTATATGCAATGTATATTTTGTTGGAACAAAATGGTTCGAATCACTTTTTCGGCAAAACAATTCGTTAGAATGACCATATTTTTGGAACAGTTAATCTATCGTGAACAATATAATGTGGTGTATTTCTATGCAAAAACAGAATTCATTTGAATAAAAAATTAATATCTACATTTTTAAAATTTTGATTAAATGTCAAATGTCATGTAATTTGCATTAAAATCTTGTTTATATTAGAGATGTAGAGACAGTGTTACGACATCAAAATCATCTATTGAATTAATATAGGAAGAAACTTAACATTTATTTTACAGCCAAAAATATTCCGCATGTTTAATTTATTCAAACACGATGAATTTCCCAGGTTTTTAGTTTTTAGTCTGATAGAGTAAGTTTTATTTCTAGCATCCAAATGCGAAACCAAAAAGTCTTCTTTTTCTTTCTAAACAAATTAAGGGGAAAGTAAAAGGTTGACATAGAAAAGGAGAGAAAAAGGAGGAACAGAAAATAAAGGTTTTGAGGAGAAAATGATTGAGTCCAATGGCTGCCACTTTCATTTCTAGTGATGGCAAGTGGTGGCATCATGTCTTCGCCACTTCTCTATGGCCATGTTCTTCTCTCTTTTTTAATTAATGAAATAAAATAATTTAAAACATTTCCAATCTACCTCTATATATAATAAAATAGAAATTATAGCATTCTTCTATATATACTGCTTCGTACTGTCGTGTGTCCAGACTCCCGATTGCCCGAAGCAAAGTTTTAAAAACAAAAAACAATTTCTACATAAAAGTTTTGACGAATATTATAATTTAATTTTAAATAATTATTAAAATACCAATAAAAATTAAATAAAGTTAATAAAACAAATAAACTCTCATCGAAGTAGTTTTGAACTTGGGATAAGAATCTTAAAAACATCTTTTACTTCAATGTTTACCACTAAGAGCATGATTATAGGTAGTAAATATGATTGGGATAATATATAAATTTTATAATATTAATTGTATTGGAATTGATGGATAGAGAAAAAAAAGAGGAGAGATAAAGAGAAATATTATATTTACCCACTAAATATATGTAATATAGATTCTATATTTAGAAACCCAAAAATAATTTGGGTAAATATAAGAATTTTATAATATTAAAAATCTCTTATATTTACTCTTATTTACCACCTATAATCATGCCCTAAGCTACAATTAACTCTTACGAAAATCAACCCTAAAATTATATAATATTATTTAAGGTCCTTAGGCAAATGCCTTTTAATTATATATATATATATGGAAAAGTGAAGAATTGCTATTTTTTATTCTCAAAAGGCATAATTTAAAAAATGTCACTTTTGAGATACAATTTTGCAAAAATGCTATTTTGAGTTGTCCATTTCAAAAATACCACAAATTAAGGATTTTTAAATTTTAAACCATAAAAGAATTTAACTTTTAAAAAAGTTTTTGACTCTAACAAACTCTAAACCCTAACATAACATAGTTAACCCAAACCTAAATTATATGTTGAGTAAATGATATATTATTAGTGGCATTTTTAAAACGATAGCATTTTTGAAAAGTGGCATCGTAAAAGTGACATTTCTAAAAAAATCTCTTCTAAAAGATATCAATTCTTTTAAAATAAATATACATTAGAGAATAAATAGAAGAATACTATAATTTGAATACTATCCTAGAATCAAAAATAAATAAATATATTGGAGATATTCGTCGAGTTGATTTATTATATATGTACATAAGAAAATAGGACAATTCCAAAAATGCCACTTTTGTTGTGTACATTTGCAAAAATGCCACTAAAAGTTGTTCATTTGCAATAAGGTGATTAATTATGAATTTTTAGAGCCTAAATCTTAAAATCTAAACCCTTAAAAATGTTTAACCCCTAAAAACTCATAAACCCTCAAAACTAAACCCTAATACACCATAATTAAACCAAACATAAATAATATAATGAGTAAATAATTTTGAAAAAGTGATATTTTTGCAAAGATTTCAAAAATGTGACATTTTTAAAAAATGGCCCTCCAAAAGTAGCATTTCTCAAAAAATTTCTATTTTATACAACCTTATATAAGCCTAATGGTAAATGGTAAAAGCACAAAATCCATATTCTATTTAAATAATTTTGAAAAAGTGATATTTTTACAAAGATTTCAAAAATGTGACATTTCAAAAATGGCATTTTTCAAAATTTTTGTATTTTATACAATCTTATTTAAGCCCAATGGTAAATGGTAAAAGCACGGAATCCATATTGTATTTAAATTAATATTTTGGGTAGAATCTCCATATTATAAAATTAAATTGTACTAAACATGGATGTTATATAGATTTGGGTCAAATAATTTATATTGAACCCAATATATATGGGCCAATCCTTGTTATTTATCTAGGTTAACTAGTTTTATATATAAGATACCCTAATTTTTGTTTTTCATTTCATTCATGCCGCAACTTGTAGAACAAGTTTTTCTCTTTCAAAAACATTGATTCTATCTATAAAAATCACTTCAAATTTTGATTGCATCTCTCGAAATTTTTTTTTGCATTCAAAAGGTATTTTTTTTACCGATTAATTTTTGTTTCATTCTATTTATTTGAATTCAATTCATGCAAAGTTTTCAAGTATTTGAATACAATTTTGTGCTCATGTTACTTATCACTTTGATTATATATTCTTTTCTATTTTTTATTGTGAGTTGTTTAAAATTAGATTAATAAATTTATATATATCAAAGATAAAAAAAAGTAGGATTGGTAAATACAATGTACTTCATATGAAATCTCTCAATTTTGAGAGATTTCAGATCGAAAGATAAAAAATTTGGATTTAGTAACAAAATAATTAAACTATAATCTCTTTCAAAGGAGGTTTATTTGGTTGACCCAACAAACAAATTGTTCTATATCAAATGTTTAATTTTATTTAGGAAAGTGATCGAGCATTTCAGTTTTATGAAGAAAGTGTTATAACAAACAAAATTTTATTGCAAAAATCTTTTAAGTCATTACGAAAAAATGAAACCAATCTCTCGGTTTAAATATTTTGGAAAATCTAAAAGAGACATCAATTTCAGTGTATTTCATAATTTTTCATTATCTATCTTGTTTAATTTGGCACATAACATATTTTTACTGTTTAAGGACATATTTACTTTGATATATCCATATTTGTGTGTGTATATATATATATATTTAATTTTTGTATTAGGGCGCTGATAAGCTAATTTTCTTTATAATTTTAGATATATTTCTAAGAATTTTAAAGCTTTGCTTAGGTTACAAGGGAATACATAGGAATGTGGACGAGTCTACGAGATTACAATTGCATGAAAAAATAGTTTTTGAATATGATTAAAGTATCCAAATTATTTCTTCTATATCTCAATACCAATCAAGTTATAAATATTTTTCGTTTAACCTAAATTTATAACCGGAGGCATTATGATCCATACTCCTTAAAACAACACCTACTATGAGGAATTAAAAGGTGATATGATACCAATATCAATGCCTTTAATTTTTCACTTAATTTTAAAAATTTATATTATTAAAAGTACAAATAATGGTTTGAATCACACCATTTAATGTATTTTAATTTGTTGTTATATTCGTTTATATATAAGTTTCCCAAACGTTTTTTTTTTTCATTCTAACAGCATTGCATATTTCAAAACAAAATATTTTGCCAACATCTATTATGATCTATAAAATTTCACGTGCGATTTTGATTGGATCAAATAAAGAGATTTCAAGCTGGGCACGAATACTTGGTATTCGGCTCGTACTTATCCCGTAAAACTAAGTAGTTGCAATGACCAAAACAAGTAATAATAAGTATCTAAATTTTTTAGGCAGCTAGCTAAGACCTTTCTGAAAATTGTGCTTCGCAATCTCGAGTATCACGAGGTTGAAGCTTCTAAAATGACGAAGTTATGTTGTAATAGGAATTGAGTCAATCATCAATAATTTAAGTATATATAAATAAAAAACTTTTTTCATAGAGTGTATGTATACATAAATCATTGACGATTGACTCAATTTCTATAAGAAGATATTTTCGTCCCTTTAGAAGATTCTACCTAGTGATACTCGAGATTGCGAAGCACAATTTTCATAAAGACCTTAGCTTCACGAGGCATGTTCACAGCTGCAGTTACATAACAAAAGACTCTAGGTAATATAGCACTCTACAACAAGCTTGCTTGATGTCTCGCGTGACGACCTTTAGGGTTTATAAACTATATTTTAATCGATTTAGTACTCGATTGCAACTGATTAAACCGCAAAATCAAACTCTTTTAAAACATCAAAAAGGTACTTGGAGAAGCGTAAATGTTGCACATGATTTTAGTATAGGAGAACGGTTTCGCAACATTGTAACAATGCTGAAGGCAAGAGAGTGATTATTCGATCGGATCCTAATTATGTCGTAAAACAAGAACACGGATGAAATCTTATTATTTGTTTTTTTTGTGTCTTGTTGAAAGCTGAAGATGCAGCTGTTGAAGCAGGAGTCTGTAGTAGCATCAGATGGGAGTGCTTCAGGAGAAGCATGAATCAGCCTGTGGGCTTTGGCCCGGATGGGCTTTTGGAGTGAGTCAGCCCAAAGGAAACACGGCGTGATTGCACTCAAGGAAGGCTGGAGGATATCTTGGAGAAGATTTACTCAAGCTAGAAGTTTTCCTTATTCTTAGGAGAAGATAAGGAAAGAAGATCTACACATGAAGATTTAAGGAAATAGTGAATCTTGCATGAGTAGAGGGCAAGGCTAGGGTTAGTCGGAGTCCATTGGTATATATAGGGTGTGTGAACTCGTGGGAAGGGTTTAACACAACCAGAGCGAATTCTTAGCAAAGGGATAAGGGTTTCTAGAAAATAGGAAATCTTGTATCAAGGGCTAGGGGTAAAAAGGTTCACGACATCGTGTTGATTCGTGAACATGTTAGGCTAGGATTGGATTGAGATCGATACGTGTAAGTAATCTAATCAATCAATACTAGTGAAACGTTTTTGGAAAACCCCGTGTGTTGTGTTCAATATTCTGCATCAGTATCATAACCGTCTGTAGTAGTAGCTGATACATTTTCAATTGGTATCAGAGAGGCACTTGTTCGAAATATTACGGGTGAGATCCTGTGGAGAAGATGGACAGCTACGATAATATGGTTAACGATTCGAAGGTGATACTCGATGGTGGAAACTACGGCTTCTGGAAGTCAAGGATGAAGTTCATTATTGTTGGAATCGATGTATTGTCTTGGAGATCTATACTGGTTCAGTGGGAAGCACCTGTGATAGTGGGTGATAGCGGAGTTAGGACTCTCAAACCAGAAGATACGTGGACGGAAGATGAATTAAAGAAAGCAAAGTACAACGCCAGAGCCTTGTCTGCCATACACAGCTGTGTAACCAAGAAGACCTTCGAACTGATTCAAGGATGTGAAACAGCAAAGGAAGCATGGGATCTGCTTCAGACGCACTTCGAAGGAACCACTAAGGTGCAGAGTTCCAGAAGAGACATGATGGCTTCTCGCTTTGAGAACATGAGAATGGAAGAACATGAATCTATATCAGATTTTGGTTCAAGGCTAAAGACACTGGCTCAGGAGTCTGCTACACTGGGAAAGAAGTATAAGGATAAGAAGTTGGTGAAGAAATTCCTAAGGTGTCTTCCTGCTCGATACATGGCGTACAAGTCAGCTCTGAATGTATCTCACAACATAGAGGACCTAAGCTTTAGTGAAGTTGTGGGAATGCTACAGGCTCATGAGATGGAGCTAGACACGGCTGAAGCGTATTCCAGGAAGGGCAAGAACCTGGCACTGACCTCGTGTGAAACAACTGAAGAAACAGAGGATGGAGATCCAATGAGCTTGTTGGTAAGAAGGTTTGATCGAGCTCTGAGAAAAATTGAACGTGGTCAAGGTCAGAGAAATACGGGAACAAGTAGAAACCTGCCTGAAGGAGACAAGCAAGACAAGAAAACTGAGTTTCAATGTTTCGAATGCAAAGGATATGGCCACCTCAAGTTTGAATGTCCTACGATCAAGAGAAGGGAAATGAAGTGCTCAGTATGTAAGGGAATCAGACATACTCAGCTGGAATGTGTGGGTCAACAGAAACCGAGGAGAGAAAGATCAATGATGGCTGAAGGAGACTCTGAAGCTGACAGTGACAATGAAGAAATCCTAAACAACCGTGTTTCATTCGTGGGAATCATGGAAACTGAAGCTGAAGGCGAACAATCTGAATCTGAATCTGATGAGGACTAACTAATTGAAAGTTACAAAGAGGTACGAGAGACTCTCATCAGACTGGGACAGGAGAATCTGTTGCTGGTTAAGGAGAAGCAGCGTCTTGAAGCTCAGGTTGAATTACTGCAGAATAAACTACAGGATGAACAGAAGCTGAGTCAGGAGAGTGTGTTACTGGTAAAGGAGAAACTCAATCTAGCTGTCAAGGCTGCTAGTTTGGAAAAGGAACTGCATGATGAGAAAAAGGTTTCTGCTGAGCTTTAATCACAACTGGATCTGCAGTATAAGAAGATTCATATGTTGGCTGGTACAAAACAGTTGGACAAGATTCTGTCATATGGAAGGACTGAAGCAGTTCACAGAGGACTTGGATACAATGGAAGTGGTGGATCGGGATCTAACAACATCAAGTTTGTAGTCGCCAGTAGACAGTCTCAGCCTGTCAACAGACCTGGAAGTACTGAAGTCCAGAGACCTAAAGTTGCTACAAAACAAAGGACTGGATGTTACTTTTGTGGCAACCATGGGCACATACGAGCATATTGCTACAAATACTGGGAAAGGATCAGACATCTTCGCTACGAAGGAAGATTCACTTGGAATGGTAGTCATAATCAGATTTGGGTAAAGAAATCTGATTTAAGGTCACCTGCAGCAAGAAAAGAGTCAAACTGTGCGTCACGGGTTGGATTCCGATGCAGCATGGCAATTGTTACAGAAGAACACAAAAATACCAGTCCATGGTACTTCGATAGTGGTAGTTCCCGACACATGACCGGTACCTTGGGCAATCTGGAAAGCTTCAAAAAGATCAACAAGGGCAAGGTTACGTTTGGTGATGGAGGCCACGGTTGGATACAAGGGAAATGATAGACATGTGATGCAGCCTTACCCAGGCTAATGAATGTGTATCTGGTACAGGGACTGAGGGCAAATCTCATCAGTGTGAGTCAACTGTGTGATGAAGGTCTGATGGTTTGCTTCACCAAACATGACTGCAGAGCAATGGATGAACAAGGGAAGACTGTGCTAATGGGAGTGAGAACAGACAACAACTGCTACATGTGGAAGCAAGAGGCCACCAACTGCTTCAGTGCAACAGATGATTTGAAGTTATGGCATCAACGCCTAGGTCATATGAACGTCAGAAGTCTCACTTTGCTTACCAATCAGGAGATGGTCAGAGGAGTACCTCAGCTTAAGGGAGGAGAAAAATTTGTATGTGGACCAAAGCAACAAACCCAAGCACTAAGCCTAAAAGACGACCTCTACAAAGCATTTTTGATAAGAAGACACAAGCAACAACTGGTCATGAGACCAACTATCAGAACCAGATATACCGCAAAGCCGAACAAGGAAACAATACAAGAGCTACCATCGGCAGCAATACCATCACCTAGACTACAAAACCGCACGAATCGGTAGAAACTCTTTGGAATCACCAAGACAAAACGCCACGTCCAAGACGCCACAAGAACCACTTACCAGAAGAATTGGTTGCTGTCCACATCCAAGACTAACCAATAACCAACACTTTCATCAAGCCTTATCATCAAGACAATCCACAAAACAGCAACCGAGAAGCATTGCCTTGAAACAAGTGAACAAGGGAAGACCAAGAGACCGAAGTTCCAACAGCGAGAAGAAAGAGTTGAGCCAATCTGAATGAAGCATCAATCTCGATCCTCGCCACTGGAAATCGCCGGAGGTCAAACCGAGGAAGATAACAACCGCTCTTCCAAGCGAGGACAGATGGACTCTCCTCAAATCAATTCCCGCTGTCCCCGAGCAGAAAAAACCGGCGTAGAAGAAGCCCAAATCACCTGAAGAAGCGAGGCATGGTGGAAGAACCAAAACTGAGTTTGGAAAATAGGCGAGACACAAAAGTGAAGGAGATGCGAGACGACGATCACAGATGCCGCTCCGATATCGCGCAAGGACATCTCCTTCACCGGAATCGCCAGGGGGAGAAAGATCTACAAATAGATCCACACCGATCGAGCTTTATGAGGCGAAAGATGGGATTTAGCTGACCTTGACGGAGAAACTTGTTGTCGACAAGCAAGTGGCCGACAGGGAGAATCCAAATACTCAGGCGCGGCCGTCACACACGGTGGTTCTACGACCCTCTCACCACCGAGACGAGAGCAAATCTAGAACATCCAGGAGAAATCAATCGCGTAGACAATATTAGCAAGAAGGGGGAGGGGAGAGCCCTCTCGCGGTTCCGGTGGAAACCGGAAACTGGTGAGACAGAAGCGAAAAAGAACGGCGGAAATTTAGGTTTTGTTATTAGGAGAGAAAGTCGCCGCGCGTGTGTAGATCCGCGCGCTCGACTTGGCGTTTTCAGGATCCAAAACTATTGAATGTGGAGGAATATGGTGACTTGAAGGTGTGAAATCATGGTCCCTCATGGGCTTCTTCTGTACACCGGACGAATTCTAATTGAATACTACATGTCGACATCATTTTTACACTTTCAATTTCAGTTTGATATTATTCGTATGATCTTATCAACTTTTTTTTTTTTGGGATCAAAACCGTATCAACTATCAACCTTATTTTATAAGGTTTATTCTGATACGGTCCGGTTTATATATTTTTTAATACAAATATTCACCTATTCAGATACAATGCCACCACCTTATTAGATATTTTTAGAAATTAAATGAAACCGAGTTAAAAATAAGTAGTAGGATAAAGTCAAATAAAATTAGGTGCGTTTGCGAATCAGTTGATCTCCAATCAGAAATAGGTCAATCGAGTTAAATAAGTACTTGTTGGATAAAACCAAATAAAAATTTGTTGTGATTAGGCAATCAAATTATATCTCCAATCAGTTTAAGGCAGGTGAAGAAAAAGATGACAAGTTACTATATATGAACACATAAATATTCTCCATGTGACGTCTATATCGTGAATGCGACAATATACAGGAACAGTTGAGTCTTAAACCGGGCACAGTGACGAAACCAAATTAGCATCTTCTAAAAGTCAAGTTGGGGTTTCTGGGTCCCACATTGCCAGCATCTTTGGATGTTATCGATCCACGTGGCCAGATCTTAAGAGTTAAAGAATCAGAATCAAATTCACCCAGAACAAAAAAGTTTTCTTCTTCAGCGAGTGTCGTCTCTTTCTCTCTCTCGCCGTCTGTTTGCTTCCTACTCCGGTGAGAAGCTGACTCCGTCGTGTCTGTATAGGTATTTTCGGATTTCGTTTCCTGTTTGGGTAGCTGATTCGCTGTCGATTTTAAAAAACCGGCAGCTATGAGCTCGGTTTTGCAGGTAGAGTGAAAGATTATCTGTTTTTTCTTCTTCTTCTTCTTCTTCTTCTTCTTCTTCTATTGTGATCTTTGTGGAATCTAACCTGTGTTTTACGATTGATGGGTTTTATTAGGGGTTTACCAAGTCACTCGCCATGACTTTTGTGTCTGAGATTGGCGACAAGACGTTTTTCGCTGCCGCTGTAAGTGTTTCTTCCTCTGACTGAGCATTTGCTTTCTGTAATTTGGAAGGGTTTAAGGTAATTCGAACAAGTCAATGGCTCTTCTATGAAAAGCTAAAGTTTGATTCTGTTCTGAAACAAAACTCTAGAGAAAAAGAGCATCTAGAGATCCTTTCTTGTTTGAGCAAGTTCGTCTTTTCTTTCCTTTGTTCCTGTAGCTTTTTATATTGATATTCAGTTTTACTGTTTTGTTAGTTTGGAATCTGCCAATGTCTCTTTGAGAATTATCCTGATTTGCAACCTTCTCTCTTTTTCCCTTTAAACAGATTTTGGCGATGCGCTATCCGAGAAGACTTGTGTTGGCCGGTTGTCTATCAGCCCTGGTTGTAAGTTTTCGTGTGTCCTTTAGAGTATTGGTTTCAGTGACCTCTCTCCCAGATTTGGAAGCTCATGTCTTTGCTAATTCCTAGGTCATGACTATCCTCTCAGCTACTGTTGGATGGGCTGCTCCAAATCTGGTATGATTTTGACTCTTGTAATGCTTTATGCTTGAACTCACTTTGTAGTTCGATATAATAAGCCTTTTCCATGGCATCAACTAGTCTCTTTGGACAAGTTCCCATCACGAAGAACAGTTTCAATCTTTTAGTAAATACTGATCCAAACCCTTACTCTTGCAGATCTCTCGCAAATGGACCCATCACATAACAACATTGTTGTTCTTTGGTTTCGGCCTATGGTCTTTGTGGGACGGTTTTAAACAAGGAGGAGGGTAATAATTCTTCATCGAGTTTTGAGGATAAAATATCTACATTCAAGAAATTCAGGTGTCATTCATTGTTAACATGTTTGTTATCTGATTCTATTTTGTTGGCAGGAGTTCAGAAGAATTGGCCGAAGTCGAAGCAGAACTGGTTTGTTTTTTCTTCCTGTGCTCTCGCTCTTACGTTTAGAGACAAATGCTTTCGTCGTTTGACTTTCTTGTGTTTTCTCACAGGATTCTGATTTGAAGGCTAATGGTAAAACTACAAAAGATAGCAGTAAGGTATTGAACTAAAACACCAAGATCATGGACTGCATGTGGGACTTGCCTTTGCTAAGTTTTCCCAAAATCATATATTGTCATTGTAGATTGAAGATGAAAACAAAAAGCAGAACAGGCCGTTCCTCACACAATTTTTCTCTCCAATTTTTCTCAAGGTAAACAAAAGAGATCCTCTCTGAATTTCCTCTCAAAAGAAGTAGAGTTTTCTTCATTAGTTTCATATTTTTTCTCTCTTCTTGCAGGCATTTTCAATTAATTTCTTTGGTGAATTTGGTGACAAGAGTCAGGTAGCTCTCACTTACTCGATTGATTCGATCTAAAATGCTTTGGTTGCTTACCATATCTCTTTTGTCTAGCTTGCTACAATTGGTTTGGCTGCGGATGAAAATCCACTCGGGGTGGTCCTTGGTGGAGTTGTGTAAGTTTCACTGTGAAACCGCTACAATCGTTTTGTGTCTGCATCACGAAATTACATGTTTGATTCAATGTTGCTGACTAGTCTGTTGCCTACACAGGGCACAGCTATTGTGCACCACTGCTGCTGTGATTGGAGGAAAGAGCTTAGCTTCTCAGATATCCGAACGAATTGTAAATCTCTCTCATTATTTCCTTTTTACATTTGAGATGATTAAAGACTCATCAAAAATTAAAACTCTGGTCGTCTAATGTTGTTATTGCAGGTTGCTCTTTCTGGTGGAATGCTTTTCATTATTTTTGGGATCCAATCATTTCTTACTTCTGTTGAGGCCTGATGCTTTTAACAATCTTCTTAATGGTATATATCTGAATCCTGATATTCAGTTTCGGCAACAGTCTAATTGTTTTTGTTGTAGTCTTTCTTAATTACTTAAATTTTCGGTTTTTTTTTTTTTTTTTTGAAACGCAGGTTTGTATGGGGAGTGCTGAAGAGTGAAGATGAACGTCACTATCTATAGGTTTTTTAGATCTTTAATCTTGATATTAGATGTTTACACAAGTGATTACAAAAATATTCTGAAAGATTTTCTACAACGAAATATATTGAAATGAGCTGAACCAGCCATCTGACTTTAATAAAGTTTTGGTAATCAGTTCCTTTTTTGGTTCTTTTCCCTGGAATCATGTGGATTTTGAAGTTGTATGTTGTGATATGGATATGAAGAGAAAACGCATACGATAAGCAACAGTATGCAAAATTTAGTTCAACAGTATGTCTTATTGAAATGATCAACAATTTAGACAATTATTACTACACTTTTTAATTAGATGATCAATAATATAAGATCTACTAATCAATATTACGCGTAGAAACTATAGGTTGAAGAATCTGCGATGATGTTCCTTAGTCCTCCAATTGTTGACGCCAACATTATGAACATTCCTACGATAATGGAGATCTGCCCAATATAAAAAAACCAAAGATCAACCATCTAAACATTCTTCATTTTAAAAAGATTGCCTTATAAGAACGGAAAAATATAAATGTTTACCCAATTGATGAACCAGGTGATGCTGAACCTCTTTGGTTTCTTGATGATAAGCCACATTATACTTGGGAGCTGTGGCAATATCCATCATCATTGATTACATATATCCATAACAAGATTATCAAATTAATTATCTTCATAACATGGACCTTCTATATAGTCTAATTATTTTATCAATCACATAACAAGAAGTAAGAATATTTGGAATGGGGAAAACATTAGATAAACAAAAAGTGGACTTACGAAGAAGGAAGTCGGTGCAAAGCCAAATCCTCCAAAGAACCCTAGAAGGTCTCCAAAGAAGGGGAAGGTCACTCCAATAAACAATGTAAAGGCTGCCATTCAAAATCACAAATTAAGGATTCAATTAATCATAACTATCTATATATATATTCTTAATTAATTAGACATTTTTATATATATCATGCATGAACAAAAGTAAAGTCTTACCGACATAAGTAGTTCGAGTGAAAACCCTGAGAACAACTCCATGGTTAAAACCGAATTTGTTAACCATCATCCTCTCCAAAAGATCAAAGACAGGCATAGCAAACACTTGGTAGCTACCGATGACGTGAACAACGACCATGAGATTAGCAGAAGCAATGAGCCAAGCTGGTCTCTGTAGATTCATCAGCACATTGTCGTCTACGTCTTGACCAAATGCCCAATAGCATATTAGAGCCACTGGGAAATAGCAAATGGCGTTCACCAAGTAAGCTCCGATCACGCCTTGCCACATGGGTACCTTGGATGGTCTCTCTGAAGTCGAAGGCATCGTGGCTTGAATCTCTAGAGCTACCGCGTGACCCGCGAAAGCAAATGAGATCTGACCTAAGGCATTGAAGACTCGGAACATGTAGTCAGTTGGATTCTTCGACTTGTAATCGTAGCTCACGTCAGCCATTCTGCCATGTGCGAGACTTCCTGCCCAAGCTATAGTCGAGTAGCTATATACGCAACATATAACACAAACTCTCAGCACTTGACCTAGTTAATTATTATCAAGTTGGGTGTGTTGTATTTGTATAACGTTTTTGCTATGAGTTGATGTAATTTTTACGTTGGTTTCTTTCAAATTTTATGTTACAAGATGACAGATTGCGATTGTAATTTCATTGCTTTTACTAATTTAAATTGTGGCTTTTTTTTTGTCAAGTAAAAACAATATTTGGCTTTTATTAAAAAGATCACAGTGAACTTTTATGTTTACGTTTACAGTTTTGATTTTTTTTGTTCGTTTTGATAATAAAAATACTAGTATTGCATTTAGATATCATATAGTAATATACCCGTATACCCTAAAAAACGAATCGTAATCTACTCAAGGACAACGCTAGCTAGTCTTGTCCTTGAAAATATAATCTCTACCATGTAATTCCAGTTCATATTTTGGTTAGTATAAAATACTGTAGGGCCGTCGTCTTTTATCACGAGCAGGTGGAGCGGTGAAACAGGATCCCGACTCAAATACGAAATTAAGAAAATTTTAACTATGTACATAAATTGATACCCACATTTTTTAATTTTCTTTAGCTTTTAAAAAAAAAAATTATATACATGAATTAGAGTCCATATTTCTACAAATACAAATACTATTTTACTATTTTAAATATATATTTTATAAAAAAAAAATGAACATGGTCCACCAATAGTTTTTAAGACCCCCCTATAAAAGTAGTATAGTTCATGTCGAGCAATTCTTCTAAAACTAAAAAAATGTGACGTAGTAACAAATTATTAAATGGTAAAATGATAAAGTGTGACCTGAGGGACATGATGGCGGCAGCCAATGAGACGCCGGCAACGGAGTTGAAGTTAGGGAGCTGGGAGAGGAGGAAGTGAACCCCACCGAAGGCTAGGATCCAGTACGACTGTCGCACCGGAGTGCAGGTGGAGCACGTGATGTCCACGAACTGCTTCAAGCACTTGCCTCCTGTGACCATGTAAACGATGTTGCACCCGACCTGGACGATGAGCTGCTGGGGGAGGACGATCCAGGGGCCGAGTTTTGGGCCGAAAGCATACCGTCCTAGATCGATATAACGGTCGAACCGGGTTCCCGGTACGCACTCATGGAGCTGCACCATTTGCCACATGGTGTTTAGGGTCAGTCCCCATGTAAGTGCCAACATCAATGTCCCTGGTCCCCTGTTTTCACCACACATCACTTCCCTTTTTCTATTTTACAAACCCACGAAAGAAAATGCATTTTTTGCGTCTTCTTTTTTTTGTTTTGCATGTTCTATGAATCTTTCTTTTTTGTTTTGGTCGAAGTTCTATGAATCTTTCTTATTTATGAAGTTAATAGCAACTAGTTTCAAAATCACCAGCCTTTTAGTAACGAACGACTCTTTTTTTACGGATTTAAAAAGTATTGTACTACAAATTAGACATGTAAGACAACAAAATTTAGGGTATAAAGTTGTAAATATGACTTGAGGAAAGAGTACCAGCCAAGGTAAGCCATGGCATAAGGGAGGCTGAGGACTCCGGCGCCGATCATGGCGGTGACGGTGTGGAAGGTGGAATACCACCACTTGGCTGGTCGTGATGGATCTTCCGCCGGCCATTTCTCGCCGGACTTCCGATCCACATTCTGCAAACACGAATTAATAAACCGAAAAAAGAAAGCAAGAAAGAAGTAATCATGGAGGAGGACTGGAGGAGGACCTTAGAAGGAGAAACCGGAGAAGTAGAGACCATTGTGTTATTTTTTGCAGTATTGTGAGATAATCTCTATTCCCTTAAAAAATGTGGACAAGTCTTATGCTTTTGAAGTGGTGTTTTTGATTTTTTTATTTTCCCGAAAGAAAGATCTTACCTAAATTTAAATGTCACTTGCTGGGCTTTTTTTTTTTTTCTCCGCTTGTTTATAGGGCTAATTTGCTCACTACAAAAAAATAATAATAATTAGATAACTAACTAAAATAGGGATACGTGGCATAATTATATACACTAAATTTAGGTTAATTAGTTATGTTTTTAGTTATAATTTTGTTTTTTGAATTTTTCCACCCAATTTCCCTTTTTTATATCGGATACTCATGTAGAGAGGGAACTTTAATTTTTCAGCACTATGATGATTTTAAAGTTGAGAAGTTGATCAATATTTTGAAACGTGTAAAACTGTCAAATTCAATAAATGTGTATAGAAATTAAAGAAAAATTTATCTAAAATAACCCACTTTTTTATAAGAATTACTAAGATAATCTGTTTAATTTTTTATTGTCCAAATAACCTATTTCATATATATTTTTTTTAATAATATCAAAAGTATCTTTATTAACTAATTAATATTAAAAGTAAATTTAATTAAAAAAAAATTCAAATAAAAAAAATAGATACAAAATTTAAAAACCATTATCAACAAAATACAAAACACTACAGAAATCTATCAATGTTTTTGCAGACTATGATTATTTTTTTTTTTGTAAAATCTACATTTTTTTTGCAGAGTCTGCCAATATCTTGTTATAGTCTGCCAATACCTCGATAGAGTCTGTCAATGTCTCGGTAGAGTTTACCAATATCTCGGCAGAATCTATTAATATTTTGACAGACTCTGCCTTTTTCAAGATACCGGTAGACTCTGCTAATATCGGCAGAGTCTACCAATGTTTTGGTAGAGTCTACCAATATTTCAGCAGAATCTACAAATATTTTGGTAGAGTTTGCCTAATTCTAGATATTGGCAGAATCTGTCAATATTCCGGCAGAGTCTACCAATACTTTAGCAGAGTCTGCCAATGTTTCGGCAGAGTCTGCCTATATCTCGGCAGAGTCTGCCAATATTTCAACAGAGTCTGCCAATGTTTCGGGAGAGTTTGCCAATACATCGGCAGAGTCTACCAATGTTTCGGTAGAGTCTGCCAATGTTTCGGCAGAGTCTACCAATGTTTCGGCAGAGTCTGCTGATACCTCAGTAGAGTCTACTAATGTTTCGGCAGAGACTATGTTTTTCTAGTAGACGTTTTAAAAGTCTTCTAAAATGTTACTAGACTTATATCTCACTCAGCTAGTCTACCAATATCTCGACAAAGTCTTTCAATATTTTAGTAGAGTCTGCCAATATTTTGGTAGAGTTTGCGAAGAACAATTTTGGTATTATGAAAAAAAAAAAATCTATAGTAAGTTATTTTAGCAATTAAAATATAGTAAAGTCATTATAGCTATTTAAAAAAGAAGTAGGTTACGCTAGTAATCTCCCGAAATTAAATTATCATAAAAATGTTGCCATGATACTCACACAATTACAAGTAATAAAACAATATATTCATTTTGTAATCAATATGAGTTTTCTTTCAACATTTGTTTTTCCTCTTTCCTGGTTCCAAAATGATTACGCCATATTGTAGAGAGCAAGAAGTGGACAGATTATACAAAAAAATTGCACTTTCGTTTTATGGTATGCCTTCTCATTCTGTTCAATCTCTTACACACTCCAAGTAATATGGACTCTTCGTTACCGTAGATTAGTTTTTGTCTCTTATTGCTGAAAGATGTAATAACTTGTCATTTTGAATATGATTTATTAGGAGAATCAAAACATTTAAGAAAATAAAAAGAGCGATGTTAGCCCACCAACCCACCCACAAAGACTTAAAGCGTCCCTATTTAGAGTAGTGTTAGCTATATAAAAAGTGGAAAACTTTGAAAATCAGCTTTCAGTGGTTTTTTTAATTAATCAAATTGCAGCTTTGCTTTTGCAGATTCCACTTAATGGTACATTGGTGTAGTCTCTTAAGTGAATATCTTGTTTTAAAAGTATTAATATTTTAGTATAATTTTGTTATTTAATTAAATTTAAGAGTTTACAAAATATTTAACCAATAATAGAGAGACACTTGCTATCAGAGTCTCTCATAAGTATTCAAATGAAAAACTCATCACTCTTTTTCTTATACTTTTTCTATTTATTTATTTATTTTTATTTTTATTTTTGAGATACTCATTAAATATCTACTAATGGAGGTACTCGCTCTTATTCTCAAGTCCATGCTTATGAGAATTAAAAATTTAGAGAAAAAGTTGAACGCTGGCATTTCTTGCACTCTATCAGCTTTAAAGAAAGGGCCTTTGGTTATGTTCCCATGATCGATTGCAGAAAATCTATGTGGGTGCGATGAATCGTATCATACTATCATGGCTTGAAATTGGTACACCAAATTTAGAACCATTTTTTGTGTGTGTTTATCAAATTTATGTGCCTCGTGAATAGGACCCACCACCTCAAAGTAACTCACTCACCTTGATATTTGGACAATGAGTGAGCAAAAGAGTGGAGAAGAGAAGTCATGTTTGTCGTCTTCATTTCAAAAGGGCAGTCGATTTTGTTTTAGTGCGCGTCATAGTTACTATGTCTTATCAGATATATCAATAATTGAACAAGGCTAAAAGAAACAAGAAAATCGGGCGCGCGGATTATCACGCGCGGCGATTTTTTCTTCGCAACCTCCGCCGAACCTTTTTCTCTCTGTTTTCATCGTTTGCCTCTCCGGTGCCGGTTTTGTCCGGTGCCGTGAGAGGGCCACCTCCGTTTTGCTTATTCCCGGTTCCTTGACACTGGACTCACGCTAGATCAGCTCGATCGGTTCTGTTCTTCACGGCGAAGAGTTGAGATTTGGTTCGCGTGACGGCCGCGTCTTAGAGGATGGGGTTCTTTCCGCCGTGCTGGGTCGCTTGCCGATGGCTCCCAGTTCCTGTGGGGAGCAGCTAGGCCCCTTCTCTCGCCTCACGCTCTTTCGGCCGTCGTAGATCTATCCGTAGATCTCTCTCATCCCTCACGATTCTGGCGACGGCGTTGGCTACTTTCGCCGGTGGAGCAACGTCTGCTACTATGGAACAGCCTTCCCGTCTTCGCGGTTTCGTAACTCTCGGCTTTGCTGGGAGATCCCGTCGTGCTTCGGTCTTCATCCGGTGGTCTTGGCTTAGTCTCTCAAGCTTCTTCCGCTTAAGGTGGCGGTGGATCCTGAAGAACTTGGCCGCTGTTTGACACCTGAAGACTGTTGTTCTCTTCTTTGTATCGCGGATTGAGATTTCCGGTGGTTAAGGCGACTCGACTTCTTCGCTCAGGTATGTTGTCGCTCCGTCTTTGGCTTCTGGAGCCTTGCTCTCTTCGTCTTGTCCTTTTTAGTTTTAGGTTCAGAACCGTGTTGTCTGGTTAGTTTGATTTGTAGGTCCTTCGCTTGTGGTTCTGGCCCGAGTACAGGGTCGTTTCTGTCTTCTGATGAGGACATCATCTTTTCCCTCTAGAGAGTGGCCGTGGTGGCGTCTTGGGTGTGAGGCTTCCGCTTTTGTAGGTTCTTCGGTCTGATAACGGTCCTTATGGTGTTGCACCGTTGGAATCGTCATGCCATCGGTGGTGGCTGTTAGCTTTTCCTTGGTTTGCTTCTCCTTATATCGTGTTGGTTTGGTTAGGTCTAGGTCTAGTGTTTGTAGTGTCTTCTTAAGGCCGCGGTTTTGTAGTGTTGTGAGTTTTGCCGATTTGGTTTTGGTCGGGGTAGCTAGGTGATCTAGAGGAGTTACTAAGATCAGGTGGTTCTCTTTGTTGTGTTGTCTTGATTGTATTTAACGCTGTACTAGGCTGCGCCGATGTGCGAGGTAGGGGGAGCTTGCATTGGGTCCCCTCTTGGTCAGGGAAGTTTCTTATTTGTATCAGCTCATGGAGGCGTGACTCAAGTCGTTCTCACAAGAGGGGAGTTATGAACGCGGGCTAGTGTTCATAGCCGTTGACGACTCATCTTTGAACTTCCGCGGAAAAGTTTCTAGAGCATCGGGTCTTGCCTTTCTCGAGCCATCAATATTTTCGCTCCTTCTTCTCGAGCTCCAATTTTAGGAGGAACAACAATCATCGTCATCACTTCGTCGATATCTATTAGCCTTCGTGCTTGTGTCGAATACGACGGACTGAAAACTGTTGTGTAATATGGTTCCATGTTTTTATCTTTTTTGCCATAGAATCATAAATCTAGATTTATAATTAACTTTGTAAAGCTAAACTATTTCATTATATGAAATATTTACATTCTTAAAAAAAATATATCAATAATTAAGTTATCTTCTTTTGTTTTTCTAGACAACTTATCAATTATTTTGGTAAAGCTATTTATTTCACAAATACTAACAGTTCCAAATTATTAAAGTGATGAATTTAACGGAGCAAAACAGAAGGAGGAAATCTGAAACAAAAGAATAGAAAAAGGGCTATACGCCTACAACATGAGAAGCATTTTTTGTGACGGAACTAGGATTGTGATTAGTGAGTAAATATTGTGATTTGTGAGGAATATTAAGACAATGATAATGAATATGTATATCGAAAATATATATTAAGATTTTCAAATCCTGGTTTCACAATGACGTAATTTTAACTTTAGAGTTTTCTAATGCAACTGAAAATTGTATATATATATATAAACGAGTTCAAGGAAAGTATTGAACTTCATTAACCATAAACCTCTGCAGTTTTTTCTTTTTTTTTAAGAAACAGATGGTGGACAAAGCATTGGCGGAAGTAGAAGAGTGGCAAGACTATGGCCGGACAAAAGAACTGAACTAAACTGAAATATCAAAACTCGAACTGAAACGACGAATGTTAAAATAACTCGAATAGAATAAAAATTTCGATAGCAAATTATCCGAACAAAACAAAAGTAAAACCAAATATTATATAATTGAACCGAATTAACCGAACTAATTAAATTTTGTTTAAAAAGTTCCTATTTTTAATTAAACATATAGAAAATTATTTTTTCAATTAGCTAAAATCTATCATATTAAGTAAATTAAATTAATTATCTTTTTTTGTTATAATTTTTATCCAAAACATGAAAGGAACCCGAACCGTACCAATATAATTTAACCCCGAATGAATACTATTTTCTTAGAAACCAAAAAAACCGAAGAAAAATCCGAACCAATCAATTTTTCCAAAACTAAACCGACATTAATTTAATCCTGAATGGATTATAGTTCTTAGAAACCGAAAAACCGAAAAATCCAAACCGAATTAAAGTTTTCAATACCAAACCGAATTATATCCTTTTAGTAACCGAAAAAGACGAAAACAAAAAAAATCTGAACCAAGCCGAATTTTTCAAAACCAAACCAATATATAATTTAATTATGAATGGATTATATTACTTAAAAACCGATAAACTAGAAAACCAAAATACCCAAACCAAACCAAATTTCTTAAAACCAATGAATATCGTGGAAACCCTTGGCCAGTGGTTGATCAAGGATTTATTAAGGTTTTTACACTAAGATGTTTGGGGTTCGAATCCCAGGAGATGCTATTTGTTATCATTTATGTAGATTAACGGAGGCGAACTTACAAAAGATCTTCATCGTGGGACAAAGAGAATCATCTGGCGTGGATCAAGATGAAAGACTTGTCCATTGTAAAATCGTCGATGTAATAATTCTCATAATTTATAATAGAATAATAATAAAATTGCAGCGTTAAAGAAAATATGGATTATATTATTTAGAAACCCTAAAACCCAAAAACAGAATACCCGAACCGAACCAATTTTTTCATAACCAAACCTATATATAATTTTTATTCAAATGGATGCTATTTTTTAGAAACCAAAAAATCCAAACCGATATATAATTAATTTAGGAAAGGTTTATAGAAACAAAAAAAAACCCGAAAAACCTATACCGAACTATTTTTTTTGTAAAACAAACCAATATATAATTTAATCTCCAAAAAAATTTATTTTAAAAACTAGAAAATTGAATAATTCGAATTTAACCGAATAACGGAATGTCCACCCTAGCCAAGACCAAAATGAAAGGGGATAAGACTGGAAAACGCCTAATTTATATTGGTTGTATTAGTTTAAAATTTACTATCGGCCAATTTAAAATTTACACACAAACTGTAAAGTTGTACTAGTTCTTTCAAAAAAATTTCAATAAGTTTTTTCTCTTATTTAAAAACATAAATCAAGAAAAAAGCATGATTTTTTTGTTTTTTACTTTTTATTTATTATTTTGTTTTAAAAAAGGCAATTACAAAAATGCAACTTTTTGTGTGCACATTTGCAAAATGCCACTTAGGGTGTCCATTTACAAAAATGCCACTAATTGTAGATTTATAAATCTTATATCTTAAAATTCTACACCCTAACAAATATTTTGACACCTAAAACTCCATAAACACTCAAAACTAAACTCTAATAGAACATAATTAACTCAAACATAAATAATATAATAAAAAAATAATTTTGAAAAAGTGGTATTTTTGTAAAGATTTCAAAAGTGTGACATTTTTGTAAAGTGGCACTTGAAAAGTGGCATTTTTTGAATTTCTCAAATTTAAACTACTATATATCTTTATTTATTTAAGATTTAATTTTATAATCAGACAAGAGAAAACAATTGCACTTAAAATTTTACAAATACTTTTTAAAAGTTACATTGCAAGTTTTCTTTGATTTAATGAAAATTTAGTTTCTCAAATATATATTATTTTCGTCAATTTCCGAATAGCAAATTACACTTAATTTTTTAAAGTAAAATATTTCTTTTTATTATTTAAGTGAAATTTAGTGTGAAAGCTCCATTGATCGAGTAGTTTTTTTTTTTTTTTTTTGAAACTTTTGATCGACTACTAGTAGTTGATCAATTGTTTAGCAATGTTTTGGCAATAGGAGGTATGAGATTCGATTCAAGATAATGTGACTTAATAACAATTATGCCGATTAATTGGAGCAAACTTACAAGATATTTTCAGCGTTACGCAAGTAGAACCGTTCACAATGATTCCACTTATTAAGGATAGAATATCTCTATCATGAGTATGGGGCAGAAACTACCGTTTGTCATGGATCTATATAAAGATCAGATTGAATTGTCCGTGGCAAAATTTGTTTTGTAATGGTTTTCATTATTTCTAATAAAATAATAACAGACGAAAAAATGGAATTTTAGTTTCTTAAAAAGATATTATTTTCGTCACTTTTTTAAAAGTAGATTTATGTGCAACACATAGGTAATCAATATAGTCACTAAGAATACTAGTAACACATAAATTGATGAAATGCTATGTTTGATTAGAAAATCACTTTTGATAAATAAATTATGTAAAATGGTGTAAATTTAGTCATAATAATAATTACAAATAAAAATAAATCATAGTTTATTTGATTTACTTTCTAAATAGAAAATTTTTTTTTGAAACTTTTTCGAAATATATTGATGTTTTGGAAGCTGAGTTGACAATTGTAATGGTTTAAGATGACATTGTAGCTGAGTCAACACCTGATGGGTTAATGTATATATTGAGCAATTGTTGGTGTATGTATCCGCCATTTTCCCCATAAAAATAAGATAATTTTTGAGAAATGCTATTTTTAAAATTTTTGTAAAATTGTTATTTTTTCAAAATTATTTACTCAATATATCATTTATGTTTGGGTTAACTATGTTGTATTAGGATTTAGTTTTGAGGGTTTATAGCTTGTTTGGGGTCAAAACATTTTTGAAGGTTTAGTATTTTAAGATTTATGGTTTAAAAATCCTTAATTAGTGGCATTTTTGCAAATAAAAAACCCATATTGACATTTTTGAAAATAAACACACCAAAAGTGATATTTTTGCTATTACTCCTAAAAATAACCCAACATACAACAAAATAATATAAAACTATGGCTTCGAATGGTGACAGCGGTTAGAGCGGTGCGGGACAAGCGGTTTAGGGGGTGCGGTTTGGTTTTAGTGCGGTGCTGTTAGAAAAAACGCACCATGCCGAACTAGTGCGGTTACTGCTGTTTGAGCGGTGCGGGACAACATATGAATAGTGAAAAAAACAACATGCGGTGCGGTCTATATGTGTGAATGGTGAAAATGTAAAAAGGGGTGCGGGATATATATTTTAGATAAATATTTTATAAATTAAAATAGATTAATGACATTAATATAATTATAAATTAAAATAAATTTGGTATTTTACAATAATATATTTATTGCTAAACTCAAATTAAAAATACATCCAAAAAAATATTTAATTATAAATATTATTTTTAAAGTGAAAGTTTTATTTTATAAATATAACAAACTATTTAATTGATCAAATATAATACTTTACAAAAAAAATTATTATCGACTATATTGATTTGCCCATAACATATTTGCTATATTGTCCCTTAGTCGTGTCATATATTCTCTATCTGCTCCATCTTCTTCATTAGCTACTTCCATGTCATCTAAATCAGGCTCCCGATTTGTGTTGTTAATTTTCGTCTCTGTCATTATTTCTGCAAAGTCTGCATCTGAGAAATTTGAAATTATAATAAAATTATCTTTTTTCACGCCCACAATCCTTCGTCAACACCCAAAATCTTTTTATTATCTTTGAAAACGTTTTCAAAACAGTCTTTAAGCACAACTTTTTTACATTTATTTTTAATTTTGAAACTTAACTTTTAAACTTTTAAATTTTAATGCCATTGCGACTATTGTGTTTATCACTTCACAAAGTTTTTCACGTCCATAATTCTGGTGCTTTAAACCAACAATTCCAAATGTTCTTCATCGTAAAAACAAATACTATTTTAATTACACAATATCAAAAAATTATACATCTAGCTATGTAACGAAATCAAATAAATTTAGTCTACCTATGTAACGAAATCAAATAAATATAGTTTTAAACATTTACATATAATTAAACAATGTAAAAATTAAACTAATTGTTAAAATTACACCCGTGCATAGCACGGGTAATATCCTAGTTATACATTAATTAATTTACATCAAAATTAATAACATGTTCTACTTTATAATTCAAATGTTAGAGTATCACAAAAAAATGTCATGTAAATGTTATAAAATGTTCATGTGGGTTTTATTTAGATTTTGATAAAATTTCTCATCAAATAGTTTTAAATGTTGTATTATAATGGTAATTAGATATATATATATTATATCATATTTATCATATATTATCATGCATTATATCATATTTATTATATATTATATGCATTATATTCTTATGTTTACAAAATTTTTTTTTTTTTGCTTACTTGAGGGTTGGTACTGCAAACGAAGAGTTTCTTATTTTTTTTTAGTGTTTGAAGTTTTTATTTTAGAAAGAAGAATGAAATGAGAGTTTATTTATAGAGTAATTTTTAAATATTTTCGATTTTAAAAAAAAAAATTTGTCAACTAGTTACAGTGCTACAAATACACCACAACCGTTGCTTTTCGAAGCCCATGTGTGTTTACCACTTTTGCTTCCCACTTTTGTTTCCCTCGGTCAGTGTTGTCTTTTTTTTTTTTTTTTTTTCCAAACAGAAAAGCAAAAAACTGATGTTGAGTGGTGACATGTAATTGATACCACTATGTGTTTACATCAAACACTCCAAACACTCATAACCTATATAACACACAAAGTAAAAGCCCCTCAGTCCAGTGGTTTGACAGAGGGTTCATTATTGTTTTTACACCTATAGGTATGGAGTTCGAGTTCCGGAGAATACAAGTTATAATGGAGGCAAAATTTACAAGAGATTTTCAGCGTAGTGCAAGGAGAGTTGTCCGGAATAGTCCCGCTTGTCAAGGCTAAAATTGTCCGTTGTATAATCGTCCGTGTAATTGTTCTCATAATTTGTAATAATTCATAAATATAGACGATTAAAAAAATATAAAACACAAAATAATTGAACGTTACTGTGGGAGCCAAGACTAGCACAATTAGATTTGTAAGGGTTTCGAGAGAAAGCAGAGATTTCTAAGTTAAGCTACGAGAGAAAATGATGAGCAATGAAAAGTTTTTATTACTGTGTATGCTTTTGTGAACAAAGTTGTGGATACCTTTACAAGGGTTTATACATCGACATATATAGTGTTCCTAAGTCGGCTAGGTTTTCCATAAAGGATTATGTTAAGTTTCGTAAGTCTTCGCAGATTTCCTTTTCGTCCATGTCGGTTGCACCGAAGTGGGCTTTGTAACTGGATTGAGCTTCAGCGTTGAGACTCCAAGCTCCCGCGGTCATTACGACGTCGCTTCGTAGCTGCTATGCTTATCTTCTGGAGATATCTGGGCTTGTCTTCTCAACTAGTTTCGGGCTGAAGCCCAACGCAGAAAGTCTTCGAGTATTTCTTGCAGAGCGAGGATATGATCTTTCCCGCGAGACGTAGACATGATCTTTCCTGCGAGGCGAAAGCAGGGGTCTTCGGTGGCATATCTGCCAGAGTCTTCGGTGTCACCCTATCAGAGTCATCGGTGGCCCCTGTGTTGATGCCTTCTTCTGCATGAAAGCAAGACTTAGAAGACTTCACCTCGCAGGCGGAGAAGACTTCGCTTTGCAAGTGAAGAAGATTTCGCCTCGCAGGCGGAGAAGACTTCACCTCGCAGGCGGAGAAGACTTCGCCTCGCAGGCGGAGAAGACTTCGCCTTGCAAGCGGAGAGGAGTTAGGATCGAAGAAGACTTGTCTAGAAACGACTTAGGAACTATATATTCTCTAGAGGTCAACATGACTCAATGTACGTTTGTTATGTTAACCAAACTTTGAACATTGACGTTGAGCGGGTGAAATTCGACCCCAACAGTTAGTGTTAGCGATAATAGTATCGAGTTTAAGGATCATTGGGGTCGATGTTCAAAGTTGGGATGTTGTCATATTGATGTTAGCGTGATGCTGTAAGCTCGTGCCATTAGAGTTGACAACGCTGTAAGCGTCCCGTTTCTGTTTACCGAAGATTTTAAGACTTCGCTTTTTGTTAGGGTTTTAAGACCTCATGTTTTGATTGCCACCATCAACGACGTTTCTTGCAGCGGAAAGATATTATTGAGAACGGTGATGTGATTAGATGACCTCGGGCCGTTAATGTGCGTTGCTTCTGCAAATGCAGCGCCTTGATTGCTGAAGTCGACTGCGTTGCTGCGAAACAACAATAACGATTTTTTCTCTTCTTTTTTCTGTTCCGATGGCTGATGTCAACGATGTCTTTGGTGACGAGAAAATGAGTTCCGAAGTGGCAATGTTGTCAATGAGTTCGTAATCCGGTAATGAAATGGGAAATATTCCATTTGTTATGAGGATAGGAGGATGACGACAACCACGTCGGTTCCGAGGACTCTCGTGTCACTGAAGTCCCTCGCGTCACCAAATCCCCTCGTGCCGACGAGGACCGCGACACCGATGACCCGAAGAGCCTGCCGAAAACTCGGACCAAGGGCTTGATTTCGGGGACCATCGCCACGATGTCATCATTCCTCCGAGGCGTCACCCTCTCAGAGCCGTCAGGTCGAATGACGTCGATGTCGCCACCGACTCCGAGGTCCTTGCCGCCAATGACCCGAGGAATCTGAGTGACGACGAAGACTCGAGGACCGACGTGAAGATGCCGGCGGCGTGATTTTTCTTTTCCCAGCTTTCTATGTTTTCGTCTTATTTCAGACTTAGCTTATCTCTTGCTCTTGCTTATGACTTTTGTTGAATTTGCGGATGTTGTTATCCATGACTTTTGGTAATGGCTTTGGATGGTTTGTATCCACGCTATGATTATGTTTACCTTGCATTGCAGCGAGTGCAGAATGATAATTAATGCGACTTTTGTTTCTTGCCTTTCTTATGAGCTAAGGTCATTCTGTTCTTTGATAGATCGTAAAAACTTCAAGAGTAATGGTACTCGCTTTGTTGATGTAAGTCGGTGGTTGTTTACAATCAAGATGTATTTTCTAATCTTAGAATGCTCTATATCGTGATTGCAAGGTAGCGAAATCGCAAATGCGTTCACGCTCTACATCCGCCAATGTTGTTGTTGGGCTTGCGAAATGGTGCTACTCTGTGGACACGTCTGTCCGAGAGCGAACACACCTGTTGCTTTGACCAACGTGTTGTTGGATTTTCAGAATGATTATTCAGTCTACAAACTGAATAACCATTGGCAGTGGTTTTTTACCAACGATATTGTTAGGTTTTTGAATGATCAGTTGGATTCGTCCACCCCAAGGCTAAACATTAATACTTATATAGCGCGCTTGGGATTCGATGATGGATGTCGTTGTGTTCGAATTTCACGCATCGTCACTGTGGCCAGCAGCAACGGTTGCGGAATGATCTCGCTAGCAAATGCTTTGGGCAACCCACAAAGGACGTAGCTGATGAAGTCGATGAGACTTGTGTCAAGTGTCTAACGTTTCCAGCGAAGACTTTGTCAAAGATAGGAGTATGGGTACCCCATCCCCCCCTTTAGACAGAGGAGGGCAACTGAACTCGTCCAGAGACAAGCTGCTAAAGCAGATGCCCCCCATTTTGACGGAGGAGGGCAACTGAACTCATCCAGAGGCAAGCTGCCTACGTACCCTTTGCAGGGATCAAGTCGCCCCGTAGTTCGTTGTAAGAGCCTTTAAAGAGGCGGTGGCGTCGCGGTCTGAGTTGGTTCGCTCGCCTGTTTAGTCTTTCCACCTCTTTTAGCATGAACTTCCTCTTCACTTCGACCAAAGTCTGTAGCGTGGTGGAGAGCGTCTTGGATAGTCGTTAGCGGGTTGATAGTCAATTCCTGCCAGAACGGAGATGGGCATCGGAGTGCTCCTCTCAAGGCCTCCAGCACGGATGTGTTGCTAATACCGTCCATCTTTGATAGCGTGTGTTTAAACCTTGTCATGAAAGACCGAAGACTTTCATTCTCACCTTGGCGGTTTGTCCATAACTCCGCGTCACAGATCTTTCGTTCCACGAAGATGTTGTAGTGCTGCACAAACATCTCTGAGAGTTGGTGGAAGGTGTGGATTGAGTTCTTCTCCAGCTTATAGAACCAATGGAGGGCAGGCCCTTTGAAGCTTTCCACGAACAGCTTGCAGTAGCCGATGTCTTTCTCGGCTTCTTTGAAGTTTGCCCTCCCTAGAGCCACCTCGAACTCCATCAAATGGTCCGGAGGGTCTGTGATTCGTTCATAGATTGGTAACTTGATTCTTCTGGGATCAGAGATTTTAGTCCTCACGATCCGCTCGGCGAACGGCGTGTTCCGTGCCTTCTCGAGCACATAGGCGATCCCAGGAGCTTTCTGCGCGCCACGGTATAACTGCGATTGAATAGTCTTTAGATCAGAGATAACCCGCTCTATCTGAGCTTTTATCGCAGTGATCTCTGCGTCTCGAGATCGTTTTAGCGCCCTACGCTCCTGCTCTCTCGCTCTGCTACAGAGGGCCCGCCTTCATCGTTGGTGCTAGGGTAGTCATCGTACCCCGATGTGTCTTGCATAATTTCTGTCCGAGAGTCAGACGATGTGCTCCGACTATGTGACGCGCGCAGTTCTCGTGGGTTACCACCTGCACTGTCTGTTCGCGCGCGTCTTCGAGGAGCTGGTTGATCCTCGTCCGAGATCTCCACGTAATGTTCGGGAGTTCTCTCAGATTATCGACGTGGCGGTGGTGGCGGCAAGTCGCCCCGATCCCTTCGAGCAGTACGCTGTGTTGAGAAATTGAGGCGACGCGGGTTGAAGCGACGCGGGTCGAAGCGACCCCTTAGTCTTGTCGTGTCGGGTCTTTCACGCTTCCTTCGCGAAAGAGCCTTCAACTCGTTCGTAGTTGCCTCGTTGAACTTCTTTTGTTTGTTGGACTCTTTGAGGAGCGTTTGCAACATCTGCTTGACCTCGGTCATGTCTCCTGGGTTAGCAGCATTGTTGGTAGCAGGGACTTCGACGGAGTTCTCCTCCTCTCGGTTGGTTCTCTGAGACGAGGACTCTTCGGCGCTGCTGCTTGATTTGTTCTCTTTGTCCCTCATCTTTCTAGATGTCAGATCTATGGTGTCACGTAGCTTCTTTGTGTGAGAAATTCTCTAACTCCCCTTAGACGGCGCCAAATTGTGGGAGTCAAGACTAGCACAATTAGATTTGTAAGGGTTTCGAGAGGAAGCATATATTTCTAAGTTAAGCTACGAGAGAAAACGATGAGCAATGAAAGTTTTTATTACTGTGTATGCTTTTGTGAACAAAGTTGCGGATACCTTTACAAGGGTTTATACATCGACATATATAGTGTTCTTAAGTCGGCTAGGTTTTCTATAAAGGATTATGTTAAGTTTCCTAAGTCTTCGCGGATTTCCTTTTCGTCCATGTCGGTTGCACAGAAGTGGGCTTTGCAACTGGACTGGGCTTCAGCGTTGAGACTCCAAGCTCTCGCGGTTGTTACGATGTCGCTTCGTAGTTGATATACTTATCTTCTGGAGATATCTGGGCTTGTCCTCTCAACTGGCTTCGGGCTGAAGCCCAACACAGGAAGTCTTCGGGTCTTTCTTGCGGAGCGAAGATATGATCTTTTCCCTCGAGACGAAGACATGATCTTTCCTGCGAGGCGAAAGTAGGGGTCTTCGGTGGCATCTCTGCCAGCGTCTTCGGTGTCACCCTATCAGAGTCATCGGTGGCCCCTATGTTGATGCTTTTTTCTGCATTAAAGCAAGACTTAGAAGACTTCGCCTCGCAGGTGGAGAAGACTTGGCCTCGCAGGCGGAGAAGACTTCGCCTTGCAAGCGGAGAAGACTTCGCCTCGCAGGCAGAGAAGACTTCACCTCGCAGGCGGAGAAGACTTCGCCTAGCAGGCGGAGAAGACTTCGCCTAGCAAGCGGAGAGGAGTTAGGATCGGAGAAGATTTTCTAGAAACGACTTAGGAACCATATATTCTCTAGATATCAACATGATTCAATGTACGTTTGTTATGTGAACCAAACTTTGAACATTGACGTTGAGCGGGTGAAATCCGACCCCAACAGTTACTAATAACAAAAAACATGTAGTTCTTTTTTGTGTGTGTGTTTTTTCCCTCTCCTTCCTCTCTTCTTCTCTTTTCAATTTTGTTTCTTTAATAATCTTCGATTCCAAATTCCAAATCCATGTTCGTCTGTTTTGTTAAATGCTCTCGAGTTTAGCTAGCAGCAGTTGAAGAACCTTAAAACTCAAGAAAGGAAATGAAGACGATGAAAGTTGTCTTTTTTATTTCTTCTTTGCTTTGATCTTTTCCGCAGTTGATATGCTCTATATTTTACCTATTTTACCAGGGAATTTTATGTATTATCTATGTGCAAGCCTTTAGAGGTAGCTTAATGATTACGAATCATTGCAAGTCCAAAGACCGAAGATACTATGATAAAACGTGGATAAACTTAATATTTTAACTGAGACATCGAGTTGATCTTTGTAGCAAACCCAGTACAACAATCATTTGAACTAGTATAAGTTAGACCACATGAGGGTTGTTTGGTGTAATCGGTCAGTTTCTCTCTAATCTATAAAGGTGCTCGTAAATGATTTTTAAACTCTGTTATACTTATATGCATCTCTCGTACCTTTTGTATAGAACTTAGATTCATGACATATTGAGTTTAATTCACACTTTTGAACCAAGCTATAATTTGAGCGATGGTACAATAATTCGATAAACTTTAAATCTTTATTGATACTGGAGTATGAAATGAGGTTAGCACTCCATGATCACTTACTACATGAGGTAAGACCTGTTACTAATACATATCCAGTGTTTACAAAGATCCTATAGAATGTTACAAGTAAAGTAATGTCGGTCTAGAATCATATTTTGTGTAATGTAGCTCCTTAATATCATGATCACATCCACCATTAAGGATTTACACCCGATACTTGTGGTTTTTGTAGTCAACAATAATGTTATGCAATAACACCCGATACCATAGTGTTATGCATTGTCAAGTTTGGCGGTACTATGGGGGCATTAATAATCACAAGGAACCAGATACCCTAGTACATCCTCTGATACTCAGCAGTTTGGAACCACAAGGATTAATTATACGGCTTATACTACATCACATCTTTCTTCTTTTTTTTTTATAGAAAAACTACATCACATCTTATGGTAAATAATATAGAGTTGGTTATATTTGCAAACCAGCAGTTTAGGACAAGGAGCTCTCGATAATATCCCCATGTGGTGCATTACAAATACCTAACACCATGGTAATATAAAATGCAAGGGATACAATTATCTTGGTATTACCATTAATAGGACATGCTTTCAGTATAGATTTCGATGTTTCGATTTAAGTAACTTTTTTTATGGGATACCCTGACTGACATAATTCAGTAGCTTTATACCCTAAAATGTCATTGTCCATTCAGGGTATAAAGCTATACCCGAAAACTTGAATCAAGTTTAGTTGCATTTAATCTCTCGAAGACCAAATTGTCAATACAACCAACGATATGGTGAAGTTTTGTGAATCCGGTACTCATGTGAGGTAATTATTGCATCGTAAGCACCACTACGGCGGGTCGCACATCAGATAGTAGTGGTGTTGTACTTTAGTTATAACCATACTTTCGTAGTTATCTATGCATGTCTCAAAGCCATACAATATCATAGAGTGCATGAACTTGTCTTGTTCAAGATAAGCCACGGATGTAGACATCAACAGGCCGTACTATGATATTGCCGGTATCACCACTTTGGCTGATGCTTCTGGTTTTTCTCACCAATAAATCAAGTGAGATCTTGGAGCCAGGGAGGATAAATTTCAAAGCGACATTTAGATTCACCGGAAGAGATTGAATCGCAAAAGAAGCCGCTAGGAATTCCTATGTTGTTCTAGATTGTAGTACCCCAATGTAGTTCTGTCCATTGGTTGATCATGAGAAACTCTTAGGTTAGTATAATGTTTCTTAATGATATATGGGTATATTTTGAGTAAAGAAAAAAACAGAGAATTATTGAATGATATACTCATACCTGCAAAGAAACACAAAGTCCAATCAAAACAAAAAACTGTCAATCAGACCAAACACATAGGAGACAAACCACATTTTTATATATCTCTCTAAGAAAAGAAAAAAAACTAAACAGTTTGGTGCCCTGTTCAGAACCCACAATAGGATGCCATTTTCAGGCAGAAAGCGAACAGTGAGACAAAAGACAGGAACAAAAGCAGTCTAAACCATTGTCTTGATCGAGTTGACTAAAGAAGAAAGAAATAATTTATGTTATATGATGAAACTAATTAGCAAAAAGTAGAAAACTGAAGAAGAGATATATTAACTTTTATCCCATGAAGCCAGCTCCTCCTTGCATGTTAGGCTGGCCACCACCACCACCACTTTGTTGTGATCTCCCAGGAGCTTGTGCAAAAGCTTGACCACCCATTACTGCTGACCCAACCATCTGTTGTGGCTGCTGCATCTGATTCAGTGGCGAAGTCTGTTGCTGCATCTGATTCAGTGGCGACGTCTGTTGCTGCTGCTGCTGATGATGGTGTTGAAGTTGTGACAGCTGATGCTGCTGTTGCTGTTGTTGATGGTGTTGGAGCTGTGACAATTGATGCTGCTGCTGCTGAAGCTGTGGCAGCTGTTGCTGTTGGTGGTGGTGTTGTTGTTGCTGTTGCTGGTGGATCTGTTGTTGTTGCTGCTGCTGCTGAATTTGCTGCTGTTGTTGTTGTTGTTGGAGCTGTTGCTGCTGCTGCTGCTGCTGTTGCGGATTTGGAATTTGCGGCTTAAACACAACCATATCCTGATACAACCATTACATGAAAACAAACGATTCTGTGACTTCTGACTGCATTTCTTTCATTCACTTTATGTTCCTCTTTCAATGGGATTTCTGTTTTAGTTATTTAGGAGACTACCTAAGATTTGTATTTTACTAATTTATTTTCTTAAGACTGTCTTGTTAACGTTGGACTATAATATATGGATGTGGTCTCGTTTGTGAGAGATTTATCCAAAGCTAGAGAGTGCTTCGGAGGGTTTATTGGTTTATCCGAGGGAAGAGATATTATTCTCTCTGAGAGTTTTTACTCTGTTCTGTTTTAAAATATCCTTATTGGTTTGGTTTTTGAATTTGGTTCTAAACTCTAACAAATAAGTAGAGAGCAGTGATGCAAGATGGATACTAAGTAGCTCGGCGCTTACTTACCCCTGGAAAAAGCATTCCAATCAAACGGCAAGCCTTGTCAGAGACGGAAAGCAGCAGCGTCTGTGATGGCAGCTGGATGACTGCACACTGCACTTCAAAGGCACACACAGTTATCAAATGCAACTCCATATGAGATAAGCATGAAGATGAAAAAAGTATGCCACACGATTAGGCAATCTAAACAAGGCCACAAATCTAGGCATCATAATGACTATGGTGAACATAGGAAGAGAGTGATAGCCTTACGGAGAACTTGTTTAAAGTCTATTTACTTTTGAAATGATTTCATTTTTTACAGCTATGTCGGTCTTATATTTATTATACCAGTAACCACAGTCATCATATCGTGATTAAATTTGAAAAATAACGAATGAAATAAATAGGAAAAGGAGACAGCTGGTATAAAATATCAACAAAACTAACAAGTTTCTTATCCTGAAGTTGTCCTAAAAACCCATGTTGACTCATGGCCCGAAACACAAGGAAGTCAGCTTTGCCAACATATTGCCTGATGCAAAGTTAGGTGAAAAGATTAGTGGGAAGAAAATAACATCAGCCCATGACCAAGTGGAAATAAGGAGAGCTATAGCACGAAGATAGTACTTGTTATTCATATGATCCTGAGATATAAGACGAACAATCTGCATAGTCGGTGGCCAATTTGCTGCCAACCTGGGGAAATGCACAAAAAGAGAAAGACAAAATTATTTTAGCAGAAACAATCATTTCTCAACTGCAAACGAAACCTATTTTTCTCTAGACAAGGGTTAACAGGAAATCAGTTTTAATATTTCAGTGATGAACTTACGAATCAGAGGCTGAAGCACTTCTGTAACCCTGTCAAATATAAACAAAGACGTTACCATGCAAAAAGCAACTCAACAAAGTTCTCAAAATGAAGATGCGCTTAAGCATAAAGCAAGCATGCGATCCTGTAAAAGACATAAAAGGGGAAGAAGAGCTTCTGGGGGTGTGACCCAGTGCCTAAACACACCTCAAGTCTGGTGATAAGAACAGGCTGTCCTTGTCTTTGTCCAGATAAATTTCCCTATAAGAATTTGAAAATGTAAGTTAGTCTATTACTACCGCTATTTCAGACAAGGTAAAGTAACATTACCTCCCAGACTTTTACATATTTGGATTGTGAAGTCTGCAGAGCCCCTGATGATGGCTGTGACATCTGCATATTAGGAGCTGAACTGTTACCGCCACCAAGTTGTTGTATTCCTGATTGCGCTTGTTGGCCAACTCCTGGAGTAGGCATCATTCCACTAGTTCCAGAGGAGACATTTCCTTGACCGAGACCACTCATCATGTTTTGGTTCATGGAAATTCCACCTTGCATCATCTGTACTCCAGAATGACTTCCTTGATTCATCCCTGGCATTGGTTGAGAAACACCAAGGTTTGAAGCAACATTTGACGTTGTTTGAGGACTAAAGGAATTATTAGGACCCGGGCTTTGTCCTGCTTGTGCAGTTCCCATTAGTGCACCCGAACCAGCCATTGAAGTAATTCCCGGCTGTCCAGATGAAAACACATTTTGTGAAGGAGGCAAAGATGTAGCCATTCCTGTTGATATCATATTTGACATATGCATAGCAACCGCACTTTGCCCCGCCGATGAGGCTGCACCCGCCAGAGCTGCAGAGCTCATGACTTGTCGGACTTGAGAAAGATTATTCAGCAGATTTACATTAGCTCCACCGGGAGGAACAGTACGCAATGGTGCAGTCGTTACACCCACCACAGGCTTAACATCTGGTGCATTATCGGTATTGGTGACCATTTCTTGAGAAACAGGCGATGCTGAAGATGTTTGAATTGAAGGAATTGCTTGTGTAGCAGGCCGAGCTACAGGCGGGATATGGGGAAAACTTGGAACTCCTGCCATAGAAGATACAGTGGTAGGTTCCTGAAATTTAATCCCAAAAATCCAATTAACAAGGGTTAATGTATTTATATGATGAGATGTTATCTAAAAAGGAGACTGAGTATGCAATATCATTTCAGATGTTTAAATGGGATATTCATATAAACTTTAGCATTAAATCAATTTAATTAGAGCTAAAAATATATATTTTAAATGTCTTATCAAGCACCATAGAATAGATTTTTTTAGTATATAGTTCTTATACTAATTAGTAGCTAATAAAGCTGCCTCCTCCAACTGACTAAAAAGATCAAATAGACTTACAACTTTCACAGTAGCAGTTGGAACTGGTCCAAGAGAAAGTGGTTGCCGATTCAGAATAGGACCATTGGCTGAAAATCACAGAGAAAAATATCTTTACATAAAGAAGCAGATTAAAATTCTGAAAGACACATTAAAAGAAACTAAGATAGTTTAACTGAAAAAAAGGACTGGTCAGCAGAAGAACCTGATGCCACAGAAGCTGGAGGTTGCGCAGTGACTGGAAGAGATGGAGCAATAGTGGCCCTGTCCACTTTCACAGGGCTTTGGGTCTGTGGCAAATTTGTAGCAGGACTTAAGGCAGCGCGTGCCTCCACAAAATTCTCTGAGATAAGGACAAGATAGAATGGGTTCTTAACGGTGTCAATAGACAAGTCTGCACTTTGTGGATTGAGCTTTCCCTGCATTTAAGAGAAAAAGTTCTTAGCATTAAAATAGACTTACATCAAAATGTAGCATTGAGAATGAAGAGCCTTTGAAAGAGCTCGCTAACAAAAGAACTACTTATTTTAGCTGAACATCTAGTGATTTGCACATAGACACACAGTCTCACCGCATTGAATAGTGCTCTAATCTTGGGAAGCTGCTTTGGACACACAACAGACAAAGAAACAGAGCACTGCACACCAATATGGCAGGTTAGTAATTAAAAAAGGTAGCAAGTCGTAACACATGTAGAATTCATAATAAAAGGTACCCTAGAAAAATATGATGCCACTGTCTCAGCATCTGATAACCGACTTTCAGATTGTCCATCGCCATTTTCATTTCGTTCTGTATTTTGCAATTGTGGACGATATACAGGTGTGGGCAATGAGTGAGGGTTGCTGGCTGTGATCAGGATACAGTGCCTCTTCAGATCATTACTTGGTTGAGCTTGGCCTGAAGGAGGAGAAAACATCTGCGTCATGGAGTCAGAAGAAAATCGTGAGATTTAAGGATCTGAAATATCTCTGACAGAAACAGCACCATATACAATGAAGCCATGGAAATAAAAGTTTCAATGAGAAACTAAACTAGTCAAAAGTGGCTTGAAAAACAGTGACCCAACATATGTATATCTAGATGTGTCATAGATGATTAAAGATCAAGTTTCTCACCATCAATGCTTCAGCAAGCCCTTCGGCTGTGGCAGCCTCATTGAAACCACCACCGGCAAATTGTATAGACGAAAGCCAATGCAAGAAAATATCAACATCCCTTGTCCAGCCACTCCGTTGTACCAAGCAAGCTAAGAAGAACAAAATAATCACTAAAACGGAATAATCATGGCCATGAAAAAGCAGCCAATACAATTTTTGTATTTGGATATCACGGAAGTGGAGAGTAATACATACCACAATATGAACCATGGGAATTGAATATGACCAGTGATAGCTCAACATTAGAAACAGGGTTCCTCTGCAAGTTTAGTGAATATATAAAGGCTCGTCAACCATCGAATTAGACATCAAATTGTCTACTTACTCTACCAACTTTTTGGTCTCCCAATTATTTGAGAGATAATGGTTGTTTACCAATTAACATATAAAAGTATTAGCAATATACAAGTAGCAGTAGAAAACTATTCGCTCAAGAATGAAAAATTGAGTTTTCTCAAAAAAGAGGATGAGTCAGATAGATATAGTACCTCTCCATTTAACTCACTGCCACAGAAAGACCTGCGAAAACGCAGAGAGTGCATTAACATATGCTAGAAGTGAAATTTTCACATACAGGCAGAGATATTAGTAGCTCAACTGGTGCCTAACCCACCAAAAATATACTTTCACAACTTCCAATATACTCAACACAAAAAACTATCTGTAACAAAGAGACTATGATGCACCAAGAAGCAGGGAGCCAATAGGAATCAAAGAGAACCGTTTAAAGTTTGATTAAGGTTTGCAGAGTTTCCGAAGGCTTTCATCTCTATAGACTTCTCAACAAGGACAACAAGCTGCTTAATATTTACTGACCTAATTTTTTTTTTTTTTTTACTGACGTAATCTATGTTCTCAATATCCACCAAGAAGACTAATCCAATCCATAGAAATGTACCAGTACATACAACATCTTTGTTACTCAACCAACCATCAGGTGACACTGTCAAGAGTAGTTTTCTTATTTTGACTGTGCTATGAGGTGTTCCTAGCCAGGCAAAGAGAGGATAACTGTAAAATAATTTGTGTAGGATAGAGAAGTCAGCTTTTTTCCTACTGGTGCACTCACTTAATTAAGATAGATTCTCCAGCTCTAGAAATGCAATAATATGGAATCTTGCTGGTAGAGTTTGCTTAGCGAATAGTAAGAATAGCCACCATGTTTATTCACAAGTTTTACAGGCGATTATGGAACAGTAGTATTGAGTACATCCTCTGTAATCCTAGTGTTAAAAAAACTCAATTGTTTCAGTAGCTATGATTGTGCCACAGTTCAATTAACAACAGGAAATCAATCTTCCATGCAACGCAGTTCAAGTATATGAACATAATATAGAATAAGTGACTGTAAACGATATACAAGGAGAAAGATAAGATGCTTTGGATTCATCAAGCTGGAAACTGTTACTTGTTTCTAGAGAGGAATACAGAAAATTCAAAATCCTTTAACAACTCTGAAACACATCATCACTATTACTTCCCTCGACTATCATAGCCTGAAAACGAAGGGGAAAATAGCTTCTCCCTGGCGTTTCTGAGACTTAATTAAACATCTTAATAACCAATTCTACGTGATGGAAGTAAGAAATTACTAATACATTGCTTTATGGATGCTTATTATCAAAAGCAATATCCTCACACAGAATCTAAACGAATGTAGGAACCCCATAAGTGATTGTTCCATAAGAAACACAGAAGCAAGCAAGTAGTACACAAAAGCAAAAATCAAAGAACATGAACAGATAGACACAGTAATTAACGCAGACAAAGCCAGTGCAAAAGCTTTTCGCACGCACGCATCAGAGGAAAAACAAGTTTCGATCTATCTACCGATTGAAATTAACGCCTGATTGCTCAAGATCAGAAACCCTAACTTGGAAGGAAAAAGGGGGAAATCAATATCGAGGAAGAGAAGATGAAGAACCTGATAATTTTCTCGAGATAGTCGGAGACGATGGTCTGCCAATAAGGGCCCAAGGCGGCAGTACCTTCAGCAACGACTATCAGCTGTTTCACCTCCGACGACATAGTCGGAAATCTTCGGAGAGAGATGTGACGTGAATCAAATCAAAATTGTTCGTCTTCTTAAGCCTAACGATTCGCCGACGGAAACTTCTCAGGTGAAATTTTGATCTTTGCTCTTTCCTTGTTGTTATTAGTTTCCGTCTTCTTCTTCGGCAAGGGAGGAAATAGAAACAAGACAAAATTTGCGGTTTGGTCACTTCTCCAAATATAAATATAGAAAAACTTTTTCGTTGGGATTTTGGTTCGCTTTCTTTTTTTCGTGTGCCTTGTTATTTTTTCGTTTAACCTTGTTGTATTTGTATAGAAATAAAGCAAATGAGATTTACTTATCAAAGTTGCTACCTATACATATATAAGGTATATTGATCCAGACGACTAAAAAAAATATAGATATAAGATATATTGACCTAGTTATATTTTTATGAATATTAGACGTTTCCAAGTTATGGTTAAAATTTCTATAACAACGTAAGATTTTTTTTTAAGAAAGAAAACAATTAAGACTAATTTTATTTATTTCTAATCTTAAGTTATATTTTTTGTTTGATAATCCGGGGTCCCGGTTTTTACCACCTGACTAATCTCCCTGGATGAGTGTAGCCATCGAGTAGTCCACTCACCCGGTTTTTTAATGGATCTAAAGCATGACACCATTTCGACTGGTGATACGATCATGGGAAGAAACACGGAAATTATGATGGGGTTGAGAAACGAACAGCTGAATCGGATGCACATTTCGAACCAGACCTAAAAGGACATATGCTCACTGTTCGAAGTGTATCTACTCAACCATGCCGATTCAAAGCATGAAACAAATTGAAAAATATTCTCAGCTCATTTACGGAACACCTCGAAGAGAATCACATCAAACGAAGTTCAAATGAAGAAATTATTCAATTTACAAGTCAGGTGATTTCCAGTTTTCCCAATTCAGACCCGTACGCATTCAATGACGAATTCCGACCAGACCAGAATGAGTTAAGCTACAAATCGAATTGCTCTACGATCTTGATCCATTAGAGAAGCCCATGAAGTTGGATTCAACCCAAAAGCTATCAAACAAGATCAGATTTCGTCCAAGTTCAAAGAAACATTTATTGAAGTGTTTTTCTCTCTCTTACATGCAATTGAGCGTTTGAATTTTGTTTTCCTAGATACTCTGCATGTTGAGATATGTTTATGGACGTTTTTAATGTATTTTCTTATATATAAAGAGGCTCACTTCATGAATAAAAGATAAACTTTTGATAATTATTTTTGGAACCTTGAGAGTGATTTTCATCGTTTGTCAATGGTGTGTAATATCCATTGATATGATCATGGTGTGTAATATCCATTGATCACCTTGGCTCGTCTTGGTGTGTCATATCCAAGGAGCATCGATCCGTCTTGGTGCGTCATATCCGAGGGATCAACCCGGTAAATCAAGAGCCTTCCGCAACTCTTGTGCGACTATTCATTCAACATCCTTTGATCTTTGAGACTTCACGGTTTTTTGGATGCAAAACTTATTCCCTTACCGACTCTAGAGTGCCGATACCTGGGAGGATCGCATCAACTGGCCAAATGGAGGTGAAAGTGTTCCCAAGGAGAATCGAACTCAGGTTGGAAAGGGTTACCTCTTTCCCTTGAGCCATTTTACCACTAGGTCACCACCACTTGGTTTAATTTTTCTAAGTTACTCAGAATTTTAGAAGTGTAATTAGTTATCACATATCACTTCCACATTTTCATTACGATATTAACTGACTTCCTTGCCACGCGCAGAATAGCTCAACATTATAAATTAATATGATGTTCACGCATTGTTTAAGGGGTGTATTCAACCTAGTATTTATAAGAATTTGAATTAAATTGATTTTAAATAAGTTTTTAGTAATTTTGGATGATTTAAGGGTTTTTAATTAAAATACCATAAAATTTCGTTTAAAACTGTGGAATTTATCTTTCTATATTTTTAACAAAGAAACTTCACCAAAATATCTTAAAATCATAACAAATCTCCTAAATTATCTTAATATATCTAACAAATCACCAAAACTATAATGTTGTTGAATGATTTAAAACGTTATAGTTACCATCCAAGATGTCATCCCTTCATACCGAATGAAGGCAAAAACTTTGGCCACATGTTTGGATATTTTTTTTATATTTATCTTATTTTAGGGATATTAGCATGTATATTACTCATTACACCAATAATTAATCATTTAACATACCCTAAATTATAATTAGGTAATTAACATTGTCAATATCTAGAATGACCATTTTACCCTTAGTTTATTTTTCAGTTTTTATTTTTTAAAAAGATACAAATTTTTTACCCTAATATCAGTCTACAATATTTTACCGTCGCTTCACTTTTTCCGTTCTTTTTCTCTCTCTTTTTTTTTCTTCTTCTCTTTTTCTTCTTCTTCTTCTTTATTTCTTTATTGATGATTTTCTTCTTCTCTTCCTCCTTGTTCTGTTCCTTCTTCTTCTTCTCTAATTTTTCTTCTTCTTTATTTCTTATCGATGATTTTCTTCTTCTTCTCTTCCTTTTTTATGTTCCTTCTTCTTCTACTCCTTCTCCTCCTTCCTCTTTAAATTTAATTTTGCAATTATACAATTTTAACTTCTTGTTATGGACCATTTTACCCTTAGTTTATTTTTCAGTTTTTATTTTTAAAAAAGATACAAATTTTTTACTCTAATATCAGTATACAATATTTCACCGTCGCTTCACTTTTTCCATTCTTTTTCTCTTTCTTTTTTTTTCTTCTTATCTTTTTCTTCTTCTTCTTCTTTATTTTTTTATTGATGATTTTCTTGTTCTCTTCCTCCTTGTTCTGTTCCTTCTTCTTCTTCTCTATTTTTTCTTCTTCTTTATTTCTTATCGATGATTTTCTTCTTCTTCTCCTCCTTTTTTATGTTCCTTCTTCTTCTACTCCTTCTCCTCCTTCCTCTTTAAATTCAATTTTGCAATTATACAATTTTAACTTCTTGTTATGGATTAAATCTCCAACCGTGGATTTACTTTGTTATTAATTCATTGTCATAAATCGTAATCTCTAATCATGAATTAAGATGATGTTCGATGGAATTCGACATAATTAATTATGTTAAAAAATCCAAGGTAACTATATTAGTTAACTATATATATTTTTATTTTTAATTAAAATAGGTAACTATTTTTATAATAGTAGTCAACCATGTATGTGTAACTATTTTTAATTATTATAGCTATGGACGTAGTTGACTATATTTAACTCTTATAGCTATGAACGTAGTTAACTATATTTGTTTAAATAAGTAACTATCAGAACCAAAATTTTATGTAGCCAACTATGTCATGAAATCAGTAGAGTAGATAACTATGTTTTGAAAATAGTTAACTATATTTTTAACAATTAAATTAATAACTATTTTCTAAAAAATAGCTAACTATATTTTAGATAGTTACAAAATAGTGTGAAAATAGTATGAAGTAGTTAACGATCTTTTGAGACAATATAATACGTAGTTTCGAAATAGCCAACTATGTTTTTCTGACCCAATTTCTTTTTTTTTTGCAGAGCATGATGCTTTGAAGACAATTTTCCAGATATAGAAATAAAATAGTTTTGGGGATTATTTTTCACATTTACCTTAATTACGGTTGAAATTTATTGATTATTTTAACCACTTTTCATTATAATATAATTAAAGGTATTTTTGTTCAATTGGATCAACAATTTGCTACTCACCTAATTTAGATTTCCAACATTTTATTCACCTAATTACATGTCCAAAACATAATATTCACCTAATTAACCCTAAATTTATTCGATTTATCAAAGTTTGAGAAAATGCAATTATGAAAAAGGTAACAAATAGATTCGTCCATTATGATGTTTGGGATTTAATTATTTTATTTACCCCAGGCTTTTTAGGTATTTTCCTCTACGATTTCGGTTCGGCTCATAACTTTAGTTTTACTTTTAGAGTGAATTAGGTAGAAAACTATGGAAATAGTAGAAATTAAGAAAGTAACTATAAGAATCTGTAAATTAGGAAAATAACTAAATTCGCTGTAGCAAAAAGGAGCGTAATTACGTTTAACCCCTTTCTCTCTCTCTTTTGTGTCTAACGAGTATAGATGTCAATAGTTTTAAGATTTTTCAATCTATACATATAATCACATCTGCATATTATAGAAGATATTTTGTTACTTTTATGTATTAATCTAATCGGCGAAAAAAAGAAAGCGAGGGACATTTTTTCGGAGAAGTAGATTTATGCTAAATTCGACTTCGGCGTCGTTGGAGATGGTGTAAAAGGGTCAAGAGAGACTGGTGGTGAAACGTCCGACCATTGAAGAGAAGAAAGAGAGTGTGGAGGAGAAAGAACAACGACAAGAACAGACAAGGTCGTTGGAGAAAATAGGAAGAAGGAGGGTTTGGGAAAAACACACCTTTTTTAATGCTGATACGAGCAAGGTCAGATATTGAGAGATGAAGATCAGAGACGGATAACTTCTATATGTAACCATAAGATATTTGTTTACCGGATAAAATTTAGAGAAAATGATTTAGATTAGCACTAATTTGTTGATATATTACTACATTAACACCTATTCAAAAACAACTTATTAAAACTGTGTAAAAAGTCAGTTAACCCTTTAAACTTTAGTTTAATAACATCAATGTCATTCTATTACATAAAAAACTAAATAAAAAAATTAACAATTAAGTAATTCAATATCAGATTTAGCATAAAAGTTTTTTATTCTCGACAAACCAAAGCTGTTTTACTCCAAACCCTATTCCTTTCTGAGAGAAGAAACGCCGGCGGTTCTTGTTTTTTCCGGTGACCAGTTCTTCTCTTATTCGGTGACCGCTTGTTGCTCCACCGTCGTCCATACTTCTCAATTCCAGTGACCGCTGCTTCTGACGACGAGCCTCCGCCTTCATCCCCAACTTCCCAGATTTTTCGATTTCTCCTCAATTGCTTGAAATCATACTCACAAATTCCGCCGATTACTTCTCACATACACAACAAATTCAATTACTTCTCACAGATTTTGTTTGATTTGATCTTCCCCTCTACTAAAGCTAGCGAAGGTAGAACCTTGAGCCTCCTATTGTTTCATTACTGGTCATTTTGATTTTAATATGTTTTTGTTGGAATTGAACCTTTGATTAAATCATGCATCAAAAATAAGAATCAATGTAAAGAAGAAGAAGAAGAAGCATAAGCAACATACGAAGTGATTATATACTCAAGACTAGTGTTGTAACGCCCGTGATCCAAAAATAGGATTTTTGGTAGGGTGTCGATCAGCGCAGCAGGTGTGTGTCGATCGACACGGGTGTTTGTTCGCGTGTTGGAATCGACCAGAGAGGTCCGTGTCGATCGACACGGTTTCGAAGTGTGAATTGGGAGTTGGTTTTGGTTCGGTTTGGTCACGGTTTGGTTTAGGGGTTTTAGGGCTTCGTATATAAGAGAAGGAAACGTGGTCCTTAGGCTTTTTAGCCACTTTTCCGTCAGAGAGAGTTGAGAGAGAGCTAGGGCTTCCTTGAGGGCTTTTGAGGGTGTTTCTGGCGAGTTCTGGAGTGGGCGAACGGCGGTGAAGATCAAGTCGGTTTGGATCGAAACTTTGGGGGTAGGTTCTCTGATCTTTTCTCTTGATTTGAGAAGAAACCGCTTGTCTTTTGGTCGAGTATTCGCTGAGTTATGGCCTTTGGAACTTGGGTAGTTCGTGCAGTTTCTGCAGTTTTTGTTCGGAGTAGCAGTTTTCGGAGACGATTTCCTGACGTTTGGCTTGGAGTTAGGAGTCTCACGATACACCGTTGGAAAGATCTCGGTGTCTAGTTTCCAGATCAGGTCTCGGATTTCGTTTTGGTGAAGCGAGTCGTGAGATATTCTCCTTTGTTCGCGTCGGATTCCCTTGTTCAAACTGTTGTCAAGGTGAGTGCGTGACCATAGATTTATCAGGTGTAGGTTGAATAGGAGGCGATTGATTACTGTTATTGTAACGATCGCGAACCAAATTACGGAATATTTGGTCGTGTGTCGATCGACACAGTGGGTGTGTGTCGATCGACACGAAAAAAAAAAAAAAAAAAAAAAAAAAAAAAAAAAAAAAAAAATTTGCCTTTAAAAGGGAGAGTGTCGGCAGGACTTGTGAGCTGAGTTGTTCAGAAAGGAAATATCAGTTTTGTGGGGATTTGAGTGAGGAAATCGAGTGATTTTCGGGTGGATGTTCTTGGGGTGAAGAACAGTTTCTGTTCGTGTTTTGGAGGAGACAAACGGAGGTCAAGATCCCGACGGATCGGAGTGAATTTTGGAGGGTAAGTACTCCTGTCGTTGTTCTTGTCGTAGGAAAAATCCGTTTGTCAATCGGACGGTTAGATTGGTAGTTATGATCGTTTAAAGTTGGGCCGTTTCTGCAGCTTTCTTTTCCGATCAGTTAACTTCGGAGGAGTTTTCCCGACGAACCGTTGCGAATTAGAGGACGATCTATGTACCGTTGTGTAGCTTGTTCCGTCTAGTTTCCAGAGCCATTTTCCGATTTGGATTTGAAGCAGCCGTTCGCCCTGTGCGTCGACTTCTTTGTATCCAACGTGGTTCCTGTTCCAGTTCCGATCATCGGGATTATGGGCTTAATTGCTGTCGAACCAGAATGACCCAGAAAGCGTTCTATATATGGTTAGAAAGCTCTCTCTGTCTAGTTTTTAGATCGTGTTTCCGATCATGTTTCCGATGTATTTTACGTTCTCGGTGAGCGTTCTTGTTAAACATGTCGCCTCTGTTTCTAGTTCGGATTGTTGAACTTACGGGTTGTTTTCCCGTCGAACCGTTGGGAGTTAGCAGACGTTCTATATACCGCGGTGTAGCTCGTCGTGTCTAGTTTCCAGCACCGGTTTCCGATTGGAATTTGGAGTAGCCGTTCGTCGTATACGTTGTGTTCTTTGGGGCGTGCGTGTTCTTGGTGTTCTGGGTGTTCTTGAACACTTTTGAATCCGTTTTCCTTCCCAAATCGAGGTGAGTGCGTGACCATGTGTGCGTGTAAGCATAAGAAGTGTTAGGATGCGTTTGTGTGTTGTTTGGGATCGAATTTCGTGTTGTTTGATGGATTATTATGCAGAAAATCGCGTGTGCGAGTTTTCTGGGTTTGGTGTGTCGATCGACACATATGGGTGTGTCGATCGACATGGTGTCAGTAGGTCACCGGGATGGTGTGCTGACGGACATGAGTGTCGGAGTTGGTGTCGATCGACACGGGTTAGTGTATCGATCGATACAGGTTGTTTTTACGCGATTGAGTTGTTTTCATGTTGATTGTTCATCCTGGTATTGTAGCATTGCTTATGCTTATATTTGTACATAGCCTGTTGATGGGATGACCGTCTCACTGGGTATTTATGATAATACTCACGCATCTCTTATAACCATGTGATGCAGGTAAAGACAGTCAGTGATCGTGGAATCATGGCCGGGACGAGGGGAATGATCTAGTGGCTCGTTTTCGTGTAATAAGTTAGAATTGCTAGGGTGTTAGCAATTTCAGAACTATGTGTATTACCGAATTGAACTAGAATTAATAAGTATGGGCTTGTTAAACGATAATTGTATTTGATTGTTGAATCATTGTTTCCGCGCTGTTTGTTTATTGGACCGTTGAGGATCACTATTTATGATAATAGTGATCCGGTTAAAATTTGTTTTTTTTTTATTTGACGAGTTGGGTCGTCACAGTTTGGTATCAGAGCCCTAGCGGTTCTAGGGCTAGTTAGTTAATTGATTATGCGAGTTAGTCAATTGATTGTTGTGTAGGTATGGAGTCCTAGATCATCCCTTCCGAGCCTTCAATGAGATTCCACGGTATGTGTTTTGTGATTTCTGTTCTTTTCTAGTACTTAGTATTCTGCTGGTTAGTGCAGAGTGATGGCTAGAGTGGCTAGAGGCAGAGGTCGCGGGGGCCGTAGAGGTCGTGGTAGTCGTGCTGGGCGTGGGCGTGGGCGGGGACTTGGGAGTGAGTCTGCTGCCACGTGGGAGTCCCAGGAGACTACACAGGAGCGGGTAGCTGACTCGCAGGCGTTTCAGGAGGGGTCCGTGGGTGTGACAGCTACGGGTTCCAGTGAGAGGGCTGGAGGGGCTAGTGTAGGTCCCGATGTAGCTGGTGGTGCGGTGGGCCCTGGTGGGGGTGCTGCCGTAGGCGTCGCCCCGGATCGAGATGATCGTCTGGCGGGTCTACTACAGATGATTCTGGAGAGGTTACCGGGAGGGGTGCCTGCTCCGGGTCATGCTCCTGGGGTGCAGCCGGGTATGACTGGGGTGCAGCCGGGTATGGCTGGGGTGCAGCCGGGTATGGCTGGGGTGCAGCCGGGTATGGCTGGGGTGCAGCCGGGTTTGGCTGGGGTGCAGCCGGGTTTGGCTGGGGTGCAGCCGGGTATGGCTGGGGTTGAGGAGCTTCCATCTTATCTGCGGATGATGGAGCAGATGCAGCGGATTGGTACTGTATTTTTCTCGGGCGGTGCTAAGCCTGAGGAGGCTGATGGGTGGCGGATGAGGTTAGAGCGTAACTTTCGCTCCATCAGATGTCCAGAGGGATACAGAGTAGATCTGGCGGTGCATTATCTGGAGGGTGATGCGCATCTCTGGTGGAGAGGTGTTGAGGCCAGGAGAGTGCAGGCCGAGATGGTCTGGGAGGATTTCTTGGCGGAGTTTAACGCCAAGTATTTCCCGCAGGAGGCGGTGGACCGTTTGGAGTCTAGGTTTCTGGACCTAACTCAGGGAGATCGATCAGTGAGGGAGTTCGATGTTGAGTTCAGTCGACTCCTGGTACATGCAGGGAGAGGCATGGAGGGCGAGGATGCCCAGGTTAGGAGGTTCTTGCGAGGACTTCGACCAGATTTGAGGACTCGTTGCAGGGCGAGTAGGTTCGCCACGAGGGCGGAGCTGGTTGAGATGGCTGCTGCGATCGAGGAGGATCTCGGGGAGCAGGTTGTGGTGGTTAGTCCACCGGTGCAGCAGCAGCAGCCGAGGAGATCTCAGCAGCAGACGAGTTCAGGCAGGGGCGGCAAGCCTGCTTAGGGACAGAAGAGGAAGTGGGAGAGCACCTCAGGGGCTAGTCAGGGCGGTTCGGGATGCTTCGGGTGTGGGAGCATGTCCCATCGTGTGGCGAGCTGTCAGAGGAGGACCAGGACCGGGACTCGAGATATGCGGGTCGGGGTTCAAGATACGCGGGTGTGTTATCATTGCAGAGAGACGGGGCATATTAAGCCCAAGTGTCCGAAGCTGCAGCACTTGGCGGTGGCCGTAGTGCAGCCATTGGCAGTGCAGCCGTTGTCTCAGATTGCAGCAGCACCGCGTGTGTTCACGTCTGCGGAGGCGGGTGGATCTAGCACCAGACCGATCACAGGTATTTCCGAACTTGACTTTTCAAATTCATGGTTGTTTGAGTTTTTGTTTGTTGGGAAATTGTGAGTCTGTGCTAGAATGGTAGGGTTCTGAGGCACATGGAATTGTGCAGGGACCTTAGTTGTGGGCGGGTATGAGTCCCACATGTTATTTGATTCGGGAGCTACGAATAGCTTTATTACGCCGGAGTGTGCGGAGAGCAGCGGAATCCAGAGTGATTCCGGGGAACAGGCGGGAGTAGTCAAGGTGGCTGGAGGTAGGACGTTGGCTACTTTCGGGCGCGCTCGTGGTGTGGATGTTCTGGTGGCGGGAGTGTCGATGCCAGCAGATCTGATCATCAGTCCGGTGGAGCTGTATGATGTTATCCTGGGTATGGATTGGTTGGATCGTTATAGGGTCCATCTGGATTGCCACCGAGGGCGAGTTGTGTTTGAGCGAGAGGCGGGGAGGTTGGTTTATCAGGGTGTGAGACCGACTTCCGGGAGTCTCGTGATTTCCACGATACAGGCCGAGCAGTTGCTTCTCAAGGGCTGCGAGGCGTATCTGGTGACAATAGTGATGCCTGAGTCTGTTGGAGGGGTTGCAGTGGAGGATATTCGAGTTGTTCGGGATTTCCAGGATGTGTTCCAGTCATTGGAGGGATTACCGCCATCGCGGTCGGATCCGTTTGTTATTGAGTTGGAACCCGGGACTACTCCGATATCTAAGGCACCTTACCGTATGGCTCCAGCAGAGATGGCAGAGCTGAAGAAGCAGCTGGATGATTTGTTGGATAAGGGTTTTATTCGGCCTAGTGTTTCACCGTGGGGAGCACCGGTGTTGTTTATGAAGAAGAAGGATGGTAGTTTCCGGTTGTGCATCGATTATCGGGGACTTAACCGAGTCACCGTGAAGAACAGGTACCCTCTGCCACGCATTGATGAGTTGTTGGATCAGTTACGAGGGGCTACCTGGTTCTCCAAGATCGACTTGGCTTCAGGGTACCATCAAATTCCGATTGAGGAGGCAGATGTGAGGAAGACTGCTTTCAGGACGAGGTATGGGCATTTTGAGTTCGTGGTGATGCCTTTTGGTTTGACGAATGCACCAGCAGCGTTCATGCGGTTGATGAACGGGGTATTCCAGGAGTATCTGGATGTGTTTGTGATCATCTTTATTGATGATATCCTGGTGTATTCCAAGAGTCTTGAGGAGCATGAGTTGCATCTGAGAGTAGTTTTGGGGAAGCTGCGGGAGCAGAAGTTGTTTGCGAAGTTGAGCAAGTGCAGTTTTTGGCAGCAAGAGATGAGTTTCCTTGGCCATGTGGTGTCTGCAGAGGGAGTTTCTGTGGATCCGGCTAAGATCGAGGCTATCAGAGGGTGGCCTAGACCGAGGAATGCCACTGAGATTAGGAGTTTTCTTGGGTTGGCAGGTTATTATCGGAGATTCATCGCGGGATTTGCGAGTTTGGCTAAGTCGATGACCAAGTTGACAGGGAAGGATGTTTCTTTTGTGTGGTCTTCTGCTTGCGAGGAGAGTTTCGGGAAGCTGAAGGAGATGTTGACGAGTACACCGGTGTTGGCGTTACCCGAGCCGGGTGAGCCTTACGTGGTGTATACCGATGCTTCGGGTGTTGGTTTGGGTTGTGTCCTGATGCAGCAGGGAAAGGTTATTGCGTATGCTTCGAGGCAGTTGAGGAAGCATGAGTGCAACTACCCTACCCATGATTTGGAGTTGGCTGCGGTAATTTTCGCTCTAAAGATTTGGAGATCTTATCTTTATGGCGGAAAGGTTCAGGTGTTCACAGACCATAAGAGTTTGAAGTATTTCTTTACTCAGCCGGAGCTGAACCAGAGACAGAGGCGCTGGATGGAGTTGGTAGCGGATTACGATTTGGAGATCGGATACCATCCGGGTAAGGCTAATCTGGTTGCGGATGCATTGAGTCGGATGAGGGTTGCTTCGGCTCAGGAGCGTGATATGGAAGCTCTGGTGAGCGAGATTAGTACGTTGAGGTTGTGTGTGATCTCACAGGAGCCGTTGGGGTTAGAGGCAGCTAACCAGGCAGATTTACTGAGCAGGATTCGGGTTGCGCAGGAGAAGGATCAGGGGTTGATTGATGCTTCTAAGGCGACAAGTTCGGAGTATGTGGTCTCAGCGAGTGGGATGATACTGGTGAATGGGCGGGTTTGTGTACCCAAGGACGAGGATTTGAGGCAGGAGATTCTGAGAGAGGCCCATTCGAGCATGTTATCGATTCATCCGGGGGCGACCAAGATGTACCGTGATCTGAAACGGTATTATCACTGGGTCGGGATGAAGAGGGATGTAGCTAATTGGGTTGCAGCGTGCAACGTGTGTCAGCTGGTGAAGGCTGAGCATCAGGTTCCGAGTGGTATGTTGCAGAGTTTACCCATTCCGGAGTGGAAGTGGGATATGATTACCATGGATTTCGTGACGGGATTGCCGTTGTCACGGACGTATGATGCGATTTGGGTGATTGTGGATCGTCTGACCAAGTCAGCACATTTTCTTGCCATCAAAAAGACCGATGGGACGGTAGTGTTGGCTAAGAAGTATGTGCGTGAGATAGTGAGGCTGCATGGGGTGCCAGCGAGTATTGTGTCAGAAAGAGATCCGAGGTTTACGTCTGAGTTCTGGAGGGCGTTTCAGGCGGAGATGGGCACTCAGGTGCACATGAGCACGGCGTATCATCCTCAGACAGATGGAGAGGACTATTCAGACTTTAGAAGACCTGTTGAGGATGTGCGTGCTGGATTATGGTGGTCATTGGGCGGATCATCTGAACCTGGTTGAGTTTGCGTACAACAACTCATACCAGGCGAGTATTGGGATGGCTCCATATGAGGCTCTGTATGGGAGGCCGTGTAGGACACCATTGTGCTGGACTCAAGTGGGGGAGAGGAGCATGTTTGGTGCGGATTTTGTTCAGGAGACGACGGAGAAGATCCGTGTCTTGAGACTGAACATGAGAGAGGCTAAGGATCGGCAGAAGAGTTATGCTGATAAGAAACGAAAAGAGCTTGAGTTTGAGCTGGGAGATCTGGTGTATCTCAAGGCAGCGATGTTGAGGGGTCCTAACAGATCCATTTCAGAGAATAAGCTAAGTCCGAGGTTTATGGGTCCGTTCAGAGTGGTGGAACGGGTTGGACCAGTGGCTTATCGGTTGGAGTTACCTCAGAGTATGAGAGCGTTTCATAAGGTATTTCATGTATCGATGCTGTGGAAGTGTCTACATGAGTCTGAGGGGGTGTTGGCTAGGTTCCGGAGGATCTTCAGCCCAACATGACGTTAGCGGCGAGACCTATGAGGATTCTCGAGAGGAGAGTCAAGGTGCTGCGCCGGAAGAGGATACCATTGGTGATAGTCGTGTGGGACTGTGATGGTGTCGAGGAGGAGACTTGGGAACCAGAGGCAAGTATGAAGGCAAAGTTCTCGAAGTGGTTCGAGAAGCAAGCGGAGGCTTGAGTGTCTTTCTGGTTTTCAATGGTTGTATTAGCTTGTTGCTATGAGTTGTATGTATTTTTCGTTTGGATTGTAACGATATACATAGTTGAGATTAATAAGATGGGATGTTTCTTATTATCTTTGGTTATAAGACGAATGTTCTTATGAGTTAGATGACCTGGGGATTGGTCATGAGGGATATTCCGGGTTAGGGAATATCGGGGTAGGAAACACCCTGGCGATTGGGTTGTTTCAGATGACCTGGGGATTGGTCATGAGTGATATTCCGGGTTAGGGGATATCAAGATGGGAACCACGGAAGTAAATCGGTCGACAGGTGCTTATGATGCACGTTACAGCGTTACTGCTCCAGGGGATGGTGATATTCTCCTGCATATACTTTGAAGGACAGAGATCTCTCCAGAGGATGTGTGATTTCCTCTGCAGCCGATAGCTTGACGGACTGTGTGTCCCGAGAGTGGGAGGGGCTGGAGCATACCGAGAGCCGGTATGGTATACATCGAGAGCTCGTAGGGTGACGATCTTACGAGTGGGAGTGGTGTATAGAGATATGAGTTTGAGCAAGAGTACATGTAGTGTGATTATAAGTATGAGATTTGATGAACTTCAGAGATCGGGAATGATCTCAGGTGGTTTGTGGATGTCTAATCTAGGGTTATTACTCGAGTTTGGAATTTTAGTCCAGACGACCCTGGTAAACATATGTAGCCTCTTTGGTCGTACATGTTCTTGTTTGATTGTTGGGCGACCAATTGATCCAAGGTCTGGGTCTACGGTGGGTCGGGCATGTTCTTGTTTGATTGTTGCGCGATCTATCGGACAACCCTGATCCGATCAGCGAGTGTTGCATCGTGGATGTTTCCTGGGGGAATTTGGTCGGGTTTCGGACGAGAGTGTCAACCTTAGTGAGACGGGTTAGGTGAAGGAGATCGAGAGATGATCTGAGTTGGAGCTGACCGGGTTGGTCAGGATTGCACCTGTAGTGGCAGTGCAATGTAACTAGTATGACACTAGTTGAGTTCTGAGATTGGGTGTAATCTCAGGCGGTGAAGATCAAGTCGGTTTGGATCGAAACTTTGGGGGTAGGTTCTCTGATCTTTGCTCTTGATTTGAGAAGAAACCGCTTGTCTTTTGGTCGAGTAGTCGCTGAGTTATGGCCTTTGGAACTTGGGTAGTTCGTGCAGTTTTCTGCAGTTTTTGTTCAGAGTAGCAGTTTTCGGAGACGATTTCCTGACGTTTGGCTTGGAGTTAGGAGTCTCACGATACACCATTGGAAAGATCTCGGTGTCTAGTTTCCAGATCAGGTCTCGGATTTCGTTTTGGTGAAGCGAGTCGTGAGATATTCTCCTTTGTTCGCGTCGGATTCCCTTGTTCAAACCGTTGTCAAGGTGAGTGCGTGACCATAGATTTATCAGGTGTAGGTTGAATAGGAGGCGATTGATTACTGTTATTGTAACGATCGCGAACCAAATTACGGAATATTTGGTCGTGTGTCGATCGACACAGTGGGTGTGTGTCGATCGACACGAAAAAAAAAAAAAAAAAAAAAAAAAAATTTGCCTTTAAAAGGGAGAGTGTCGGCAGGACTTGTGAGCTGAGTTGTTCAGAGAGGAAATATCAGTTTTGTGGGAATTTGAGTGAGGAAATCAAGTGATTTTCGGGTGGATGTTCTTGGGGTGAAGAACAACTTCTGTTCGTGTTTTGGAGGAGACAAACGGAGGTCAAGATCCCGACGGATCGGAGTGAATTTTGGAGGGTAAGTACTCTTGTCATTGTTCTTATCGTAGGAAAAATCCGTTTGTCAATCGGACGGTTAGATTGGTAGTTATGATCGTTTAAAGTTGGGCCGTTTCTGCAGCTTTCTTTTCCGATCAGTCAACTTCGGAGGAGTTTTCCCGACGAACCGTTGCGAATTAGAGGACGATCTATGTACCGTTGTGTAGCTTGTTCCGTCTAGTTTCCAGAGCCATTTTCTGATTTGGATTTGAAGCAGCCGTTCGCCCTGTGCGTCGACTTCTTTGTATCCAACGTGGTTCCTGTTCCAGTTCCGATCATCGGGATTACGGGCTTAATTGCCGTCGAACCAGAATGACCCAGAAAGCGTTCTATATATGGTTAGAAAGCTCTCTCTGTCTAGTTTTTAGATCGTGTTTCCGATCATGTTTCCGATGTATTTTACGTTCTCGGTGAGCGTTCTTGTTAAACATGTCGCCTCTATTTCCAGTTCGGATTGTTGAACTTACGGGTTGTTTTCCCGTCGAACCGTTGGGAGTTAGCAGACGTTCTATATACCGCGGTGTAGCTCGTCGTGTCTAGTTTCCAGCACCGGTTTCCGATTGGAATTTGGAGTAGCCGTTCGTCGTATACGTTGTGTTCTTTGGGGCGTGCGTGTTCTTGGTGTTCTGGGTGTTCTTGAACACTTTTGAATCCGTTTTCCTTCCCAAATCGAGGTGAGTGCGTGACCATGGGTGCGTGTAAGCATAAGAAGTGTTAGGATGCGTTTGTGTGTTGTTTGGGATCGAATTTCGTGTTGTTTGATGGATTATTATGCAGAAAATCGTGTGTGCGAGTTTTCTGGGTTTGGTGTGTCGATCGACACATATGGGTGTGTCGATCGACATGGTGTCAGTAGGTCACCGGGATGGTGTGCTGACGGACATGAGTGTCGGAGTTGGTGTCGATCGACACGGGTTAGTGTATCGATCGATACAGGTTGTTTTTACGCGATTGAGTTGTTTTCATGTTGATTGTTCATCCTGGTATTGTAGCATTGCTTATGCTTATATTTGTACATAGCCTGTTGATGGGATGACCGTCTCGCTGGGTATTTATGATAATACTCACGCATCTCTTATAACCATGTGATGCAGGTAAAGACAGTCAGTGATCGTGGAATCATGGCCGGGACGAGGGGAATGATCTAGTGGCTCGTTTTCGTGTAATAAGTTAGAATTGCTAGGGTGTTAGCAATTTCAGAACTATGTGTATTACCGAATTGAACTAGAATTAATAAGTATGGGCTTGTTAAACGATAATTGTATTTGATTGTTGAATCATTGTTTCCGCGCTGTTTGTTTATTGGACCGTTGAGGATCACTATTTATGATAATAGTGATCCGGTTAAATTTTTTTTTTTTTATTTGACGGGTTGGGTCGTCACAGTTATGTTGTATGTATGTGGTGTGCTATGGGTTGATATGTTGCAGGTGATCGGTTGGGGTCGATTGGATCGGAGCCATGAGAGGATAGGCTTGATCCTTCGATCAGCAGGTGCCGTGTCGATCGACACACGTGGGTTGTGTCGAACGACGCAGCAGACAGTCGTGTGTCGATCGACGCCTAGAGGATGTGTCGATCGACACAGAGGCTGCTGGCCTGTTTGTTGTTCTGTTTGCTTGTTTTGTGTGTGCCGCTTGTTTCACCCTGGTATTGTATTCTTTTTATGCCTGATCATATAATCTGTAGATGGGATGACCGTCTCGCTGAGTATTTGTGATAATACTCACACAACTCTTTTTGCCATGTGTTGCAGGTAAAGAGAAAGTGTGATCGTGGGATCGGGCAAGGAAGAGGAGATGATCTAGTGTCTCGATTGAGTGAAGTAGGTTGTTAGCACCGCTAGGATGTTAGTGATTCTGGTGTGGAGAGTGAACTGGTTTAGATATTGAATTGTGTTATGGATTTGATATTGGTTTTTTGATTATTGTCATGGATGGAATTATTGAATGATTTACTGGGTTATTTGTCTTGATTTCCGCTGTTGGATTAATTGGTTGATTGGGTTATTGAGAGTTAGCATTTATGGAAATGTTAATTCGAATCCAATGATAAAAAAAAAAAAAACGGGTCGGGTTGTTTCAAGTGTATTAATAGTGTATTAACCGCGCTCTGCGCGGGATAGTGATATTGAAAAAGATTTATATATCATATTTGAGATTAAGAAATTAGTAAATAAAAAATGCAATATATTTAAAATACAATAAAACAATATAGCTAATTCATACAGCTCCAATTTGTTTTATGTATTCCCTTGTGGGATAAGAATAAAAAATAACTGTATGTTTAACAAAATCAATTATTTATTAATAATTCAAAAATCTAGACGTTTAAGTTCGTGTTTCATGTTGATAGGGAAAAAATCAACAAAGATTAGAGACAAAGATGAATTCTTCTTAAGTTTGGACGTCATGAGTTTTCTTGCTGGGTCCAGATACCGGTAACCTCCCTCTAGGAAGAGCATTCAACACCAAGGAACCGAATTTTCCGGTGACGACTTCAGAAACAAAAGAATATTCCGTCTTTGTCTCCTGCAGATCGCCTCCTCAACCCACCACCGTCTTAGAATCATGAGAGATCTCTCCGGTGAAGATGACGTCATTGCTGACCGGAATAAACTCTCCCGGTAAAACCCTACCCGTAGATACAGAGACAGAGATAAGAAGAAGAAGAATCAAAAGCAAAGATCTTTTAATCGCCATTTTGTTCAAAAATCTTTTTGTGGACTCGTCCTTTTTTTAGTAGTTAAGTTTTACTTGGTTTATAAATATGAAGTGTGTGAAGATCAAAGAGAGTAGTGTATATATATATATATATGAGGAGTTTGTGTGTGAGTAGAGAAAAGGTCAACATGTGAGTTGGGAAAGCTTACGCGGCAAGTGTCGCGATTATCAACCATCTAGTTTAACATGCAACATGGACGTGAATTAATCCAATTTGAAACTATATATACCAATCTATATAATACGGAAGTAATAAAATCCGAAAAATAAAAAAAATCATAAGAGATTTAAACCAAAGTTCAACCACAATCTAAATAACTCCCTATGTAGGAGAGCCGAGTCCAGATGCTGCTGCATATGGAGGAGTGAAAGAGAGCCAAAACCTACAAATTCTCAAAAACCTCGTTGTAAACAACATTTGTTGTCCGCTTTATTGGTTTACCATCTTTATCGGTAATGAGTATCTTCAGACCTTTTTTTGATATAACTCTAGAGATGGCAACATATAATTGTCCATGAGTGAAAACAGGTTTCGGTAAATATAACCCAACCTTCTCCAAAGTTTGCCCTTGACTTTTATTAATGCTCATTGCGAATGCCACTGTGATAGGAAATTGCCTACGTCTCATCCGGAAAGAAAATTTTGCATCTGGTGGAGATACAAACATTCGTGGGATCAATATCAACTTGCCCACTTTACTGCCAGTTATCATACGACCCTCAATGACATGCGAAGCCATTCGAGTTATAATGAACCGAGTACCATTGCACAAGCCACGTTTGGGATCAACATTCCGAAGCAACATCACAGTCGTACCAACTCTTAAACGAAGTTCGTGATTAGGTAATCCAGACACATGTATTCCGTTCAAGAATTCTTGAGAATATAACATGTCATCTTTTGATCCCTTGTCCGATGGTTCTATACTATCAGAACTGAAGTACGTTTTCTCTTCACCTAATATTAAAGGAAAAAAACAAAGAATTTAAAAAAACTCACATAAACAATCAATGCAATATATAATTTCACAACTTAAAACTTAATACTATTACCTTTGATTTTATCAAGCATATGGCTGTTGACAATTTCAACATCATGATTCCGTGGACTTAATATGTACTTTGATAAAATTCTGGACGTGTCTCCTCGGAGTAATTGTCACCATAAACGGCATTAACGATTGCCTCTACCGGATTTACGCATTCGATAATTAATAGATCTTTTGGTATATCAATCTCGGTCTCACCATCATTAGGTGAATTAATCAATCCATCACCAATATCCAAAATCCACTTGGAAAAAGCACGCATCTCACTCGCATCAATTTCACTTAAATCGCTAGCGAGCAAACGCATGTTTTTTGTAAGCTTCAAAACCTTGCAGCTAGACCATAGGACAGAAGAATTCAACGCGGATAGAACTGTCTCGACTCTACCACCATCTGGAATTACCGGTAAAATTTGCCTAAAATCTCCACCGAAAACAATAACCTTACCTCCAAATGGTCGATCGCACTTCATGATATCACGCATAGTTCTATCCAAAGTCTCAAAACAATACTTACTCATCATGGGAGCCTCGTCCCATATTATAAGTTTAGCGAGCTTTATCAATTCAGCTTGTTTCGATCCAGCTGAAATGGAACATAAGGAGGTTTCATTCACGGCAATAGGTATACCAAATCTGGAATGCGCCGTCCTCCCACCTCGTAATAACAACGCAGCAATACCACTTGAAGCCACATTTAGAACAATGAGTCCTTCTGATCGGAGCGTAGCACCTAGAATGCTCCACAAATACGTTTTTCCAGTCCCTCCAAACCCATAAACGAAAAACATACCACCCTTTTCAGTCCGAACCGCACCCAAAATCTCGTCATAAACACCTCCTTGTTCATCGGTTATCTTAGACAACAACTCGATATGCTTGGTTCTTAATGCTACACGATCATAACTTGTCTCTTCTTCAATAAAACTGTTCTTAGATCTTTTAACCAAAGTTAGATCCGGTTTGGGCATAGATGCAAATTCAGAGAGGGAACTTCCATTGCTGCGCAGCAATTTGTTGATCTTAGCCAATGCAATATTTCTAACTTGTTCTTGAGTAAGACAATAACCTATAAAATTATATAATAAGAATCAAATGATATATATATATATTATACCAATCAATATACCCAACCTAAATATCTCATAAATATAACACGTTGGAGAAACAGAAAAAGAGACTAAAGGTTAAAACAATGGTGACGATGGAGAATATAACAGCATTAATAAAAAGAATGAAACAACAGTTCTACCAGGTTAGGAGAAAATAAATTGGATGAATACATAGTACTTTAATGTAAAAAAGTACATGCTCTAGATATGAGTTCCAAGAGATTACGTGCATCATCCTTTGTATATTCTTAAGTTATATATTTGGAGCTAAGCTTTAGATATCTGCTCTAATAACGTAAATTAGTATGATACTCAAAAAAAAAAAAACAAGATCACTGTATATCAATGTAAGAAAAAGCGAGGGAATTTTAATCTAATAATAAAAATTCTCATAGTAAAACATGCTAATAACAAAACAAAACAAACAATTGTTAAATACAATAGCAAAATTAACCTATATAATGTCGACGGTTTTAACAAAGCTAAGAAAAATCTAAACCTTAAATAATTATCAGATGTAAAACTATCACATGAAATTGAAAACTATCATATGAAATTGAAAGAAGGACATATATACTAAAAATTTAGGGTTTCAAATATATGATAATATCTACTAAAATAACGAAAATAAATTAAATTACACAAGGATAGTTAGTTAAATAAACTTAAAAGAATCAGATTCACTTACTTTGGTTTCTAAGTTTGCGCCTCTGTCTTAACAATATATCTTCAGAAAGAATATCAGCAGTTGCTTCCCAAACTCTATTAGGAAACATTACACTTTTTGTTTGAAGCATGATGGCAAACAACCGGCGTAAAAACTTTCCTGTCGCCCACCAACTCGCCTCTTTAATCGCTTCTATGTATTCCTTATCATCATCTAACAAACCCAAAGCAAAGCAAGCTTCCTCGAATGTGTTATACACAACACCGGCGACTGTCCTAATGTCAGCAAAAGAGGTTGGGCCTTTAACAACATTAATCATCACTCTTAAATAATACACTTCACCTGTAGATTGTGGTACAAAAGTAACACGACCTATGGAGAAACCACGCTTACGTGGTTTCCAAACTCTCTCCTTTAAATGCCAAACAAATTTTGTAGGAAAATCAGCATATGTAAGATCTCTTGCCTCAGGATAAATTTTATTGGCATCCATCCACGCTAGAAATTTAGTTTGTCCAACAGTCATACGTTTAAGAATCTCATCAGCAGGATCATCTTCATTGTAGACTACTAATTGTTGGTTAGGCATATGAAAAGAAAGCTTCTCTACGGGTGTAGATCGATACTGTGTTGGAAACGACAAAATTCGCCAAGTAGACTCGCATGCTAATATGTATATGAAAATCTTGTATAAATAAAACGGACATATGAGGGAACGAAATGAAATTTGTTACGCAAATGACAAGAATCGCTATGTATATTTTTTGAAAAACACTTACCTACAACTAAAATGCTTCTTGACCTCATCCTCAGGCACATGTACAGTGTTTCCCGAATCGTCTGACACAGTTGCTCTAATGTAATCAGGTCCTTTGGTGATATACTTAAAAAGATACTTGATAGAACGAATTTGATTACACCATTCCACGTTGATATGAGCACGATACCGCACGGAAAGATCTTTGTTGTAGGGGACAACATACGTATTATCACAATCAACTCCCTTTTTGGTCACAAACCTTTGATCGTTCCGCCGCCTATATAAAGGGTAACCTGCATCATCAACCTTCGTTACCAGAGAGAACGGTTTAGGAAAATATTTTGAACACGACCCATTCTCCATACAAATATTTGTAGGATTATCATCACCACAAGGTCCATGGATCATCATATCACTAACTACTTCATGAAGGTAAGGGTGAAGATCCTTATCTGGAATCTCAGCACTAATTAATTTGTCGATATGATCTCCCGTTGGAAGTTTTGAACCAGGTTCAAGAAACAAAACCATATGGGCATGAGGCAACCCACATTTTTGAAACTCAATGGTGTAGAGGACTGCAATGAAATAAATCAAGACATTATAAACCATCATAATAACAATATTAATATATAAATTCTAAATATATAACAACCAAAAAATAATAATACCTGAACTAACAACTCCAAGAGTATTCTCGTTCATTAACTCTTGTATCAGATTGTCGAGTTTAATTTTAAAAATTCGACAACAAATATCTGGCCTATCTTCAGTTTTCAAGTTATGCTTCTCAAGATATCTCGTGATCTCAACCCATTTAGGATTGCAAGTTATGGTAATGAAGAGATCCGGAAAACCATAATACTTGCAAGTAGCCATTGCATCCAAATAATGTTGCATCATATACCTTTTACCACCAGTGAAAGAAGAAGGTATAAAAATGGGACGTCCTTGATCCGTAAGATCACAGTCACCCATGTAAACCCTCTTTGCAATAGCCTCATAACTCTCGGAACGGAGATCTTTTTGATTGAGTGAAATATATCGCAGTCTATTAGTTTCAATCATAGTATATGCATCAACCAGAAACTGTTGGTATAGTCTTCCAGACATCATAATGGTAGGAGATTCACCTAACCTCTCTTGTATACGGAAAGCAAAAAATTCCCTCATTGTGATATTTGTCCTTTTTCGTCCGGACACATCCACAAATCCAATATCAATACCCAACCTAAAACCATCCTCTCCATATGGAAATAAAAGTGGGTATTGGAGAGGCAAGTACGCCGGATGCAATTCACTTATGCGTTGGAAATCTCCCGAACGACTCTCAATTATAATATCACGCGTCTCCGTGGCCCCATCAAAATCACCGGGTATAAGAGCAGCAACGTCATTTTCAGTTGGTAGATTATGGGTCCTTCCATCACTAACTCTACCACTGGACAACTTCAACTTATACTGGCATGAAGAACTCGTATCAGCAAACCTATCTTTAACACTCCTAAACACCTTGACATGCTTATTGTGAGTATCGAGCATCTTTTTTAAGATTGCAACAATGTGCTCCTTGCAATCTCTCCTGTAATGATATATCAGAAAGAGTAGATGAAAATTGATTTAGTAGAGACATGGTTATAAGATTATACATAACTGATAATGTAAAAACTTACCCAGATGCGCTAATCCTATTCAATATCTCGTTCAAGGTATCATGAATATAAAGTTGCAAAAAAAGACAGTTTATTGCCCTCTGTAGGTAAGATGTCACCAATACGATGATAATTTTCACCACTCAGTTGAAACACATAAGGCCCTTTACCATCATTGATTTTTTTATTAATCCTGCCTCCTAAAGACGTGAATGAGAACATCATGTTATACGCTCGTATATATTCACGGAAATGCTTGGATCGAACATCATTATTGTAGAGCAAAGCGAGCAATGTTTTTGGAGGTGCCTTAAGCAATGGTAGAGTTACTTTTCCCTTGTGGCAACAGAGGGTGAAAACAGGCCTAACATTAACCTTTCTTTTGTATATTCGTTCACCTAACCACATATAAGCATTACAGTATTGGCACGTGAACGAAGGATCTCCATCGTAAAAATAACCTGCAAAATAAGATAAATTTAAACTCAGTAATAAGTAATGATAATGAGAAACTTAAATATTTGTTTACCGTTTGTTTGTTTTGTCTGAGAATCATCAGGAATGGGTTGTATAACCACCGATCTACTGATATTTTTGTCAAGAGGACCAGATCGAACAACGCGATAATTCTCATCATCAGAATCGGAATCGGTAGCCACAAAACACATGAAATCGTCTACATCATTATCTTCTTTTAAGAGACCTGACACAAACGGAAACAAGGAAAATCACGATTTCAATATTAAACAACACCCCATAAGAAATTGTGCACATATAAATGTAATATTAATATTAATACCTACCATTTCTAGTATTATACATCCGAGCTCTCTTATTCTTTAGAATCTCCATTCTTCTTCGCCTAGCTTCCTTTGAAGGTCTTACCCACATACTAAGATTAAAGTGCTTTGGATCATAAGCAGGTATAGTCGTTGGTGCATAATGTTGATTTCTAGTCGTGGAACCTGGTAAGACGTATACGAAGCAGTACATGTAGAAGGGTTTGTATATGATTTAAATATGAACGCAATCAAAGTATATACACAAAAAAAACCTACGATTTTTAAACGCTGATAAGTTATTCGTAACAGAAAGCCGATCTCTAGTAGGCTTTTTCCCCACCTAATTAAACGATACAAAACAAAACATAATCAACCAAAGGTAAGCACAATGATATAGTAAAAAAGGATTGGTAATAGAGTATTGAATAAACCATCGAGTAGAGAATATCAAGAAACACAAAAGTTTGAGCGTCTAGGTATGAGAAAGTTACGATCCCAAATATATATATTAGGACCTAATATAAGGAAAATTTATATTTATTAATATAGAATGATATAATCATATATAGTTATATAATACTTGTTATAATTTTGTTCTATATGATAACATAAAATTATTAAATATTCATATTAGATTTATGATAATTGTTCTACCAATTTCTTTGATCATGGTCATAAGAGAAAAATTAATAATATATATATATATGTATATATATTTGGTCACAAAGAAAGATTAATAATATAATCGTAGGAAATAATACTATAATACTAAAACTACATGACTTACCAACAGCGATATTTGGATCACAATCACCTGTTTTAATAATATCCAATTCCGTAAAACAGAAGAAACCTGATTTTGATCTACACAACGTCCTGGAACAATAAGTTGTCGATTTCCAGAAGATCATAAAATCATGGTTTACAATTCTAAATCCTACACTCATCGGAACAAGATCAAAATCAATTATAATCACCCAATCTCCTTCACGGATTTCAAGTAAAATAGAATCCATTAACTCTTTCTTGATTGAAACTTGTATTTTATGACCCTAATTAAGTACATACTGGAAAAAACTTTGGACATCATATACGATCACAGAGTTGATAGTATATCTTATTTGAAATAAATCGATATTATTACGCTGATAATGATCACAAAGATTAATAAATATCCCAACTAAAAAGTCATAAATATCTCCAGAATAATTTAAATAAAACAGAAGAAAGAGAAATCCAAACAAAAGTAAATAAAATAAAATAAACAAAGAAGAACAAAAAAATGAAATAAGAAGCAGCCATGTTGCTAAAAAATTTTAAAAACCTAAACAACGTTCATGAAATAAAATATAAACTAATTAATCATCCTTTTCTAATTTGGGAGTCTTGTCAGCCAAGTGAGCAAATTTTGAAACAGCCGTACGATCAGTAGGAGCTTCACGTTCTGAGAGAGAACGCTTGAGCGACTTTGCAGGAACATTCTCATCATCATTATCAACATCAATGAATCCAGATACCTATACAAAAAATTCAAGACGAAAAGTCATTCAATAAGTAAAGGAGTTTAACATTATAAACACACCATAACACGAACAAAACATAAATAATAGCTAAAGATTACAAACTATAATAGAATACCTCTGTATTAAGTGCAGTCTCAAACTTAACTACCATATCAGATTTGTCCCAGAATTTCTCCACCTTGTAAGGGGCATATGAACTTTTCAAATTATCAAGGCCGACAAGAATTTTAAAAAGCATCTTTTGGTCGATAAGATTCCTTAGAGCATTAGGCAATGCACCTTCAGGTTCCTATAAAGTATGAAAACACATAAACCAAAAGCACAAAGTTAAATACAACAGTAACCAGATAGACAATTAGAATAATACCTCGACAATCTCTTCAGCCAACTCAGCAGCGGGAGCATTTAACAACTGCTTAGCTATTTCGTCAAACAATAGCATTTTAATAACGGTTGATGAGGAATCGGCAACATGAAGAATGAGACGATACCTACAAGAAAAGGAAAGAATATGTGTCAAGAGTAAACAAAAACAAATAAAACGTAAAACAAAAAGAAAAATATATATTTATCAAAACCTTGCGTCAATGAGAGAAACTTTGCCACACTTTTCACAGTCAAAAAATAAGCCATCACCATTATCAGGATACGGTTCCACTGTCTGACCACAGTTGAAACATATAATATAATACCACAGTGAAGGATCAATGGCCGTGATAGTTCCCACGGTGACACACTTGTACTCCTACATTAAAACAAACAATTGTTTTTTAATAAGACGACGGTACATTGAACAGACGATGAAACCATTAGTGTACTATCAAAACAGATAAATATTGGTAAAGTAACAAACTTGATGAGAGTGGAGGATGTCATAGATAAACTTCTACGTATTCAGTACAAAAAATTCCTGGTGTAGGATTGGACCAAGAACCCTTTGAGAACCAATAGAAACATCACGTGGAAGATCTTCGGAAGAGAGTCTAAATAATAATAAATAGATAAAAAGACATGATGAAACGCCCACGTTAACAAACCAAAATGATAACAAATAATAAAAACAACATGGAAACAATCACTTACATGGACTTAAAATTTTGAACATTTGAGATATCCGGATTGAACAATACACGTGTTGCATCAAAAGAACTACCAACAGTAATGGTACCTATATACACATATATATATATATATATATATATATATATATATAAATGAACTATATGTCAAAATATATATCAAATCATTAACAGTTAATATTTTATCGTAAAGAAGGTACTATATTCTCGTATGCTAACAAATCGCATAAGACAAACAATTGTAGAATCATGATATGGCTTGCTATCCTCCATGAATCGGGTCGCATAGTCTCCCCACAAAGTACATGTTAACCGGCCGGTATTACTGAAATTAAAATAAAAATAAAATTTAATGTATTGATCTAAACAGTCTACTGAAAAATATATGTAAACAAATTAAACTCACGATGGATCTATTAAGTCAATATCCAATTTAATCACAGATTTATTCTTATCCTTAAGCGCGAGTTCTTGGAGAGGATGTATCTCGAGAATTTGTCCGAGCACATCTGTAAATCAAAATCATGAATATAAAATAATAAAACACCAAATCATGAACTTAGACTCAAAGCAAACAGAGGCAATTACATGTCTGCTATTTGTTTTCTACCAAAAACTCACCAATCATTATACTCCTATCAAGAGAATCACTCAATACATCGGAGAAACTCGCGATGTAAAGCTCAGGGACAACAGGAGGGAAATCTAAGCACTTTGAAACCACAGTTGTCCGAACAAAGGTTATTTTATAAGCATGTGGGTTAGTTTTATAACTCCCCACGTATGAACTGATCTTGAAAGTATCTAGAACCACGGATTCACCTTCCACGAGATGTGTCTCGAACTTTTGTACCAAATCTTTCACAACGTTTGCATGAATACGTACACCCTGTAAAAATTAGAATATGAGTAAAAAAAGTTGAGTACAACATAAATATAATTATAGAAATAAACATGCTAATGTACCGTTTCATCAGCCAACGCCATATCTATAAAACCACCAGATTTAAACTGTTTCTTCCACAAACTCAAGATATGCACTTTGATCTTACACCTTCTCATCGACGGAAAAACATCGTTGTGTGGAATAACAGCAGTAGATTTGTTTCTTAGGAAAGACATGTTGATCTAAAGTCTAAACTTTTCTGATGATAGGTTTCGTGGGTAGTAGAATAGTTGTATTTATAGCTATATATGAAACCCTAGCTATAAGCAACCGACTTATAAATATAAGTATATTTTCCAAAAAGATAAGTACAAACCGGAATATAGATACATCGAGAATCTAGATTAAATTGATACGAAGAACCAATGAAGCCACCACCTTGTTTATATATTCGTTTATTTTTTGAAGAGATAAGTATATTTTCTAAAAAGATAAATACAAACCGTACTATGCATACATATATAAAATCTAGATTAATAGAAAGTAATTGATACGAGGAACCAACGAAGCCACCGCCCCTAACTTCTATATGTTATAATAGAAGTAATTGACATGAATAATAAGTAAATTCAAATTAAACTCCTATTTTGTTAATACGTATAATTAAAGTAAATTTCCTATTGTGTTTAGATATATGATTGATACGAAGAACAAGTAAATTCAAGTGAAATTCCTATTTACTTTGCAAGTCAAAGTTTACTTTGCAAACTTCCATTAGTATCATTTATTCACAACACTTTTTGCTTTAAAATTTATTATAAACAAACATAATCCAATTCCTTCGTATGTTAAATAAAATTATATGCAACTCAGAGACATGATAAAATTAATAATAAAATTTTAAAAGTTCATACTGAGGAGCATAATTTTAATAAATATATAAAAATAACTAACTATATAAGAAATCCAACAATCGAAACGTCTTGACCATTATATCATCGCAACTATAAAAATATTAAATCAAATCATAACAACCTAAACATATTTATCATATCAACATCATCAGAAAATCTTGTAACAATATAGTTTTCGCCACGTGCTTTGACATTATCATCTGATATTCAGAGCTTGAGGAGAAATTGTTTTCCTTCGAGATCCTTAATAGTATTAGGTAAATTTTATATACGTAAAGAGCTTCCCTCGATCAATTGATGACGAAATTGTTTACCACAATTGAAATCAACTGAGGCACTAAGTCGAATACCCTACAAACATAAAAAAACATATTCGAGGTATTAGAAGATGAAACATATGTTTCTAATATCAGAAAATAAATTAAGATTTTTATTTTATTTTTAAGAATACCTCATGGTCGACTAAAATCATCTGAGTAGAATGACCAATACCATTGACAACTACATCCCATAATCGCATAATTGCAACATCTATATAAAAATCTAGGGTTCCGAACTTTTTCTCTTTAAGAGAAACAAAAGAAGGCATTATGATTAAGGAGGCCACGTGATCTCTATAGGAATAAACAATGATATAGATCTATATATATATAGGATACAAACTAAAACCCTAGATCGAAATATGAAGGCCCATAGTTGATTACGAAATCTAAATAATTAGGTATCTATATGGCTCATAATCGTTATCAATTGATGGCATTCCAATGTAATTAAGTAGAGATTTTAGGGTCTTTTTGGCAATCCAACTCTTAAACTCACTGTAGAGCCGCCACGTAGGAAAAGTGACTTCGTTTTTATAAGTATAGATTTGTTTTAATTTATTCGTTTGTAATATTTGATTCTCACGTTTTCTATGTTTTCTCCTCCTAGATGGCTTCGTTAATTACTAAAAGGAAGTACCCGAAACTACTATACAAAAAGGGGAAAGCACCAAGTCAGAAGAAAAGTATGAGTTATTACTCTTACTTGTCAAATTTCCAAATGGTTGAAAGTGGAGTTGGTGTTGATGCCTGGGATGCGTTGAAAACGTCTTCTGTTGGAGTTATACCTAGGTTTTATGAGCTGGATTACACATGGAGTGCGATGATTGTCCATTACGTTTTAACTCATCGGTTGGTTCTTAGAAAAAAAATATGAGATTTGGTCGTTGATTGATTGGCAGCCAATTTGCCTTTCTTTGATAGAATTTGGCTTCATTACTGGCTTGAACTGTGAACCTTTCCAAGATGGAGCTGTTTGTGATGTTGATCACACAGATTTTTGGACGGAATTGAATGTTTGTCCACTTGTTGGTCCTAACTTGAACGAGTTGCGTGATCTGTTAGGAAGATGCAAGACTTGGAGTTTTGAGAAGAGGAAAATGGTTGGATGGTTGTGTATTTTGCATCTCGGAATCTACGGCATAGCTCCAACAAGTCGAATCCCTTTGGAGGTTGCAAAGCGAGTACTTGATCTTGAAGCTTTTGAGAGATATCCATGGGGTCGCGTTGCGTGTAAGAGTTTAATACAGTCCATTAAGAATGTCAGTTATGATGCAAAAAACTCGTATACGATGGAAGGATTTGTTCATGTGTTACTCATATGGGCGTATGAGTCAATTATCGGCTTAGAAGAGAAATATGGGAACAAAATTGCTGGTGAAGAAGTTCCTCTTCTTTCATGGGGTGGATCTCGTACGAGATTTCATTTTGATGACTTCATAAGACAAGAGAAGAAAGCACATGAAGATAAGGTATTTTTTCTATGTTGTGCAACATAACTTGAATTCGTGTTACGTAGTTAAGTAAATTTGAATGTTTGTTAGCCTTATAACTTATATTAACATGAGTGATAATCTATTTAGTTTACTGATTAATAGTTTAGTCAACTTGTTTACTGATTAACTGGTTTCTTATAATTTGTTCGTAATTATTTCTTTCAGGTGCGTGTGAGTCATTTCCTTTCCTACAACGATGGTAACATGATGCCTAAGTGGGATATTGAGGTTGAAGATCAAGAGCTGAACAACTTGATTAATGATATACGTCAAGATTGTGTGGATCGAGAAGCTTGGGATGTAATCGCAGCTCCAATTAGCAAAAGAAAAAACCGTAAAGAAGATTTCCCCTTGAGTGATTCTGAGAATTATGCAACGAAAAAGAAAAAAAATAAACAGCCTATTGGAGATAGTCTACATGTAGATTCTTCTACTGTAAGTACAACTATTATGTTTTTATTTTTAAATACTATCGATTATTTTTCATAATTATTTTTCAAAAAAGCATTTGCCGATTTTTTTGTATTGAATAAAACGATGTATTTCTTTGGATCATTCAGTTTCATACAGATTTTGGTACAATATTTTTCTTACTATGGAATATGTTATAATTTTCTTATTTGGTTGCCTTTGATTAATTGTAGGGTCATGATAATGAAATGGCAAACAATGCAGTTTTCGCCATGTTCAAGACACTGACAGAAAAAGTAGACAACATGGAGACCAACCTTGGTACCAAGTTGTTATCGGGAATGGATGCAGCAATTGATACAAAGGTTAAAGCTCTACTTACTCCCTTCACTGAGAAACTTAATACATTAGAGAAGAAGATAGAAAAGCTGCGACAAAAGAATGTACCTGCAGATCCAAAAGAAGTTGTTAATTCCAATGCTAATACTAATGAAGAAGTCACAAGTAAAGATATGGTATGTTAGCTTTACTATCTTACTCTTCGTGTGTGTAGTTTATTAATTTGTTTGGAACTTATAATTTAGGAGAAGCTATTTTTTAAATCACATTTTTGTTCTATAAAACTGTTTTGTTATGCGTATTAAAACTGTTTTTGTTTTTTGCAGTCTTGGATGGTTCAGACGAAAACCACATCCCAGAATGATTTACCAATTTGTGTTGTCAAAACTCTGAAGAAGGCAGGCAAGAAAAAAGCTGACGAGAAAAAGGTTGTTAAAACTGATATACAAGTGCCACATCTTCTTGATTTATCTTCAGGGGAAACATATACAGATCCACTACAACATGACATTTTCAAAGGAGTTACTGGAAATTTAGATGCAATCGTAGCAAAGGTTACCAAATCGACTAATCCTACACCGCTGCCTAAGCGACAAACAAAGTTGGTACCGACTCAGCTCATTCCGTTTGTTGGAAATTCTACAGTGAAGCGCATCATCACATGTGTAACTCCATCCGTCACCGCATATGACCCGTTTTCTGATGTGGACAATAGTAAAATTCAGAATCTACTTCATTTCCAACTGGATACTGAGTACGTCACTCTTCTTTAATTACTTATGTCACTATCAGGTGTATATCGCCACTAATGTGTATTTATTTAACATTTTTTTAGGGAGGAGCCTGATGAAACCAACGAGTCTAGTGTTGAATTCTACAACATTATTACAACTCCGAGAGATTCATGGTCTACTGATACATATGGGTGGTTGACTAGTTCGGTAAGTACCATTACAACTCCTAGAGATGCATGGTCTACTTTATAGAATGTACTATTTGCTAATTCTTTAATTGTTTGGTTGTTGCAGCATATGTGGTGTGCAATGCATATTTTTCATCAGCGATCTCTACGTGAGCCATCTTCGTATCACTCTCAGCAGATTGTGTTTTTGGACCAGTGGTTTGTGTGACGACCCAACCCGTCAATAAAAAAAAAAAAATTTTAACCGGATCACTATTATCATAAATAGTGATCCTCAACGGTCCAATAAACAAACAGCGCGGAAACAATGATTCAACAATCAAATACAATTATCGTTTAACAAGCCCATACTTATTAATTCTAGTTCAATTCGGTAATACACATAGTTCTGAAATTGCTAACACCCTAGCAATTCTAACTTATTACACGAAAACGAGCCACTAGATCATTCCCCTCGTCCCGGCCACGATTCCACGATCACTGACTGTCTTTACCTGCATCACATGGTTATAAGAGATGCGTGAGTATTATCATAAATACCCAGTGAGACGGTCATCCCATCAACAGGCTATGTACAAATATAAGCATAAGCAATGCTATAATACCAGGATGAACAATCAACATGAAAACAACTCAATCGCGTAAAAACAACCTGTGTCGATCGATACACTAACCCGTGTCGATCGACACCGACTCCGACACTCATGTCCGTCAGCATACCATCCCGGTGACCTACTGACACCATGTCGATTGACACACCCATATGTGTCGATCGACACACCAAACCCAGAAAACTCGCACACGCGATTTTCTGCATACTAATCCATCAAACAACACGAAATTCGATCCCAAACAACACACAAACGCATCCTAGCACTTCTTATGCTTATACGCACCCATGGTCACGCACTCACCTTGATTTGGGAAGGAAAACGGATTCAAAAGTGTTCAAGAACACCCAGAACACCAAGAACACGCACGCCCCAAAGAACTCAACGTATACTACGAACGGCTACTCCAAATTCCAATCGGAAACCGGTGCTGGAAACTAGACACGACGAGCTACACAATGGTATGTAGAACGTCCTCTAACTCCCTACAATTCGACGGGAAAACAGCCCGCAAGTTCAACAATCCGAACTGGAACAGAAATGACATGTTGAACAAGAAAGCACACTGGGAACGGAAAACACAACGGAATCAAGATCGGAAACCCGATCTGAAAAGTAGACAGATAGAGCTTTCTAACCGTATATAGATCGTCCCTTGGTTCCCAACGGTTCGACGACAAAACTCCTCCGAAGTTGACTGATCGCAGTTGAAGGCTGCACAAACCGACCAACTTAGAACGATCATAACTAACAATCTAACCGTCCGATTGACAAACGGATTTTTCCTACGACAAGAACAACGACAGGAGTACTTACCCTCCAAATTTCACTCCGATCCGTCGTGAACTTGACCTCCGTCTGCCTCCTCCAAAACACGAACAGAAGTTGTTCTTACCCTCCAAAAACCCAACTCGAAATCACTTGATTTTCTCACTCAAATCCCCCAAAAAAACTGATTTTCTCTTTGAACAACTGAGCTCTGCCGACACTCCTCTTCTTTTTATAGACAAATTTTTTTTTTTTTTTTTTTTTTTTTTTTTTTTTTTTTTCGTGTCGATCGACACACACTCCCTGTGTCGATCGACACACGACCAAATATTCCGTAATTTGGTTCGCGGTCGTTACAATTCTCCCCCACTAACACGGATTCGTCCTCGAATCACGCGAAACCGTCACCTTACGGTCAAACACAACTGATATCAGCCCTCCAACCTGGCCAGCTCTACTAATATCCTCACCCCTGGCCCCACCCGGCCAGCACTACCTGAGATTACACCCAATCTCAGAACTCAACTAGTGTCATACTAGTTACATTGCACTATCATCACAGGTGCAATCCTGACCAAACCCGGTCAGCTCCAACTCAGATCATTTCTCGATCTCCATCACCTAACCCGTCTCACTAAGGTTGACACTCTCGTCCGAAACCCAACCAAATTCCCCCAGGAAACATCCACGATGCAACACTCGCTGATCCGGATCAGGGTTGTCCGATAGATCGCGCAACAATCAAACAAGAACATGCCCGACCCACCGTAGACCCAGACCTTGGATCAATTGGTCGCACAACAATCAAACAAGAACATGCACGACCAAAGAGGCTACATATGTTTACCAGGGTCGTCTGAACTAAAATTCCAAACTCGAGTAACAACCCTAGCTTAGACATCCACAAACCACCTGAGATCATTCCCGATCCCTGAAGTTCATCAAATCTCATACTTATAATCACACTATAGGTACTCTTGCTCAAACTCATATCTCTATACACCACTCCCACTCGCAAGATCGTCACCCTACGAGCTCTCGATGTATACCATACCGGCTCTCGGTATGCTCCAGCCCCTCCCACTCTCAGGACACACAGTCCGTCAAGCTATCGGCTGCAGAGGAAATCACACATCCTCTGGAGAGATCTCTGTCCCTCAAAGTATATGCAGGAGAATATCACCATCCCCTGGAGCAGTAACACTGTAACGTGCATCATAAGCACCTGTCGACCGATTTACTTCCGTGGTTCCCATCTTGATATCCCCTAACCCGGAATATCACTCATGACCAATCCCCAGGTCATCTGAAACAACCCAATCGCCAGGGTGTTTCCTACCCCGATATTCCCAAACCCGGAATATCACTCATGACCAATCTCCAGGTCATCTGAAACAACCCAATCGCCAGGGTGTTTCCATCGGAGTCCCTAGAAAAGACAGTCCTAACTCACATAAGACTTCTGTTCCAGACTCCCCCTAGAAAATAGACAGGTTCTAACTCACATAAAACCTCTATTTTCCAGCGCCATCTAGGGATCTACCCGTCCTAATCCCTTAGGACCCCCATCCCTAGATACTTAGACAAGCCCTAACTCCCATAGAGCTTCTATCCTAGCCCCTCAAATGACCTCCCCGTCATTACACACATGACCTAACCCAGTCATCAAACCCATGATCTCCCCGTCATACCATAAGAACATCCGTCTTATAACCCAAGATAATAAGAAAAACCCCATCTTATTAAATCTCAACAATGTATATCGTTACAACCCAAACGAAAATACATACAACTCATAGCAACAAGCTAATACAACTACTGAAAACCAGAAAAACACTCAAGCCTCCGCTTGCTTCTCGAACCACTTCGAGAACTTTGCCTTCATACTTGCCTCTGGTTCCCAAGTCTCCTCCTCGACACCATCACAGTCCCACACGACTCTCACCAATGGTATCCTCTTCCGACGCAGCACCTTGACTCTCCGCTCGAGAATCCTCACAGGTCTCGCCACTAACGTCATGTTGGGTTGAAGATCCTCCGGGATCCTAGCCAACACCTCCTCAGATTCATGTAGATACTTCCGCAACATCGATACATGAAATACCTTATGAAACGCTCTCATACTCTGAGGTAACTCCAACCGATAAGCCACTGGTCCAACCCGCTCCACCACCCGAAACGGACCCATAAACCTTGGACTTAACTTATTCTCTGAAATGGATCTGTTAGGACCCCTCAACATCGCTGCCTTGAGATACACTAGATCTCCGAGCTCAAACTCCAGCTCTTTCCGTCTCTTATCAGCATAACTCTTCTGCCGATCCTGAGCCTCTCTCATGTTCAGTCTCAAGACACGGATCTTCTCCGTCGTCTCCTGAACAAAATCCGCACCAAACATGCTCCTCTCCCCCACTTGAGTCCAGCACAATGGTGTCCTACACGGCCTCCCATACAGAGCCTCATATGGAGCCATCCCAATACTCGCCTGGTATGAGTTGTTGTACGCAAACTCAACCAGGTTCAGATGATCCGCCCAATGACCACCATAATCCAGCACGCACATCCTCAACAGGTCTTCTAAAGTCTGAATAGTCCTCTCCGACTGTCCATTTGTCTGAGGATGATACGCCGTGCTCATGTGCACCTTAGTGCCCATCTCTGCCTGAAACGCCCTCCAGAACTCAGACGTGAACCTCGGATCTCTGTCTGACACAATACTCGCTGGCACCCCGTGCAGCCTCACTATCTCACGCACATACTTCTTAGCCAACACTACCGTCCCATCGGTCTTTTTGATGGCAAGAAAATGGGCTGACTTGGTCAGACGATCCACAATCACCCAAATCGCATCATACGTCCGTGACAACGGCAATCCCGTCACGAAATCCATGGTAATCATATCCCACTTCCACTCCGGAATGGGTAAACTCTGCAACATACCACTCGGAACCTGATGCTCAGCCTTCACCAGCTGACACACGTTGCACGCTGCAACCCAATTAGCTACATCCCTCTTCATCCCGACCCAGTGATAATACCGTTTCAGATCACGGTACATCTTGGTCGCCCCCGGATGAATCGATAACATGCTCGAATGGGCCTCTCTCAGAATCTCCTGCCTCAGATCCTCGTCCTTGGGTACACAAACCCGCCCATTCACCAGTATCATCCCACTTGCTGAGACCACATACTCCGAACTTGTCGCCTTAGAAACATCAATCAACCCTTGATCCTTCTCCTGCGCAACCCGAATCCTGCTCAGTAAATCTGCCTGGTTAGCTGCCTCTAACCCCAACGGCTCCTGTGAGATCACACACAACCTCAACGTACTAATCTCGCTTACCAAAGCTTCCATATCACGCTCCTGAGCCGAAGCAACCCTCATCCGACTCAACGCATCTGCAACAAGATTAGCCTTACCCGGATGGTATCCGATCTCCAAATCGTAATCCGCTACCAACTCCATCCAGCGCCTCTGTCTCTGGTTCAGCTCCGGCTGAGTGAAGAAATACTTCAAACTCTTATGGTCTGTGAACACCTGAACCTTTCCGCCATAAAGATAAGATCTCCAAATCTTTAGAGCGAAAATTACCGCAGCCAACTCCAAATCATGGGTAGGGTAGTTGCACTCATGCTTCCTCAACTGCCTTGAAGCATACGCAATAACCTTTCCCTGCTGCATCAGGACACAACCCAAACCAACACCCGAAGCATCGGTATACACCACGTAAGGCTCACCCGGCTCGGGTAACGCCAACACCGGTGTACTTGTCAACATCTCCTTCAGCTTTCCGAAACTCTCCTCGCACGCAGAAGACCACACAAAAGGAACATCCTTCCCGGTCAACTTGGTCATCGACTTAGCCAAACTCGCAAATCCCGCGATGAATCTTCGATAATAACCTGCCAACCCAAGAAAACTCCTAATCTCGGTGGCATTCCTCGGTCTAGGCCACCCTCTGATAGCCTCGATCTTAGCCGGATCCACAGAAACTCCCTCTGCAGACACCACATGGCCAAGGAAACTCATCTCTTGCTGCCAGAAACTGCACTTGCTCAACTTCGCAAACAACTTCTGCTCCCGCAGCTTCCCCAAAACTACTCTCAGATGCAACTCATGCTCCTCAGGACTCTTGGAATACACGAGAATATCATCGATAAAGATGATCACAAACACATCCAGATACTCCTGGAATACCCCGTTCATCAACCGCATGAACGCTGCTGGTGCATTCGTCAAACCAAAAGGCATCACCACGAACTCAAAATGCCCATACCTCGTCCTGAAAGCAGTCTTCCTCACATCTGCCTCCTTAATCGGAATCTGATGGTATCCCGAAGCCAAGTCGATCTTGGAGAACCAGGTAGCCCCTCGCAACTGATCTAACAACTCATCAATGCGCGGCAGAGGGTACCTGTTCTTCACGGTGACTCGGTTAAGTCCCCGATAATCGATGCACAACCGGAAACTACCATCCTTCTTCTTCACAAACAACACCGGCGCTCCCCACGGTGAAACACTAGGCCGAATAAAACCCTTATCCAACAAATCATCCAGCTGCTTCTTCAGCTCTGCCATCTCTGCTGGAGCCATACGGTAAGGTGCCTTAGATATCGGAGTAGTCCCGGGTTCCAACTCAATAACAAACGGATCCGACCGCGATGGCGGTAATCCCTCCAATGACTGGAACACATCCTGGAAATCCCGAACAACTCGAATATCCTCCACTGCAACCCCTCCAACAGACTCAGGCATCACTATCGTCACCAGATACGCCTCGCAGCCCTTGAGAAGCAACTGCTCGGCCTGTATCGTGGAAATCACGAGACTCCCGGAAGTCGGTCTCACACCCTGATAAACCAACCTCCCCGCCTCTCGCTCAAACACAACTCGCCCTCGGTGGCAATCCAGATGGACCCTGTAACGATCCAACCAATCCATACCCAGGATAACATCATACAGCTCCACCGGACTGATGATCAGATCTGCTGGCATCGACTCTCCCGCCACCAGAACATCCACACCACGAGCGCGCCCGAAAGTAGCCAACGTCCTACCTCCAGCCACCTTGACTACTCCCGCCTGTTCCCCGGAATCACTCTAGATTCCGCTGCTCTCCGCACACTCCGGCGTAATAAAGCAATTCGTAGCTCCCGAATCAAATAACACGTGGGACTCATACCCGCCCACAACTAAGGTCCCTGCACAATTCCATGTGCCTCAGAACCCTACCATTCTAGCACAGACTCACAATTTCCCAACAAACAAAAACTCAAACAACCATGAATTTAAAAAGTCAAGTTCGGAAATACCTGTGATCGGTCTGGTGCTAGATCCACCCGCCTCCGCAGACGTGAACACACGCGGTGCTGCTGCAATCTGAGACAACGGCTGCACTGCCAATGGCTGCACTGCGGCCACCGCCAACTGCTGCAGCTTCGGACACTTGGGCTTAATATGCCCCGTCTCTCTGCAGTGATAACACACCCGCGTATCCTGAACCCCGACCCGCACATCTCGAGTCCCGGTCCCGGTCCTCCTCGGACAGCTCGCCACACGATGGGACATGCTCCCACACCCGAAGCATCCCGAACCGCCCTGACTAGCCCCTGAAGTGCTCTCCCACTTCCTCTTCTGTCCCTGAGCAGGCTTGCCGCCCCTGCCTGAACTCGTCTGCTGCTGAGATCTCCTCGGCTGCTGCTGCTGCACCGGTGGACTAACCACCACAACCTGCTCCCCGAGATCCTCCTCGATCGCAGCAGCCATCTCAACCAGCTCCGCCCTCGTGGCGAACCTACTCGTCCTGCAACGAGTCCTCAAATCTGGTCGAAGTCCTCGCAAGAACCTCCTAACCTGGGCATCCTCGCCCTCCATGCCTCTCCCTGCATGTACCAGAAGTCGACTGAACTCCAAATCGAACTCTCTCACTGACCGATCTCCCTGAGTCAGGTCCAGAAACCTAGACTCCAAACGGTCCACCGCCTCCTGCGGGAAATACTTGGCGTTAAACTCCGCCAAGAAATCCTCCCAGACCATCTCGGCCTGCACCCTCCTGGCCTCAACACCTCTCCACCAGAGATGCGCATCACCCTCTAGGTAATGTACCGCCAGATCCACTCTGTATCCCTCTGGACACCTGATGGAGCGAAAGTTACGCTCTAACCTCATCCGCCACCCATCAGCCTCCTCAGGCCTAGCACCGCCCGAGAAAAATGCAGTACCAATCCGCTGCATCTGCTCCATCATCCGCAGATAAGATGGAAGCTCCTCAACCCCAGCCATACCCGGCTGCATCCCAGCCAAACCCGGCTGCACCCCAGCCAAACCCGGCTGCACCCCAGCCATACCCGGCTGCACCCCAGCCATACCCGGCTGCACCCCAGCCATACCCGGCTGCACCCCAGGAGCATGACCCGGAGCAGGCACCCCTCCCGGTAACCTCTCCAGAATCATCTGTAGTAGACCCGCCAGACGATCATCTCGATCTGGGGCGACGCCTACGGCAGCACCCCCACCAGGGCCCACCGCACCACCAGCTACATCGGGACCTACACTATCCCCTCCAGCCCTCTCACTGGAACCCGTAGCTGTCACACCCACGGACCCCTCCTGAAACGCCTGCGAGTCAACTACCCGCTCCTGTGTAGTCTCCTGGGACACCCACGTGGCAGCAGACTCACTCCCAAGTCCCCGCCCACGTCCACGCCCAGCACGACCACCACGACCTCTACGGCCCCCGCGACCTCTGCCTCTAGCCACTCTAGCCATCACTCTGCACTAACCAGCAGAATACTAAGTACTAGAAAAACAGAAATCACAAAACACATACCGTGGAATCTCATTGAAGGCTCGGAAGGGATGATCTAGGACTCCATACCCACACAACAATCAATTGACTAACTCGCATAATCAATTAACTAACTAGCCCTAGAACCGCTAGGGCTCTGATACCAAACTGTGACGACCCAACCCATCAATAAAAAAAAAAATTTTTAACCGGATCACTATTATCATAAATAGTGATCCTCAACGGTCCAATAAACAAACAGCGCGGAAACAATGATTCAACAATCAAATACAATTATCGTTTAACAAGCCCATACTTATTAATTCTAGTTCAATTCGGTAATACACATAGTTCTGAAATTGCTAACACCCTAGCAATTCTAACTTATTACACGAAAACGAGCCACTAGATCATTCCCCTCGTCCCGGCCATGATTCCACGATCACTGACTGTCTTTACCTGCATCACATGGTTATAAGAGATGCGTGAGTATTATCATAAATACCCAGTGAGACGGTCATCCCATCAACAGGCTATGTACAAATATAAGCATAAGCAATGCTATAATACCAGGATGAACAATCAACATGAAAACAACTCAATCGCGTAAAAACAACCTGTGTCGATCGATACACTAACCCGTGTCGATCGACACCGACTCCGACACTCATGTCCGTCAGCACACCATCCCGGTGACCTACTGACACCATGTCGATTGACACACCCATATGTGTCGATCGACACACCAAACCCAGAAAACTCGCACACGCGATTTTCTGCATACTAATCCATCAAACAACACGAAATTCGATCCCAAACAACACACAAACGCATCCTAACACTTCTTATGCTTATACGCACCCATGGTCACGCACTCACCTTGATTTGGGAAGGAAAACGGATTCAAAAGTGTTCAAGAACACCCAGAACACCAAGAACACGCACGCCCCAAAGAACTCAACGTATACTACGAACGGCTACTCCAAATTCCAATCGGAAACCGGTGCTGGAAACTAGACACGACGAGCTACACAATGGTATGTAGAACGTCCTCTAACTCCCTACAATTCGACGGGAAAACAGCCCGCAAGTTCAACAATCCGAACTGGAACAGAAATGACATGTTGAACAAGAAAGCACACTGGGAACGGAAAACACAACGGAATCAAGATCGGAAACCCGATCTGAAAAGTAGACAGATAGAGCTTTCTAACCGTATATAGATCGTCCCTTGGTTCCCAACGGTTCGACGAAAAAACTCCTCCGAAGTTGACTGATCGCAGTTGAAGGCTGCACAAACCGACCAACTTAGAACGATCATAACTAACAATCTAACCGTCCGATTGACAAACGGATTTTTCCTACGACAAGAACAACGACAGGAGTACTTACCCTCCAAATTTCACTCCGATCCGTCGTGAACTTGACCTCCGTCTGCCTCCTCCAAAACACGAACAGAAGTTGTTCTTACCCTCCAAAAACCCAACTCGAAATCACTTGATTTCCTCACTCAAATCCCCCAAAAAAACTGATTTTCTCTTTGAACAACTGAGCTCTGCCGACACTCCTCTTCCTTTTATAGACAAAATTTTTTTTTTTTTTTTTTTTTTTTTTTTTTTTTTTTTTTTCGTGTCGATCGACACACACTCCCTGTGTCGATCGACACACGACCAAATATTCCGTAATTTGGTTCGCGGTCGTTACAGTTTGTCAACAAGCTGGTGCGTGATTACAAAGAATTCAACGCAAAAACATGGACAGCGACAGATGACTATAAGGGTGCATTCAACGGTACATATCCTACAGACTCAGCGACAAACAAGAAATGGCTTCACGATATTGATCATCTGTATGCATGCCATTTTATAAATGGTAATCATTGGGTTGCTTTGGACATCGACATTGGGAAGGAGACTATTCACGTTTATGACAGCATTTTGAATTTAGTCGAGGATGATAAAGTCATTCGAAACGAATGTCAGCCGTTCGCGAAGATGGTTCGTGCAATTTTAAAACGCAATGGTGCCTACTTGTGTTCGAAAGAGGAGTGATAAACAGTTCGCCGTATGAAGACTTAGAAACGTCTCCCAGAACGAGAAACCCGGAGATTGTGGTGTGTATGCTATAAAGTACATCGAATGCCTTGCAATCGGTTGTACTTTTGAAGGGTTGAATGACAGAAAATTCCACAATTATGAAAGAAGCTAGCGGCTGAGATTTATGATGAGATAGGACTACCGCGTATGACACAGAAATAAGCAAGTTTGTTACTTAGATTTTATACTTTGCTTCTGGATCGTTATTGTTTTATAGATCAGAATTAACGTTGCTTCTAATACAAGATACGAGTTTGATGTTTGAAATGGATTATTATTGCTCACTGTTTAGGATTAAAGAAACAAAAACCTTTATAATGCAATGCTTTGGCATAAACACGGCACTACGCAGTTGGTAATCACACCATTACCAAAGGTCACTTTCCTGTCTTTCGTTTCTAATAATTTAACAAAGAACGTACCAAATTGAGTAGTGTGGCCAAAATCTTGACACATGAAAACTTTCTTATTCAAATTATTAATAAAATAATTTCATGTAATGGGAATTCAAAGTAAATTAAAAAGCAGTAGACAAAACCAAACAAAAATAAAGACAAACAAATATTTGAAAAAAAACTAAAACTCCGTAAGGATATTCAATTATTTTTAAATCGGAACCTTACATGTCTTGCAATTATGATCAGCTTGATGATATTTAGAACATATGTGTTCTTTTCTAGGCCGTTTTTTTGTCTATGGTTTTCTCCAATGCTGATTTGATTCTGGATTTCTTAGGTCTTCCAGGCGGTGTACGTACTATTGGAGGCAAACACACCTTCGTGGTGACATGATCTGGAACAGGCGAAGCAGCATCCCTTGGCATTATAGAAGTAGAATATGCATTGCACAAGTAGTTGTTGAGATAATAACGATGACACAATGAGATGCGACATTTCTTACGGGCTTCAGCCGCGGCAAGAGCGTGCACACATGGTAACTTCTCCATATCAAATCGACAGCAACTACATTTTCTCTCCGTCAAATTAACTATATGAAGAGAAGTTGCACTAGTAACTTATACGTGATGCTTATCGATTGCTTGGGCTGTAAGTGTCTTTGCATGTGGTACACGTTTCTGAAATAAGCAAAACAACTACATTACACCAAATTTCTCTATAAAATTACAATGTAGAAAGTGTGTTTGTTTTACCTCTAACAGTTTTTCAACCCCACGAGTGAGTCTCGTCTGCACTACTCCCGCATCAGTCCTCCGTTCAGTAAACCATCTTGTCATCATTAACCGGATAGCATCCAAAAGTCGTACAATTGGTAAACTTCTCGAACTTGAAATCACTCTATTGATGGATTCTGCAATGTTTGTTGTCGTTAAGTTGTACCTTTCACTAGGTAAATGGACACGAGCCCACTTTTGTACATCTTCTCTTTCCAAATAGTTATGTAGCGCTGGATTCAACGATCGGATCTCATCGTATATGGTATTGAAATCTGTCATTCTAAAAGCGTTTGCAGCTCTTTTAACCAAACGAAACGCATCTTTGCCTCTGAATCCTACCAATATATTTTTGTATAGATGGTATGTGCAAACTCCGCGACTAGACTTAGGGTAAACCTTCCCGATAGCATTTCCAATAGATTTATGCCTATTAGATATAATTGCTAGGTCTTCATCATCAGGAATCACAATGCTAAGCTGTCGGAAGAACCATTTCCAAGATTCATCATTTTCAGTATCGACGACTGCAAAAGCAATTGGAAATATTTGGAAATTCCCATCTTGAGCCGTTGCGAGTAGTAGTGTCCCTTTATATTTTCCCTGAAGAAACGTACCATCCACGACAATTACCTTTCTCATGAAGGGAAATCCAACAATACTAGCACCAAATGCAAGGAACAAATACTTAAATCTATCGCACTTATCAACTTCAAGACGTGTGAAAGTTCCTGGATTTACTCTTCTTATTTGGTGTAGATATGTGGGCAAATCCGAGTAACCACTCTCTGCAGAACCTCTAACCAAATTTCTTGCACATAAAAGTGTCCGATGGGCCTTCCAATAATCCATCTAATAACAAAATTTAAAAACAAATTTGTAATCTAGGTGTGAATAATCTAGAATGGGAAAAACATAGAGTTACATATGATAGAATATTACTACTAACCTTGATACTAAATCTCTTGTTTAAGGCTTCCCCAACGTGTTTTGGGAGAACTTTTGAATCAACACCTCCAACATAGTTCACATATAGTCTTGCAAGTATTTCTGGAGTCGCTTGTCGGGCACGGGCAGAACGTTCTATATAAGAACATGAATGATCAGGAATATACACTCGAATCGTAAACTGCGTTGAATCTCCGATTGGTGTAGCTCTTACTCTCCATGTACACCCTTCTACCCAACACTTAAGAACTAACATGTTTGGCCTTGATCTGTCTACTTTAAAATCAAATTGTTGGAGGACTGTTAAAATCTTCAACCTTGTCTCTAATGCATCTTTCAGTTCGAAACGTTGTCCGACAGCTAGATCGAGTGCGGATAAATCTAACTTTACATGATGAGTAATGACTTTTCCTTGAGCGTTCGTAGACAATGAACCAGTTTTCGTACTCGGTGAATTTTGCTTTTTCTCTTCTTTTTCTTCTTCTTCTTCTTCTTCAGGGACCTTCCTGTATAGAGTAAAGTCTTCATCAGCTGAAGATGCTCCGTCTGAATCATCACAACAATCGAACCTCTCATCGTCGTCCTCGTCGCTGTGTTCATCATTTCCCTCTTTTTGGAGATATGCATCTTCCTTCGACCTTTTTTCTTTCAATTCGACACAGAGGTGCACCGGCTCAGCTTTTACTTGTTCCAAAAATCCATCGAATTGCCTACGATTTCCAATGTCTATAGGCGGTGCGTTTTGCGGTAATGTCAACAATACCTTTTTAGGAAACATGTAGCTCAACTCCACGTCGTAAAGCTGCTTCTCGATCTTGTACTCGTCAATCACCATCCGAACAAAATCTTCAAAACAAGTTCCTTCATTTGTTCTTATAGATTTCTTCCCTCTTTTGTTATCAACACCAAATAACCATATATTATTTTGAAGCATCCATTTTCCACAAATCAAATTAATGAGCACCATGTTTTTATTGAAAGAGAATCAATAATAAGAGGATTGGAACATGAATAGATATTGTTCAAAAAAAGAAGAAGAAGACAAGAAAGGGAGAGACGACACAAGTCACGAACACTCCAATAATTTACCCTAATTTTCGTTTTTCTTTTTTAATTGAAAATTTGGTTTGTTTCGGTTTATTCCGGTTTGGTTCGGTTAATATAGTATTGTTCGGTTTGGTTTAGTCAAATCGGTATAATTAGGTTAATCTATATAAGTTAGTCTATGGTTAAAAAAAAAAAATTTGTGGTCAAAAGAATATAAAACTATCATGTAAATTTGTGGCCAAAAGACATAAATCCATCAAATACTAATTAATCTGTCAAAATAAGATAAAATTTGTTGCCAAAAGAAAATAAATTTGTGACAAATTAATTAAGTCTGTCAAATTTGAGAAAATTTGTCTCTAAATGTAAATAAATCTGTGATGGCAATAATTAAGTTTGTCAAAATTAAGTAAATCTGTAACAAAAGTGGAAAAAATCCATGGAATACTAATAAATCTGTCAAAATAAAGTAAATCTGTGGACAAAGAAAAATAAATTTGTGACAAACTAATTAAGTCTATCAAATTTAAGAAAATTTGTGGCCAAAGGAAATAAATCCATTGAAAGTTAACTAGGTCTGTCAAACTTAAGTAAGTCTATGGCAAAAAAGAAAAAAATTTGTTAAGTAAATCTTTGAAATATTCATAAATCTGTCAATATTAATTAAATCTGTGGCCAAAAGAAAATAAGTTTGTCGAAAAATAAAACTGTCATCACATTAAATTAAGTCTGTCATATGGCAAAACCGTAATTTTTTTTTTTTTTTTTTCAAAATTTTTGGTAATGGCTTTCCTGTAAATAAGGTTTTTACTAACAAATGATTTGATGGCAAAATAGGCACGAAAAAATAAGTAGTAATTAAAATAAAATAAGAGATAATCTAGTAATTAACCAATAAATTAGTGCCAAACTAATTTTTTCCCCTAAAATTTATGTTATCATCTAATATAATTGGTACATGTTTTCTTTTTGGTATAACAATTGTTACATGTCTAACATGTGATATTCTCGTATAAGTGACTTCTTTTTTGGATACATAAAACCAAATGATATGTTTACTGGATAATATTTATGTTATCATATAACAAGTGATATTCTCGTATAAGTGAAAAATTTGGACTCTTGGTTCTGGATAATATTATTTCTATCATCCAATATAATTGTCATCTATGAATTGGATGCTTATATTACACAATGTTATTGTGGCAAACCAGAATGTGCTTGATAGACTCCTCGTAAGATCTATGTCCAAAGAACGCCCTTCATATGGTTGTAACTCGAACGGATGTAGATCGGCATGATTGATGTGGAAATGATGCGGTGAAACTTGTTGAGGTTCGTTTTGAGACAGTGGATTTACTCGAAAGAACTCGACGAGAATGGATCGAAGGAGTTTGATGGATGAACGATGGTTGATGAACGGATGTGAAGATGAACAAACACGTTGATGAATGAACGAGAGATTGATGGATCGATTTGTACTTCTAAGAGAGATGTAAGATCTCGTAGACTACGAAACTCGAAGCAAACTTAAATATAACGCACTAAGAAAAAACAATTTGAGAAGATACTACACATTTCTCGGAAAAAACTTATTACACGGGAAATGCCAAAAACAATAAAAGATTTGACTAAGAAATTTGAAAAACAAAAACAAGTAAAGATAGATGTTTGACTCGTTGCGGTGAAGCGGCAAACGAGCCAACGGTAGCATTGCCGATGATGAGGCTTGCGGTAAAGTTTGTAAACCTCGCCTCTTTGAAAACCTTGTTCGAAAAATCTATTGGGACAAAACCAAGGCAAGGAAAAGAGTGCGAATCACACACCTCTCATCATTGACCCTTAAACCACTTGAATCGCGACCAATGTAGTCGGACAAGTGTGCGGCTCAAGGTTGCTTTCAATGCGGTAGAGTAGTGAAGTGACAGATTGGTTAAGTAGCTTAGTCCTTGACCGCGTCATAGGTCAAACTGGTACATGCAAAGACTTAGAGTCTGAAGGATCTTCTTCAGCTATGAGCGGTTTCTTAGCTCCTTGTCCCGAATGTCCATGTCCAGAGCTAGCCAAGATCTCATCATACTCTCCCACTTGAAAAGGATTTGAGCTAAAATCCGCATTATTTGCACAAAAAGGAATAAGATCAGAAACATTGAAGCTATTGCTTACTTTGTACTTACCTTGGAGATCTAGTTGATAGGCATTATCATTGATTCTTCTTGTTAGCTTTAATGGACCATCGATTCTTGTCTTCCGTTTGGACTTCGTTACAGCTGGAACTTGTTTTTTTTCTCAAGTGTACCTATATTTGTAGCGCCCGTGAACCGGAAAAAGGCGTTGGTTGGTTATGTGTGTGTGAGACACGTTGATTCGCAAGTTTTGTGCGTTCTGACGTTGTGTCGCGCGACACAGGCCTGAATCAGACCGAATTGTTCGGTTCTGGTTTGTCTCGGTTCAGGGTCGGTTTAGTAACCTAGGGTTTCCCTATTTAAACAGAGAAACGCGTTTTCTTCTGGGTTGGGGCCGAAAATTGGGATCAGAAAAGGGTTGAGAGAGAAGAGAAGTTCCTGAGAGGATTCGAGAAGGATTTCAGGGAAATTCTTGTGGATTCTTCCTGTTTCTCAATCCAAACTATTGCTTTAGTGTTTTGGGAGGGTTTAGAACGTAGGAGAGCTTGTGTTTGGATCGATTCCAGACTGTTTCGGAGTTTCTGGGATTCGTTCTTCGCGTTCTTCATGTTCTTCACCTTTTCCATCCAGAACCAAGGTGAGTGCGCGACCATAGACTCTCAGGAAGTAGTTTTATGTGATATGATTGCTTGTTATCGTTCCTTGTTGGATGGTCGTGGTATATGAGATGTTTTGATGCAGTTTTCGTGATCAATTGAACTGGGAATTGAGTCATGAGAGGATGAGACTCGATTTCAGTATCAGAGCGCTGTGTCGCGCGACACACATTACCCGTGTCGCGCGACACAGAGCATTTCTGCGTGTTGTGTTGATTGCTTGCTGGTTCTTTCCTGATTGATCATCCTGGTATCCTATATCCTATTACTGAGTAATTAGTTTATAGATGGGAGGACCGTCTCACTGGATATTTATGATAATACTCACGCAACTCTTATAACCATGTGTTGCAGGTAAAGGAAAGATGTGATCGTGGAATCAAGGCCGAGAATAGAGGATGATCCTAGGGTCTCGATTGTTTGGAATTGCTAGTGTGTTAGTGATTCTGGATTGTGGAACTTGTTAGACTCGATTAAGTTGTTAGCCGGTTGGTTGTTGTTGAATTGAATATTTGATAATTGGTTGATCGGTTTATTGGAATTGATTGGTTGATATTGTCTGGTTTAGTCGATTGATTCTGCTAGTTTAATACGTTGCTGATAATTGTTGAGAATTAGTATTTATGGGAATACTAATTCGATGTTTAAAAAAAAAAAAAAAAAAAAAAACGGGTCGGGTTGTTTCAATTTGGTATCAGAGCCCTTACGGTTCTAGGGCGGGTGAACGTAGTATGTTGATTGATTTATTTTGAGTGGTTAGTCAGTTGATTATTGTTTGGGTTTGGAGTCCTGGATCATCTTCTCCGAGCCTTTAATATGATTCCACGGTAAGTGTTTTCGTTTTATGATTTCCGTTTCTAATATTTAGTGTGCTGTGTTAAGTTAGTGGGATGGCTAGAGGCAGGGGTCGTGGTGCCCGTGGGGCTAGAGGGCGTGGTCGCGGCCGGGGTCGGGGACCGGTGGTTGATCCTGTTGAGTCGAGTGGGACTCAGGAGGCCACGCAGGAGGAGGTTTGCAGAGTCGCAGATACCTCTAGAGTCGGTGGGTGGTACAGAGTTAGCCAGTGTGGCGCAGGGCCCAGGTGAGGGTCCTGGCGGGGGCGATGCTCAGGGTCGGTTAGACCGTTTAGAAGCGATGATGCTTCAGGTTCTTGAGCGGTTGCCAGGTGGGGCACCGGCTCAGGGGTATGCTCCGGGTGTACAGCCAGGGGTGGCTGGTGTTGAGCCGTTAACGGCGGGTGTTCAGCCAGCAGTGGTCCGGGGGCAGCCAGGTGTGGCGGCTGCAGAGGAGGCTCCTTCCTACCTGAGGATTTTGGAGCAGATGCACATGATTACTACTGGGTATTTCTCGGGCGGTGCTAAGCCTGAGGAGGCTGCTGCATAGAGGAGCCGTCTGGAGCGTAATTTCCAGGCGCTGAGGTGTCCCGAGGGATACAGAGTGGACCTTGCGGTTCACTATTTGCAGGGTGATGCACATCTGTGGTGGAGAGGTGTGACGAGCAGGAGGCCGCAGGCGGGGATGACCTGGGCGGATTTCTTGGCAGAGTTTGGCGCCATGTATTTTCCGCAGGAGGCGGTGGACCGGATGCAGGCGCAGTTTTTGGCGCTGACTCAGGGAGTGAGTTCGGTTCGGGGTTATGATGAGCAGTTCGGTCGGCTGTTGGTGTATGCTGGTAGAGAGTTTAGGAGCGAGGAGTCCCAGATCAGGAGGTTCATGCAGGGACTTCGACCGGTGCTGAGGACGCTGTGCAGGGCTCGTAAGTACGCCACGAGGGCGGAGTTGGTTGAGACTGCGGCAGCCATTGAGGGCGATATGGGGACAGAGCTGGCTGCAGCGCTTAGTCCACCGGTGCAGCAGCAGCAGCAGAGGAGGCCGCAGCAGCAGCAGGCAGGTGCGAGCCGGAGCAGTAAGGCGGCTCAGGGACAGAAGAGGAAGTGGGAGGGCTCTTCGGGTTCCGGTCAGAGGGCCCAGAGTGGTCAGAGTGGTACGGGGTGCTATGGTTGTGGGAGCACGGAGCACCGGGTGGCAGCTTGTCCGAAGAGGAGAGAGGTTCGGACTAGACAGGCGTGTTTCCATTGCGGAGAGACGGGGCACATTAGGGTGAGGTGTCCCAAGTTGCAGATGGCAGTGGCAGTGGTGCAGCCAGTGCAGGGGACGGCAGTTGATGCGCAGCCGTTGAGGCAGCTTGCTGCGCCGCGTGTGTTCACTTACCTAGCGCCAGGCCGATCACAGGGACCTTAGTAGTAGGCGGGCGTGATTCCCATGTCTTGTTCGATTCTGGAGCCTCGAATAGCTTCATTACACCGGAGTGTGCGGAGTGCAGTGGGATCCGGAGCGATTCCGGGGAGCAGCCGGGAGTGGTTAGAGTGGTTGGAGGGAAGACTTTGGCTACTTTCGGGCAGGCTTGTGGAGTAGATATTCGGGTGGCAGGAGAGGTCATGCCGGCAGATTTGGTTATCAGTCCAGTGGAATTGTACGATGTCATTTTGGAGATGGATTGGCTAGATCGTTACAAGGTTCATTTGGATTGTCATCGAGGACGAGTGGTGTTTGAGCGTGAGTCGGGGAGGTTGGTTTATCAGGGCATCAGGCCGACTTCCGGGAGTTTGATGATTTCGGCAATTCAGGCCGCGCAGTTGATTGATAAGGGTTGTGAGGCGTACTTGCTGACGATTGTGATGCCAGAGTCGGTTGGGGAGGTCGCTTTGGCTGATATTCGGGTTGTCCTGGATTTTCAGGATGTGTTTCAGTCGTTGTAGGGATTGCCGCCGTCTAGGTCTGATCCTTTCACGATTGAGTTGGAGCCTGGGACTACGCCGATATCTAAGGCACCTTACCGCATGGCTCCAGCAGAGATGGCAGAGCTGAAGAAGCAGTTGGATGATCTGCTGGGTAAGGGTTTCATCCGACCGAGTAGTTCACCGTGGGGAGCGCCGGTGTTGTTTGTGAAGAAGAATGATGGTAGTTTTCGGTTATGCATCGACTACCGGGGCCTTAACCGGGTTACAGTGAAGAACAGGTATCCTCTGCCGCGGATTGATGAGTTGTTGGATCAGTTGCGGGGGGCTACTTGTTTTTCCAAGATCGATTTGGCTTCGGGATACCATCAGATTCCGATAGATGAGGCCGATGTGAGGAAGACGGCTTTCAGGACGAGGTATGGACACTACGAGTTCGTGGTGATGCCGTTTGGGTTGACGAATGCGCCAGCGGCATTCATGAGGCTGATGAACGGGGTGTTTCAGGAGTACTTGGATGAGTTCGTTATTATCTTTATCGACGATATCTTGGTGTACTCGAGGACTCCGGAGGAACATGAGGTTCATCTGAGGTTGGTTCTGGAGAAGCTGTGGGAACAGAAGTTGTATGCGAAGCTCAGTAAGTGCAGTTTCTGGCAGCGGGAGATGGGTTTTCTGGGGCATGTAGTGTCTGCCGAGGGAGTTTCAGTGGATCCGGCTAAGATCGAGGCTATTAGGGATTGGCCGAGACCGAGGAATGCGACGGAGATCAGGAGTTTCCTTGGATTAGCTGGCTATTACCGGAGGTTCGTCAAGGGTTTTGCGAGTATGGCGCAGGCGTTGACGAAGTTGACGGGTAAGGATGTTCAGTTTGTGTGGTCTACGGAGTGTGAGGAGAGCTTCGGGAAGCTGAAGGAGATGCTGACCAGTACTCCAGTATTGGCGTTGCCTGATGCAGGCGAGCCATATGTGGTGTATGCGGATGCATCTGGTGTGGGGTTGGGGTGTGTTCTGATGCAGCAGGGGAAGGTGATTGCTTATGCTTCGAGGCAGTTGAGGAAGCATGAGTGCAATTACCCTAAGCATGACTTGGAATTGGCTGTAGTGATCTTCGCCCTGAAGATCTGGCGATCTTACCTTTATGGTGGGAAGGTCCAGGTGTTCACGGATCACAAGAGTTTGAAGTACTTCTTCACTCAGCTAGAGCTGAACCTGAGACAGAGGCGATGGATGGAGTTGGTAGCGGATTACGATCTAGAGATTGAGTACCATCCGGGGAAGGCTAATCTGGTTGCAGATGCGTTGAGTCGGAAGAAGGTTGCTTCGGCTCAGGAGCGGGATTTAGAGGAGCTGGCGAGCGAGATTGGCGCGTTGAGCCTGTGTGTTATCTCGCAGGAGCCGTTGGGGTTAGAGGCAGCTAACCGAGCGGACTTGCTGAGCAGAGTTCGGGTAGCTCAGGAGAAGGACCAGGGTTTGATTGATGTTTCTCAGCAGGCGGGTTCAGAGTATCAGGTCTCCGGGAGTGGGATGATACTGGTGAACGGTCGGGTCTGTGTACCCAAGGATGTGAGTCTCAGACAGGAGATTCTGAGTGAGGCTAATTCGAGCATGCTGTCGATTCATCCTGGAGCGACCAAGATGTACCGGGACTTGAAGAGGTACTACCACTGGGTCGGGATGAAGAAGGATGTTGCGAGTTGGGTTTCGAGGTGCAACGTGTGTCAGTTGGTGAAGGCTGAGCATCAGGTTCCGAGCGGGTTATTGCAGAGTCTGCCTATGCCGGAGTGGAAGTGGGATATGGTGACTATGGACTTCGTGACAGGTTTACCGATCTCGCAGACTTATGATGCGATCTGGGTGATTGTGGATCGTCTGACCACGACAGCACATTTTCTGGCCATTAAGAAGACTGATGTGGCTGCAGTGTTGGCTAGGAAGTATGTGCGGGAGATTGTGAGGTTGCATGGGGTGCCTGCGAGCATTGTGTCAGACCGAGATCCGAGATTTGCTTCGGAGTTCTGGGGAGCATTTCAGGTCGAGATGGGCACGAAGGTGCATATGAGTACGGTATATCATCCTCAGACGGATGGGCAGTCTGAGAGGACGATTCAGACATTGGAGGACTTGCTGAGGATGTGTGTGTTAGACTACGGTGGTCATTGGGCAGATCATCTGAGCTTGGTAGAGTTTGCATACAACAACAGTTATCAGGCGAGTATCGGGATGGCTCCATATGAGGCTCTGTATGGGAGGCCATGTAGGACACCATTGTGCTGGACTCAGGTGGGGGAGAGGAGCATGTTTGGTGCAGATTTCGTTCAGGAGACGACGGAGAAGATCCGTGTCTTGAAGCTGAACATGAAGGAGGCTCAGGATCGGCAGAAGAGTTATGCCGATAAGCGGAGGAGGGAGTTGGAGTTCGTGCTGGGAGATATGGTGTATCTCAAGGCAGCCATGTTGAGGGGTCCTAACAGATCCATTGCAGAGAACAAGTTGAGTCCGAGGTTTATGGGTCCGTTCAGAGTGGTTGAGCGGGTTGGGCCGGTAGCTTACAGGTTGGAGTTGCCACAGAGTATGAGGGCTTTTCACGATGTCTTTCATGTTTCGATGCTGCGGAAGTGTCTACATGAGTCGGAGGAGGTGTTGGCTAGGATCCCGGAGGATCTTCAGCCCAACATGACATTAGCGGCGAGGCCTGTGAGGATTCTCGAGAGGAGAGTCAAGGTTCTGCGTCGTAAGAGGATACCATTGGTGAGAGTCGTGTGGGACTGCGATGGTGTCGAGGAGGAGACTTGGGAGCCGAAGGTGAAGTTGAAGGCCAAGTTTCCGAAGTGGTTTGAGAAGCAAGCGGAGGCTTGAGTTCTTTCTTTGCTGGTTTTGGTTTTGTAGTAGCATGTGGCTACAGTTGTTGTATTTTCGTTTTGTTGTAACGATTGTACGTTTTGGGTATTAATAAGATTGTTGTTCTTATTATTGTTGGATCGTAAGATCCGAGTTCTTATGTGTGGTAACCTAGTGGGGGGTTACGGTAACCTAGTGGGGGTTATAGCGTTGTTGAGTAATTCCAGTGGGAAAATGTCATGGTGAGCCATGGAGGCGTGTTGGTCGATAGATGCCTATGACGGCACGCTGCAGAGTATTGCTCTCTAGGGACGGTGGGTTCCTGTATACTTGAGGGATAGTGGATCTCTCCAAGGGATAGTGGATTCCCTGCATGCACTCGAGGGGTAGTGGGCCTCTAGGGACGGTGGGTCTCCTACATGTACTTTGAGGGATAGTGGGTCTCTCCATAGAATAGTGGATTCTCTGCACACCGTAGCTCAAAGGGTGACGATCCTGCGAGTAGGTGTGGTGTATATGTGTACGAGTCATGAGTATGAGTATGAGCAATAGCGTCTGAGCAGGTTGCAAGTGGGCGACCGAATGGCCATCGGGGATCGAGAAGGATCTCAGGTTGGTTAAATGGTAGGGTCTTGTCTAGGGTTAGTATTTGTGCTGGAACCTCGATTCGGGCAATTTCGGAGAGAAATATAGCGTCTTGGTCGTGCATGTTCTTGTCTGATTGTTGCACGATCAGTTAGTCCTTTATGCCGGGTCTACGGTGGGTCGGACATGTTCTTGTCTGATTGTTGTTCGATCGATCGGGCAGACTGGGCCGGGATTACAGCGATACATTGTGGTGTATCTCCGGGAAGGTTGGGTCGGGTTTCTGGGCTTAAGTGGTGACCTTAGCACGGATCTGAGTGGTTATTGGCTTGTGATTCGAGGACGAATCCTTGTCAGTGGGGGAGAATTGTAGCGCCCGTGAACCGGAAAAATGCGTTGGTTGGTTATGTTTGTGTGACACACGTTGATTCGCAAGTTTTGTGCGTTCTGACGTTGTGTCGCGCGACACAAGTGAGTGTGTCGCGCGACACAGGCCTGAATCAGACCAAATTGTTCGGTTCTGGTTTGTCTCGGTTCGGGGTCGGTTTAGTAACCTAGGGTTTCCCTATTTAAACAGAGAAACGCGTTTCTTCTGGGTTGGGGCCGAAAATTGGGATCAGAAAAGGGTTGAGAGAGAAGAGAAGTTCTTGAGAGGATTCGAGAAGGATTTCAGGGAAATTCTTGTGGATTCTTCCTGTTTCTCAATCCAAACTATTGCTTTAGTGTTTTGGGAGGGTTTAGAACGTAGGAGAGCTTGTGTTTGGATCGATTCCAGACTGTTTCGGAGTTTCTGGGATTCATTCTTCGCGTTCTTCGTGTTCTTCACCTTTTCCATCCAGAACCAAGGTGAGTGCGCGACCATAGACTCTCAGGAAGTAGTTTTATGTGATATGATTGCTTGTTATCGTTCCTTGTTGGATGGTCGTGGTATATGAGATGTTTTGATGCTGTTTTCGTGATCAATTGAACTGGGAATTGAGTCATGAGAGGATGAGACTCGATTTCAGTATCAGAGCGCTGTGTTGATTGCTTGCTGGTACTTTCCTGATTGATCATCCTGGTATCCTATATCCTATTACTGAGTAATTAGTTTGTAGATGGGAGGACCGTCTCACTGGGTATTTATGATAATACTCACGCAACTCTTATAACCATGTGTTGCAGGTAAAGGAAAGATGTGATCGTGGAATCAAGGCCGGGAAGAGAGGATGATCCTAGGGTCTCGATTGTTTGGAATTGCTAGTGTGTTAGTGATTCTGGATTGTGGAACTTGTTAGACTCGATTAAGTTGTTAGCCGGTTGGTTGTTGTTGAATTGAATATTTGATAATTGGTTGATCGGTTTATTGGAATTGATTGGTTGATATTGTCTGGTTTAGTCGATTGATTCTGCTAGTTTAATACGTTGCTGATAATTGTTGAGAATTAGTATTTATGGGAATATTAATTCGATGTTTTAAAAAAAAAAAAAAAAAAAAAAAGGGTCGGGTTGTTTCAATATTTTTTCTCCAACTTCAAAGATCATCCTGAAATGAACAATGGGTTTCTTGTCCTTCTTCAAAACATCGCCAATTCCAGTCCTTGTGAAGAAATTGGACGAGAGAACTTCTAAATCCAGTGGCTCCTCTTTTGTACTTGCAATATTGTCAACACCTTTGGCAAAGAGCAAGTGTATTATCACAGTCATGGTATCACTATAAACAAGTAAACAAGTCTTATTTCAGACCCAAGATTTATCCTTATCATGTTTCTCTTTTATAAGCAGATCTTAAGACAAGAATTTTGTTTCGAATATTCTTTGAATAAACCTAAACTTTTCTCAATGATTTCTGGATATAATAAGCTCAATGATTTTTGGATAGAATAAGCTCATACTCACAACTCTTAAATCATGAGAAACAATTGGATTAAAAGAATTACTTACCTGGATAAGCCCCTTAGTGTGTTCGATGCTTGTAGTTATCACGGTAAATGAAAGTGATGTTGAATTCGGTTTGAAAAACGTGATAACCGAGTTGGTTTGCTCCTAGAAGGGTGTGGTTTGAAAGGCCGCATCATTTCCTCCCCCTTGAAAAGGTTTTGACTTCAAAATGGTATAATTTGCACAAAGAGAAAGCAAGTTAGCTCTCGTTCGTTTCTGGGAGTCTAGATAGTTACCTCGGGCTTTAATTGATGGTGAAGCATCTGGTGGTTTCTCCTTGGTCACAATAGTTTTTTCAGCTTTAGGTAATTGATTGTGGACAAGAACTGCTTCAGCTTGAGTGAATTCTCCTAATTCATGTTTTGTTGCTTCTTTAGGCGATTCTCGGATTTGAACTTGTTGTGGTAAATCTGGTTGATCTTTCTTGTTCATGATGGTGTTGGTGACATCCTTACTTTCTTTATTGTTTGGAAGACATGTCATGAGCTTTGAGTTTGATTCAAGCGATGGGTTTAGGCTTTGCTTGTGAACCATGACTTCAATGGCCTTCTTTGGTTGAGATGTTGACTTAGCTTCCATTTTCTCATTAAGCACGTACTTTGGCACTTTCTTTGGCTGTGGGCTGTAAGCTTCTTTTGGCACTAAACCCTTTGGTGCATACTTATTCCTCAGTAACTCCTTAAGTTCTCTCAATGTGGTGATAGTTGGCTCCTTGTAGTACCAGCGATCATCAACTTCTTGACACCACCATTTATAAGCATTTCCTTTGACCTGGCCAATTGCATAAGACACCATGTTGTCCTTGCTGATGCCTTTGTAGCAAAACCAATCTTCCAAGTTTTTCCCCATTCTAGATAGTTTTTTTTCCTGAAAACGCATAGAGTTAGATTTCATTAGCAAATTGATGATAAGAATCAAAGTGAATCAATGATTGAGGAGTGTGGGAAGTTTTATGTGGGTTGCGCCAAGTTGATCTCGATGTATGGTCTGGCGTCTTGGGACTAAGCTCTTGTTCCCTCTTTTGTCGTGCTCTATTCTGCCCCTTTTGAAGCACTTGACGAAATGCATCCATCTTGCTGTCCAACAATTGTTCCATCTTTGCCGTTATCGCTTCAACGAGAAGCTTCTTGGCGTTGATTCTTGATTTCTTGTCACATTTGGACATCTTGGCCTGAAAACAACACAACGATACACCAGTAACAATTTCCTTTGTAGATAAATCGATCACACACAGACAAAAACGAAAATGACCCTTCGTATGACACAAGACCTCAAGAAAAACCCTAATCACGATTGTTCGACTAAATCGATCTCGAACATTTATCAAAAAGTATCCAAAAATTCTAAAATTATTTTTAGTAAATAATACACTCGTTCTAGGTTCAGATTCAAGTAATTTCACGATTTTACAATAAGCCAATTATTTATGATAATGTTTAAACAATCCCAGAAAAATCTGAAAATCACAAAATCCACAAAAATGAAGAACACGAAAATTTAGAGAAGAACAACACAACCTTTTATGAAGTGGCTCTGATACCACATGATAGACTCCTCATAAAGACGCTCTTCGTATGGTTGTAACTCGAACGAATGTAGATCGGCTCGATTGATGCGGAAATGATGCGGTGGAACTTGTTAAGGTTCATTTCGAGGCAACGGATTTACTCGAAAGAACTCCACAAGAATGGATCAAATGGGTTTGACGGATGAATGATGATTGATGAATGGATGTGAAGATGAACAGACACGTTGATGAATGAACGAGAGATTGATAGATCGATTTGTACTTCTAAGAGATATGACAGATTCATATCTCTTAGACTACGAAACTCGAATCTAACTTAGATATAACGCACTAAGAAAGAAACAAGTTGAGAAGATACTACACACTTCTCAGATCAAACAAGAGAGAAAAGATTTGATAAAAAGATGTTTGATGCTTTTATTCATGAATGAGAACGAGTATATATAGGGGAGAAAAAAGCTTAAAACAACCTTCAAGCTTCCTTGTTTATTACACGGCAAAGACAAAAAACAATAAAGGATTTGACTAAGAAATTTGAAAGACAAAAACAAGATAAAAATAGATGTTTGACTCGTTACGGTGAGACGGGATACGAGACAACGGTAGCATTGCTGATGATGAGGCTTGCGGTAAAGTGTTTGAACCTCGTCTCGTTAAAAACCTTGCTCAAAAAACCCATTGGGACAAAACAAAGCCAAGGGAAAAGAGTGCGAATCACACACCTCTCATCATCGACCCTTAAGCCACTTGAATCGCGACCAATGTAATCGGAAAAGTATGCGGCTCAAGCGTAGCTTGGTCCTTGACCTTGTCATAGGTCCAACCGGTATGTGCAAAGACTTAGAGTCCGAAGGATCTTCCTCGGCTACGAGCTGCTCCTCGGCTACGAGCGGTTCCTTAGCTCTTTGTCCCGAACCTCCATGTCCCAAGCTAGCCATGATCTCATCAGTGCTAGAGGAAATATTCAATGAGAAAATATGCTTATAATACACATGATACACTTGGAGATAACAACCTCAAACCATGTGGATACATTTGTTAATGGTGGGACTCCACACTTGGTGTGGTGTATGAAGATAATAAGAAGATATGTTAACCGGACAATATTCGTGTTATCATTTAATATAATTGTTAGTTTTCTAACTATGATGTTCTCGTCTAAGTGAAGAATATAAATTTTTTGTTCTAGATTATAATATTTTGTTTCATCTAATAGAATTGTTAGTTGTGTACAAAATGTTTATATCGTCTAATAATAGTACATTAACCCTTGGGATGCATTCACATTATCATCTAACATAATTGTGATCTCTCTCCAAAGAGAGATTTTCTCGTCTATTTAAAAAAATGACCATTGGTAACATATAATATTCTTGTTATCATCAAACGAAAAATACACTATCATGTATAATGGAGTTAGCAAGTTGTGCCGCATGCAGCTTTGGTGAGTGACGAGTCTGGAAAGGACCACAAACAATTTTTTCATTGGCATATCAGCTAATGCGTAAATTTTAGTTGATGTGGAAACTAAATATGATTTCGTCATTTTTGAAGAGAAGAGACTGGGCAAAAAACTGTGATGCAACCGACAAGTGTTACTTTGGGGTTGGAGAGCTCGATATCGAGCTTAATAGTGGACATAATGTAATAACAGCTAACCAATTTGTTGGACGTAATGTAAATTATTGATCATTGAGTCTACAGTTTTGCAGCTTTGTAAATTGTTAGATGTGTTAATAAGAGGGTTTTTCCGATAGCGAAAGAAACTTCCTAAACGATGATTTAGAAAAAGAATATCAACTTCATCTTCCTCAAGAGCATTGAGGATTGACTTAATTCTCCTCGATTTGAGGTATGTGGTGATCCTAATTCCATCTAGTTTCTCCCCGACGGCAAACATACATTCGAAAAAATCTTCTATTTCCATAATTTCAAACACAAGATCGTGTAAATGGTTGTCGCCATCGAAATCTCCAGTGAGTCTTCAAAATCGAAAATTATCATTTCAAATTTTTTTATGATGATTAAAGCTATAAAGGAAACCGCCGACGAGATCTCTGGTGATACTTAACAATTTTCAGCCGCCCTAAATCTTTGTGACTCCCATATGGTTTAAGAGGATAATTGCAATTGTTTTAAGAAATTATTTGTCTTTTAGCCTCACTCACTTATAAATTTGTTTAGATTTTGATAGGAAACGCTTCTTTAAAAAAACAAAGAAACCCAGTAAAAAATGCTAACTTATATGTAGTTAAACAATCTTATATTGTTATATGTAAGTATAAATGTTATCAGCAACCATATGCTACTAGATATGCTCTGACACAAAATCGATAGAATGCAGTTTTAGGCAATATGGGCACAATCGGAATACACAAAAATGCATAGTTGCTCAAATAATGCAATGGTTATTTTGCCAATTACCTGATTATTTTGCCTTTTTCGTTCAAATAATTTGCCTTTTTTAACGTCCAACATATCCAAATATGACTAGTGTAAACGATTATCAAATATGCAAGATTCCAGAAAAGCAAAAAACTTATTACCAAGGTGTAGCTTTAGCTGATATGTTAGAGAAGTACCCTCTATTCCCTTCGATCTCATTTCCCCAAAAAGCTCACTCTCTTTAGTAACCTCTAAGTTACTGCAAAGTCCACCAATAATGGTGTAATAAGCCACAACATCATGGTCCACTCATTTTAACTTCATCTCTTCCCATGTCTTCTCGGCTTCGCTCATCACACCTAGACTTCTCAAATTAAACACAATAACTATACGCATTTGGAGAGTGCCCTACTTCCTCCATTTATCTCCATATCCTTCTTACCATCTCTGTTTCACCTTCGCTATAAAAACTCACCATCATCAAATTGAAAGTGTTCTTAATCTTAACTATAAACTCCTTAGTTTCATCGACTATATTATCATCGAAACAAAAAACTTCTCTATATAGTGTATATTCATTGGAAGCACCTCTACGGCTTGAAACCTCCGAGATCAAAGTACTAATCACGAACGATGCAGACCCATATGGATTGTAACTCTTGATCAACGACCGAAACACTTTGGAGACACCATCCATTTCAGTTTCTTCATCAACGAGACGGAGAGCGAGACGAATTACATCACGAGGATGTGGATGAGAGTTGAGCAGGAATCCATGTCATGAGGGTAGAGAGAGTGGCGGCGAGTGACGAGGAAGAAGCGGAGATTAATTATATATCTAAATAAAATTGGTTGATTTGCCAATTATAAATATAAAACTACTAGATTAATTAAATTTTTCGTCACTATATTTCACAAAATTATAAAAGAAAAATTCGCGTATCGCTCGAACCATAATCTAGTTTCACCAAATGAGTTGCTTTGGTTCTTCCAAAAAAAAAAACACAAGTTGGAGAAAAAACACAAGCTGGACTCAAGCTAGGAAATAAGCTCGAGGCTTTGCCTCCGACTGGGATAGCTATGGGTCGTCTGGTCTTTATGGTACTCCCGAAATCAGAATTTTTTTGAAAACAGAACTACCTCAGAACACGATACAGTGTCTAAAGCTTTGAAAGAGGCTCGAAAAATGGCAATTGGCCCAGGAAGGTGAAAAAGGAGAAAGAGATGCAAGTAGACGCAAAAATGTACCTCGAGCTCTCCCCGATGATGTTGTAGTCGTGCACACGGATTATAAGGATATCATCATATCACTAATAGCTTACATTAAGGTTCTAATTATGTCAAGTGTATATTCTCATTAACTCTCTTAGAATACCCTAGTCGCTATGTCGTTGTATATATAACAACACCTTGAAGATGAATAGAGGCATCTCTTCTACAAATCTCTACATGGTAGCAGAGCCATTTGATCCATAACATCTAAAACAAATTTTCTTTTATTTCGATTGCATCTTCTTCCTCTTCTCCAAAAATCATGACTTCGTCTGAAACAACATCTACTCCTCCGGTCACGGTCACCATCACCGTGAATGCTCAAACTTTGTTTACGCTCAATATGTCTCATGTCACAAAACTCAATTCAACCAACTACTTGATGTGGAAGCTCCAAGTCCATTCCTTTCTCGACGGCTATGACCTTTCTGGTCATGTTGACGGCACCATGGCTCCTTGATATGATCATGGGAAGCAACATGGAAATTATGATGGGGTCGAGAAATCAGCAGCTGAATCGGAGCTCAATCCAACTAGATGCACATTTCGAATCTGACCAGAAAAGACATATGCTCACTGTTCGAAGTGTATCTTCCTAACAGCGACGAGTCAACACATGAAACAACTTGTGTAATAATCTCAGCTTATTCACGGAACACCTCGAAGAAGAATCAGATCAATTGGAGCTCAAAAATGAAGAAGTTATTCAAGTTACATGTCAGGTGATTTCCTGTAAAAGCGATTCAGATCCATGCGCGTTAAATGACAAATTCCGATCGGACCAGAATGAGTTGAGCTACAAATCAAATTGATCTACGATCTTGATCCATTAGAGAAGCCCATGAAGTTGGTTTCGGCCCAAAAGCAATCAAACAAGATCAGATTTCGTCCAAGTTCAAAGAAGCATTTATTGAAGTGTTGTTCTCTCTCTTACATGCAATTGAAAGTTCAATTTCTATTCTCTAGATGCTCTGCATGTTGAGCCATGTTTATGAACGTTTTATGATGTAATTTCCTCTATATAGTGAGGCTGATTTCATGAAAAAAAAGTTAAAACCTTTGATAAATATTTTTGGAAACTTTTGAGAGTGATTCTCATTCTTCTTTCAATGGTGTGTAATATCCATTGAGCAACTTGGCTCGTCTTGGTATGTCATATCCAAGGAGTCATCGATCCGTCTCGGTGCGTCATATCCGAGGGATCAATCGGTAAATCAAGAGTCTTCTGCAACTCTTGTGCGACCATTCGTTCCACATCTTTTGATCTTTGAGACTTTACGGTTTCTCAGATGCAAAGTCTATCTCCTTACCGACTTTAGAGTGCCTATCCTTGGGAGGATCTCATCACTCCTCCATCTGCAACTCTCACCGCCGGTGACACAACCCCTGCCAATCTCGCATACACTCTCTGGAAACGTCAAGACAAGCTGATTTTTAGTTCTCTTATTGGTGCGATCTCCCCAACTCTTCAACCGATTGTCTCTCGGGCTACAACCTCCGCTAAGATTTGGACCATCCTCGATGACACATATGCCAAACCGAGCCGTGGTCACATTCGCCAACTCAAGACGCAACTCAAGCATTGGCGTAAGGAAAGCAAAACAATCGATGTCTTTCTACAAGGCATCACTACTCGTGTGGATCAACTAGTTACCCTTGGATCCACAATGGCACATGAAGATCTCATTGATCTCATTCTCGGAGGGCTTCCGGAGGATTACAAATCTGTCATCGATCAAATTGAAGGCAGAGACACTCCACCGACCATCCCGGATCTCCACGAACGTCTACTAAATCATGAAGCCAAGCTCCTCTCGATGGCGGACACGATTGTTCCTCATACTCCTATCACCGCGAATATGGTTCAACAGAGGACTAATTCAAACAACTTTAATCATCACAAACAACAATATCGCAACAAGACCAACAACAATCAATGGCAGCAGCACGCGACATCCCACTGGCAAAACGGTCAGCAACAAAACCGAACCGAATCTTATGCTCCTCGGCCGTACTTAGGCCGTTGTCAAATCTGCGGAGTCCAAGGCCATAGTGCACGCCGGTGCTCCAAACTTCAGAGTTATCACTCTACTCCTCCTCCACAACAATGTCCTTTCACACCATGGCAACCGAGAGCCAATCTTGCTGTGAATTCCGCGTATGCTGCTAACAATTGGCTCCTTGACAGCGGGGCCACTCATCACATGACCTCCAATCTCAACAACCTGTCCTTACATCAACCTTTTCACGGCATGGATGAGGTTACAATCGTAGATGGTTCTACGATTCCGATTACACAAACTAGTTTCACTCTCTTCCCCACAAACTCTCGTGATTTACAATTGCATAAAGTTTTATATGTCCCAGGTATACACAAAAATCTTATCTCGGTCTATAAACTATGCAATACTAATAGAGTTTCAGTGGAATTCTTTCCGGCTTCTTTTCAGGTGAAGGATCTCAGCACGCGAACCCCATTACTCCAAGGCAAAATTATCAATGAACTGTATGAATGGCCGCTTTCCTCAACCTCTGCTATGTCACTCTTTGCTTCTCCTACTTCGGTAGCTACGTTATCCGCTTGGCACTCTCGATTAGGTCATCCGTCATCTTCGATTTTAAGCACCTTTATTTCTCGGTTTTCTCTACCTGTTGCAAAACAAACTTCACCGTCTTTGTCTTGCTCAGATTGTTTCATCAATAAAAGTCATAAGATTCCTTTTTCTCAATCCACAATTACTTCCATGAGACCTCTTGAATACATTTACTCGGATGTGTGGACCTCCCCAATTCTCTCACTAGAAAACTTCAAATACTATGTTATCTTTGTGGATCACTACACCCGGTATACATGGATTTTTCCTCTCCAACTCAAATCTCAAGTCAAAGATACATTTGTTGCCTTTAAAAGTTTGGTGGAAAATCGATTTCAAACTCGCATTGGAACGTTATACTCGGATAATGGAGGCGAGTATATCGCGTTACGGAGTTACCTTGCTTCTCATGGCATATCTCATCTTACCTCTCCTCCACATACGCCGGAACACAATGGTCTATCTGAGAGGAAGCATCGTCATATTGTGGAAATGGAAATGACCTTGATGTCCACTGCTTCAATGCCAAAGACGTATTGGCCTTTTGCTTTTGCCGTAGCTGTGTACCCGATCAATCGATTACCAACTCCAATTTTGGACCTGCAATCACCATTTCAGCAACTATTTCAAGCAGCTCCTAACTATGACAAGCTTCGAGTGTTTGGGTCTATGCGTTACCCGTGGTTGCGACCGTATACTCGCCATAGTCTTGAAGATAAGTCTCTTCCTTGTGTCTTCATGGGCTACTCTCCTACCCAAAGTGCTTACTTCTGGTTGCATCTTCCGACGGGCAGAATGTACACTTCCCGGCATGTGCAATTTGATGAGAGCTTCTTCCCCTTCGCGCATCTCGCCCCGAAGGCTTCAATCGCATCAGACGACACACCTCCAACTGTATCTTCTTCGACAATTCATCCCCTACAACCGATAGTTTTGCCCCGGGGTCTCCCGTACTCAGACTTTCACCCCGTCTCACCGTCATTACCGCCGGCTGACATCGCTCAGGTATCGTCTCTCAACTCAGATTCTTCTTCTCCTTCTTCTTTCACTGAGCCCACTACTCCTGAAAATGGGCCGCAACCCACGGCCCAGCAACCTCAAAATCAGCCCACACCACTTATAACTCACATATCTCCATCATCATCATCACCACATCAAAGCCCAACAAATCCACCAAGCCCAACACACCCATCGCTTCCACCATCCTCAAACATGAATCCTCAAATCAATTTTGACACTGTGAACAACAGTCCTGCATCTTCACCATTACCTTCACCTCCACTCTCACCACTAAATAATCCACCTTCTCAACCATCATCACATCACCCCAAAGTAATTTCGGCCAACCAACATCGTATGTCAACTCGAGCCAAGGATGGTATTGCAAAACCCAATAAGCGATATCTCCTTCATACTGCTGTTTCTTCTCCACCTGACGTCGAACCGCGAACCGTAACTCAAGCACTCAAAGATGACAAATGGAGGAACGCAATGGGGGTCTGAATACAATGCTCAGATCCATCATCACACTTGGGATTTAGTTCCTCCTCCACCACAGTCGGTTACGAGAGTTGGTTGTAGGTGGATCTTCACGAAGAAATATAATTCTGATGGGTCTTTAAATCGCCATTAAGCTCGTTTAGTGGCACAAGGATACAATCAACGTGCTGGATTGGATTATGCTGAGACTTTTAGTCCCGTAATCAAGTCCACAACAATTAGACTCGTTCTTGGTGTTGCGGTTGATCGGTCGTGGCTAATTCGTCAACTAGATGTGAATAATGCTTTTCTGCAGGGTACTCTGACTGATGAAGTTTTATGTCCCAACCTCCAGGGTTTATTGACAAAGATCGCCCAGATTATGTATGTCGTCTTCGAAAAGCGATATATGGCTTAAAACAAGCTCCGCGAGCATGGTACATGGAACTTCGCAACTATCTTCTCTCGGCTGGTTTTGTTAACTCAGTCTCGGATACGTCTCTGTTCATTCTGCAACGATGTAAAACGATTGTCTACATGCTTGTTTATGTTGATGATATATTAGTCACCGGTAATGACAACCATCTTCTCCAACAAACTCTCGATGCCTTGGCTCTACGGTTCTCTATTAAGAATCCCGAAGACTTGCATTATTTTCTGGGTATTGAAGCTTGTCGTAACTCTACTGGTCTTCACTTGAGTCAGAAGAAGTACATTCATGACCTACTATCTCGTACCAATATGCTTTCGGCCAAACCTGTCACAACTCCAATGGTTGTCTCACCGAAGTTGTCACTTCACTATGGTTCCAAACTGGCAAATCCTACTGAATATAGAGCAACTCTTGGCAGCCTACAATACCTCGCTTTCACAAGGCATAATCTTTGTTACGCGGTAAATCGTCTTTCTCAATATATGCATGCTCCAACGGATGAACATTGGAATGCGGTAAAACATCTTCTTCGATACCTTGTTGGCACCTCGGATCACGGTCTCTTCCTCTGCAAAGGCAACACATTGACTCTTCATGCTTATTCCGACGCTGACTGTGCTGGAGATCCTGATGATTATGTCTCCATAAATGGCTACATTGTCTATCTTGGTTCTCATCTGCTCTCTTGGTCGTCTAAGAAACAGAAAGGTATTGCTCGCTCTTCTACTGAAGCCGAATATAGGTCTGTCGCTAATACAGCCGCAGAAGTTCAATGGTTGTGTTCTTTACTTGGTGAATTGGGTATCAACCTCACACAACCGCCGGTGATTTACTGTGATAACGTCGGGGCAACATATCTTTCTGCTAATCCGGTTTTCCATTCGCGAATGAAACACCTTGCATTGGACTACCATTTCATCATAAACCAAGTACAAACCGGAGCTCTACGTGTGGTTCATGTCTCGACACATGATCAATTGGCTGACGTTCTCACTAAACCCCTTTCTCGCATGGCGTTTTCTACCTTCTCTCGCAAGATTGGAGTTACAAGAGCACCTCCATCTTGAGGGGGCGTATAAGGATATTATCATATCACTAATAGCTTACATTAAGGTTCTAATTATGTCAAGTGTATATTCTCATTAACTCTCTTAGAATACCCTAGTTGCTATGTCGTTGTATATATAACAACACCTTGAAGATGAATAGAGGCATCTCTTCTACAAATCTCTACATAGAGCGTGGCATGAAGAAAAACTAATTGCAGGTTTGGGATGGACGTTTCAGCAACAAGAGCCATATAGCACAATTTTCACTCTGCTGGATCATGGATCATAGTCCAAACAGTTCGTAAGTTCTCCTCTAATGACAGAAGCACTTGTTATCCGAATGGCCTTGACAAAAGCGCGAGAAAGAGGCTTCAACTATTAGAGAGGAAAAAGAAAAGGAGAGAGAGGCCGAAGTCATCAAGAAGAGGCCGAAACATCTCCATGACAAAAATATTGATCAAGGAAGAAGAAAAGAGAGTCAAGGCTTCAATGAGGACAAGGCCAAAGATCTCCACATCAAAGAAGAGCTAAGGGCTGAAGAAGCCAAGCTCATGATCAAGTCAAGCCTCGGCCAAGCATTCACACATTGTGTGTGTAGTCCAAGTCTCGGTTAAGCTAAGGAGAAGTGTGGGAAGTTAATCAAGGCTCGGTTACATTGTGATAATGAGTCAAGACTGATCAAGAGAAGCCCAGCATTACCACACTCTCAATAGCAACCGAGAAGCATTAAACAAGGCAGATTGTGATCAATTCAAATATGGAGGGAACCAACGGCCACAAGATTCAAATATTATTGAACTAATCTGAAGGAAACAGAAGTCAATGACTCAACAGAGCTGTTGGAACTCAAACAAAGGAGAGCCACACGTTTTAAACTTAATAGAGCTGTTGGAACAGATGAAAGGAGAGCCACATGTTCAAAATCAAAATATGAACGTTATGTGCTGTCACTATCAACATTTGGTTATGTGATTTTGCTCTCTCTCTCTTTTGTCTATATAAACCTTGTAACAGAACTGAAATGAAATAAGAAGAAGAAACAAGTATTTCCCTACTAAAATCGTGTTCTCTCTTCCTCTTACCTTGTGCTTAATCAATAGTCACAATGTAGATAGTTTAGGAGTCACGATTTAGAGGCTACCTTAAGGCAGCCTAATACTTGACAAACACTCACTAAACTCTTCTTTATTTACTTCTTAACTCTAGATTACTGATTCTAAATCCTCCTTATCTTAAAGTACACAAATTTTAAGTGTTGTGTTACTAAGTCTCGGATTAGTCTCAAACTAGAGCTTCTTCTCTTTATAGAATAGATTTTCTCTCTAGTAAATTCGGTTCTATTTGGGTTTGTTGTGTTGATTCAACCACAAGTTGGTTGTCTCTTCTCTTGTTGAGAACGAGTCTCTTTGTGTGGATTAAGGGGATTCAATCACAAGTTGATTGTCTCCTCTCTTGATATGAACTTACTCTCATATATTCTAACATCAACAAAGTGTGCATTTTTTTCTGACTCTCAAGTGGTAATTGGAGCTATTGGCTTCTCTAAACCGATCAAGGAACTTTTTGGAGTCTTACAAGATATTACAGCTCTCACTCGGTCACTCCCCTTTTTCTTTTTTATTGATTTTAGACATATTTCTAGATCAAAGAATCAACTAACTGATTCCCTTGCTAAAAGGGCTATCGCTCGCTCATCTGATGTATGTCTCTAATGAAGTAAGTTGAACAAAAAAAAAAAGAGAGAAACGATTGAAGTGTTATAAATAGATAATTATCCACAAGTATTATTATAGTATTGCTACATGGTTAAGTAACATTAGTTATGGATCATTAATCATACAACTTCTTCCTCTTGAAGAAAGGTTTGTGACCGACTCCTCCTCCCTATATAAAGGGATGTAAGCACTTGACAAGAGATAATAACATGAAGTCTTCCTTCTCTTATCTCTCGCCCACATCTCTATAAACTCTCTCTCTCGTGTCTTCTTCTTTATATATTGTATTATATACATAAACCCATACACATATATATATGATGTATCTCACCTATTATATTATATAGTTTATAACACGTTATCAGCACGATCATCTCTCTATCCGGTCATATACCAAAAAGATAAAAACGGTTTATGTCCGTTCCATACCAGAAAGGTGAGATTTTGATTTATGTGTTTTTGATCTAAATTTAAATTTATGTATTATTTACGGAGTGGTAGGTTATACCTCCTCCTTGATTTATAGTAAGCTAGGCTTAATAGTTACGTCTTTTCCGAATTGATCATTATTATGGTAGGCGCTGCCTCCTTGATCAATTTAAAATTTTATATCTCCAGTTGATTATGTAGAGGACTATGCCAATTGATTTATTATTATTTTCTTACCGTTATTTATTTCTGTTTTATTATTATTATTACAAACTATTTGGAAGGCTCTGCCTCCTGGAAAAGCCATATAATAGACTATGTCTTTTCCAATTTGATCATTATTATGGTAGACGCTACCTCCTTGATCAATTTAAAAAATTTATGTCTCTGTAATCTCATGCTAGGTTCTGCCTCCTTGATTATTGGAAGATATGCCTATTGATTTATTCTGTTTTACAGTTATTTATTTCTGCTTAATTATTTTATTTCAGTTATTATTCTTATTACGTTTAATTTTAGTATCGCAAATTATATGGAAGGCTCTGCCTCCTGAAATATATGTTTTAAATTATGTTGTTTTTATGCTCAATTATTTATCATATTTATTTGAATTTAGAATTCAAAATAAATAAATTCTTATAAGAGAATTTATGATGCACATGTCAATATAATATTAGACAGTGCAAACGCTCTAGAAGAGAGAATGCTCTAGAAGAGCATATGGCTGAGACATGCTTGTATGTAGTCGTACATACAAAGAATAAGGATGGCAAAAATTTACTGAACTGGTATAGTAAACCAGAAGTTTACTACTTGATTTAAAAAAAATTAATTTATGAGCAGTTATACTATCCGAATTTAGCAATGATATAAAAAATCATCGAAAATTCATGTGAAAACCAGAAGTTTTCACGTAGCATGTCTCAAGCGAAAATAAGGGCATCATGAGAGATTCATAGTTGAATCACCAATTTTTGTTAAAAAGGCTCATTGGATATGGTGGTTGTGTTCTTTAATCTCCATAATTACACCCTATGTAACCAATCTAAAAGCAAGATACGGTTCAGATGAATGGACCACAAGTTCCATTATCTTGAAAGAGTGTATTAAGAAATCTCGTATTGAAAGTTTAAGGGATCGGAGATAAAACACATGATCCAAGATGGTGATATGATCATGGGAAGCAACATGGAAATTATGATGGGGTTGAGAAATCAGCAGCTGAATTGGAGCTCAATCCAACTAGATGCACATTTTGAATCTGACCAGAAAGGACATATGCTCACTGTTTGAAGTGTATCTTCCTAACCACGACGAGTCAACACATGAAACAACTTGCGTAATATTCTCAGCTTATTCACGGAACACCTCGAAGAAGAATCAGATCAATTGGAGCTCAAATGAAGAAGTTGTTCAAGTTACAAGTCAGGTGATTTTCTGTAAACGTGATTCAGATCCATGCGTATTAAATGACGAATTCCGACCGGACCAGAAAGAGTTAAGTTACAAATCAAATTGATCTACAATCTTGATCCATTAGAGAAGCCCATGAAGTTGGTTTCAGCCCAAAACCAATCAAACAATATCAGATTTCGTCCAAGTTCAAAGAACCATTTATTGAAGTGTTGTTCTCTCTCTTACATGCCATTGAAAGTTCAATTTCTATTCTCGAGATACTCTGCATGTTGAGCCATGTTTATGAACATTTTATGATGTAATTTCCTCTATATAATGAGGCTGATTTCATGAATAAAAGTTAAGCCTTTGATAAATATTTTTGGAAACTTTTGAGAGTTATTCTCATTTTTCTTTCAATGGTGTGTAATATCCATTGAGCAACTTGGCTCGTCTTGGTGTGTCATATCCAAAGAGTCATCGTTCCGTCTCGGTGCGTCATATCCGAGGGATCAACGGGTAAATCAAGAGTCTTCTGCAGCTCTTGTGCGACCATTCGTTCCACATCCTTTGATCTTTGAGACTTTACGGTTTCTCTGATGCAAAGTCTATCTCCTTACCGACTTTAGAGTGCCTATCCTTGGGAGGATCTCATCATATGGATATGTTATTGATCCTATAGTGTGATTCAGTACGAGATAAGGAACTAGAAGAGTTATTATCTCGAGGGAGAGAATTAAAGAATCCCACATTGACAAAATTGATAATTTTGGTGAGCTTATATCCCAAAACTTGATCACTTTTGCTGATTTTGCATCCTAAAGTTTATCACTTACTCTATGTCGAGATAGAACATAAATAAGGTTATGTTAACATTCAAAATGAGCCTAATGTTTTTCTTGTAGAGCAAGTCCAAGGGATTGCAAAGATATATTATGGTGAAATTTGATCTCTATGATTTGGCATAGAACATGCAGTCGTGCATGTAGTATATTAAGCTGTCAAGTAGAGATGGGCTTATTGCAGGATTTGCAATCATCATTATGAGGAAAATTTTCCATGGGAAAATGGTTGAATAGTTGGTATCCTTGAACAAGTTCATGTGAACATAGAATTCAAAAAGTTTAAAAGGATCACTATTCAAAAATATGTTCCAAATCAAATAAAAGGCTGATGAGATTTCAAGAAAAAAAAATTATCAAAGATCCTCATGAATATGAACTTGAAAGTTCAATATATAATTCATTTAAGAGAAAAGTGAAATCTCATATTGCAGCTGAAATGCTCCAACAAAATAGATGTCTTTGAAGGAGAATCTATTAAGTCTATAGCACGTAAAAGACGTGATAGACTACTTGGTTCCAAAGATAAAGAAAATCCTCGATAAGAAAATGGAGCAAATAAAAAGAGGATTAAAATTCCTAAGGAGGAGTAAAAAGATCATTATGGTTAATAGTAGAGAAATCAGGTGCCTGAAAATCATTGAGAATGATTTAGAGATCTCGATTAACCATGTTATTACGATAAAATGGAACCAAAGATAAAATGTATGTCGACATAATATAAATGAGAAAGCGCGCAATGTGAATAATGAGGATCTTGAATCTCCGCTCTATGGATGAGCGTAGAGATAGAAAATATTGGCCAATAAAAGGCAATCAAGTCTGTATTATACTCCTTTGACGAACCAGAAGTCCAAACATTAAAAGGTTTTGGTCCAAGAGAATGAATGGACAAAATGACTTGGATTGCACCTCAACATTTATATAAATAATCCTAGAGGAATTAATGATATCATTATTATGTTCTCGAGAACTCTACGCGACTGGACTCCTGAAGAGTTATCGCAAGTAAATAGAAATGTTTTGGAATTCAAGACCTTGGAAGGGCAACAGTATCCTCAAGTATTCCAAAATCAAACACCTAGTGAAAGAGATGTTATACGAAAATCCTAAGAGGATTTAAATAAAGCTCACATCAAAGCACTTTTAAAAGAAATGTTATTTGATCGAGAAGTACCAAACTTTTAAATGTTTTGTGAGTAACTTATGGTGATACTTCATGTATAAAAGATTTAGAAGTTACGATGTGCTTTCGTATAGTAAAAAAGAAAGCCAAAATAATTATTTAAGGAGAGTATGAATAATTCGTAAGTACAATCGAGCATTTAGAAGATTGTACGTAAAAAGAAGTTTGGGCGGAAACCCAAATAGATAAAAAATGATCTTCTATGTGAAGGGGTGGACTAGAAGTTCAATGACCCGAGAGATTATATGAAGATCATACGAATTTATTCAGTAAGACTTTGTTCAGTGAATCTTCCAAAAAGAGATGTCACAATTTGAGATAAAAAGTATTTTTCCGATCTCAAATTAAGAGATTATGCTAAAAGCATGAGTACTATATTTGATGATGCAAACATCATCATGAATTCTAGAAGAGTCATGTTTTCAATCCCTAGAGGGATAAAGTTTAAGACAAATGATGATGCATTTATATCCTCCCAATTCATACAGAAACTTGTTGAGTTTCAAAAATATCCTGAAAAATGGATATCATATGGAAAGTATGAAATGAGAATGACATAGAGTACGAATTATTGGAATGCATCCCTAGTAGATGCTTTTTCAGGGGGAGAATAATAATGACATGCGTGGTTGTACTTTTTTCTCTTTATCATGGTTTTTGTCCCACTAGTTTTTCTATGACAAAGTTTTTAACGAGGCAACATAGAACACGCAAAAACTCCCAAAAGCATGGAATATATATATATATATATATATATACGAAATGCATCTCATGAAGATGATATTTCCTGGGGAGTTATATGATGATGGGCGTGGTTGTACTTTTTTTTCCCTTATCATGGTTTTTGTCCCATTGGGTTTTCCATGAAAAAAGTTTTTAACGAGGCAACAAGGAACACGCAGAACTTCTGAAAAGAATGTTATATATTTACGGAATGCATCTTGTGAAGATGATGTTTCCAGGGGGAGAAATAATATGATCAACGTGGCTGTACTTTTTTTCTCCTTATCATGGTTTTTTGTCCCACTGGATTTTCCATGATAAGGTTTTTAATAAGGTAGCATAGAACACGCCAAAGATAGACGTCTAAAGTGAAAAAATATAATCCCAATGATAAAGGTCTATCATATTCCAAACGTTTTATCATACATTGATGAGATCGTGACGAGATCGTGACAAGCAAAAAGAATGATCAAGCTAAATCAACTTATGGAGTCGAAGAGACAAGATTTACTTGAGGGAGAGATTCCATCACCTATGCGATTTATGAAACGAAAATCATCTCTATCATTTCCTGGGGGAACCTGCACTTTTCCCGTTTTATAGTTTTTGTCCGAATGGATTTTTCCATGAATATGTTTTTAACGAGTCACAACACAACGGATTTATCAAAGAGGAGTTCATTAAAGATGGATAATTAAGGAGGAGTGTTATAAATAGATAATTATCCACAAGTATTATTATAGTATTGCTTCATGGTTAAGTAACATTAGTTATGGATAATCATTATCCATGCAACTTTTTCCACTTGAAGAAAGGTTTGTGACCGACTCCTCCTCCCTATATAAAGGGATGTATGCACTTGACAAGAGATAATAACATGAAGTCTTCCTTCTCTTATCTCTCGCCCACATCTCTGTAAACTCTCTCTCTCGTGTCTTCTTCTTTATATATTATATTATATATATAAACACATACACATATATATGATGTATCTCACATATTATCTTATTATATAAAGGAGAATGTGTGCGGTGAGAACTTGACACGTAAATAAAATTCTTAAGCACCAGATCACGACATGTGGCTATCATTCATCAGATGATGACATGTGTCAATATATTTTAATACTTTAATTTTATTTAAAAGCCAAAAAAAGATAAGAGCTTTACACGTAGGCAAAATTCTTAAGCACCAGATCACGACATGTGGCTATCATTCATCAGATGATAACATGTATCAATATATTTTAATATCCTAATTTTATTTAAAAGCCAAAAAAAATTAAAAAAGAAAAATATCTTAAAACCAAAACCTTTAAAAAAATATTCCAATAACGTTACTTTCAAAAAAATAAAATATCTTAAAACCAAAACCTTTAAAAAAATATTCTTATAATGTTACTTAAAAAAATAAAATAAAACTTATTATATAAAATTTTCAAAAACTCAAACTAAAATAAGAGAAAAAGACAACAACCTAGATTAGTTTAATTTCTATTTTTTATCTTAAAACCAAAACCTTTTAAAAAATATTCCTTAAAAAAAAAAGAAACCGAAAAAATCATTAAAAGAAAGTCAAAAAATTACGTGCAATGAAAGGGGCAAACTACCATATTTTTCGTCCCCAGGAAACCTTTTTATAAAAAAAAGGAAAAGACAAATTCTATATAATAAGATATCGATTCTTTTCATAATTTATTTTCGTGCCTAATTCTTATAATCTCTTCATCTTCATTGAATTTAGAGAGAAAAAGCCATGAATTCAAAATTTCCACAAATTGATCAAAACTATTTAACTTTAAATCAACTAAATCGAAATCGAATTTACCGTCGTACTATCGTACGTGTCTTTGAAAGTGGGAAACTAGAAATTTTAAAGCAAACAATATTTTCATAGGGGTAGAACTTCTATTGCTTGATGAAAAGATAAGTATCTTATTAAATTTTGCTAATATGTAAAGTATCTTATTAAATTTTGCTAATATGTATAGTATGTTATTAATTTTTGATGATATTATTTATTAAATAGCTTTATATTAATATTTTTTTTTAAATAGGAGAATACAATACTATGCTTTGTCCACCATTCTATGCTTCACAAATTTGGAAATCAACTATGCTAAGGAAATATCATTGAGATTTGCAATTTCAATGTCCAATCAAGTAATCAGAAGAAATATAAAGCTTCTAGCCATCCGTTTTTCATAAACTTATCAGAAAGAACAAGGGCTACAAGTGTTGGATAGGGGTGTCAAAATGGGTAATCCGACCCAAATCCACATGGGTTCGAGGTTTTAGTGGGTGGGTTTTATCTGATCCGTTTATTATATGGGTAGAATTTACATATCCAAACCCATTAATGTGAAATCCGATGGCCTAATGGGATATATGGGTACCCGTATATAAATTAAATATCATAATAAACTAATTAAAAAAAGCAACATCATTTCATATTATTATTAATAAATCCAACAAAAGTTTTTTAACTTTCAAATAACAAACCAAAATAATTGTGTTCATATCTTAAGATAAATAAAACCATAAAGCCGTAAAACCAGAAAAACCATAACCATAACAAAACCATAGATTAATTTAAAAAACACTTCAATCTTTGTTGGGTTCATTTGTTTCATTGGATGCATCAGCTTCCTTCTCATCATCATCATCACTTTCATTACTCTAATATATATATTAGTTTTTTTTTTTTTTTATGAAAAACTCGTGGGTTACCCAGAATCCAAATATGTTTATCCATTAAACCCATAACCCTAATGGGATAACCCACCAGAATTCATTTATATATATATAGATAAAAATATTCAATCCATATCCGCTAAATTATGGGCGGGTTGGGGTAACCCATGGATAATAACTCATTTTGACACCCTAGTGTTTAGAAAATTTTCGTATACGTCCTTTCAACGATTTGGTCAAATTTCTAGATTTTTTGTAAAGCTTAAATCAAATATATTTTTTCTATTTGTACAGATACAATTGGATACAATCTCAAAGTGGAAAAAGGTGACGTTAGTAGTAAAACCACTCCAACAACAATGGTTAGGAAGGTTGACTTGATCCTTTTACTAGAGACGTATGCTTTCGTAACATCTAAGTGACTTATTTATTAAATAATATAACACAAATATATTCCGTATTTTAATATTTTTATTTGATAATTTATTTTCACAGTAGAACCGAAGTACCTGTCACCATATGGGCAGAACAAGCTGAAATATTTGAGGACAAGTACCGTGTGATAGAAGATAATAACATTGTCCTCATTATGACAAGTGTTTTTTTCAAGATCGTATCAAGGAGCATTACAATTGTCAGCATCTTCTTCAACTAAGTTTTATTTGGATAATGATTCCGATTGCGTCACTGAATTTAGAAAAAGGTAATCTAGATTATTCATATTTTTAATATCATCACCTCTACAAATAATTAAAAAAATACTCCTAAATACTTTTTTCGTTTTTTTTTTTAGTTTAAAGTATGATGGGGGCTGCTCAATTAAGCTACGCACTATGATCTAACAAGACAAAACTGATGAACAACAACAGTCCATTACTCATATTTGGGACTATGTTTCATCTGACAATCCTATGGTAATGCAATTATTCTTATCTCTTTTTAGTAATTTATACCTAGCTAATATATTCTTTCTAACAAATTTGTAATTTATTTATTAATTGCAGATAAAAGAATTTTTAAGTGAAGCAACTATCATGGAAATTGTTCCACGTAATGGGTGGAACTACATATCGTGTTCAACATGCCAGAAAAAATTAACAAAGTCATAGTCCTCTTTTCTTTGCAAAATATGTGATAAATCACAGACCATTGGAATGCTTAGGTAAATTTTGCTATCTTAAATTACTTTTAATTGTATATATAACTATGGATGGATATTGACCCCAATTGGTTATGTTTTCAATTTTAAAATTGAAATGATTGTTATGATTGTGCAACTTTAATCTTATGGGATCCAGAAGCTTCAAGAGTCATTAGAACAACTGCACCAGAAATAGCTATAGAAGATGTAAGTATCATCTATATATACATATAAACTTTATCTGTAGATCATTATTAAACAAATAAATATGGTGACATAGGTTGAAGATACTTCAAGCGTCAAAGGACTGGACAGCATTCCCACATGTATGAAATCAATTGTTGGAAAGACTTATTTATTCCGAATTAAAGTTGCCAAATCCGATTTTGATATAAGGTATCAAAGCTTCTCAATTTTAAAAGTCATCGACAAACAATCAAAGGTATTTTAAAAATATATATCTATATATACAGAGATATATAAGATATAAGGTTATTCAACCAGCACCACCCTTTTGAAGCATTATACATGTTGTAAAATTTGATGGTGATGTTTTTATTTTCTTTTTTTTAGACAGGTTCAGAAGATAAACGTCAAGAATGCGGAATAAAACGTCAAGAACGTGAAGAACATATTGCTAATGATCTTCAAAAGCTTCCAAGAATTGAGTAGTTGAAGTGTTGAACTGATATTTCAATTATTTATAAATTATTTACATGTTGAACGTGGATTTATTTATAAATTATGGATGATTTAATTATTTGCATGTTTTATTTCTATATGAAACAAGAAGATGCGATTGAATTTTTCTATCTAACATAATGTTTTAATCTACAAGCGAAAATTAAACATGCAAATTAATAATGATTTAATTATTTGCATGTTTTATTTGTAAAGTTTAAAATTAAAAAGCCTTATAACCTGTACAAATTGAACATACGTAAAACGCAAAAAAAAAAACGGAAAGGACAAACAAGTCGGAGAAAAGAAGACAAATATCAAAAAGAATAAAATTATCCAAAATTTTGTACTCAATATCAAAAAGAATAATTAAAAAGAAAAGATACGTAATGGAAAAGAGTAAAATATCAGAAAGGAAATTGTCTAAGAGAAATAAATTCTCTAAACATTATGTTATTTATGTAAAATGGAAAATATAGAAATTTAACTTTAACTAAAATAAAAAGGAAAACAGTGTAACACTTTCTCTAGAAAATAGAAATATCGAAAAGTTAAATTTCCTTTTAAAAGATTGTATTTGCATAATAAGATCTATATATAGCGTATATGTATTATTATCGTATAGGGTTATAGAAAAAAAAAAAACCTCTCGCATTAAGGCATGGCTAATAATACAGAGACAAATCAATTTGAAGAAGCTCTCAAGATTGATGAGAACGTTGAAAAAACAAATAAAAGAAAACGTCATCTTCTGAATGATGATCAACTCGCTATAATTGAGAAACCTCTTATAGATGAACCTGATATGCGATTAAAGTTATCTTCACTGCAATCATGGGCAAGCAAACTTGGTCAATTCGTTAGTTTTATGTGCTTATGGTTAATTTAGGATATATCTTATGTTAATTCATTACCATCTAACGATTTCCTTTTTCCTTTTTCCTTATAGGGGTCTGAGCAACAAGTATACAGATAAACAAATGGTTAGGAATTTTTTTTCCATATACTAAATAAATTACAACTTCACTCCTTATCTAACATTACTTTTTTTTTTTCCAGGCTTTACAATAGACGAGGGAAGCAGGTTCGAGCTAGCAAAAAACCAAGCCCACATCAATTAAGCATTAAAGATTTGAAAGAAAATCTTACGATAAATCTTGGTACGAATAGTTTAAATATAACATCCATCCATTATTTTTTATGGTACTAATTAATATTTTCAATTCAATGTGTAGGCAGGACATCTACAGAATCTTCCAATCAAGATAAAAGCCTTCAATTAAAAAGTACGTTTAACGTCTACGTAATATATTATTCTATTTATTTCTCAAACACACTGTACTTTAACTTCTATGCAGGAACTAATAGAAAGAGAAAAAGGCAGCCTAATACCATGGTAAATTGCCGCTTCTGTGACACACTAATGTGGAAGTCTGAAAGTTTGAAACAATCGGCAACAGATTTAAAATTCACACTTTGCTGTCAACAAGGTCGAGTTGTACTGCCACCATTTCGTGAACCTCCAACTTACCTAGACAGATTGCTGTCAGAGTCATCATCATTTCGTAACAATATACGAGCATACGATTCAATGCTTGCATTTATATCAATGGGAGGCAAGATCGACTCTGATATCAATTCGGGGAATGGTCCATACACTTTTCGTATGCATAGCCAGAACTACCATAAAATTGGATCTCTACTACCGACAGAAGACGATATACCACGTTTTGCCCAGTTATACATATATGATACTGCTCATGAAATTCAAAACCGTCTGAATGCACTAACCAAGGGAAAAAAAAATGAACTGGATGAAGATATCCTAAGAGGATTGGTTGAAATGGTGGACATGTACAACGAGCTAGCTAAATTGTTCAGAAACGCTAGAGATAAATATGATTCTGGAGCAGGTGAAGAATTCTCAATCAAACTAATAGAGAATAAAGAACATGGAAGACAGTCTGACTTACCTCAAGGAGATGAGATTGCTGGCCTTATTGTGGGTGACATGTCAAATCCCAAATTGTGACAAAGATATAATAATACATCTTAAAATGGAGAAACCTCAATGGATAAGTATTTTGCATCCATCATACATGCCACTGCAATATCCTCTGTTATTTCCATATGGTGAACAAGGCTACATTGAGAGAAGCATTCCATACAGAAGCATCTCCAATCAAGAGATCATATGTTACAATGCGAGAGTATTATGCATATCAAATACAAACAAGATTATCATCACAAGGAACATTAGTTCGTTCAGGCCGTCTTTTCCAACAATACGTCGTCTTTTCCAAATATACTACTATCGAACAAGAACATATGAACTATTATCACAACAACCAGAAAAAACTAAGAGCGGACCTCTACAACAATGTATGTGATGCAGTCGTACAAGGTGACTCAGATTCCAGAAGACTTGGTCATAGAATAGTTCTTCCATCTTCATTCACAGGCGGACTGCAGTAAATGGCAGAGAATTATCGAGATGCAATGGCAATATGCAGATGGTATGGAAATTCGGACCTTTTCATTACTATAACTGCAAATCCAAAGTGGGAAGAAGTGACTGATCATATAGAGAAAGCAAGAAACGAGAATGCAAATGACAGACAAGATATTATATCCCGTGTATTTAAAATGAAGCTCGAAGAACTTCTATCAAATCTTCAAGATGGCATATTCTTTGGGCCTATTTCAGCAGGTACTCTAATTAGTTAATTCCATCTATTATCTATAATTCCCATCTATTAACTATCTTAAGAGTTATTTACAAATGTATTTTCATTTTCTAAGCAGTTGTTCACACAATCGAGTTTCAAAAACGTGGCCTTCCTCATGCACATATACTTTTGTGGCTATAAGAGTCTAAACAAAATCCTTCGGTCGAAGATATTGACCGTTTTATTTCCTCTGAGTTACCAGATAAAGAGACTGATCCAGAAGGATTTCTATTGGTTGAGCAACTTATGATGCATGGACCATACAAAAGAAAGTGTATGGAAGATAATAAATGCACCAAAAAGTTTCCAAGACCCTACAACGACACCACAAGTATTAGTGAAAATGGCTACATTACATACCGTCGGAAATATGACGAAACAAAATTTGTCATGAAAGGCGACACGAAACTTGATAACCGCTACGTTGTACCTCACAATCTCTTACTCTTGAAGAAATACAAACCTCACATCAATGTCGAATGGTGCAATAGGTCATCTGCCATCAAGTATTTATTCAAATATATCACGAAAAGCGTAGACATGGCTACAATGTTGATCGAGAAAGTACAACTAGCTCAGCAGAATACAGAAGAAAACAAAACACCCGAAGAGATTGAAGAGATAAAAAATTACTTGGAATGTCGTTATCTCTCAGCATGTGAAGCTACATGGCGCATTTTTGCATTCGATATACATGAACGGAAACCTGCAGTAACAAGGCTACCATTACACTTACCAGACCAACAGAGAATCGTTTACCCTGAAGGGATCAGTTTAGAGAACATCATTTCAAAGGATGGAATTGAAAAAACCATGTTTACAGAGTACATGGAAATGTGCAAACGATGCCCTGAAGCAAGAAAACTTTTATACAGTCAGTTTCCTACAAAATATGTTTGGAATTCAGATGCAAAATCTGGACAGAAAGGATAAAAGGAATCAGCATTGGAAGATTAGTGAACATTCATCCCAGCGCAGGAGAACTATATTTTTTGCGAATGTTGATTAATATAATTAAAGGTCCAACAAGCTTTGATGATATACTTACCGTGGAAGGTGTTAGACACGCATCATTCAAAGCAGCATGTTGTGCAATAGGATTGCTGAACGGTGATTTAGAATGGAAAGAGGCTATGGATGAAGCAGCACAATATGCATTTCCTTTCCAACTTCGCGATCTCTTTGTGACATTGTTACTTTTCTGCGAATTAAGCAGCCTCTTTCTCTCTGGGAGCATTGTTGGCGTCACCTAGCACAAGATATACCACATCAACAAAGGAAGACACTATCTTTCGATGATATGCAATTCCCAGATAAAGTGTTACAAGATTGTCAAGATTCGTGTGTTATAGGAATATTATGAAACATTGTCATTAACTACTTTCCAAATCTTCTTCATGTTTCTAAAAATATTAAATAATTTCTGAAAATTAATGTTATCAAAGATTGTTATTAACTACTTTCCAAATTTTGGGGTAACTATATATATGAAACATTAAAACGTCGTATTGATTAAATTTTCAAATAATTAATACGTGAATGTTGACAAAACAAAAAATTAATACGTGAATTCTTTTAAACGGAGCGTCGCACACCTCCACGGTTATCTGCTTTACTTCATCGTCAAAAACTTGTCGAATATCTTTCAAAGCATCTCCAAAATTCTCTTTCAGTACCCTTTCTATTCCCATTGTCATTGTTGTTGAAGAACTTGGACAGCTAGTACATGCTCCTATAACATAACAACACAATTCAACATAAGCTCACTCACATAACATGTGAACATAAAAAAGCTAGAGCTTTAAACCTAAACTATGAAACAAACATTTTCCAACGTAAAGGATTCTAATTGTTTTCATAATTGACCATCACTACTGTTACTACATAACACACATGAAAAGCGGCTAAATTCGAGCACCACTTTTTGCCTAATTGCCATTGTAAAGAATGAGAGACTGATAAACCGTAAACTACCAAAAAGAAAAGAGATAAACACAGGCTTGATAAATATGCACATGTGCAGCAAACTCTACACAGAATCCATCAAACCAAGAATCCGAAAAACGCAAAAAAGGATGTCGCTCGAGTCATGCTGGAACAGAGCTGTAATTAAACCGCCATATTCGTCCCATGGTATATATGCTATGAATTATAGCCTACATGAATACCCTTCATTGCTGATTAACGTTCTCTGCGGCGAACTCACCTAAACTACCTAAATACATATGAACTCACTGAATACAACTAAGATCTCATTTCAATCATAAGCGAGTATAATCAAGGACTATATAGCAAGAAAATTAATAATCCAAATGGTACACAAAGTTGTCCGGCATCAGTGATTGATTCCAACTCTAATCAAAAAGTTTCCAACTTGTCAAACAAAATCAGCAACCCTAACTCCAAAAATCTAAAACAAAACTAACCTTGGAATTTCAAAGAAACTACACCATCTTCAACGGAGACAATGTCGACGTTACCACCGTCGGAGATCAAGAAGAGCCTAACATCTTCGAGTACCAAATCCACATTTTGAGGGGTCAAATCGAAAGTCTGAGCTGAGTATAGACCTGGTGATACGACTTACAGTCATCTTTTCGAAAATTCCTAGTAAAGAGAGAAAGGTTAGCTTCTCGAAGAATGGGTTATTGAGTGTGCATATGCATGGTTGAAAGATATATAATTCACAGATAGGCCAAAACAAAGACAATCTGTAATTAGGAATTAGATATTGATGGAGAACCTTCGCTTGGAACAGACTGGTCACATTTCCTAATATCAACAGGTTATGTTTGCTGTAATAACAAATGAAGAAGAAGCAAACTTACATTCCCTTAAATTAGAGGCCAGAAGTATGCAAGATAGAAAGAAAGATAATCCCTCACTACAATGCATTAAAAACATAGAAGATAGCAAAAGAATGTGTAATAACACAAGCTCGAATGTCTTACCTGACCACTCTCGTCGCTTAGGGATTTGATTAACTGCCGCTTGAATGTCTCCAACTAAAAACAGAAAAAAATTAGCTGTTTGCTCTCCTCCATAGTATATATAATGTGAAACTTCACTTATAATACAAAACCAAACATAACGCATCAAAAAACAAACAAAAATTCTCACCTTAGCCAAATCACGGGTGAGTTTCGTTATAGTCATTGCCAGTGATTCCTTCTCCTTTGTAAGGTTCATCTTCAGCAGACAAAAGAAGACAGTTAATACAGAAGAAAGAAAAGCAAAGCACCAAATCATTCGATTCCTGAGCAGATAATATATACATTAACTGATTTGGAGAAGAGAATAAATCTCAGAGACTTGAAACAATTCATCCACCAGATAAGGTTATCTCAAAAAGGGTTTCAATTATTGAATTCAAGAAAGGCTCGATCTGATATTCTCCAAAGCAAGACCAGCATTGAAATGATCTAGCGCCATTTGGTGTTTAGTCAAACAGAACTTGTTGAAACAAAATACACTGCCTACGAAATGGAATCCACATAGGACTTTATAATCGAGCTTTCAGTTAATAAACAATCATCCAAACAGCATAAGAACATCAACACATAACAAAAAGGATAGGCAAAGACCCAACAAATACATATCGGATTCAATCGCTAGAACAAAGTTAAAGCATTCAACTTTTAGAAGCTATTTCCACAACTAACAATACCCACGAAAAAATCAAGCCAATAAAACATCATCAGAGCAAAATTAACTTAATTCCATGTATCGAAAGAGCTAAGCTAAACTTGCTCAATTCACAATAAAACAACAACAACGAAAGCAATACTTACTCAAATCACGAGCAGATTCTCCGAAGATTAAATCTGGATCAAACGAACAACTGTAGAGCTCCAGAATCCAAAGAGAGGTGGAGAAGGAATAACTCACTCGGGAAAGCAAATATCTGATTTGAAGAATGCAAGAGAGAGAGAAAGAGAGAATCTGATTTGGGAATGTAGGGCTTAACAGAGAATTTAGATTATGAACAATGGAGAGAGATCGAGAGAAACCCAAATCAAAAACGAAGAATCAAACACCAAAAAAAAAGAGGGTAGGAATTAAAATCAAACCTTTCGCAAAGGATTATGAGAGATCGAGAGAGATCACTTGTATATGATCTCCTTGCATCGTACATATCATACTACAAAATTTCACATGGAAATTAGCGAATGAATATTGAGTAAAATTCATAACTCGTCACAAAACCCTAATAATCGTCGTCCCAATTTATTTCAGAGGTGAATGAACAAAGCAATTTCCAAATGGCAATACAAAACCCCAAAGAAGCCTAACCCAAAACGAAAACAAATCGAATTCGTCAAATCCGACTCCATCACTAAAACAAAACAGCATCAGCAGTTTATCGCGAAGATCTGCGACAATACCTCAATCAGAAATCATAGATCCATAACATAGATGCAAACCCATTAACAACAATCAATCGCAAAAAAGGAAGAAGAACAAACCTTTAATGATTTCTCAATCACAAAATCGCAAAACCCAATCGAAGAAGAGGAAGAGGAAGAAGCATGTGTTGGTAAAGAAAATCGAGAGATCAGCAAATCGCAAAAAAACCAATCGAGAGAGAGAGATTGTGAGAGAGATGAAAATCGCTCTCTCTCGAAGAAGATTTGGAGTAATTGTCTGAAAAGGCCACTTTGACCAATATATAAGCTGAAAAAGACACCAATTTAGATGATTTTCGTTTTGATTTATTTTTAATCCGAAAATAGGTTAGTTACCATCTTACCCTAAAGAGAACTTAAAAATTACACAAAATACCTCGGTTTTATCCGCCAAACCGTGTTCCCAAACCGAGACCCAAACCATCCCCAAACCGAAGCCGACTCCCTAAATCCCTAACTATTCCTCTTCCCCTCTGTCTCCGGTGAATTCATCGGGAAAAATCTAGAATCAAGAACCGTTACTCCTCTCACAAATTAAAACCGCTAATCCTCTCAAAATCAAAACTCATTTAGTTCTCTCTCTCAATTTCGAATCTCTTTTCATTCTCTCTCTCGCAATGCCTCCTCGAACTCGACACCGAAAGAAATCCTTTGTGACAAGGGCGCAAGTTGGGTTTCCGGTAGTAGAAAGAGACACGAAGAATGTAGAAGGAGAGGAAGAAGTTGATGTTCCCGTAGTAGAAAATACGATTGAAGAAGCAGCTCCCGAAATTGGTGAGGGTTCTCAGAGAAGTAATCAAGAAGGAGAGGGTGTTGTTCGGGAAACAGGTGTTCCGGATGTTGAGAAGGAGATGGAGGTTGAAAAGACGAATCAAGAAGGAGAGGAAGATGCATTGGAAGCTGTTGTTTGGGAAGCTGAAAACAGGGAAGGAGAAGAAAGGGTTGAAAACACGAATGAAGAAGCAAGGGGTCACTCTCATCATCCGTGGGTTGAGAGTGAAGAAGAAAAAGAAGACGACGACGAGACTCCTTTGGAGAATATTAGAGACAATCTGAAGAAAAAAAAGAGGAAGGGAGGAGTATCTCGCAAAAGCGACATGAATCCGAAGAAGAAGAAGAAGAAGAAGAAGAAGATAACGGGAGATGAGAGGGAGTCTCCCGCTCCTACTCCGGTTGAGGAGGTGCCGAAGAAGAAGAAGAGTGAGAAGAAGAAGAAGAAGAAGGATGCAGGAAAGAAGAAGAAGAAGAGAATGGGAGATGATAGAGTGGAGTCTTCGGCTCCTCCTCCTCCGGTTGTGGAGAATGAAGAAGAAGAAGAAGATAATGGAGATGATACAGTGGAGTCTTCGGCTCCTCCTCCTCCGGTTGTGGAGAATGAAGAATAAGAAGAAGATAATGGAGATGAGAGGGAGTCTCCGCCGGCTAATGGATCTCCGCCTCCTCATATTGAAGATGATTACGAGTGGCCAATGGTAAGTAAATGTGTCTTGGTAAAACTGGTAGAATTAGGTAGAACAGGTAGAAGTTTTTGGAGGGAAATTGAATAGATTTGAATATTTGTAGAGATAGTAGTAGTATTGTCTTGGTAAAACTGGTATAACTAGTTGAACTATGTGTCTTGGTAAAACTGGTAGAATTAGGTAGAACTATGTCTTAACCTGTTTGTAAAACAGCTTGTGTTGGTGATGAGATTGGTGATATTTGGTAAAAATGTTTGTTGCAGGATGCCGATGATGAACCAACAGCAGAAAAACCTCAGGGTATGTACTTCCCATCGTCAGAGTATAACAAAAAGATAAAGATATCGGTGAAGTGTCATATAGACGAAGTTTTGACAACGTTTAATGACTTGGAGCATCCTTTGACCGATGGTGAGTGGGATTGGTTTAGGAACCATCCACAATTCAAACACGTTTTCCACATGCCAAAGGAGAAAAACCACAAGGCTGCGGGCATGTGGTTGCTTTTTCTTCGAACCGCTAAGATTGAAAAGAAAAAGGAGGTTTGGTTTGTTGTGAATGGGGTTCCCATCCGGTACAGCATTAGGGAGCATGCGTTGATATCGCGATTTGATTGTCGAAACTATCCACTTGGTTTTGACAAACTTGGAACTAAGAGTTTTGTGAATAAATATTTTAAAGATGAAAAGGTGATTAGACGGGATGATGTGAGAGAAAAGTTGAAGGAAATGGTACCAAGGGGACGGTCTCATGATAGGCTGAAGATGGCTGTTCTCTATTTCTTATCCAGCGTAGTTGTAGCACCGAAAAAGGCTGGAGAGAAAGCTACAGGCGTTGATGACTTATTTCTACGTATTGTGAGTGATCTTAGCCTTTGTGAGACGTTTCCTTGGGGAAGATATTCCTTTGATTGCATGCTGGGATCGATTGCAAACACGATGAGGCATTTTGACGGGTTTGTGAAAAAAGAGAATGCAGTATGGCCGATCTCGGGCTTCTGTTTGCCTATGGAGGTAAGTAAAATGTAAATGAGTTATTGGATGCATTGCTTTGTCCTAATTGAACCTAACTCTAACCATATGTTTGTTGTGCAGCTTTTACCATTTGAGGCCATTCAAGCTTTGAAGGATAAGTTCATCTCAGCTAATCCTTCTCCGGGCGTCTCTTGTCCTAGGATGTGCAAGAGAAAGTTCAAGGAGTGCGATTCGAAAGGATATCCTCTCGAATCGCTATATCATGAACTTGGTAAAACTGAGGTTAGTGTTTCTTAGTTATCTACTTATGATAAGAATTATTTTTGGTTGCTATGTATATAATATATCTGCTTTGTTATGTTCATAGGATATTGCTAGTTTCTTAGCACCTCAAGGCGATGAAGAAGAGTCTCTCCTTGCTGGAATCACTAAAGAAGAAGATGACGATGATGTGCATGATCCTGTTATTGCAAGTTGGATGGAGCGTCTTCGCCACGGCTATACTGTGAGGTTTGAAGAGATGTACAATGAAGATGTGGAGTCCCGAGGAGAACCTGAGAATGCGGAGAACCTTGAGAATGTGGTGGATGAAGGAAATCCGAAATTGATGGATATCTTTAAGACCTTCAAAGCTGAGATGGAGGAAAAGATGAATACGCTTGCTGGGAGGATTGATGGGAGGGTTGATGTGTTGGAAGAAAGAATCAAACCATTGGAAGAGTTTATGAAGACACAGGTAATACTAGTAATACTACTAATAGTTCTAATACTAGTAAGACTAGTAATACTAGGCAGAACAGTCGGTTAGTAATTACTTGGTTATTTGATTGCAGGTTAATGCTGAGCCAGAAGCGATGGATAGTGAAGGTAATATCGAGACAGAAGCTGACAATGCTCATCAACAAGCGACATCCACTACCACGGCGGGTGAACCACAGGTAATACTAGTAATACTTGTAATAGTTGTAATACTAGTAAGACTAGTAATACTAGGCAGAACAGTCAGTTAGTAATTACTTGGTTATTTGATTGCAGCTTAATGCTACTCCTCAAGCGATGGATACTGAACGTGAACCGCAAGTACGAGCTGAACCAGCTGCTCCTCAAACAATACCGAGGCGTATGACACGGTCACGTGCTGCTGCTTTGAACATATGATATTATAGACTTTACTAAGTGTTTTCGGTGAACTTGAACTTTTCTTAGTCTTTTCGGTGAACTTGTGGACATGTAATTTACTAAGTCTTTTGGTAAAATTGGTCTTTATTATTAAGTTATAAATAGAATCGATCAATTAAAAAAAAAGTAGAAAATAAATTATATCATAGAATTGATATAATTTATAAAATACTTTGTAATAGAAAATAAAAAGTAGATGATGATATCATACTAATTCTGAAATTAAAAAATAGAATCGATCAATTATAAAAGTAGAAAATAATTAATATCATAATAATTCTTAAATTAAACCATAAATGTTCACTACATACGGGTAATACTAGTAATACTGGTAAGACTAGTATTACCCGAACAACAAAACTCATAGACAACCAAACATAGATAGGAGTAGCCAAGTCTAACACAACCTTACACATCCAAAACGAGAAGACAAGTTACAACGCAAACATAGATATAGAAGTACTAGATGTCATTAAAAAACTTGTTGAATGCCGCCATAAAACGAGCCATATCTTCTTTAAGCATAGCAATCTCTTCATCCTTGGTTTTCAGCTCCAAACGGATTTGCCCAATTAGAAACTCATGGTTTGCCATCTCTCTCTACCTCTTCGTGTTCTCGTCAACCTCACGCCTTAATATTTCTACCTCTTCTTCCATAGAACGATCCCAGGCTTTCCTAAGGTGGAAGCCATCATTCTACACACATATACAAATGCCGTGTATAAATGGGATCCTAACACATCATTCTACATCTTCAAATAACACATCATTCTACATCTTCAAATAACAAATTGGATCCTAAAAATCACCTGAAACTTTTGGCAAGTAAAGAAGCATCTCTTCCCTTCGGGTTGGAAAAACTCGAGTTTCATGGGGGCACCACATGGACAGCACTTGGGGATCCCATATCCCCCATCCGCCACAGCGGATAATTGGGCGAAAGCCCTCTTATCCTCCTTCATCTCTTCGTAGTAAGGGTTCTTCTCATTACTCACCATGACGATCAATTTGCAAAGAAGAGAAATGAAATTCACTTCGATTTGGAAAGAAATAAGAAAGAAGATACAAGGAGTAGATCTGTTTTTTTGTTTTTAATAATTGGAGTTGGAGAGAATTTTGATTTAGGAGGGAATTTGGTTTTGGAGGGAATTTTCATTTTGGGGGGAATTTTCATTTTGGGGGAAAATATATTTTGGAGGCAATTGTGATTTTGGGGGGAAAATAATAGATTTTGGAGGGAATTTTCATTTTGGGAGGGAAACAATTGTCACGTGTGCGCCGTCATTTGTCACGTGTGGGCCGTCATTTGTCACGTGTGCACCGTCAATTTGTCACGTGTGCACCGTCACGTGTGTACATAGTTGTACCAAGATACTAGTTTTACCAAAGTTCAACATAGTATTACTTTTGCAATTTTTCACTTTAATCAGTATTACTTTATCTTTTAATTCGGTTTTTTAGTTTTACAAATTACTGAAGTCGATAAAAATGTGGTTCTGAGTGTTTTGTGTATTCATATGTTAAAAAAACAATAATTTGGAAAATTTTCATCATATTAGTATAAGTGAGTTTAAAAGTATAAGTGTTTCTTACTACTTGGTGATATATTGTGTAGAGTCTTTCATACTTTGATATAATTTTATAACGATCTATGTAATTCAATTACTTTATAAAATATTTAATCTAGTAATATAATTTAAAAATATTACCAAGTATAATTTAAAAATATTACTAAGTTCTGTTTAAAAATATTACTAAGTTCTGTTTAAAAATATCCTCATTGGAAAAAAGGAAAACCACAAATACATTCTTTGTAGTTATACCAGATCTACCAGTATTACCGCAGAAACAAAGAATACATAATAATACATTGGAGTTCCAAATAACAACCAAATAAGAAACATTCATACATCAAGCCATAATAATCAAGAAACATCAAAACGAGTTCCAAATAGCAACCATTGGAGTTTTTGTCTCGGACGCCTTTTGTTTTTCGTCCTCGGACGCCTTTCCCCAGCTGATGGCAACCTTTTCACTTTGTTTCTTCCTTTCTTCTTTTTGCGATCCGGAGGTATGATTTGTTTGCTTTTCACGTCATCCGAGACATCCCATTGAGATATATCCGGCACTAAATAGATTGTCTTGTTATACGCCTTTGCCCACCAATCGGTCCCATAATATTCTGAACACAACTCATGTAATTCAATATCACGATCTCTGTATTCACGCCTTCGGAATATTATGTAAGCGCCTAGTCCGTGCACACAAGGATACCTTTCAATATCGAACACCTTGCAACTACAACTTTTCGAGAGCAAGTTCACCAAATAAGGCTTTCCATCACTACCAATGACATGGTATTCAAGCTCAAAAGTGTTTAGCTCCGTCACATTCAATTTCTCAGCAACAATCCATAAATCGTGCATGCAATTCTCCACAAACGGCACCAGTTTATGTCTAATCGATCCAGCCACCGCCTTCTTCCGGTGTTCATTAAACCACCTAGAAAATGTTTTCATGATCGCATCAAGCATGGGTATTAAGGAGTACTTCCTTGCCTCCTTAAAAACGTTATTCAGCGATTCCACACAGTTGCTTGTGTCTAAGTTGTATCTTTCTCCTGGAAACCAACATCTTGCCCATTTTTCTTTCTCGGTAGTCTCCTCTAGATACTTTGCAGCAGATGGATATCTCATCTTAAAAGAATAATAAGCAGCGTTGAAATCAGCCACTGCGTACTGCCTACTAACCTCCATGAATCTCCATGCGACTACATCCTTGTTCACGTTAGAAGCATGACCTTTCACATTTTGAGACAAATGCCATATACAAAACCCATGATGAGCCTTCGGAAACACATTACCTATGGCGCCGATGAGCCTTGCATTTCTATCACTCATAAACACCAATTCAGAAGAGTCTGGTACAACAGTTTTAAGCTTCTCCATAAACCAAGTCCAACTTGCATCATTCTCACCATCGAGTACACCAAACGCTATGGGATAATGGTGACGATTTGGATCTTGAGCTGAGGCAAATATTAGAACACCACCATATCCGTTCTTCAGAAACGTTGCATCCACAACTATCACTTTCCGCATGAATTTAAACCCTTCAATGCTAGCTCCCAAAGCTATGAATAGGTACATGAATTTGGAGCTGTCCTTATCCAATTGCACATATGTTTTTGTACCATCATTTACCTTCTCTAACATGTGCAAATAGCAATACAACATCTTGTAGCTTTCTTCCGGGTTACCACGCAACTCACTGATAGCTAGGTTTTTCCCTCTCCGAGCGGTGGAGTATGATATTGTGACACCTAATTTTGTCTTCACAAGATCCATGATAATTTTAGGAGATGGAGTTTCCATTTGTCCTGGATATTCTTCATGCAAAAGAGCTGCAACTAATTCTGGGCTGCCATGCCTCTTCATGTTGCTGTTGCTTATACTCTGAGTAGCCCGAGAGCATGTATGCATGTTCTTGTACTTTCTAACCGCGAAAATATCAGTATTTGCAATCCTCGACGCTCGTAAACTCCATTCACACATTTCTTTAGTACATTGTAGCACTAAACGCCTCCGATCCGACTTTTTAATAACATAACTAAAACTGTTCAGAAAAGAGGCTTTACCCATAACAGCTTGCAATGCCTTCTTATTTGGAAATTCTTGAAGTACACTCAAACCCAAACCGTCTCCCCATGGCTCTACAAACGACTGACTAGCTTCTGCAACAGGTGGAGGCTCAAAATATTGATCACCCATATCTCTATCCGAGCTACACATACCTCCATCACTCATAACTTCATCACTTGTTACATTTCCACCCTCTTTAGTATTAGAGACATCATCATCATCACCATCATCACCATCATCACCGTCATCACCATCATCAATCTCTACTTGTTTTCCTTGTTCTTTTTCTACGTGGACAATAATGGCATTATCTCCGATTTCATCCTTAGTTGCCTTGTCATTATCTCCAACAGAACTTTTGCCCGCTCTCAACAGTTGCTCGGGCAGTCCCAAAGTAGTGATGACCTCCACAAACAAAATGTATCTACGGTTCTCGTTATCAATGGACGTTAGATAAATATACATATCCTCATCATCACAAATAGCCTACTCTTCCTCACATCGAACCAGTAGTGAAATGTAACTAAATTTCAATTTAACCTCACTTTCATCTAACGCAAGCTTCTTGTATATCCTAGCTTCTACCATGGACAAAGTTATCTCCTCCACTGAATTCTTCAACAATATGCTATACATGCGACCTTTGCATTTAAAATGTATGCTGACATTGTTGCTCATTGTTTCCTGCCAAAACAATACACAAAACTCATTCACTACAATCAGTTGTACCAGTTTTACTAGTTATACCCAGTTCTCTACTCATCCTCCTATCGGGTTTTAATCTACAATTCATTACGATTCTACCACTGATATCCATTTCTTACCACTCCTAACCGACCCAAAAACCATGCTCAAACACCCAATGTGCGTACCAAAATAATGTGGATAATCATATCCAATTCAATTCCTCAATTTGCAAGAGATTTGCAATTCTAAAACTAAATCAATTGAAGAACAGACCTACCAGATCCACGGAGGCAAAGAACGGCGGCTGTTGAGTTGAGAGACCTCGACGGCGCCGGAAAACCTGTTTTCCGGCGAGACGAAAAGCTGTAGTTGAGTTGAGAGAGCTCGACGGACCTGGATCTTCAAGGAGAGCTCAATACAGATCCGCAGAGGCAAACAAAACGCGGCGACAGACCTCGACGGCGATGGAAACCGCGTTTTTCCGGCGACAGCTCGACGGCGACGAGAATTCTCAGCTCGTCTCGTCCCCGATAAAGAAAGAAGGAAAAAGAAACTGAATTTTTTTTTTTCAGTTTTTATTAAATAAGATCAATAAATCGAGACCTTCTCTTTTGAGAAGAGGGTTTGAGGTAGAATGGTTTGATGGTTTTGCTCTTTTGCTCGATGGTTTCAGTTTTTATTAAATCAGACCGAAATTGAACCAAGGCTATTTTCGTCACTTCGCATACTTATCATTAAAAGTGGGTATGAAGATTAAAGACGGGTATAGCAGCTTTTGTTTTGATGAGAGTGTCCTTTTGAGGTCTTGGCTCGAAGATTTGGTCTGCGAAGGTTTTTTTTTTTTAATATTACACAAATGCCATTAATGAAACGGGTCATCCATGCAGGTCACGCGCGGATCCGCGCGTTTTTATCTAGATCCAATCACAAAAATGTCCAAAATTAATTTGATAATTACTGAAATTATCACTGCATATGTACAAAATTACCCTTTTTAATTGAATTTCTTTAGTTTAAAATCAATGGCAATTTCAGTAATATTAGAATAAATTTTGGACATTTTGGTAAATGTACTTCTGTTTTAATATTATAGAGATATATACTATTGCAACATCCGCAACCAAAATTACTTTGAACTTTCAATAAATTTAATTGAAATTAGTGTTTATGAATTGATCTAATGAGCCGTTGTTTTTTCATGTGATATTAGACAAAGCTGTGCTTTTAACGAGACTTACCATGACCCGATGAAGTGAGGATCTTGAGATTAATTCTTTTTGAACATAGAAAGATTCACATATATATATATAAAGTCGGGTTGGTTCAGTTTAAGAACCAATTGAATATTAATTAGGTTGAACTTCACAGTTTTTAAGGTCCAGCCTTATGTGACCCGAACATTGATTTTATGTTGAGATTCACATCTTCCTCGACATGGGTGTTCAAGAAACTTTTCTAATAGCCTCAACTTCACGACAAGGATTCTAAATCAAATGCACAAAGTGGATTAGAGTGATAATTCATAACTTCTTTTTTTCATTGCTACTTTAGATAATATATCGGATTTGAATCCATATAAATCTAATCAGTTCGTTTCTATTTGTTAGACTTTTAATGATCAACGTCGAGCACTTCTAAGATCTAATACACGTTAGATAAAAGAATAAGTTGGAAAAGAGTAAGAATAAGACAAAGATGATGACGATGGAGAAGAGAAAATGAGGAAAAAGACGAATAAAAACTTGAATAGGAAAAAGAAAAATGTCTTTTAAAAAGACATATTGATTGATAGCTCTAAATCAAAGCACAGTGGTGGGTTCATCTTTGATTTAGGCACAAGAAATGATATGTATACATATGAGGGGTTTAAAGCACCGTCAATTTCTTAAAATCTGTTTCTCTCACATACTCGAAAATGTTTTCTTCTAGCAAGTTATCGGTTATGGTTGTTTGCAAGTTATGGAAGTTTTTAAGTTCATTAGTCAGCGAAAAAGTGACATGACAGATTAAGATGTTAATGTTAATAATCCGTTAGCTGGGAAGTTTGGATTTAAGGTTTTTCGCTTTCTTGAGCTAGGTGTGTGCTTATAATTGTTAGTATTGTCTAAGATCACGACATTGTTAATGTTGTACGACATAAAAACAAAAAAAAACTATCGAATAATTGCTAAGACTATCAAGAAGGAAAAAACAACGACAAAGGATGACAAAACAAGGATGAAAGAGAACTGCTAAGACTATCGAATAAGCAATGATTTATAACAGAGTATTTGTTGTGATATGAGTGTAATGTAGAATCATAGTAAAAGTCAAGATGTTGTATTTTCCTCTAATATAATAAAGAGATATTTACAAGTCAAATTATTTGCCGTGACAATGTTTCTCTTAAAAAAAAAAAAATACACGCTTTATATTGAGTTTTAATGGCTTTTTGTAATGTTAATAGTTGATTTTAATATTATATTTTTGGAATATTTAACAAACACTATTATTTCTGGAACTTTTGAAAAATTATGGTATTTTTGAAAGCAAAAAAGTGCGGTATTTTGATAATTGCCCCAAAATGTTTATGCAAATGTAATAGAAGGTGAACAAATTAAGTAAGTTTTGAAGTATATATCGATTTTGTATTTTCGTTATTTATTTCTAGAGAGACATATCTCTCATTTCAGGTTAATTTTTTTTGTTTCTTGGATATAAAGGCCTCCCCTACATTCTCCTTTCGGCTGTCAACTAAGATAAGCCATGAAAACAATATTGTCCGATAAGTTCTCGAGCTTGCTCTTCAAGGTTGCATACACATCATCGTTCCACGAGAGATTTCTCAATATCTTTCAAGAACAATATTAATGATCCCGACCCCCCCCCCCCCCCCCCCCCCCACCCCCCGTCATTTATTTAGTTTCTACCTATGATATGAGTAAAGATGATGAGAACAGCTTCCATGGCAGATGAGTAAGACGAAAAATTGGAAGAATATGATTGTTGTTCAGAGGAAAATGTCAAAACTTTTATCAAAAGTTTGATTTTTTTTTTCATTATAAGACGATAACACTTAATAGAAGAACACATCCTCACGCAATACTTAGGGAGGGAGTTACGACCCTACTCTCCCTGGGAACTCTACCCTTCTTCTCTTCTCATCCATTCCAGGATATTGGAGAGAGATCATGATTTAATACGTGATCCTAAACATAATCCAACTTCTCGAAACAATTTACTTTCCAAAGGTAGTCTAACTTAGGCGTTAGAGAGTTTTCAAGAGGAAAAACCTTTATCATTCTCCCAAAAATCTTCCTAGCGATTTTATCTATGTATGAGTGATATGCGTGTCCAAAAGATCATCGTGGCTATATCATTAGAGACGGTAATTTAGGCAAACATACTCCGAGAAGACAACACTTTTATCTAGAACTCTACGATTATTCACATGTGACGCTCCAAAGTTCTATGCAAGACATCTACAATTTCATACAATGACCCGAAATCCAACCCAAATATTATCCGACATGTTTTTCATTATGTTGATAACGAAGAAGAAACGTTATTACATATTATATAATTAAATGTCTAAAATGATCTCAATAACTTATATTCCGTTTTTTAATAATTCAACATTGATCTTTTAAATAACCTTAAATATTGATTAGTTTGGATAGTTCGATTATATTTCATTGAATATTAAATGTATAGTATATAAAAATTATGTATTCGTTACCCAAATAAGTAATTAGTTTTGAGTTGAACATAAAAATTTTAATTTACTATTTTAAACTATTAGTTTTTTAATATTGTTGTCCTGCTCAAAGCGCGGGTACTTGCAGTATTATATAGTTTATAACATGAAGAAATCAAAGAGAAGAATAGATGAATGTTACTTTTCTTAATGAGCAAGGGCTTTGTACGTGATGGGCCACTAACTTTTGTTTTTGGTAATTGAAGTAGGGATATATACTCGGGTTTACTCGAGTTTTAAAAAATTTAGCTACAGGATTAGGTTAATCAGGAAATTACGTTTATTACATGTGAAACAGTGAAAGAATTAAAAAGAAAAAAAAAATCATTTCACAACCATGGTAAGGTCAGCTATAACAAAAATAAATTTTAGAGTTAATTTTCTTTCTACTAATTGGAATACAATTACGTGTTTTTCATTTTCTTACCAAGAAATTTCAACACTACAATGAATAAATACTAGATACATTGTAATTGTTCCGTACAAGTTTGAGAAAACAGACAACTACTGTGGTGATTGTTAAACTAAGAAAAACAATACATGAACATGTGTGGTGCAATAATCGGTTACGACTTACGATTATATGAAACCAGTGTTCACATACATAATGTGTAGTCTTTCAGATATCATATTGATTCTTTTTGTAAACAACCATACTTTACTTCATTAAATAAATAAAATGCATGAATCTTAACGAATAAAAGAAATAATGATCAACTTCGAGATGTACTTCTGTTAGCTATATCAATGGTTCTAAAATTGTTATTTAGATTCCGTGCATGTTCTTAATTAATTATTTCGGTCAGTGTTTTCCACAGATCCTACACGAAAACAGTTTTAAAACTTAATTATTCAAGAAACGTACAAAATCTTGAACGATCGATCGACGTTGTTGTTCTCCGTTTAAGCATCCCGACCACAAAAATAAATTTTCCTATCCCACCCACGTTTTTAATTGGACATGTTGACGTTTAAAATAGTTCTCTTTGATTTGATCTTATAAGCTATTTTTCTATTAATGTAAAGAGTACATAAAAATTAATGCTATTATATAATAAACAATTATATATCAGTTGAAAAATATGCAAACAGAGGGACATATAATATAACCAAGATAAAGATAAGGTCGAAAAACAAATATCATATTCATAAAACTTTATTTTATTTGTTTCGACCAAAATATTTTGTTTTAAAAGTCTACTTTTAATAAGGGACATTTGGTTTGATATTCTGAAAATATTATTAAATTTGAAAAGTAACCCATACTTTGAAAACTTTGGAAAATAACTTTTTTCTTGGACTAAAAAACAATAATATACTCGTTTAAAAATTTATAATAAAAACATATATGTATATAAAGAATTTTCTAGTTTCAACTAAATTTTGATCAATATATATTTAAGATTTTTTCTATATCTTCTACAATAAACTAAATTTATATTAAATATTTACATATTTAACAGATATAGGTAGATATATATATATATATATATATCTATATATATATATCTATATATATATTGACATTGCTATATAGTCATATTTGTAATAAAATTGTTACAGATTTATAATCAATAGATCATATTCCTAAATGTTAGAGAGAACGGTAATTAACTTATGACATGGTAATGTTGATTCTATATCTCTTTACACATAATAAAATACTTTAAAATAGAGAAGTGTTACGAGATCTATTGGTGAATTCGTCAATTGAAATGTTCACAAAAACAAAAACAATTAAGTTGAAATGAGAAGTTCAGAATCATAAAACATAGAAATACCAAATCCCAAATTACACCTTGAATTCAAATTAAACAATTACCAAAGAAAAACATAGTAAATGAATGAAAATTCGTATGTTCTAGAAAACCATAATTCACATCAAACTTAGAATTCATATGTTCCAAAAAACCATAATACACATCAAATTCATATGTTTTGATATTAATTTTTTTATTGTTATTAATATTTACTAAACTAAAAATGATGATATTTTTATTATTACGAATAATTTATAAATCTGGTTTATTTATGGTATATTGGTAATTCTATTGTGAAAAGATAGTTTTCAAAAATTTTAAAACATGGGTTACTTCTCAAAATACATTAAATTTTGAGAATATTTTTACAAATTTTGTTTCGACCAAAATATTTTGTTTTAAAAGTCTACTTTTAATAATGAGACTATTTTATTATCAAATTTTATTTTATAAAACGTCTAATTTACTTTTAAAATTGAAATCGAACACAAAAATATATATGTTTTTGTAATTCATCATCCTCTATACATTAATTGAGGAGACACTAAATGAAAAAATTACATGTGTCATTCAATGAGGATTTTAAGAGATACATCACTTAAACTAACCAATTAAAATATTTCAATTAATTATATATGCCATGTTAAAAATTCTCTTTATATATTTACATTATTTTTTTAACATAAACTCACAAATACATATGTTAATTTAAATCCAACTAAAATATAATATTCTAATATTTAAACATTATATAACATAATGTTTTAACGATGAATCATTTATTCATATTATAAAATTGTATTTATATTAATTTGGATACCATATGTGATTGGTCATACAATTATTTTCTTTTATATGGTTTAGTTGTATCCATATTATTCTAAACTAAAGTTACACTTTTGTTATAAATGTACAACTTTACAAATCAAATATTAATGGTTGAATTTTAAAAATTATCATTATCATTTTTATTCTTTCTTTGATTTTTTATTTAAGAAGATGACATATTAATGCGATATTTTTTTGGGTTTAGTGAGCTCAAATAAGTTTAAGAGAACTCATAATCTCAAACGTATTTAATTTACATTAAAAACATTTACATTCAATCTCTACGTGTCATGCAGATTAAATTTTGTAAGAAAAAATATATTTAACTATATGGGAGATATACCATTTGATATTTTTTTGTTTTAATTTCTCCCGTATTTTATAAAAAATTATAATTTTTTATTTTCAAATATTTTAATCCCATGATTAATGCGTGCTAAAAATCTAGTAGACATACAAATACAAATACACATCAACAAATTCATAAGTTATCATAGTGAACGATAAGATAAATGAATATATATTGATAGTTTTGAAACAAAAAGTCTAACTTGTTAAGAAATGAACAAATCCGTTATTTTCTTTTTTTATAATCAAATGTTTTTGTGTTTTGGGTTGCATAAACTACTAGCACATTTATTTATTAAAAAAAAAAAAAAAACAGATATCAATATATCATGTTCAGCAACAAAGGTGAAAAATGAACCCAAATTAGATGTGAGCAAACTATTTCCTAGTCATCATTATTCTTGTCTTGTCCTAAATTACAAGTTGCCAATTTAATAGAAAATATTGAAAAAGGAGACAAATTTTGTTTAAAAAAGAAAAAAGGAAATTGTCACAAGGCGTTGATTATCGCCTGCTTCTTAGAACACCCTAACGCAAACAAATCAACTTCCCGAGATCTCTTCTTCCCACCGTCGTTTGGTTTCGCGTTACTCGCATTGTAAATGTTGACCCCGAATAGCTTAACCACAGTCTGAACCGGGTTTTGCTCCGTACCGGACCGGATTTTCCAATCGATAAAAAGCTGCCGGTCTGGTCCGGTCGATCTCTCGAAACAAACCACATCACCGGCTCGAAGATTCTTCTCCTTAACGAACCGGCTCCAGCCCTTGGTCAACACGTAACTTTGACTGCTGTTCCAGTACGAGTAACGGAACCGCCACACTTTCCCTGTTCTGTCTTCCAAATTAATCAAAACGCCTTTCGTCGGAGAGGGGTTCACCGTCGTCGTCATCGCCGGTAACGGGAAATGCCTCTCCGCGTGCTGTTTCGGTATCACTAACCGGTTAAGCTTCCCGACGTCGCTCGGCGTAACGGCTTTCTCGAACAAAACCTCACGCGCTCTCAAAACGCCGTCGTTTCCTTGTGACGTCGTAGTCGTAATCCCCGATCCACAACGTTTTCCGTTACCGCCAAGAAACTTCCGTTTGCTCTGATGAAGCTCGTCCGCGTAAGTGTGTTTCCTCAACATATCAACAATCTCAGCCTTGGAGTGAGCATCGAGAAAAGCCGATTCGGCGTCGTTTCCAATGACCGCCGGAGATTTGAAATTAGTGACGGCGTCGCGTCCGCGGAATCTCCAAGCGGCGATGTCGTAGGAAGCAGCAGCTTCTTGTTCCTCGTTGAAAGTGCCGAGCCAAACACGTTGATGCTTCTCGTAAATCTGAGCTCCCCACCTTCCGTTAGGCTGAGGAACAACGCCTTTGTATTTCGACGACGGGAGTTTCCGTGACTCCGTTTCGACGCCGTTATCCGTATCCAAGACGACGCTGCTTCCGCCGCTACCCATCCGGCAGAGACGCATCGCCGGAGGAGGAGAGAGTTTATTCATCATCTCCGTCGTCGTCGTCTTGGTAGAGATGGAGAGAGATTCAGAAGTAGTACTACTGTCATCTATACAGCTGTAATCCATTTCTTTCAAACGAAAATTAGAGAGGACAACAAAAAAATATGGAGAAATGGGTCTATCTTGTTGTTACTTTATGAGGAGATGGGATTTGGAGTATATATATATATACAGAGGGAAGTGCATGTACGTTCATATCCCTATTTATTATTAATTTTTGTTAATCAAAATATAAATGTAAAATGTGGGTAATGAATCTTAATATATAGAAAAGGTAAGGGTAAAAATGAAATAAATAAAAAAAGAGAGAGAGAGAAAAGGGAAATGTGCAGAAGAGTGGGGTTTTAAGGCTTGCAAGAATGGCAAAATGAAGTTTAGAGGAAGTTTCGTGGGGAAGAGAGAAGAGAGTCAGTCCAAAAATATGGGTAACAGTGTGTTTTTTTTTTTTAAATTCATTTTTCGTACTAATTTGGTACCTTTTAATTAGTCCTTTTTTGTTGTTGGTGTAATTAGTAGATAGATCTTTATACGGTAATTATATAGTACACATATAATGTTGGTCAATGATGCGTATATCAAATGTATTTATATTGAAAACATGAACATTATAAAAAAAAAAATAAGACTTTTCTGATAATTTTACTAGAAGACAGAATAATACCACGAATGAGATTCTTGATTCATTGTATAATGAAAATTCTTTTCTCTTCTTTGAATTACAGGTGTTCGGTTCGTTTAGATATCAACAAATTTTTAGGAGGAGAGATTTTTTGGTAAAGAGTTTTCCAAAAATATAATTAAATCTAATGGTCCATATATTTTATTTGTTACGGAGAAATGGAGTCAAAGTTCTATTTTTAAAAGATTTACAAATATAATCCAAACACCAAATGGTCCATACAAAAATGAAAATTATAAAATTTAAATAATTGTTTAGAGTTGACTATTTAGAGGATAGAAGAGCAATGAGTAATGGGGCAATGTGTGTAGGAAAGAGGGGATAAAATAGGAGGCCAAGTGGGAAGGGTGTTCACATGACATTTGGACCTTCCCCTTTTTTTCTTTTCTTTTTTTTTCTTTTTGTTTGGGTAATAATCTCTTAAAATTGTGCATCCCTTTGAAGCTTTTCTTGAAACTATATTCTCCATTCCATATTTGGTATTTGACATGGCTCTTTACATATTATTGGTACGTGACATGTCTCTTTTACATATTATGCATCTTTTTTTTTTGTTGCTTTAGTTGGAGGAGAGTCATGATCATTGGTTTCTCTTATGTTTCTAACATGTTCATACCTTAGTTTTATTTAGTTTGCTTTGGTTTTTATCATTTAAGCACTTTTCTGTATGTAGAATTTTTTTTTAACGGTTTTTCTACACATTGACAATGTCATTCCATCGACAAAAGACCAGCATTTAATTTAGATTTTATCGTTAGCATAATGGGTATGACTAGTTGTATATCTAGTAGAAAAAAAATTACACTGAATTCTAGTTGGATCCATATCAAAGGAAGAAACTTTTTTTTGTAGTCAAACAGTTTTGTTTTGGAAAAAATCTTGAGAAATTTTGAAAAAGCCATTTTTGAAGTGTCATTTTTCAAAAATACCATATTTTCAAAAATTTTGCAAAAATACTATTTTTCAAAATTATTTATATCATTTATATTTGAATTAATTATGTTGTATTAGGGTTTAGTTTTGAAGGTTTAAGGGTTTTAGGGATCAAAACATTTTTTAGGGTTTAGAATTTTAAAATTTAGACTCCAAAAATCCATAGTTTGTTGTATCTTTGCAAATAGACAACCTATAGTAGCATTTTTGCAATTATACACACCAAATGTATCATTTTTACAATTGTCCCAAAAATCTTTCCACCTTAGGAAAAAATTGTTAGGGAAATTTATATTTGCTTTTTTTTTCTTTGTGCATTAAATCTTGATGACATAAATTTCTCCTTAATTCACACCAATCACCCAATGTTTGAAAGAGAAAATAGTTAAAGATATTTAAATCAAATCCAATATTTGTGCTTGCATTATACATCTTAAACCAATTTACAAAACTGCAACACAAAAATAACTATTAAACCAAACAATGGTGGTACAGTAGTAAAAGAGTAAAGGCACGTATTTTTTTTATTTGTTAGATTCGATTTTCACCTAAAATTACTTTCTTTAAAACATTAGAACGTGGTAAATTACTCAACGATTACATTCACATTGTAAAATTAGTCGGATTTCGGTTCAGATTCATCCCATAATTTTTTTATTTGAATAGTATCATTTTAGAAGCATCATCAAACTAAGAGATTCTATTGCAAAACCAGATTATCGGGTTACAACATGATATACAATATAAGAACAACTCTAATGACTAGCTAAACAAGCGGTTTCCAAAAGTACAATAAGGATACTTAAAAGATATAACACCTTGTCATGAGCAGAAACTGGTCTATACCCCCAAGAAGATAGTGATGGCAATAAACAACCTATTCACTCTAAACGATCAAAGCAACCTTCAATGCCGAGGAGTCACCTTGAACACAAAAACTAACATTGAATTCGGTCTAACTAGGTCTTTCGAGAGTGGAACAAAGTTACAACAACACAAAATCAAGGCAAAACCCCAAGAAGATAGTGATAGCAAGAAAAACAACTTGTACACGATGGTAATAGGACACTAGGAGGCGAAATCGAATGCTCTAAATGATCAAAGCAACCTACAATGCCGAGGAGTCACCTTGAAAACAAAGACTGGCATTAAATCCGGTTTAACTAGGTCCTTCGAGAGCAGAACAAAGTTACAACAACAAAAAAAATCAAGGCAAAACCCAAAGAAGATAGTGATAGCACGAGAGACGACCTGTACACGATGGCAATACGACACTAGGAGACGAAATCAAACACTCTAAAACATTGCCGATGAGTCACCTTGAACACAAAGACTGGCATTGAATCCGTATTATCTAGGTCCTTCGTGAGCAGAACGAAGCTACTACAACACAAAACCAAGGCAATACCACTTTCAGCAGAAAATAAATCTCTTACCCTCTATAGTAGCCAATGTCGTGATTCCAAGGGAAGATACTTGCACAATATTAAATTTGGGTTACTTATGGACTTCCAACTCAAAACCAATTAGCAATGAGTCGAGAGGTTAAATCCCCTTATATATTAGTTAGTCTTTTCATATCTTTCGGATGTGGGATCTCTTCTCCACACGTCCCCTCGAGATAATGGCTCCTCTAGCCATTAATCTCGACCGAATCCATCACGCCCCCTCGAGATAATGCTGTTTTCTAGCGATCTCGAGGAATTGAGCCTCTCTTTGGGCCATCAATTAATGGTCATGATCGGACCTCCTTCTTGGCCGGATTAATGGGTCGGCGTATGTGGGCTCTTATACCATATTAAATTTGGGTTACTCATGGACTTCGAACTCAAAACCAATTGACAATGAGTTGATTGACCCTGACCCTTTATATATTAGTGAGTTATTTTTCCAACTTCCGATGTGGGACTTTCTTTCAGTAACACCCCCCCCCCCTCATGCTCAGGCATGCACATCTGTAGCGTGGGCAATTGTGGGAACAACATCCACGGGGTGGCCCAAAGATCGGGTGGCTCTGATACCATATTAAATTTGGGTTATTCATGGGCTTCCAAATCAAAACCAATTGGCAATGAGTGGATTGAACCAATTTGGGTTCTTTCATCCGAAAGATGTGAAGGGACTAACTAATATATAAGGGAATTGGACATTTCCACTCATTGCCAATTGGTTTTGAGTTGGAAGCCCATGAATAACCCAAATTTAATATGGTATCAGAGCCACCCGATCTTTGGGCCACCCCGTGGATGTTGTTTCCACAATTGCCCACGCTATAGATGTGCATGCCTGAGCGTGAAGGGGGGGTCTTAATGAAATAAAGTCCCACATCGGAAGTTGGAGAAATAATTAACTAATATATAAAGGGTAGGGTCAATCCACTCATTGTCAATTAGTTTTGAGTTGGAAGCCCATGAGTAACCAAAATTTAATATGGTATCAGAGCCACCCGATCTTTGGGCCACCCCGTGGATGTTGTTCCCACAATTGTCCACGCTACAGATGTGCATGCCTGAGCATGAGGAGGGGGTGTTAATGAAAGAAAGTCCCACATCGGAAGTTGGAGAAATAATTTACTAATATATAAAGGGTTAGGGTCAATCCACTCATTGCCAATTGGTTTTGAGTTGGAAGCCCATGAGTAACCCAAATTTAATATGGTATAAGAGCCCACATACGCCGACCCATTAATCCGGCCAAGAAGGAGGCCCGATCATGATCATTAATTGACAGCCAGAGTGGCAATGTTACCATGTTAAGTTTCATGGGCTTCCAATTCAAAACCAATTGGCAATGAGTGGAGAGGTCCAATCCCCTTATATATTAGTTAGTCTCTTCACATCTTTCGGATGTGGGATCTCTTCTCCACACACAAACAAGCCCGACAATCATGACCCGCAAGGAGACTGCTCGGGACCAAGTCTAATCAGAGAGGCTCGAGACCAAAGAAGAGAAGCACTAGAAGACTTTGGAGCATCAAGGCAAAGACAAAGAAGATGAAGCCCTCTGCTCGAAAAACTTATTCCCAAAGAAACTCTAACCACAACACCAAAACCCAAGAGATGCGCTGGAAAAAAAAAGAAGAAAAAAGCACCTAGGAGGTGACGAAGCCAGTGAACAAAGATCCACAACAACTACAGCTAAACAAAAACCATAATCAACCAAGCGAGTCTAGAAGAACATAAACAAGAGAGAACAAAAACCTGAACCAATGAAGCAATTGTCCGAGACCAAGCGAGAGAACTCATACCAAGGATACAACCAAGGACACACTAAATCTGCAATCGAGAAGGAAGCGAGTAGGCAGAGCGGAAGAGGAGCTAGAAGCAACATAACTGACATTTTCGTCCTTGAACATAGCCAATCTTAACCCCAGCCGTCTTAACCAATTAACCTAAATTCAACCACTCAACAAGGAAGATTCAGTGACCCGAACAAACCATCTCCGCTAGGCTGCAATGCCGAGGTCGATTCGGAGAGTAGCCGGCGGCGGCGAAGACCATGACGAGCAAACTAAAAATAAGATCTGAGACAAACAACCTAGAGCCATCGAAAACCAAGTAGCCTAGGAAGTAACTGAGACAGAGGTCGTCCATTTTCCGGCGGAAGTGAGAGTCACCACACGCCGAAAAGGAAAATCAAAGGCGTCGGCGGTTTTTTTTAGAATATTTTGTTGACAGAACAATCGCATCTCAAACTATAGTCACCATGAGATAGTACTTTCAAACTATTATATTAGTTCTTCGTTTCTCTGGTATAAGATCATAAACCTTCTATGATCCACCAAAAATAACATTCATTAAATTATACTTTGATTAAGAAAACTAATTTTGATGTTATATACACCTCTACATAACAGTGTACCTGCAGATTTATTTGGATTAACTCAAAAAGTGGTGAAATTTTAGTTGACGTTCCCACTTGGATGGGAACTGTGCTTTATTGGTGGAACTTAACAACCAGATTTTTCCCAAACCATCAATGTTTGGTGGAACTTAACCACCAGATTTTTCCCAAACCATCAATGTTTCCTCTGTTTCACTTTAGTTTCTTTATATAAATTTTTTTATAGGGATATCAATCAATCATTATCCCCACACAATTTAATAAACTTGTATTCCACGTCATTAAGCATCATTATTGATAATTTTTTTTAGGTATCATTAGATATAAAATTATTAAAATTTGAGTAGAAAGAAGAAATAGAGTGTTTTTGGTTGAAATAATGGAGTATATTGAAATATAAAATTAATAAAATTTGAGTAAAAAAAGGAGATGAGTTGATACTTTTGGAGAGAGGGTGTCTTTGTATCAATGGGTTGATACTTTTAGAGAGAGTTTAAACTTTAGTTGGAGTGTGTTTAAATATAAAATTAATAAAAGTTGAATAAAAATATAAAAGAGAAGGTATAAAGTTGAATAAAAAGAAGAGAGAAGGTGTGTTTTAATAATTTTATATCTAATGATACCCAGCAAAGATATCAATAATGATGGTCTTAGGGATCAAAACTACACTAGCATGTTTGAAAGCAAAACTTAAAACGTCAACTTTTGTTATTTTGATGGTTTACACAAGCGCCTATAACCAATGAGTTCTACGCAATTATTGCTCAATTATATGAATTATAATTAAATATGTATAAGATATTAAGAATGGGGACAAAGAAGATCAAGAAAATGATTGTATGCGAAGAGGGGAGATGAATCCATGGTATTGCCCAAAGCCATATTCTTGTACGGAGCAGAGTACCTAATTCCCCCCTCCTTTTCTTCTCGGTCCTACCGTCTTCCAATGTTTATCCATTTTGTTTGAAGCAAAAGTAACTAATACTTTTTCCTCAAATAAACAATTATAACTCTTCTGTTGAAGACAGTAATCTTAAAAAGTTAAAACCAAGCCTAGACATTGAACCATTTGATTAGTGGGCATGGACTCACACCTCTATCATGTTCAACCCGTTCCGACCATATTTATTTATTTATTTATTTATTTATTTTGAGAAAGCCCCATATATTTGTTTATAGAAGGATAAATACATATGATCATATATGTACTAGTGCCGACACCATTTCATAACCTAGATTCAATTCTATTAGTATGCGTATGTGAGTTGTAGATTCTGGATCTTTATTATAAAAATCAGAATATTAAAATCACAAATCTTTATAAAAATAGTCACATTATTAAAAGTAGGCCTTTAAAACAAACAATATATTAGTCGAAACCAAAATAAAATCAAGATTTGTGTGGTAATTGTTTGTAAAGCGAAAGGTTCTTTAGTAATTGTGAGAGTGATATCATTTAATTTTTCAAATTGATCAAAGAATTATGTGCATTTTAATTTACAATTGCAAGAGTGTATCTCCTCGTTCGAATCCCATACTGAAAAAATGCTTAAACTATTAAGGATTGTATATGTACTACCGGGTCAAAGTTTACACTTTAAACAAATTTATATATCACGTCTCATTACATGATGCATGTAATTGGTTTATCATCCACATCATTGACCTTTACAACAATTTCTAGAAATAGTAGGCTTCTGGTTTTGACTTTTCCTTATTTGTCTAAACATATATTTATCGTATTTAGTATTTACTATTTATTTTCTAAATCAAAATGCAGAAACAAACATATAATTTGCGTTAGCCTAACAACACAATGTTGGGCCTTCTGAATTACTATCAAACGTCATATCACTTTTAGTGGGAAGAAAAGCAAAAAGAAAGATAAGCTTGTGCGTTGAAATTGAAAACATGTAATTAACATGCAAGATCGTGACATAGAACGATTAGTGGAAAATGCGGTTTGGTGTAATTGGAAAATATGTCGTTAAATGAAGAATTGGGCCATGCAATGCAAGTGGGAAGAGAACGAGTGAGATGTTTAAAGGACGAGAAAGGTCAGCACCATCATCCTCTTCGTTTCTTCTGATCTGGACCCAAACTTCATCCTCTTTTATGCAATGTTCCAATTCCATCTCAACCGTTCATTTTAGATTCTTATCTCACATCGCACCATTAATTTTGGTACAAGAGAAGAGAATACAGATATACAACACAGATCTATATATGCTATTAACATGATAGACTGATAGTATTTTTTTATTGGGGATAATCAGGTTGGCCTAATTAATTAACGCATATCCAGTGTAGTAGTTATTAAAAAATATGGCCTAACTTAGGCCACCTTACCAAAATTAGTTTAGTAGTATTAAACTAGTGAATTTGTTCCTCCCCCTGACTTCTTACATAAAGCGAAAATAAAAAGAAACGTGATATTATCATATTAAGCGTGCGATATAGTTAATCGACTCACTGAAAACCTAATTTTCTGAAAATCATCATTGCAAACCTAATTCAGGTGGTTATATATTAATTCTCAGCATTCTGGTTTTCTTTTCTTTTTTCGAAAAAAGACATTCTCAGTATTATGTTATAAAAATATATCAATCTTCCAAATGAATGTTATACATTAATGAATAATGATATCGAGGGAAACAAAGAAAATGAGCAAAGATGAATCATTAGAAATATGCATGAGTTGCAGAAGAATGACAATGTACATGTACTACAAAAACGTTCAAGTGAAACTCTGGCAGACGGACACTTCCCAACTACTACTTTCAAGAAACGAGTTCATGAAGATTTAAAAGCGCGTATCAGGGGAGTAAAAACGCATTGCACTCTTTTCTCATTAACCGTGGTTTTGTCTCATTGGATATACCTGGTAAGATTTTTAATGAGGTAACATGTTATGCGTATTAAGAATATTTTTACTATAATGACATCCAAGGAAGAGTGTTATAAACTCATTGAGTGGGTGTCTATTATAGGCCTACGTCCTTGAATCTTCTACTTGTTTTCCAAATCTTTGTATTCTTATAGATACTTCTTTTCTTCTATAGAATAAGACGCAACAATTTTTTTTTCTTTATCTTGGTCATAACAATGCCAATCTTTTGTGACATGATTTCTAAAATTTAAGATTTACATTTAAACTGAAATGGAAGTAAATGCATATGTACAAATAAAATTATAATTAGAGATAGCACGACTAGAAGCTTAGTGTCCAAATCGGCATTACATATAAACACTACACAGCATAACGCCCTTACACACACGGTACCTGCATACAACTAAGACCTGCCTACAAATATTCAACATTTTCTTAATTGGCCACCGTCAAATATTCAATGTTTTCAATTGGCCACCGTCAAATATTCCAATTTCAAGTGGGGCAATAAAATGAAAAGAAAAATTAATAGAATACTTAAGTGTGAATGGTACGTCAGGGAGGGAAATGTACTATTAGTTACAAGTCAGAGTTTTTTTTAAGAAAAACAAGAAGAAACAAACGTTACAAGTCAAGCGTGAGAGATGGTTATGAGAGTCAAGACTGTCAACATAACTTATAGTATAAATTATTGTTTTTTTTTGTCGAAGTATAAATTATTGTTAATTTTGAAATAAACATAAACAACATCAAGAAAGATTAGATGATATCGAGACAAGTAGGAAATGTCTTGAGGTCGTGTGAGTATATACGAAAGTCAGAAGAACATTAATTAAAAACAAAAAGTGGATAAACTAAAAAAAAAACAGAGTTTGTCACACTTATGATCATTTCACATGCTTCGGCCCCAGATCTCCTCGTATTCAAAATTTTTTTTTTTTAAATTATATTTTGTTTATTTGATGTACTTTCTTAAAAAATTAAAAAAAATTAGAGGTTCTGGTAGTTTAGTTAAATTATGAGGTTGAAAAAATCTAACGGATTTCATAGAGAAGATCCTTTTTTTTTCTCTTTTGTTTTGTATCCGATTTGCGTATTTTTGGGCTTTTTCATACATTAAATGTGTGACTAAACCTGTTTCATAACCAAATTTGAAATTTGTGTTAATTCATATACATCTACTTCATGCACATCTAATCAATTTTTGCTAAATTCTACATCAATAGTTAACACGTCAGCTCTCACATTTGTGTCAGCTAACATGTTACTTGTAATTGTATCATTAATAAATCAGAAAAATATATAATTTCATATATTTTAAATAATACTCTCTTTGTTTTATTTTATATGATGTTTAAGATTTTTGCACATAAATTAAAAAATCATTTAATTTTTTAATTTTTCAATACAAAACATATTTTATCATCAATTCCAAAATAATTCAACCAATCAAAAAACAATTTGCAAAATTTAAACAGTCAAAATAACAAAAATACAATTAATTTTTGCATAAAAATATGAAAACATCAAATAAAATGAAACAAAAAACTTTCTTTAAAATATCATATATAATGAAACGGAGAAAGTAATTCTTTAAAAGCGTATAATTATTTTGTATATATTTTTTAACAAAAAGTAACTCATTGTTCATTTTAATATTTTACTCATTAATCAAGAAACACATTTAATTGCAGGGAAAGAGAATATGAATGAACGCCAAGGATTAGTCTTTCTAAGTTTTGCTTTTGAGAGGACTCTGCTAGTTAGTACTCTCTCAGTATCATAATATATGATGTTTTAGAAAATTTTTTTTATCAAATTAGTTGATGTTTTCATTTTTCTATACAAAAATTAAATATTTTTAGCTTTTGTGACTTTTTGAATTATGCAGTATTTTATGTGATTAGTTGAATTAATGTTGTTTAAATAATAAATACTCCTTCTGTAACATTTTAAATGATTTTTAAGGATGTTACAAATAGATTAAGAAAACTTTAAATTTTTTAGTTTTTCTACATTAAAATATCATTTATCATTCAATTAAATATAATTCAACTAATAGTAAATCAAACTGCAAAATACAAATAGTCAAAATAAATAAAAATGCATTTAATTTTGTCTTAAAAACTCAAAAAATCATCTAATTTGATAAAAAAAAACCTCTAGAAAAATCATCTAATTTGATACAGAGGGAGTAGGTTATTAATATATTAATACACAAAAAATTACATTCTTTATTGAGTTTCTTAATTGTTGTGTCATTACCTTAAAAATCATGTATTGTGATACAGAGGGAGTATTTATTAAGTTGTTCATGCCATTTCAATGTGACTGATTGTCTTACTTATAGATCGATCATTCGACTGCGATGCGGCAAATTGATAGTGGTTTTTAGGCTTTTTCCAAATACTCCATCCGTTTCAAAATAGTTATTATTTTAGCCTTAAATTTTTGTTTCATATTATTTGTCAGTTTGCAATTTCAGTGCACATTTATGATCAATTTTTCTAGTTTTATCCCTACTTTAAAACTTATTAATTATTCATATAACAAATAAAATATTGTATTAGTTAGATACAAAAGAGACTTTTAATGTGTTTTTTTAATCGGTGTGAAAAGTTCTTAACAATTATTTTGAAACGAGCGACTAGATTTCAAAGGAGTATATATTGATTGGGCTTTCAATTGTATCTTGTATTGTTGGCCTTTAGGCTTTTCTTTAAATGGATGATAGCGACAAAAAAAAGTCAAATTGCGAAGTTAAAAGAAGGGAAAAAACTAATAAAATCTTTAAAAGTGAAATCCCAGACAATCATTAGTGATTTTAGTTGGAAACAGTAGAATCGAAAACCACGGAGGAACTTATCCTCATGATCTTTTATCTAGAGAAAAATCATTTGATTAACAATTTTAGTACCCTAATACTAGTTACCTTCTTTAATACTATCGATTCATACACTCGAATTCAAAAATGTATAGTATCATAATGTATTTTTTTTGACAAAATGTAACTTTGTTAATGTCGATCATGTGTAAGATGTTACAAGCATTAACATATGGTCATTTTAATACATAAAATTAATTTGTCTTGTTAATATTTTATTGAATATAGTATTAAATAAAAAAGTTGTTTAAGTAAATGACACCTTTTAAAAAAAAAATTATTACGCTCCATAACAACGAGAAAATTATTAGTACCCAAGATACATCTAAGGTACACCAAACACGCATTTACGTACACCAAACATCGTACATTATGTGCTATACAAGATACGTATACCAAACATCGTACATTGGTTGTTGAAGATACATACAAGATAAACCAATATAAGTACGCGTATCATACATAGGTAGCTATTAAGGGGGTACATACAAGGTACACGGACCTTCTAAATGCTTGTGGTGTATGTACCTTCCTTCTATGTACCATGTATGCTATATTGTGAAATAATTTTTATGGATGCTATAGAGCATAGTTAATTTACAAAAATTGATGTGGAAAAAAATCTCCCTAAATAAAATTTGGTCTTTTCTGGTTAATCTATTGCTATGGCGTTCCATGCTGGAGTAGTGCCATTTTCCAATTTTTTTTTTTACTTTTTTTCATGGAAACCACCGTGTTTTTCCTTTTAACAGTCTTCGAAAATGGTCTTCTTCCATCTGATTTCAACGGCGAAATTCAACAAAACCCTAACTGAAAAACCTAGATACGCTAAGGTGACAAGGTATGCGGTGGGTATTTGTTGTTTCTTTCCCCTTTTGTTGTAGATGTGGATATATCGTGGATTTTGGTTCGTATTTTTTAGTTTTGTGATATACATTACAACTTAACAATTTCAAGTATGGTTTTCATAGGTTTTATCAAATATTTCTATTGATTTTGGTATTTTATTGGCTTTTTAGTGCTTTTGTAGTTTTGAGAGGCTTTCTAGGATCTTGAAGCAATTTCAATAAAAAATAGGCAAAACAAGCAATTTGGAGATTATATATTTTTTATCGTCAAATGTTTAGCATATGATAAAGACATTCCCACCATTGGATCAAGTTCAAACTTTATCATAAGATATGTGGGAGTGTTAGTGAAACAACCCAATTTTTTTTTTTTTTTTTTTTTTTTTTTTTTTACGATAAACGAGAATTAGTATTCCCATAAATACTAATTCTCCAAAACAATTTAGCACAACAATGTAATAGTTAAAAAAAAAAGACAGCAGTTTAACACAAACAACAAACAGCGTCAGAACGAAAACAGGAAGTAAATAAACACACAATGACGAGACCCTAGATCATCTCCTCTTCATAGCCGGATTCCACGATCACACTTTGTCTTTACCTGCATCACATGGTTATAAGAGATGCGTGAGTATTATCATAAATACCTAGTGGTACGATCATCCCATCTACTTGGCTAGATGCACGGGTAATGGATACCAAACGGTCAAACAAGCAAAAAGTCCACGAAAAGTCAACCCTAAAAGTCAACGCAAGTCAACCACAAACCACGATACCTACGTTGATCTCAACACTAAAAACGCCCCAAACAAGCATTAATCGATCAACAGTCAACACGAAAAGTCAACCCCGAAAACTCAACACAAAAAGTCAACCCCGAAAGTCAACGCAAGTCAACCACAAACCACGATATCTACGTTGATCTCAACACTAAAAATGCCCCAAACAAGCATTAATCGATCAACAATTCAACTCAATTCGCAATCAAACGCACCAACTACCCGTAAAAGCCATAGTCACGCACTCACCTGTTTTGCGACTAGAATAACTTCCGACTCACTGGACCAAATCGCAAACGGAAAACGGTTCTGGAAACTAGACACCAACAGCTTTCCAACACCGTATCGCAAGACTCCTAACTCCAAACAGTTCGCCGGAAAATCGTCCCGAAAACAGCAACTCCGGACGAAACCGCAGCAAATTGCAGAAAAACTGCACGAACTACCCAAGTTCAAAGGACCATAACTCAACGAATAATTAACCAAATCACGGTATAAAACCTGTTATAGAAACTAGACATCTAGAGCTTTACAGAGATGTATAGAATGTAACCTAACTCTAAGCAGTTCGATGGGAAAATTAGCTCGTAAACTCGATGATCAGAACTGAGAACAAATATTTTAGAAACGACACACTAACTTCAAAAGCACACAGAGAACGGAGGTCACCTCTGAATAAACCGAAATCGGTGTCTGTGGAAAGCTAAGACTCAGAGCTTTCCAATGACATCTTGCTTGCCTCCTGGGTCCTTACAAAACGACAGAAATCGTCCAAGGAAGTGGACTGATCGCAGAAGAGATGCTGCAGAAACATCTCTCAGTACAACGGCCATAACTCCTAGAATACTCAACCAAAAGACAAGCGGTTTCTTCCTAAATCAAGCTAAGAGAGCGAAGAACTTACCCTCAAAATTAGAGACCGAAACGAGCAGAATTCCCTGGCCGTTCGTCTCTTTTAAAAATCCGGCTGAAACTCTCCTTCTCCTCTCTTTCTCTTCTCCTCTCTCTTTCCTCTTCTTCCTCTCTTTCTCACGCTCTCTCTCTCTCAGCTTTCTAACTCTGCTGCTCATTTAATAACTCAACTTTTTCCACAAAACAAGGATCCCTAAAACAAGGGTTCTTGTTTTCTCCTTTTGACTTTAGTAAACATTAAAAAAAACAACTCGGGTTTTCAACCAAAACAACTCGGGTTTTCCAGTCAAAACCCGTCTAACCGAGCGATTAAAAACTTAATCCGCTAGTTCAAATCGAGCTGGTATCGATCGACACCGGAACCAAAAATACATAATTGGTTCGCGAGCGTTACAGTTAGATTTTATTTCCATTTCAGATCATGCAGATCCAACTGTGCGATCTCACGTAATGTTCTAAGTACTAAAGACTGATCAATCTAGATTCTAGGAGAAACAAGCAGAGGCATTGAAAACTTGATTGATCGATAATCACCAAGTGATTGATTGATTGCTCATCCGCATATTTGGCTTGGTTTTGATATTCATATAAGATCGATCAGTCAATCCCCTAGGACAATGGATCGGTCAGCCTCCGAAAAATGGATAATTTCTATATTCAACGTTATCATCTAAATCTTTGGAAATATCCTCGTGACTGACTTAACCTACTATATAAACACGTAATAGCCGCATATTTTCAAGCCTTAGAGAGTCACAATTTATCGAGTTTTATTCATTCTATATATAAGCATTTTGAGTCTTTTTTGCTTATGGGATTTATTCATTCTACTTTTATTATGGTTTCTCTTTCCATGATTGATTAGTTTGATTGTTGGTTTAAGGATTTTAGAAAAAGTATTTTCATGGGTCGGTAAATAAAAATTGTCTATGCTTTTATCTACTACATAGTATTTGTCTGGCCGACTTGTGAATGATTTTAGACTAGTTATTACTTGCACATTACCTCATTAACCAGTTACAACTAGTACTAGACAAGCTTAGCGCCATAGCTTGCGTGAGTTATGAAGTTAGGTTAAAATATTGAACCTTGATCTATATACTGCATATTTATTTATCTATTTGCATGCGAGAGTTGAGTTCTTAACTGTTTAGATATAGTTCTTTAATGCTTCCAAAGTAGAATAATTAAATTATCAAGTGTATTTGAGTTATGAATCATACTCTTAATTTACATACCTAAACACTTGAGAATATTAAATTACGAATCATGGAAATTTCCATGATGCCCAACGTTTGTTTTAATTAATTTATTACCGTTTGTTGCACTTAATTTCAGTGAAACATTCCAGTCTTCAGTATATTCAACCCTAAAGTATTATAATTGTCTATTATGTAATTTCAGCCATTATAAACATCTTTTGGTCCTTTCATCATGGGTTTGTTGCTCTTTAGATGACTTCTTCTCAGTCTTTGCTTTAGATATGGCTGATTTCAATTTCGACAAAAGCAGACCTTTGATAAGATTCTTTCTCCGCCTTAGATATGGAAGACGTCACCATCGTTTGTTAGGATCTTAAACTCGAATCACACTTAGACAAGTTAATTGTTCACGGATCAAACACAAATATAAATGTAAATCGACCCACAAAAACTTTGTTCACCCAGTTCCATTTTGGTACTTATGGGAAGGGGATCTCTTGCCCCTCAATTTCACTATCGATCAAAGGTTTACACAACCCTCTAACCGAGGCTTACTTTGTGTTTAGGTACAAGCAATAGGAAAATAAGACGAAGAAAAACCAAAGAAACTCTATCTCCCAAAGACATGGCTAGAACTTAGCTTTGCCCAAGGTTTCTTCTCTGCCGATCTCTCTATAAACTCTCTCAACTCTTGTCTCTATTGTATTAGGTTAGGGTTCCTATGAATGTCTTCAGCCTTTATATATCAAGGTATCTATCTTAGGAATCAAACCATCACCGACTTGTACTACGGCTTGTCAACGGACATGGGCTTGAACACATCATGGGCTATTTTATACATAACCATGATGGATTTAATTGCGTTTTGGAGTGTTTCTTCGTTTTTGTCACCTCGGTGACTCTGCTACATCAAAGCAGTATTAAAGAGTTTGGGTGATCTCAAATAAGGGTTGTTTTTTATAAATATTATGTGACAGTTTATTTTCATGGATCTCCTCTGGCATTCGACTCCATGAGCAACTGTTTGTAGCTTAGGCTTTTTCTACATTTATGTACTTTTGTTAATCACTAGCTCATAAAATATTGGATTGTTAATCACTAATATTCCAAATAAATATATATCTATATATATATATAATAAAATATGTTGAATATGTGTATTGTTGTAAAAGAGTTGAATAATACGTGGTAAGAATAAGTTAGGTTAAAGTTAGATAAGATAAATAAATATCTAAAGAATATGTTATATAATACTCCTTAGGTTTTATACTATAAATACGAGGCTTGGGTAAGAGTTGCAAGCCAAGCCAAATGTAAGAAAAAAGGGTGAGAGTATTTGTATTATTTTGAGTGTTATTATTAATAAGCTTCCCCTTTGTTTATACAACTTTGCTTCCTTAATACTTCGCCTCATATCGATTTGATCATAAAACCTCATTTGTGGTTGTACTTACTATGTGTTTGTAAATTTGGTAACAGAGACTTGGTAGTCTAAAGTTGAAAATCTTATTTTTCTGAGGATTTTTAATGTTAGTGAAGTTTTCTTCTATTATAAGCTCTATGGAAAGTATTCTCTGTGGTTGTCACTTAGTGGATCCTCCACATTATAAGTTCATTAAGCTAAGAGAAAAATATTATAAAATAATGTTCGTGAGGTTAAAAAAGCACATGGAACTTTGAGACTCTAGATAAAATTATTGTCTCGGTTATGTAGCAAATACCTCATGGATGATTTCTCCATGTTCTTAGCCCCAAAGAGAAAAATAAGAAAGTCATGGATTATTATGCCCAAAAGAATAGATAAGAACTAAAATATTTTGTCTTTGTCTCAGTATACACATGGAAAGTACATATCTTCTTCTTTGTCAACCATCTTTTAGAAAATCAGCATCTAGTAAAATAGACTATCTATATGAAGTAGAATACGTGAGCGATGATAGTAAAGTTTCTATCACCCAACTACCCATTCTCAATCCATATAACGACTTTACAAAACCAAACTCCACCCTACCAAAAGTCATAAAACATGTGTTTAACCCTAAGAAGCACACTAGAAAAGAACTCGTTCTAGCATCACAGTTAGAACAACACTTGGCGCCAACACCTAAAATTGCAAATGATCCCTCTCCGGCTCAACAAGGGGATGATTCACCAGTGGAAATCTCAAGACTTTGCTCATCTCCACTACGGAGCAATAAGGCTGGTGTTAACTCTTTATAGAAGAAAGGGTTTACCAGTGGTACCGAGAGTCGTTCTTCTCGACACCAGATACAGAAAATACCAACATGTATACATAGCCACTCTACAAAGAACTTTAAATGCGGGCACAGTTTTCGTCACCCTCTACCCAAATTTCAACATAGTGGGTGATGACCCTCAAATCTACCAAAACATGCAAATCCAGTTTCAAATTACAAGCGTTCTTTAAGTTGGAAACACATATGCAGCAACGCTCCACCATCAGATGGCGTATAGGGTGCAAAATCATACCATGGATTTAAGTCTTCCACGTGGCACTAAAGACGCATTGCTCATACAACTAGAGTCACAACACAGTCCATCATGCATCAAGCTATTCCTAGAGTCATGGGTGACCAATTATGAAAAACTTCATGAAAACAGCACTCCAATACAATCTATAGACTCCTCCATCCACCTCAGAAAAGACGGAGCCATACAAATAGATTTCAAACAACAAAAGCAGTGATAGGTCACGACCCACAATTTTTGTACTGAGATCAATACAATCTCTCCATCCGAATAAACTCCAATTGTAGAAGATCCATACTTACCAAGAGTCTCAATCGAATCCTTCAACTCCCTTGGAGATCCTATTTACTCATTCAAGGACGCAACATGTCATAAATTCTTTGATATATGTGACTGCTCAAAATGCTTGATGAATGACTCGGATGAAGAATATACTCCAAAATAAAGGAGACAAAGAAGAATGTCATCCCAACAAAGCCTAAAAGAACGATATGAATCATGATACCCACAAGTCGGCCTTCTCGGAGTTCCCAGTGGAAAGAGTTTTGAATATTACGTTTTGTATTCAAATCAATCAGCTCCAACAACTCCTGATCAAGAAGATATCGGTACTTGTTATATGTTTTGACCAACATCCTCTCAAGGATCGATCTTTACATCCAAATTTGAACAAGGAAACATAAAGCATTCATGGAAGATCAAGAATCCGAACACAAAAAATCCAGATGGCTCGATAGTGCAGCTGAAGCAACCCTAAATTTGCAAGCAGAAAACGCGGTGGCCCAAAACCATCTCTTGACTCAGATAGACAGAAAAGTGTCGATCTTAGATCTTTCACACAAAAACCACCTTTTACCTTGGACAACAATCTTTCATCTCTACCCTATGGAGATCCTTAACCCCATCAAAGATGAGATTGCCAAAACCTTTTGTGCCACCTCTCACTCAGAATTCTTAGCCAAATGCTCTTCAGCTCTTTGGAATAACCCAGACTTCTTCATCTCTTTACCTTTCAATAAAAATAAAGATGTCAACCCAACCAAGGCAAGCCACCCAGGAATGAATCCAGATCATTGCACAATCTTGCGTTTGAAGAGGTAAACCAACTCCAGAAGGAAGATCTTATTGAGAAATCTATTTCACCATGGACATGTGAAACTTTCTATGTTAACAAGAGAGCATAACAAGTTTGAGAAAATTAAGATTAGTTATCAACTATCAACCATTTTCTCCATTTTCTCGCCGATGACAAGTTTCTTTTACCAGAGCGAGAAGTCTTATTTCAAATACTTCCTCAAGTCCAGCTTTTCTCTAAATTCGACTTAAGAGCAGGATTCCGGCAGCTTGGAATCAAATCAGACCTAAAACGGGTTTTTTTATACCAGATTGCCACTACCAGTGGCAGGTTATGCCATTTGGGTTAAAAATCGCTCCTTCATTGTTCTAAAAATCTACGATCAAGATCTTCAAGCCGATCCTATCAAATGCGTTGGTGTATATCGCTGACATTCTCCTCAGACATTGATACCCACACCTAGCTACTCGCGAAGTTCCATGATATTATACAACAAAATGGTGTCATGGTTTATGAAAAGAAGATGGTCATTGGAGAAACTCAAATCGATTTTATTGGCATGCACATTTCAAAGGGACAATATCATCTCCAGCCCCATATTGCGACTCAGCTTGAATTCCCAGATGAAAATCTCTCGTCCAAGGAAGTCCATCAAGTCCTTGGAATTGTCAATTATATGGAGGATTTCATCCATGGCATGGCAAAACCCATATCAGTCCTTTAAGCACAACTCAAGAAAAGTGCCCAATCGAGCATATTCTTTCTCCAACTTCGGCACAAAAGCCAACATACACAATTGCAAGGCCATAGAGAATCGTTTCAATTCATTATTCTTCGTCCGAGGAGCATCAGAAACAATATTTACTACTGAATCCATCAGAACCTTGAAACCAATCTTTCCCAAAGGACAAGTCATCATTTTATCTTTTGTTATGTTCAGGTAATCACTCGTAAAAGAGCATTTTGAATTCCCGTACCTCACAAAAAAAGATACTCTCCATGATCCCATGGGATAAAAAATGCACTGAAGCATAGAGAAACTTAAAAGATTCTCGAAGACCCTTCCAACATTAAAGATCCCATCCAAAGGCAAAAGGATCTTATAAACAGATGCAAGTGACTGCTACTGGGGAGCTGTTCTCTTAGAAGAAGATGAAAAAGGAAAAGGAAAATGAAGCATTTGTGGATACAAAAGCGGCGTTTTCAAAGACAGTGAGAAGCATTATCACTCAACCTACAATGAGATACTTGCAATCAAACGAGGGATAGAGAGTTTAAGTTTCATCTGGTTGGCCAACATTTTTTCATACAGATGGATATGTCCTCGTTTCCAAAGATGATCCAGTTCAAACAAAAAGTCTTGCCACAGGCGCAACTATTGAGATGGGCAAGTTGGTTCTCACAATGGAAGTTTGATGTAAAACATATCAAGGAAAAGGACAACTTTCTCCCATATTTATTATCCAGGACTCGACGGCAAATCTCAACGATCATCCAAATGATTTACACTCTTAGTCTTGAGAATCCAACAGAAGATTCTTTGAGGGACATGATTGCAGCGATGCCACAAGGTCTACAAGAGAAAATGTTAGATACTGATCTGGTCTACAGAAGGGTGGAAACTCGTCACCGGTTCCTGAAGCTCTACATCCATAGGTATGGTTTAGACCTAAGTCCACTACTGGGGCTACCCTACCACCCGACATATCCTTTTCCCACATCCATAAAGATGAACCCAACTCACTATGGGAATTTTTCAAAAGAAGCATATCTCCTGATTTGATAAATGAATGATCTATGCACCATTAGTCTTATTCGACAAGTGTCAACTGGTTCAATATATAGCAAAGTGCATCATCAAAAGGAGTAAACCACACTACAAGCTACTGTATAAGTGGCTCACTCTGTACCACGATATGATATGGTGGTAAGAGCACAGGGTGGAGTAACAGTCTTTGTAACATTCAAAGCAATCAAGGAGCAAGTCCAAACAGAAAACGAAGTCATGGTTCAGAAGACATATGAAGCTCATATCCAGACAAGTTACAACGATAACGCGTTTGATGGAAGCAACTTTCACACAAGGACACCTGGATTGGCAACACTAAGTAACGTAGAATAACCCCAACCGGACCCCAACCTTTTTGTCCTTATACAGCACACTGGCATAACACGGATATTTTTTCAAACTATATTTTGTGGATTCCATCATGTCTGCTTAAAACTCTGTGTCGTCTTCCTCACTGTCAGAAAGCACTTTTGTCACGTAGATTTTATGGCCTGAAATATATCTTTTGATTTTGTACTTTGTGCCTTCAACTCGATATATCAGATTGTGCGGATCAGAATTCGGCTGCGCGTACTGATTATGGAAGCTTAGCAATATTTGTGTTATCTCTTCTACAAGCTCTTGTGGATATATATTCGTGTTGTGCCAGTGTGTTGTATAAGGACAAAGAAGCTGGGGTGCGGTTGGGATTCTAGGGTTACCAATCTACGTGTCCTTGTGTGAAAGTTGCTTCCGTCAAGTGCGTTGTCGTTGTAACTTGTCTGGATATGAGTTTCATATGTCTTATGAACCATGACTCTATTTTCTGTTTGGATTTGCTCTTTGATTGCTTTGAATGTTACAAAGACTGACTCCATCATGTGCTCGAATATTTTCTTGCCACCATGCCACATCGTGGAACAGAGTGAACCACTTATACAATAGCTTGTAGTGTGGTTTACTCCTTTTGATGTTGCAGTTTGCTAGGTATCGAATCAGTTGACACTTGTCGAATAAGACTCCAATGGTGTATAGATCATTCATATATCAAAGCTGAAGATATGCTTTTTTTTTGGAAAATTCCCATAGTGACTTGGGTTCATCTCTATGGTTGTGAGAAAAGGATATGTCGGGTGGTAGGATAGCTCCAGTAGTGGACTTAGGTCTAGATTATACCTATGGATGTAAAGCTTCAGGAACCCGTGAAGAGTTTCGACCTCTCTGTAGACTAGATCAATATCTAACATTTTCTCTTTTAGACCTTGTGCCATCGTTGCAATATTTTCCCTCAAAGACTCTTATGTTGGATTCTCAGGACATAGAGTGTAGATCATTGAGATGATCGTTGAGATTTACCGTCAAGTCCTCGATAAGAATATGGGAGAAAATTATTATTTTTCTTGATATTTTTTACATCAAACTTCTATTGTGAGAACCAACTTGCCCATCTCAGTAGTTGCGCCTGTGGCAAGACCTTTTGTTTTACTGCCCTTCTTCCATGTCAAAGCAGTGTTCCTCAGAGAGAGCAAATGATGCGCAAAGAGAGCCCCCAAGTTAGTGTCAACTGGAATCTGGGGCTCCGCATTAATGTCGGCCCAAAGAGCATAGTACAACATCACAAGCTCAACCTGCCTCATCTTCCCTGGCTCGCCTTTACACAAGAGTGTGCGAGCTAAGAGACCTGTCAAATAGCGCAGGACTGGGTGTCTGATATCGGTTTGCGTGGACTCCTTAAGAGTCATAGACACCCGTCCCAAAACGTGCCTAGAAAGGTCTTGCGACAGTGAACTGTGCTGGGAGATGGAGAGAAGTGTGATCAGGGTTGAAATAAACCCTGTAAATGTCACACATAGAGGTCATGTAGCGCGTGTCTCGGATCATGAAAGTCAGAGTACCAGTCTGAGGACTCTCCACTACTCCATCTTGATAGTCAATCCGAACAGTGGCGAAGAACTGTCTCACCAAATCAGGGTACAAATTGTTGTGCTGAGTTGCCATGTTTCCTAGCTCGGCTGCTTGCAACAATTGCATGACCTCATCATATATCCCCAAAGCTCTCATAGCAGGAGCGTCTGCAACACGAGTTTGACCCACATCCACCTTCAACCATTCATTGTAGTAGAGGGAGTCATAATCATCCTATCTCTCAAGAGTAGGTCTCGTCTCAACCGTAGGGTTACCAAGCACCTCCTCTGAAAGATCATTCCATCTGCGCGTCCGGATCCTAACCCCCTCCGGTTTTGGCCAAGATCTTATGGAGTTGGTTTACCTCTTCAAGCGCAAGATTGTAATGATCTAGATTCATTCCTGGGTAGCTTGCCTTGGTTGGGTTGACGTCTTATTTTTCTTGAAAAGTAAAGAGATGAAGAAGTCTGGGTTTTCCCAAAGAGGTGAAGAGCATTTGGTTAAGAATTCTGAGTGAGAAGAGGCACAAGAGGTTTTGGCAATCTCATCTTTGTTGGGGTTAAGGATCTCCATAGGGTAGAGATAGGAGATTGTTGTCCAAGGTAAAAGGTGGTTTTTGTGTTTAAGGCCTTTTGGATGCCAAAATACTCTTTTAGGGTTGTGTAAGACATCAAATCCAAGTATAAATTATTTTCTCGGAAGATTAGACCCATATAATTAAGATTTAGTTATATATCATGTAAAAGGAGTTGGATATAGATAGGCTTATTGATGAGTGAGATGTGAAATATCTGGCTATTAGCTACTTTGAGTGCCACAGAGCATGATTCGCAATGAGAAGATGTGATTATATTCGACTTTATGATGGAAGATGCAGCTCCCGTGTCGAAGTAAGGTATGACTGGTATGGGCTTATCATATGTACTGGAGAAATTGTAGATCTTGGCATTCGGAGATGGTTGTGATATATATGTTAATCTCGCTCTAGTTGATTTTCTTCCTTGAAAATATCAAGCGTGTAGAGATCGAACACCATAAATTGACCATCTACATTATCTTCCTTAGTGTCAAATTCTTCAGTTTTTTTTCTAACGAACTATCTAGTTGTTTCATTCCCATTGCGAGGACAATGTCTTATGTTGGTTCATCATAATGGATTCGATATCTGAGTTGTCAATATCTTCAATCTGAGCTAAGTATCCCATGAGGTTGTCTCTTTTCTTCTTGTTTGGGCACTGTTTAGCATAGTGTCTTTGCTTCTTACAAATGTAGCATCTGTCTGATTTCTTGAAACCTCTTTGTTTCTTTTTTATAAAGAACTAGTTCCTCCTACCTAATAGCTGACGATACCTTTTCCGCCATTTGTTCTCGGGATTCTTAGATCTTTTATAGCTTGTGGAGTAGTCACACTTCTTTTTCCTGCATTTGATGGAGAGTTCTGGGCGATCACACACTTTTCCAAGGAGTTTTCTTTGCTCTTGTAATTGTTTAAAGAACTTTTGATGGTTGCATAATTTCTCCAGAGCTGCAAGTGACATTTGGTATATTTCTGCCAACAATGCTTGGTTAAGGACCATGTTCTTAAGTGATAATATCCTTGAAGTCTCATTTCCATGTGGGTCTGGAAGTAAGTTCATGTAAGCTTGTTTGAGGTTGATATCATTATCCCAGTAAGAGCATAAAATCTATTAACATTATTTCGTAATGCTTCTCTATATCATTTATCTTGTAGGAGCAACATCTCATGCTTAGATATTCTTCTCTTGCCTGAATGGTGTAGTGATTGCATATACCAAGATATTCGTTCTGAATATGTCCAATCAAGGCGTCTACTTACGGTGATTGGCGTATTTGCATTTGTCAGTACTGTCCAAGACTGGTCTATCATTGACTGAGGCGACCATGGAATTTTGAGACCATCTTGTCAACGAATGTAGGAAGAGTAGCTCATGAATTAAGCAATTGCTCAGTAAGCCATGCATGCATCTCGTAGATTTTGTCTCTCCATTATGCCACTGAAATATTGTAAAAAAAAAACCCCTTATGTGATTAAGTGTAGGTCTTTGGACTCCAATCTGGTAGGGGTTGGTAAGAAGGAGGATGCGCCAAAGTAGCTCGGGTCTTGGAAAAAGGAGAGAGGTTGTGTTTGGACCATATGAGGTTGGTTATAAATTGGATAGGGCGTAAAGATATCATATGGGAATTGGGCTTGGGCTTTTGGCTGGTTTTGTAAGGAATTTAGCTGCGCTCTAAGGTTTTTTAGCTCTGACTCTTTTTTATGCATGAGGGGAGAGGTTATGGAAACCGTAGTTGCTAGGTGGAAGAGTTCATGGTGGAGGGAGGATATATTTTTGTTGATTTCTCTAACAGAAAGATCTAAGATCGACATTATTCTGTCTACCTGACTCAAGAGATGGATTTGGGCCACCGCGTTTTCTATTTGCAATTTAGGGTTGCTTCAGCTGCACTAATCTGCACTATCGAGCTGTCTGGATTTTTTGTGTTTGGTTTCTTGATCTTCCATGAATGCTTTATGTTTCCTTGTTCAAATTCTTTGGATGGAAATATCGATCCTTGAGAGGATGTTGGTCCAAACATATAACAAGTACCGATATATTCTTGATCAGGAGTTGTCGGATCTGATTGATTTGAATACAAAACGTAGTATTCAAAATTATTTCCACTGGGAACTCCGAGAAAGCCGACTTGTGGGTCACCTGATTCATATCGCTCTTTTAGCCTTTGTTGAGATGACTTTCTTCTTTGTCTCCTTCGTTTTGGAGTATCTTTTCATCTGAGTCATTCATCAGGCATTTTGAGTAGTCACATATATCAAAGAATTTGTGACATGTTGCGTCCTCGAATAAGCAAATAGGATCTCCAAGGGAGTCGAAGGATTTGTTTGGGATTCCTGGTAAGTATGGATCTTCTACAATTGGAGTTTTTTCGGATCGAGAGATTGTATTAATCTCAGTATAAAAGGTTGTGGGTCGTGACCTATCACTATCTTTGTTGTTTGAATTATATCTGAATGGCTCCATCTTTTCTTCTGTGGATGGAGGAGTCTACAGATTATATTGGAGTGTTGCTTTCATGAAGTTTTCATAATCGGTCACCCATGACTCTAGGAGTAGCTTGATCAACTCATCTCTAGGAATTTGCCTTGGAATATGGATACATGATGGACTGTGTTTGACTCTAGTTGTATGAGCAGTGCGTCTTCAATGCCACGTGGGAGACTTAAATCCATGGCATGCTTTTGCACCTTATACGCCATCTGATGGTGGATCGTTGCTGCATATGTGTTTCCAACTTCAAGAACGCCAATTTGAAGCTGGATTTGCATGTTTTGGTAGATTTGAGGGTCACCAACCGCTATGTTGAAATTTGGGAAGAGGGTAACGAAAATTGTGCCCGTATTTAAAGTTGTTTGTAGAGTGGCTATGCAAACATGTTGGTATTCTCTATATCTGGTGTCGAGAAGAACGACTCTCGCTACAACTGGTAAACCCTTTCTTCCACGAAGAGTTAACGCCAGCCTTATTGCTCCGTAGTAGAGATGAGTGAAGCCTTGAGATTTTCACTCATGAATCATCCCCTCGTTGAACAGGAGAGGGATCATTTGTTCCATTTCAGTTGCTGGCACCAAGTGTTATTCTAACTGTGAGGCTCAAACGAGCTTTTTTTGTGGTGTGCTTGTTAGGGTTAAAGACATGTTTTATAACTTTTAGAAGGGTGGAGTTTGGTTTTGTAAAGGCTTTATATGGATTGAGAAGGGGTAGTTGGGTGATAGGAACTTTACTATCCTCGCTCACATATTCTACTTCATATAGATAGTCTATTTTACTAGAGGCTGATTTTCTAAAAGATGGTTGACGAGGAAGAAGAGATGTACTTTCCATGTGTATATTGAGACCATAGACCAAGAAGAAATACTTGAGTTCTTATCTATTATTTTGGGCATAATAATCTATGAGTTTTTTATTTTTTTCTTTAGGGCTAAGAATATGGAGAAAGAATCCATGAGGCATTTGCTACATAACCGAGATAATAACTTCATCTAAAGTCTCAAGTTCTATGTGCTTTTTAACCTCACGAACATTTTTTCTATAATCTTTCTTCTCTTAGCTTAATGAATTTCTGATGTGGAGGATCCACTAAGTGACAACCACAGAGAATATTTTCCATAGATCTTATGATAGAAGAAAACTTCACTGACATTATAAATCCTCAGAAAGATAAAAATTTCAAGTTTAGACTACTAAGTCTGTGATATCAAATTTACAAACACATAGTAGATACAACTACGAAGGAGGTGTTTAGGATCAAATGGATATGAGGACTAAGTATTAAGGAAGCAAAGTTGTATAAACAAAAAGGAAGCTTTATTTAATAATAACACTCAAAAGGATTACATATACTCTCACCTTTTTCTCTTACATTTGGCTTGGCTTACAACTCTTATCCAGGTTTTGTACACAAAACCTAAAGAATATTACATAGCATATTTGTTAGATATTTATTCATCTTATCTAACTTTTACCTAACGTATTGAGGAATTCCTTAGGATACTACACTTTGAAGTTTTGTATCCAAAAGTACCACCAATTTTCAAATGTTCCACAAATACCACAATTTTTCAAATCTTCCACAAATACCATAAACATAAAATTGATTTTCAAAACTTTATAATTTAAATTTTTAGGTTTGGGTTAATAATTGTAGAATTAGGTATAATTTTAGAAGATAGGGTTTGGATTTAGGATTTAGAGGTTAGTTTTGAATGTTAAAGTTAACTTTAGTTTTGTGGTATTTGTGGAATATTTTTTTTTTGAATTACCAAGAGGTTCGGGGCCGAACTCCGTAATCCCACAGACCCGAAACCACAGCATGTAATATAAGTCCACAGCATGTAATATAAGTTTTGTCCCAAATACCACTCGAACCAATGACCACTATCTTTTGCCTAAGATCTTAACTATTAAAGCTATTGGCTCTTGATTTGAAAATTGTTAATATTTGTGGAACATTTGAAAAATGTGATACTTTTCGAAATAAAACTTTAAAATATGGTATTTCTGAGAATTGCCCTATGTTTACTACACACTTATTCAACTCTTTTACAACCATACATATATTCAAGATACTTTATGGCATACTTTATTATTTATTTATATATAGTTATATTTTTTAGATGAAAGAAATAAAATAGAATATCTTCCCAAACTGAAACACATTTTTTCTATCAATACAAAGAAAAGGTGACAATCGGTATTAATTTCAACTTTCTCGTCGAAAAAAGGCTAAATCCTCAGAAAGATAAAAATTTCAAGTTTAGACTACTAAGTCTGTGATATCAAATTTACAAACACATAGTAGATACAACTACGAAGGAGGTGTTTAGGATCAAATGGATATGAGGACTAAGTATTAAGGAAGCAAAGTTGTATAAACAAAAAGGAAGCTTTATTTAATAATAACACTCAAAAGGATTACATATACTCTCACCTTTTTCTCTTACATTTGGCTTGGCTTACAACTCTTATCCAGGTTTTGTGTACAAAACCTAAAGAATATTACATAGCATATTTGTTAGATATTTATTCATCTTATCTAACTTTTACCTAACGTATTGAGGAATTCCTTAGGATACTACACTTTGAAGTTTTGTATCCAAAAGTACCACCAATTTTCAAATATTCCACAAATACCACAATTTTTCAAATCTTCCACAAATACCATAAACATAAAATTGATTTTCAAAACTTTATAATTTAAATTTTTAGGTTTGGGTTAATAATTGTAGAATTAGGTATAATTTTAGAAGATAGGGTTTGGATTTAGGATTTAGAGGTTAGTTTTGAATGTTAAAGTTAATTTTAGTTTTGTGGTATTTGTGGAATATTTTTTTTTTGAATTACCAAGCTGTTCGGGGCCGAACTCCGTAATCCCACAGACCCGAAACCACAGCATGTAATATAAGTCCACAGCATGTAATATAAGTTTTGTCCCAAATACCACTCGAACCAATGACCACTATCTTTTGCCTAAGATCTTAACTATTAAAGCTATTGGCTCTTGATTTGAAAATTGTTAATATTTGTGGAACATTTGAAAAATGTGATACTTTTCGAAATAAAACTTTAAAATATGGTATTTCTGAGAATTGCCCTATGTTTACTACACACTTATTCAACTCTTTTACAACCATACATATATTCAAGATACTTTATGGCATACTTTATTATTTATTTATATATAGTTATATTTTTTAGATGAAAGAAATAAAATAGAATATCTTCCCAAACTGAAACACATTTTTTCTATCAATACAAAGAAAAGGTGACAATCGGTATTAATTTCAACTTTCTCGTCGAAAAAAGGCTAAATCCTCAGAAAGATAAAAATTTCAAGTTTAGACTACTAAGTCTGTGATATCAAATTTACAAACACATAGTAGATACAACTACGAAGGAGGTGTTTAGGATCAAATGGATATGAGGACTAAGTATTAAGGAAGCAAAGTTGTATAAACAAAAAGGAAGCTTTATTTAATAATAACACTCAAAAGGATTACATATACTCTCACCTTTTTCTCTTACATTTGGCTTGGCTTACAACTCTTATCCAGGTTTTGTGTACAAAACCTAAAGAATATTACATAGCATATTTGTTAGATATTTATTCATCTTATCTAACTTTTACCTAACGTATTGAGGAATTCCTTAGGATACTACACTTTGAAGTTTTGTATCCAAAAGTACCACCAATTTTCAAATATTCCACAAATACCACAATTTTTCAAATCTTCCACAAATACCATAAACATAAAATTGATTTTCAAAACTTTATAATTTAAATTTTTAGGTTTGGGTTAATAATTGTAGAATTAGGTATAATTTTAGAAGATAGGGTTTGGATTTAGGATTTAGAGGTTAGTTTTGAATGTTAAAGTTAATTTTAGTTTTGTGGTATTTGTGGAATATTTTTTTTTTGAATTACCAAGATGTTCGGGGCCGAACTCCGTAATCCCACAGACCCGAAACCACAGCATGTAATATAAGTCCACAGCATGTAATATAAGTTTTGTCCCAAATACCACTCGAACCAATGACCACTATCTTTTGCCTAAGATCTTAACTATTAAAGCTATTGGCTCTTGATTTGAAAATTGTTAATATTTGTGGAACATTTGAAAAATGTGATACTTTTCGAAATAAAACTTTAAAATATGGTATTTCTGAGAATTGCCCTATGTTTACTACACACTTATTCAACTCTTTTACAACCATACATATATTCAAGATACTTTATGGCATACTTTATTATTTATTTATATATAGTTATATTTTTTAGATGAAAGAAATAAAATAGAATATCTTCCCAAACTGAAACACAAATTTTCTATCAATACAAAGAAAAGGTGACAATCGGTATTAATTTCAACTTTCTCGTCGAAAAAAGGCTACTTCCCCCCCCCCCCAAAACGACAGAGCAATATTTACCTAAAGAAACTAGAGCTAGATTCCAACCTAAAAAGGAAGAACTAGAACTTAAATTTACATTGTAGAGACAAGTTTGGTTAGTCCATATGGTGAAATCCATTAATCTCAAAAACAAAAAAAGGACAACAATGTGGTATGACACATGCAACACATACAGGGGAGGGCGTAAGTAAGAATGTTGTTTATCAATTAATATTTAATATCATATCTAAGAGAGACCCAAAAATGACATTATGAAGAAGGAAGATTGAGTTCTTACCATTTTGGGGAATAAATGCACACTCATTGCCCTTCTTCAATGTTATTTTGTGGTCTTCTTGAGGAGTAATACTTTGTATACTAATTACACAGAAAAACCTCTGAATCCTCATTTCATCTCCTTGCTCTTTTGTCCAAGTCAAATCTCTTCCTATATCTTTCTCAGCTATTGCGAATTCAGGGGGAGTGTGGGCATTCCTTTCGCGTGTTGGCTCTCCATTTCCAGTAGCATTAACGATTTTTGCCTCTGATATCTGTTTCTCTTTGCTGCAAGCGCTGCGCGACACATACAAAGAGAGGAGGATAAAGAGAGATCAAGATTCAAGAATGTTCTCAATCTTCTTCAACAACGTAAGAATTTTGCGGATTTTTTACTCACATGTTAGATCGTGAGGAGGGGCAAAGTCGTAATCGTGTCTTCCTCTCCAGATGCAGCACAAGTAAATGACCAAGAGCACAAGAATGAATATCACCACACAAGATATGGCTATGGCTATTTTACCCCCTTTGGATAAGTGGCCGTTCTCCCATAACAGAGGACACGAAGGAAGAGCAGGTACACCGCATAATCCTTTGTTATCCGAGAGACTGTAAAAAAACATGGAGATCATTGTAGTTGACTGCAAGCTTAATAGATCCAAGAACAAAGCCAGGGATAATGAAAAGGAATGTAAATTTGCCATTGATAGAACAGATAGAGACTATTATATGTGGCCTTTAAAATTAACATACTCGATAGTGCCACCATGAACACCAACTGAATAAACTTCCTCTGGTACCTTTCCTTGCAATTCGTTACCATTCAAAAGCCTGACACATCATAAACATATCAGTTAGGGTTTGTGTTAGTATTGTGCATACTATACTTATTATTCATCTTAAAAGAAAAAGGCCAATCTAGTTCTTTTAATTTGAATCGATATTTCCCCATGTGCATCTCAATGAACAGTCGCCTGTTGTTCATATGGAGTGGAGAAAATAAGATAGAGAGAACAGTTTAGTTAAGATAATGATATGAAGCAGCTTCTTACACGAGCTTCAAGCTTGAGATGGACAGACTTTCAGGTATTTGTCCCGTCAGCTGGTTGTTTGACAAGTCACTGCAACCCAAATAGGTAAATAAGCACAAATGTACAGAGCCACATATTTCTTAAGGTAGTCTAAACCATCCTCACACTCCAATATCATTGTTTTATTGTCATCTGTTTTTGGGCTCAAATTAGTTAAATGTCATCTTAAATGATACATTTATCAGAAACTATCTACAATTTGAATCAGAAACAAGATACAAAATCTACGATAAAATTAGGCAACTTATCATCATCTGAGGTGTGTTCACTTACAGACTCACAAGGGATTTATGACCAAGACCTGAAGGTAGTGGACCAGTTAAGGAATTTGAACTCAAGTTCCTGCCGGCAAAACAAAAGAAAAATTCATAAATGCCTTTGCTCAGTGAATATGAGATAATCGAGCTAATTTGGGTCTCTAAAACAGAATCACTATGCAGACACATGAATCAACATGCATCCAATTGCATTAAATGAGCTATGAACTCTGAGATAAATATACCAAGTCAATAGTTGATACTTACAGGCTATTCAAATCTGTCAGCATACTAATTTGTTCACTGATAAATCCTTTTAAGCCTTGGGTTCCAAGGTCTCTGAAACAGGTAAAAAACAATCGAAGCAACTCCCACTTTAAGAAGTACACTATATAACAACACATTAACAATAAGAAAGTTTATAAAAAAAAAAACAATAAGAAAGTGCGACGCATGCATAAGAAATAATAAGCACCATACAAGCAATTACTATTTATGAAGTTAGTTTAAAAATTTATTCCAAGTAGTTGCTGGTAAACTTATGATAATACCAAGTTACAATTCCATATAAATAAAATAATTTGTAACACTTAATCTGCGACAGACGAACAAGGATGCATGTTCTAACCATGCGCTACGATACGACTAAAAAAAAAAAACTTTCCAAACCAACTACATTAGGTAATTTCTTTGCTCTTCTTTATATATCCGGTCTAATCAGAAGGCTATTCCTAGTGTGTGTATACACAATTTCCACCCATAACATGAGAATGAATAAGGCAAGCCAAGTCTAGTTACTGTGTGTATCAGTGAGACTCACATTTGGAAGATGACAAGAGCAGATCCTTGTGAGTTTGGCCGGCAAGCAACACCTTCCCAAGCATCCCAGCTAGTAGGAGCACAAGGATCACCATTCCAACCCATCCTATCAGGAACACGTAGTGAATCCTTCAATGCTTTCATAGCAGTCACTGCAAAACAAACAGAGTCAAAATATGCTCAAAGCTATATAATAGTCGACATTGAGTTCTTATAAAGTCTCGAATTCCAATCAAATCAAGAAAACGCATAATGTAATCCATCAAACAAGTTAGTATGCCTCACCTTGTTCAGGCACGGTGGCCATATCAGCAGGAACAATGGCATAATTCTCAAGCCCACTGATAATTGGTGCCCCCGAAATGGGCGAAAGTTTCACAGTCACAGTAGTACTGCTCAGATTCTTCACCGTATAGTTTAAGCTATACGCTGCAAATCCTCCGACCTCGCTGAATACATCAACCCTGCTCACATTGTTATCGTTCACCACCAGATCGAACACCCTTTGCCCAGCTTTCTTCACTGTAGAATCAATCTCAGCAAAATGGAACCATAGCAAGTAATCAAGCTTGGCATCAACTTCAAGCTCGTAAACCAGAGATCCACCTCCAGAGACTGTCACCGCCGTTTGATAAAGCTTCATCGGGAAATAATTCGGCGACTGATCCACTCCCTTGATTTTCTCCAGCGTCGTCAACGACCTAGCCACCGATCTCGAATCATCCGATCGAAAATCCTCGTCGGATTGCCACGACCGGCCGAAACTGTCGGTGTGGTTAGTGAAGCCAGGACCCCATTGATCTGAGCCACAAGAGAGCCTCCCGTAGTTAACCAGAAGAACATTCTGGCCAGTCCCATTGGCGTCATATGAGGAAGGATCGACTTGTAAGACTTCAAGGGAACCTACAATCGGAGGATCAGTAGCGATGCTGTAAAAGCACAAATCGAGCTCACCATCGCCGATAAAGGCAAAGAGATCAGAATAAGAGCCATCGCGAAGGAGATTCTCAGGCCAAGGAGATCTCCAGGAGAAAACAAGCGTTCCTTCGACGGAGACATCGAAGGACGGCGAATGAGACTTGCCGTCGTAGTTATCGTAAACGGTGAAAGTCCTGAGATAGTAACGACCAGGAGGAAGAGGAACGACGTAGCAATTCTTCTTGCCGAAGGAGAGAGGGAAATACCTGATGGTCTTCTCGGCGACGAGATGGAAACGAAGAGGCTCGGAGACGACGGCGGTGCTACCACCGGAGTAAAACCGATCGGGAAGCCATGTACGGTTGAAAACGTCAGTGGAACCTTCGGGACTACCACAGTCAATGAAGAAAGAAGTATCTGCAAAGAAGAAAAGAAACAAGAGAATTCAGTTCATCATTATCAGATCTAGACGGCGAGAGAGAGAGAGAGGCGTACTGAATGGAGAGGAGATAGAGACGGGAAGGAGGAGGAAGATGGAGGAAAGAGAGAGGAGGAAGGAGGGAGAGAAGGGCATTGTGGGAAATTAGATGAGTTAGGCAAATGAGAGTCTTTGCTGAGTAAAGGCAAGCATGTATGCACTGTGAATGATGGAATTTCCTAAACAAAACAAAAAAAAAAAGAGAGAGAGAGAAGAACGAAGGCGAGATTAGCGGTTGGAGAGAGATGAGTTTGGTCATTAAAAGACATTTACACAATACTTTGTTAACTAGGCTCACTTTTCTCCCCCTATATTTATCTATGGGTCGCTTTATTTCTCCTTTTCAATATTCTGTGTTGACTAATTTCTTGAATAAAAATCTGAATTTTTTTTTTGTTTTTTGTTTTTTGTATAATGCAGTGGAATACTATTAAGTATACACAGAGGAAACACGAGTAGATAAGGGTAGTGTTTAATTTTGTGAGTTGAGAGATATGAGGGAATAAACGAAAAATAGTTACGTGGTCAGTGAAAGAGAGAATTCTATACAGGTCATCGTGACGTGGCCACACAGCACTAGAAGACAAATATCCCCCCCCCCCCACCTAAAAAAATCACCGTAGAATCTTAACTAAAACCAACCAAACATTAACTGCTTTTTTTTTTTGGTTCAGTACAGAGAGTAGTTACATCTGAAATTGTGTGTTTATTATATATGGTAACCAAGTCAAACCGATGTTTAACTAAAACATAAATAAACCCTCTTTCTTTGTAATGGCGAGTTAATTAAGGCGAATTTGTGATCATGGCGCCCACTTTGTGTGTAATGAATTAGTAGTAGTTGAATGAATTAGTCAATTGCTAAATTACTCATATGTTTTAGAATGAGAATTGGAGTGAATTTTTTTGAAAGAGGATCGTGGTTAGGGGTTGGTTACAAAGTGAGTGAATGAGCGTCAGAAGACAACGCGCTCGGTGTAAATGTAAAATATTAAAGGGCTTCTATGAATCCGTCCGTGACTCCACCCTACTTGTCGTTTCCTTCACAGCACAATAATAAGAACAGACAAAACCCGGTCTAGTCCCGGTTTTCTCTGACGACCATTGACTTATGGCCTCGGAATCACTGGGGCCCATCGATTTAACACATACGGACCTTTTTGTTTGTTTGTTGTAAACTCCATCTTTACATTGTATTTGTTTACGTCAATTTGTTTTGCCATCTCAATCTTACCAAGTACCAATTGTTTTACATGATGCAAACGATAACACAAACGTTGTGTTCACGTTTAAATGGCCGAGGTTGGTTTTAGGTGTTAATCGAGAGAGCAACGAGAGCTCAGTAAGAAAGAGCTACTCAAGTTTTGGACACAATTCAATTCTCAAAAGCACACCATTTACATAAGGACGTTGTAAGCTAGATCAAGAAACACAGCTCCATAATAGTTCTTCTAAATCCGACCAAAAAAAAAAAAAAAAAAACAAACGAAAAAACCCGAAACAATTCGAATCAACCACTTGAGGCGCAGAGGGAAAATATTATACAGCAGCGTGGCACCATTGTGCATGCCAACCAAAAAAATATCAACGAGTTCCGTAGTCTCGAGCTCGTGTGAGTCGTGTTTAGTCAGTCAGTCTTTCCAGTGCCCCAAGCCAGAAAGCTCTCCTGTGATCCAAATTCCTGTACATAAAATAACAAAACCCATTTGGCTTTTCTGCTTAACTGCATCAAAAAGTGTTAGAGAGGGGAAGGGATTAAAATTTACCAGCTGGCTCAGACGAAACTCAGGTGGAGTATCGAGGTCTATGTTGGAGGGATCAAGAACGATTTTCTGACAATCCTCAAGATCCCGTTTGAAGTCTTCTGTTCCTAGGTGTGCGTAATCAGTAAAACTTGGTTGCTTGTTCCTTAACCCTCCACCATTGTTTGTGTTTTCGTCTCTGTCCTGTGATCCCTCTTGCAAGAGATCATCACACAGAGACAGGGCTTCCACCAGCTGTTGCGAGTCCAAGATAAACTGAGATCCACTGTCCAACCAATTCGGATCTTCCTCACCTTGGTTTTCATCATCCTTATCCTTCTCTTTGTCTCCATTACCATCTGTCATTTCACTTACTCGGTTTTCAATCCCGGGCTCAGGCTCAGGCTCATCCTCGGAACTTAGTCTTTCATGATTACGTTGAATCCCTTGGACCTCATCTTCTATGTACATTGCCTCGGATGTCTTAGGTATTCAGTTGATTAGGAACCAGGAAATAAACGAAAAAGTGTCAGGTACTGCAATATCAATTAGTTGTAAATTTAAAGAAGAATGCGACAAGATCAAACATGGTAAACCCCTTCTACATTCACTTCAGCAAGAGCTTATACTTGGAGTGAATCTCCACGCTCGACCCAATTCTCAATCCAAAACCCTGTATGCCTCCAACTCATTCTTCCTAAACTCTTTTTTCAACCTGTTTGCTACGTAGTTAAGTGACTCAACCTGACTGTCAACACAGCTACAATCCACCTAGGGTAATCACAACGCTCCTGCACCAGACTAGTACAAGGACTTATCCACAGAAAGCAGAACAAAAAGAATTTTACCTCAGCAAGAGAAACCTCATGGGCAGTTACATAGTCATGCGGAGCAGCATAGTCATCGGCAAAGTGAGAAGCAGAGCACAGGCGCACAGCATGTGGAGGATCGGGTGTAAACAGTTTTGGAGTGACAGGATCCGCTTTCGGAGTAGTCATTGCAGAGAAAATATCTTCAGAGACTTCCTGTTCACCTTTATCACCTTGCTTGGCTATAACTTGCTGCTGTGGCTGCTGGTAGAATATCTTAGAAACAACGTAGTCACCCTCCTTCTCATCTTCGTCTGTTCCCAAGTGATACTGGTGCATCACCCAGTTTGTTTTCACGGCTTTCCCACCATAAAGAACCATTATCTTCTTGCAACCTCTTTGAACACCATCCAGCACAACTGGTTTAGTTCTTCCCGTCTTATGCCAGCGCACATCGCCAAAATCGTCGTCGTGAATCTTTCTACGCTTTCGAGTTCCTGTGTTATAAGCTTTGATTGCTCTATGGAAGAAGTGGGACACGGTTCCATCGTGCTTAACACCTACAATATTTCAATTCGAGTAAGATAAAAATATGCAAAACCCCTTATCAGTGAAAAAAGAAAGAAAACCTGAATCCCCTGACCTGGTAAATTCTTAGGATGGGTGTAACAAATTCCATCATCTTGATTGACAGTTGGGATGAACTCATCAATGAATGGGTGGGAACTTAGACCCAATAAACCAGATTTTGCTAACAAATGCCATATGATCTCTGGATCAGATGGATCAAATTTCACACCTCGAGGCAATCCAGGCCAATCATCAACTTCCTGGAGATGCACAAAACTTGTGTTTTCGACTACATGGAATATAGTATTAGAAAACCAACATTAAGAGAAATGAAAGGGTCAACTGTACATCGTTGTTGTCAATGACGTGATGACAGTTGGGACAATGCCTTGTAGGATTGCTATTCCACACCACTTGCCGAGGGTCAGAACCAGCCGATGCACTCTTAATTTTTGTTGCAATGCGGTTACTATCTACCAGCCATGATCGCCTGCATACAGCAAGAAAAGCATCCATTGGTCAAGACAAAGCAGAACTGTAAGAGAGATGATATAAAAAAAACGCATAGCTCTAACGAAAGACCTCAAGTTTTGAAACAGTTTCCAGTGCCATTTTCAAATACAGGTTAAAGAAAACATGGTCACATAAAAAACAAAAGTATGTCCCTCGATTTTCTTGAAAGACCAAACATTTTGTCTTCAAAACCGCAGAATACTTGTATCCAATGTCCTCATGAAACAAAAGAGGATCTGAAGTATGGAATCTGTTTCACTTGTTTAAAAGAGAAAACACATAACTTCGATACATATATAGACTTATTGAGGGATACTAAGCGCAGCAAGTATGATTTGGTCATGGATCAAAATTTCTGGGAGAATAAAGCATCACAGAAGTGGAAGCTTAAGAAATCACTTTAAAAGCCCTATCAGTGAATGACCCAAGTGCAGATTTCAGATAAACACTCCTTCACGCTTAAATCAAAATCAGGGAGCTCCATTGATTAAAAGAAGAAAAAGGAAAAAAGAAAGCTACAAACTTTATTCCGTTGGCTAATGGGTTGCAACTGAGAGAAATCGCACTTAGGTCACACTAAAAACTCAATGACCTAGACAAAGCCCAGAGCGGGATTGAGTGCTTACCCAGAAGCCATGAGAGCTTGAAGAAGAAAAGATGACAAGAACCCTAGACAAGTCTCTCGACGCTACCAAAAGTGAAATTGAGATTTGGGTTTCAACCCCAATCGATACTAAAAACCCGAGTCCGGATTATTACTGTTTGCTTTTCTTTTTCGAGAGAGAGAGAAGAAAAGATTTATTGAGAAAATAAATTCTTAATTAAGTCCCGGAAATAACTGGGAAGTGGAGAGAGGCGCCAGTTTGTGTTTTTGGAACTGCGACGACTTTGTGTTGACTTCCATCTTCCTATAGATCAACGGTTGTGATACCTTCGGTGGGTCTAATAATGTTGTTTCTATTTACTACAAATACTTGATCAGATGGGTTAAATATTAGATTATTCATAGATTGATAAGGTGTGATATACTAATCATCCCAACTTTTCTTTTATGATATTCGACATAAGGTGGTGGACACCTTCCATTAGAGTAGTTATTGAATTATAATCATCCATAAAATGTGCTTTCACATTTTCAACAGATTGTTTTGAGATCCCAAATCATATTATTTTTCTTTTCAACTCTCTTTAATCATACTCATTACAATATAGTTTACCTATGCAAGTTTTATATTTTCAAACAGGCAAAATTAGAAAAGAAAAAAAGACTAAAGCCAAGATCAAATTCAATTTTTCACACGTAGACTTCATTCTTCTTCTTTTTTCTTACATTGATTTTTCTAATAAGTTGACTTCATTCTTCTTCTTTTTTCTTACATTGATTTTTCTTCTCAATGATTCATCAAGCACAGTTGCTAAACTACATCTTCCTTACAGAAACTGATGAAGCCTTGAACTTGCTTGCTGATGGGATTTTAGACAATGCTGAAGCTTTGAATCCTCCTCGCAATAGACTCGACGCTGACCCTGCGCTTATTTTCCTTCTCTTTGCTTCTAGCTCCAATCTTTTCTTGCTCGATGATGACATTGAGTAAGATGACTCGGGAAAGATGGAAGATGCATGGATCAACACTCGTTTCTCCTTTCTATTTTTATCAAACTTGGTCTTGAATTTCACGTTTGATGCAGCTGCAATATCTTCTTCGCTCTTAGGAAGAAGTCTTATCCCCAATCCAAGCTTCCTTGAAGCAGCCTCTTCTTCAGCTACACGTTTCCTGTGTCCCTGACAAACGAGTAAATGTTAGAATGGAGGAATTAACATACGAGAGATTGCTCGCAGAAATAAATCACAGACTTGGAACCAACCCTAAGTTGTGCACGTAGAGCTCTGTTGAGGGAGTAGTCATCTGCATGTCTTGCATCTGAGACTCGTTGGAGACGGACCAACAGCGGTTCTGCTGCTTTCTTCTTCTGCAAATCAACTTCCTGGTGCTCTAAACGATAAAATGGGTCTGCAAGCTTACCCTTCTCTGCACAAGATTATAGAATCATATTAAGAATGAGCCGTAGGAACATATTAAAAGGATGAAAAGCAAAACACCTATTGAGAGGAGATTCTAAAAGCAAACTTGTCAAAAAAAAAGGTAGAAACCAACCTTCCTCAGCAGTGAGCTCCATGGTTTCTGCATCTTCTACATCATACTCCTCAACCTTCTTCTGGGCACCACTAGTAATTACATACTCGCAATTCTGAGGATCTGTCTGAATGACTATCTCATGTTTGCAGCATGGTGATTTCATTGCAAAGCTCCATATCTGACCATAATAAGGATATGAACCTCAGACATAGTTCTATAGCAACCAAAAAGAGAATATACAATGCAGTGCACATGTATTTGTGCAATCGAAAGTTTGGTCAAGACAGGAGCAGAAATAGTAGTTTAAGGTGACACATGTAAGTGATCATAGAGAAAGGAAAGACTCTCAATTGTACCTTTGTCGAGTAATAGTTCCCAACTTGCTTCTTTTCTGCATTGAATCGAACACCCTTGGCGATCATAGAATTGCAGCCACCACACCATATATTATAGGGCATCTCGAACCTGAACAAAATAAAAAAATTCAACCAAAATGAGAGTACCATCCTGCCAATCCAACAAAAAACAAAGCTTCGTATCCATCAACATAATGTACACCAGGGATAGACTTTAACATGAAGCCATACCCACACATTGAGTAACTCAAGCCTAATACATACACTCTTTCCTACTTTTGATCATCATAATGTTATATTTTGGCGCAGCCTCATCTCTATCCATGGATCACGAAATGAGAGCTATGCACTTGCAGGAATGAACATATATAGAATTTGATTATATTACCTTATGATCAAAATTCCCTCGCCTAATTTCCTTGCCCTCTCTCTCAGAGGATGCTGCCCTTGAAACTTGTTCAAGGAACCTTGATCGGGAGTCCATTCTGGTGGATAGTAAAAGTTATCCGCCCTCGCAGCTGATAGAGTAGACTGCAAATAAGGATCAAATTCAATGAAAAACCAAACCATATAGGATCCCTAATATGGCAATTGACTGGATTAGCTGAAACATACAGAAACTTTTGACAAGAAGCTAAAACCTGGAAATTATCAAATTATCCAAACCGATCAAGTTTGTGAATCCGGAGAAGGCATAAATCAATATCAATACAAAACCTCAAATAATTGATGAGCTATGCACCAAAACATTGATACAATCGCGTAAAGGTTATCATTCCGAAGAAAAACCTAAACCCAAATCCCAGCAACGAAGACCCTAAATCTCCAAATAAATCCAAACCTATTACAATCGAAATCAACCCAGTATATCTTAGGGCTTCGGAGATCGATTCCAATCAACAAACGCGAATATACTCAATTTACCACCGGACAAAAGAGAAATCAACCGATTAACGTAGAGAACAATGATTGGAATAACACGTACCATCTTGTTCTATCAAGATTGATCAAATCGCTCTTCCTGATTGCAAATTTCTTGCCTTTGGCTTGGCTATGAGTTCAGAAGAGTTGTATTATCCCCAATTTTTGTTCGACATATAGCCAAGTCTTTTCTTCTTCTACCGCACCAAAACGTTGTCGTTTTAGTGCTTCCATACGCGTAGGTGTAGCTATTACATGTCGGTTCCGGCTGTTTGACATATTTTTAATTCGGTTTAACCGATCCAATCCAACTTAAATCTTAATACATCTCGGTTCCGAATGTGTTGGATAAAACATGTATTCCGTTACACAAAGATTAAGTTTTATCCTGCAACTTTTAAATGTCAACTGATTAGTTTTATAGAAGCATAATATTTGTCATATTCGCATAAAAATTTGATGATAAACTAGATATGTTTTCGAGAAAACTCTCATTTAAATACCGAACTATCCGGTTTGAGTTAAAACAAATACTAACTTTTTAATCAGTCATAAAATACATAAATTTATGTTGACTTGGCCAAATTAGATATAATATTAGTCAACAGTAGATCAGAGCCCGGATCCGGAGACATGGAGAGACGAGACCCTCCAAGGTTTTAGCATGTATGTAGTCTCAGAGGGGACAAGTCGGTTGACTCAGGCCATAGGTTTCCATGAGAGTTCTCATACTAACTCGTTAGGTCTCTAGACTTAGGTTATCGCAATCTCGTGCCCTAATAAGTTGTTGAACTCATGCTAAAACTTTGGAGGGTCTCGTCTCTCCATATCTCCGGATCCGGGCTCTGAACTACTGTTGACTAATATTATACCTAATTTGGCCAAGTCAACATAAGTTTGTGTACTTTATGACTCATTAAAAAGTTGGTATTTGTTTTGACGCAAAACGGAGAGTTTCGTATTTAAATGGCCATTTTTCATAATCTCAAAACGACGTTGTTTTGAGACTTAACGGTTACAATAAACAGAGTTAACATTTTTAAAAAACTGTTAAAGTTGATTAATTGTATACCTAATTTGGCCGAGTCAACAAAAGTTTGTGATTTTTATGACTCATTAACAAGTTGGTATTTGTTTTGACTCAAACCAGATAGTTCGGTATTTAAATGACAGTTTTGTTTTCACAATCGAAAGCACATAGGGGGATGTATTCAATCTTGTATTTGTGAGAATTTGGAGTGATTTGTATTAAAGTGACAAATTCTGTGTTATTGAAACATGAATTTTAAAAAATCTTTCAAAATCCAGTGATATTGAACTTGTGATTTTAAAATCCACTTTGAAATCCACTGTTATTAGAAATATTTAAATAGTGGATTTTAGGAGATTTCTTGTGATTTTAATGTGTTTTGGTGGAGTTTCTTAATTAAAAAATAGAAAGATAAATCACATGGATTAGAGGGATTCTATAGTATTTTAACTAAAATCTCTTAAATAATCCAAAATCATCATATAAAATTAAATCATTTCAAATCCTCAGATATACTTGATTCAATACACATCTTGACATTCTCAGAAACAAACGTTTGTTCCTATTTCTTTTCAAATCATAATGAGATCATCGCATTCCATGAAACAAATAAAAAAATGTACGGTTGAAATCAATAAGCTAATGTTAAGAACCAAAACAAATTTTATTGAATCGAAGAGGATTACAAATCATTCTCCCGAAAACCTTGACTAACCCAGAAACACTGAACCTAGACAACTTCTACAATTCAAATAAACTTCTAAATGAATAAAATGAGAACAATTTTTGGGTTCATTCCTAGGACTGAATATTTCTTATTCGTCCCTCTCCATTAACTAATCACAATTTAGTTAAAAAATATATTAATTTAAATCACAAAAATAATTATGAAAATCACTAATTCTCTTTCTCAATTATTACATATAGACAATAAATTAAAATAATTAATACAATTAACAAAAATAATTAGATTAAATCATTAAAAACTAAAACACAAATACTAAATCCTAAACCCAAATACTAAACCCTAAACCCAAAATAATAAATGCTAAACCCCAAACACTAAACCCTAAACCCCAAATAATAAACTCTAAACCCCAAATAATAAACCCTAAACCCCAAATAATAAACCATAAACCCCAAATAATAAACCTTAACCTCAAATAGTAAATCCTAAACCCCAAATAATTCTTGAATAACTCTAGGAGATTTAGTATTTGGGGTTAGAGTTTATTATTTGGGGTTTAGCATTTAGGATTTGGGGTTTAGGGTTTAGAATTTGAGGTTTAAGGTTTAGTATTTAGGGTTTAGGGTTTATTATTTGGGGTTTAGGGTTTAGAATTTGGGGTTTAGGATTTATTATTTGGGTTTAGGGTTTATTATTTGGGGTTTAGGGTTTAGTATTTGGGTTTAGGGTTTAGTATTTGTGGTTTAGATTTTTAAGATTTAATGATTTAATTTACTTATTTTTGTTAATTATTTTAATTTATTGTCTATATGTCATAATTAGAAAGAGGTCATAATTAGGAAAGAAAATTAGTGGTTATCCTAATTATTTTAGTGATTTAATATAATATATTTTTAAACTAAATTGTGGTTGGCTAATGGAGAGGGGGTGAAATCTTATTCACCCCTAGGGGTGAACCCAATAATTGTTCATAAAATGAATACTCTAATCACATGCTCTAAATCAATCCTACATTCTGCCATGTCATCAGTTTCCTTAACCAACTCAGCATGCTCTTCTTCACTCTTCTTCTCATGCTTTATCAATACCCCCATTGCAAAGAACCAACTTGTCTTTAAGTGGAAAAAAAAACACAAACCGGCACTCTCACCCGAGAAACATAGAAGCTGTAGTGCTTACAAATGCACAAGGTTAAAGTCAACGGACGTGAGTGTGTTGCCCATCCTATGACAAATAATACTTCAAATGAAGGCCTTCTAACAAAAAATTGTACAACTGCACACGTCCTCGTGTTGCTACGTTCTGGAACATCTACGGCTAAAAGAGCATATTGCCACAACTTGTGCTTCTTCGATACCGGCCAATGTAGAGTATGTCCGAGCTGTGTATCCTTGTAGATGAAAGTGAATTTTTGATAGCCAATTGTGCTGTACTGTGGAATATCATATCATACTGTCACGACTTGTGCTGCTCTAATTGTTGTGGCCATGTAGAATATGTCCAAACTGTGGAACCGTGTATGATATGGTAAACCGAAGTGTGTAACAACCATTGATTCAAGCGAATGGGAAGCAGTTTCCTCTTTTTCCAGCAATACCACATAGAAAATAGACTATCTTGTCCACATGCACAAAGAGCAGTTTGAGAAGAGTCTCTTTATAGAAGTTCACTTATGTTAGGGCTTGAAACAACATCAAATCTCCTTTTTGTAAGTTTCCTCGCTTTTCTTTTTTTGCATAAACTCCAACAATGACGCAAAGTGAGAATCGATCTTCTCTTCGAAGGTCATGAATTTCTCCTTCCTTGGCTTCTCAAACTCGATCTATGATTGTGAAACTTGATTATGCATCGTCATCTCTGATACCAAAAATCACTCCACTTCGCGTTATATCGCTCTAGATTACGCTCACGAGCACCAATTTATTAAGAACCAAAACCAATCGTATTCACTACAAGAAAACATGGCCATTTTCGACGGCCAAAACCGTCGGAAATCCGTCGGAATAAGCCCTATTCCGACGGCTCCCCGACGTTTTTGGTCCGTCGTTTCTATCTCGACGGATTTCCGACGGCCAGAACCTCCGACGGATTTCCGACGATCCGTGTCACCGACGGATTTCCGACGATCCGTGTCACCGACGGATTTCCGACGACCCGTGTCACCGACGGATTTCCGACGACCCGTGTCACCGACGAATTTCCGACGACCCGTGTCACCGACGGATTTCGGACGACCCGTGTCACCGACGGATTTCCGACGGCCAAAACTTCCGACGGATTTAAAAAAAAAAAAATTAAATTAAAATAAAAAAAAAATTAAAAATAAATTTCAATATATTTAAAAGTGAATTACAAAATTAAAATATTACATAAAGTAAATACTACTGCGAATGGTTACGGAAGAACTCGTTCATCATTTCTTCCATTGCCCGCACGGCGCTCATCTGTTCTTCCATTGCCTGCATGCGGGTCATATGTTCCCGAAAGCGTGCTTGATCTTCTGCGCGTTGTGCCTCCATCACGGTCACCCGCTCCAGAAGCTCGGCGTTCTGTGCCCTCAACATCCCAACGTTGTGAAAGTGGTCAGAATTAACCGACGCGGATGAACTGTCTTCCGGGAGGCCAAACACACGACCTTTGGTCTTAGGCGTAACCTACGATAAAAAATAAATCAATGAATGTTATAACTTTCCGGTATTCAAATTTATTTTAATTTTGTTTAAATTTGACAGTGTTACTAACCTGGTAGGTGAACTCATTGATCATCTCTAGTGGAACTTCCGTGGCCGGGGGAGTTCCTTCGATGATCGGTTGGGATTGGAGGTACTCCTCACCGAGCCTCTCCACGCTTTCCACGATTTCACGAGCAATGGGATCTTGAATTTCACCAGTCTTTCTGTTGGTGTGCGCATCTTTGACCAAATCAAGATGTGACGGACGCACACCGGTCTTCTCAATCTGTTGGCATAGATAATGAAGGAAATATGAGAGGTGTTATAAATAAAATTTTGGAAAATTTAGAAAATTACCAGCTAGAAAATTACCAGGTAGATAAAACTGTCGGTATTCCGTCGAAATTTTGCGACGGATTAATTTTGGTCGCAATTGCGTCGGTAAACCGTCGGAAAATTCCGACGGAAATCTCGGCCGTCGGAATTTCCGTCGGAATAGTGGCTGTTTTCTTGTAGTGATTGAATCAAAGAGGATTACAAATCAATTTCGTCAAGATTCTCCTCAAAACTTTGACTAACCCAAAAACACTGATTACAAATTGTAGACAGCTTCTACGATTTAGATGAACTTCTAAATGAAGAAGATGATCTATTTATAAAGCATAGATCTTACAAACACCAATACTCTCATAAACTCTAAACCAATCTTATTCTGCAATGTCATCATTCTCATTAACCAACTCATCATGTTCTTCTTCACTCTTCCCCTCATGCTTTAGTACCTATAGCTTACACATCCAATCGAACAGTGAGATCCACCTAAGTACAGAGTCAACTATCTTATATGAAGACAATGAATCATATATCGTCCAAACAAAAAAGGATATATCAAAAGTGATAGAACTAAACATATCTCTCTAGATTCCATTTCATACATTCAAAAACTTGAGAAGAACAAAATCATCGAAATCATATATGTCCATTCATGTGATAATGCCACAAATCTCTTCACGAAGTCACTACCTACCACAATTTTTATGAAACATGTCTATAACACTAAAATGAGTCATCAGTGAAACTTACAAGATAACCCATGGTCATTTGAGAGGGATCTTGCATGATTATTATCTCTTTTTACCTTATTATTATATTTTCCACCAGATTTTGCTATAAAGCTTTTTAACGAGGCAACAAAGACATTAAGTAAGAGACAATAATAACACTCGTCTTTTAGGAATAGTGGTTTGAAAATCAAAAATAAGGACAATCTAAAAAATCAGAAAAATGTTTCACTGTCACATACGTAAAACGCTTATGTAAAATATTATTTTGTGGAACTAACCATCTCTATGGTTGGAGAGTAATTTACGTTTTCATCGCTATACAAACAAACAAAATCATCTTATTATATAAAAGAGGATGCGCACGATGAGAGATTGACACGTAAGCAAAATTGTAATTTACCAGATCGTGATATGTGTCAAATATTGATCGAGATGATGAAATGTGTCAATCGTTTTAAAAAATCTAAGTAAAATAAATTAACTAATTTGAAAATGAAATTTACAAGCTTAAGATAAAGAGGAAAATTTACAATATATTATAACATTATCTTTTTATTCTTCATAAATTCTTATTTTTGTAAATTAAGAAAAAAATGTAAACTATATAATTAAGAATAAAAAATTAAATATGGAATATAAATGGAAAATTTCAAATAGTCAAAACTAATTAAGAAAAGATGGAATACAGTAAAATATATAAACCATGGAAAACCTAAAAAAACATATAAATAGCAATTAAAACAAAAAAATAGACATACGGTAAACAAAAGAAATATATAAATTGAAAAACAAAAATTAGATAAGATTTAAACATCTCAATTTAAAGTTTTAAGATATACATAATCATACTTAAAATAAAAAAAATCTACAAGCATGCATAATTTTTTATTAATATGATCGTTATAAATGTTTAATATTGATCGGTTGATTACACGTGTTAAATGTTTAATTTTAATTAAAAAGTAAAATTAAAAATAGAAAACTAACAAAATAAATTATCAAATAACTAACCAAATAATAAAAAAAAAATTCTAATCGTCTAAAACTAATTAGAAAAATTTATATCTGTCCAAACTAATTATAAAAAAATTAAAATAAAATAGAAAGAATATAAACCATAAAAAAAAGAACAATTGCAAAAATACCACTTTTGGTCTACTATTTTTCAAAAATACCACAATGGGTTACTCATTTGCAAAAATGCCACTAATTATATATTTTTAAAGCCTAAAACTTAAAATTTTAAACCCTAAACCCTCAAAACTAAACTCTAATATATCATTTTATTTAAAAAGTGATATTTTTGCAAAGATTTTGAAAATATGGTATTTAAAATTTTCTCTAAAAAAAGAGAATATAAATTTTAATTGAGAAAAATAAAAAAACGAAAGAGATTATATAAATTAATAAAACAAAAATTAGAAAATATATGTAAATCTCAATTTATAAATTTAAAAATACATAACCAAACTAAAGAAAAAAAGAAATATATAGTAATATTTATAGAATATCTTTAACATAAATGATAATCTTGACCTCTAACGGTATTAGGAGGGCTCAATAATGTTTAAAGTTGTCAAATATAGATTTTATGAGAAAAAGTTATATCTGTAACGACCGCGAACCAAATTACGGAATATTTGGTCGTGTGTCGATCGACACAGGGAGTGTGTGTCGATCGACACGAAAAAAAAAAAAAAAAAAAAAAAAAAAATTTCTCTTTAAAAGACAGAGTGTCGGCAGGGCTTGTGAGCTCAGTTGTTCAGAGAGAAAATATCAGTTTTGTGGGAATTTGAGTGAGGAAATCAAGTGATTTCGAGTTGGGTTTTTGGAGGGTAAGAACAACTTATGTTCGTGTTTTGGAGGAGACAAACGGAGGTCAAGATCACGGCGGATCGGAGTGAAATTTGGAGGATAAGTACTCCTGTCGTTGTTCTTGTCGTAGGAAAAATCTGTTTGTCAATCGGACGGTTAGATTGTTATTTATGGTCGTTTATAATTGGGTTCATTGTGCTGTTTCCAGTTCCGATCATTACCGATCATCGAGTTTGCGGGCTTAACTGCCGTCGAACCAGAAGGACCCAGAGAGCGATCTATATACGGTTAGAAAGCCCTCTCTGTCTACTTTTCAGTTCGGGTTTCCGATCTTGATTCCGTTGTGTTTTCCGTTCCCAGTGTGCTTTCTTGTTAAACAGGTTATTTCTGTTCCAGTTCGGATCATCGAATTTGCGAGTTGTTTTCTCGTCGAACCGTTGGGAACCAAGGGACGATCTTTATACGGTTGGAAAGCTATCTGTGTCTAGTTTCTATATCAGGTTTCTGATCCTGATTCTGAGGTATTATCCGTTCTCGGTGTGCTTTCAAAGTCAGTGTATCGTTCCTGTCTTATGAAATCCTAATTCGCTTTAGGTGATTTGTAGAGGAGACGAACGGCTAGGCAAATCAGATCGGAACAGGGTGAAAAATTGTGGGTAAGTTCTTCAAGCCTTTTTCTTGATGTGGGCGAAAACGGTTCATCATTTCGTTGATTATTCATCGAGTTATGGCTGTTTGAACTCGATGGGTTTGTGCAGATTAGTTATCTGCGATCAGTTGGCTTTGGGGTTGATTTGCGAACGAACCAGAAGGAATCTGGAGGCTATCCTTATACCAACGCGTTGCTGTGTCTGTCTAGTTTCCAGAACAGTCGTCCGTTTTGGTTTTGGACCAGTGGTTCGTCGTGTACAAGTCTTTTTGTAACCGTTGGTCCCATTCTCTTTTCGATTCTTCGAGGTGAGTGCGTGACCGTAGGTTTATCTGGGTAAAGGGATTGATCCCAATGCATTGTTTGATGATTTGGTGGTTGACTCACGTGTTATGAATGTTATGTGTTTTTTGGTGTCGTGGTTTGTCTTTTATGCCTGTGTGTATAACCTGTAGACGGGATGACCGTCTCACTGAGTATTTGTGATAATACTCACGCAACTCTTTTTGCCATGTGTTGCAGGTAAAGGGAAAATGTGATCGTGGAATCATGGCCGGGAAGAGGAGATGATCTAGTGCTCGTTTTCGTGATGATAAGTTAGAATTGCTAGGGTGTTAGCAATTCTAGGATTATATTTAATAATTATCGAACTGAATATTTAACCGATATTTATTGTGTTATATTTAATAATTATGGGATTATGGGATTATTAAATGATATTATTATTATTAAATGATTTTTGTTGTTTGATTGTTTAATCGTTGTTCCGCATTATTATTAGATTGGACCGTTGAGGATCACTAATTGTGATAATAGTGATCCGGGTCGAAATTTTTTTTTTATTTGACGGGTTGGGTCGTCACAATATCAATCGTATATATTTATGACATGAATTTATGTGATATACATATAATTTTTTGAAGTCTTCAATTTAACTATACAATATTTGAATTGTTTTTACAATTTTATCAAATAAACAATATATGTATATATTCGTAATTGGCAAGAATATAATTTATTTGCATGATATGGATTAGGACAAGAGAATTATGATATAAATTAACCTCAACTGGTTTTAGGATCCACGTTAAATAATATTTTAAACTTCAACATCTTACTAATTAAAATTTTAAATATTTATTTCATTAATTTTTATTTTATTTACCTGCGTATTAATGCGGGTCATAATCTAGTTTGTTATAATTCACTACAACACATTTATAAACTTAATACAAACAAGAGTTTATCTCTAACATTTATATTTTTTATTTTCCCGTTTTTCTATCGAGTATAAAATATTTCGTTATTATTTATATCCTCGCTAAGGTAGTATAATTTTAGTTAACAAAATAATTGATTATATATATTACATGAATTAATATATGAAATTTTAGATTCTTTTGTATGTATATTATCTTATATAGAAATATGTTTCACTTGTGGATAAATTAAATATTTAAATCAACTCGAACTGAGTTATGTAAAAATCCAAATGGGTGTGAAAATCTTTGTCTAATTAAATTATCAAACCAAACTCGAATTATATGAAACTGAATCGAAGTAACCAAGCTTATGGTAAATTAGTAAACATTTTTACTTTGTTTACGTATATAATATTTGTGAATTAGTTAGATGATTTTCCAATGTTTTAATCATATTATTTAAAAAACAATAGTTTTCCATTGTCAAAATAGATATCTATTTTTGTTCAATTTTAATTGTAAGATTTATTACAATCTTTGGATACTTTTTTTTAGGTAAGTTTATGAATATTTTAATGTATTTGGCAATTGAGATTAGAGTAACAAAATACTTTTTTAAAAAGTAAATGTGTTTGGTAATGTGTATAACCGAATTAAATAAAGAGAACTTTCAAAAAACGCCAGTTTTCAAGTGTCATTTTACAAAAATGCCACATTTTTGAAATCTTTACAAAAATGCCACTTTTTAAAAATTATTTTTCTTTATATCATTTATGTTTGGGTTAATTATATTCTATTAGTATTTAGTTATGAGGGTTTATGGGGTTTTAAGGGTCAAAAACATTTTTTAGGGTTTAGAATTTAAAGATATAGGCTTTATAAATCTATAATTAATTGTATTTTTGCAAATGGACAGCAAATGGACACCAATAAGTGACATTGTTGCAAATGTGCACACAAAAAGTGGCATTTTTGTAATTGCCACTTAGGGGTGTCTATTTACAAAAATACCACTAATTATAGATTTATAAAGCCTATATCTCAAAATTCTAAACTCTAAAAAATGTTTTGACACCTAAAACCCCATAAACACTCAAAACTAAACCCTTATATAACATAGTTAACCCAAATATAAATTATATAATAAAAAAATAATTTTGAAAAAGTGGTATTTTTTGTAAAGATTTCAAAAATATGGTATTTTTGTAAAATGGCACTTAAAAAATGGTATTTTTTGAAAAAAAAAACATAATTGACTCGAAAAGAGATTCGTTTAATTGGTTTTGCAGACAACGCGCACCGAGGAGAAGAAAAGGACCAACACAAGGGATCAAAACACGTGCTTGGTTTAGAACTGAAGAAGCTTTTATGAGAATCCATACTCAGAGTGTATTTGCAGGTCAAATTTTACTGGTTTTTGTTTGCTTTGAGTGACTCTGTACAATTTTTGTTGTTGTGTCTGCCAGTTTTATAGTCATCTTAACCATAGTTATCGTAGGTATTTGTCCTGTTTTAAAAAAAAAAAAAAAACACAATAATACCTTGAAACTGGGATTTTGCTCGTGTAGTTGACTTAAGTTTTGCGCAATATAAGTTATATTATAGATTGATATACAATATCAAATATGTTTGGATACATAAAATTAACAATAAGTTAATAACTCTATTGTTGATTGGTTCAACCAAAATTTTGCATTCACACAAGATGAAAATCATCGTTTTGGTTTTCTCTCCATATTAATTGACTCGGTTTAGCAATTTGATAGCATGATTTTCCATTCACCATGATTTTAATCTTGAGGAGCTGAACTCTATATCATAGTGTTTGACAATCTCTCTTTCTTAGTGTATATGAGCTGAATTATGACATCCATCGTGGTGTTAAATTGTTAACTTCTTGTATATTTATTATAGATGAATTTCAGCTATTAGTCTATTAGACTTTATTACAAGTTGATGCAGCCTCACAAATGGAGATTACATGGAGGATGGATGGCTCGAACCGGCCGTACGGCACATGTTGCGAGTCGGGTAGCGATGAACGATGGAAGCGAAGTGATGAACGGATCCGAGTGCTGGCCGTACGGCGCTTTCACTACGGACAAAGAGATGAACAAGCGGAAGTGAAGATGGATCGAAGGTCACCACGAGTCGGATGGAAACAACTCGATACTGACGGACAAACAACTAGAAATCTCGGATTTCAAAAGTTGCTCAAAAAAATTCTTTAAGAGAATGCTTTTGCTTTATTGATGAAGGGTGAAAATTTTACAAGGCTGTTAGGGGACTTATATAGTGGTCTGATCAGCTATGCCCTTCTAGGGGTCTTGACATTTATTACAAAAGATTGACATCTAGGTAATTAAAACACAATCGGCGAAACAAATGCCCTACGCTACTTAAGGAAAGAAATTTCAAAACAAGTTCAAATAAGGAATGGTTAGTATCAAAATAATTAAAAATAATCAAATCTTACCTTAGTTGAATAGAGCCGTTGGAGCGCTTTGATTTGGACGGATCCTTAGTCTTCAATGCGTGATATTCCAAAGAAGGTAAGTGTCCGTTGCAAGTGGCCTTGGTGGGCTGGGCCGAGCTGGTCTTGGACTTGGTGGGCTGGGCCGAGCTGGTCTTGGTCGTAGCGAGCTGGGCTGGGCTGGTCTTGATCGGGCCGGGAGGCTAAGTCCGCGTCGTCTTGAGCGAGAAAAGTCTTCACCGCGGCGTTGACGTTTTCTTGCAAGGTTCGAGCTCCTGATCGCGTCATGGGCTTAGACCTCATCGTGGGGATAGTCTGGGGTGGAACGGCCGCGGGGATGTCGGGTTTGGAGGATGCATCACAAGTAGCAAGAACTACCAAATAACTACCTTAATGCGTACGTTTAAAATAAAATAACATCCAATTTTACTAGTATATTCATAATTTTATATACTCTCTCGGTTAGTTATAATCTTGCTACATCATGTCCCAATAAGAGCAGAATACTCTTCCGTCACGTGTTTCAAACCTTATTTTATCTTGGCAATGTATTCCGCATCGATAGCAGATGGGACGAGTGAGACCATAGTTTGGAACAATATTAATCTTGTCATCATCATCATCATCATCATCATCATATAGCACGATATTTTGATCAGGCTTTAAATAAGATCCATTTTGCCCTCGAAAACAATGAATATGGAGTGTGATACCAAAATCATTACATGTATAAAGCCACTCGGGTGAATCTATTATTTTTTCACAAATCTCACACCAATTGAGACTTGCATTATTTTCGTAAGAAATGGTGAGGAAATGGTGAGGAAATGGTCATCATGCTCATATCTCACTTTATATGGTAATGTGGCACAACCAAAGCACAAAATGAAGTCACATTTGAGACAGTTTAAATGTCGAACCCACTCCACTCTGCACATCGAACATGTTTGAGAAATTCCTTCAATTGTTAGAAATAAAGGATGCATATGACATTGATTGTCAAATGGCTCAGATATTGCAGCACATCGCACGTCTAATGTCAGATCTTCACCACGTTCGCTACTCACATATTTGAAACCACAAGAGTAACGCAAATAAAGATAACAAAAATAATTTGCGGTATCACTTATCTGTAGAGTAAATAGATAGGGATACGCCATATGTAATTTCATCCGGGGAAGATTTGCACATGCTTCATGAAGTCCGAAATCACACTTTGAATTCATACATTTGTAAACATCACCATCGTAAAGAGGAAGTACGCATGCTTCACACTTCTTTTTTTCATCATACGCCATGCTGGTCCCATTTTCATATCTCATGTGATGTGGATGGCTGAAAAGTTGTATAACTCCATCACCTATCACTTCAAATGAATGAAGATGTTTAGATACTTCTTCTGGTTTGTCCTCCAACTCTTTTCCATCCCACACATCTTCTCGAGTTGCACACTTTGAATGCACTACATAAGTGCAATCTTTCATGCAAGAGTATTTCCCACAATTTTTGCCAACATTTTGGTGACAAACTCCACATGACAATTTTGTAGAAGATGAAGAAGAAGAATATGTAAAAGAGATACGGTGTTCATGGCGGGATATTCTTATGACGAATGGTAAGTAGATACATGTTTTATGGATAACGAAATCACATTGAAGACACACATAGATGAGAGACTTGCTATCATCAACTAACCCACAAACATCACATAATAAATTGGTTTTCCTTGGAAAGTAGTTAAGGGTATGTTCATGCCTTTTTTGATAGATAAGGAATGATGGTTTTCTCGCACAAACAAGGTCTATACTAAAACTACAAAGAGAGCAATGGTAAAATAAATGTTCAAAAGTTGATCCACAATAACAACAAGGATTTATTCTACCAGCTCGATAAATTAAACCATCGCGATCAAAGTTACCGAACTCAGTATACACGAGAAGTTGGAGATTGTGTTTGGGGTGATAAAGTGATTTGATTATAGGGGGAGAGTCAACGCATTCTTTGTGGTAAGATCCCTGACATTCATTGCAAAAGTAATAGTTTATACCGACTGACTTACATCGACAAGAAAGACACCGAAATTCTTCTGTTGAATATTGTTTGTTATATATTGCACCAAAATAAGGGGTAAAGTTGGTGACGAGAGTGTAAAGAATTGTCGTTTTTGACATAGGGAAAGTCATCTGAATTGTTGATTATCAGAAATTGATTATTTTTCTTGCAAAAATCTCGATTATTCAATCTGAATCGTACAGTAGGACAAATGAGACGAGAAACTGGAAGATGTTCAACGGAATTCATGGCTATTAGTAGTCAAAGATTTTTTTTAGGATTATATATATTGAAAATTCAGAGTTTAGTTTTTATTATTTATGGCTTGACTAAACTATATAGCTATATATAAATATATAAGTGTTCGTGTAGTGGATATACCATGTTAAACTTGTCAAGCAAAGTACTAACTGTATGATTTTATCTTTGGTTTCATTACACTTTCTCTTACGTAATGATGTATCTAAGAAAAGAATATATCAAACTCAGAAGAGAAAGTGTTGGAGAAAAAGTATTGTATATTCTTTTCTTAGATTTTGCACTTTCTGGCCATATATGGTTTCTATTTTTTTACTACTGTGTCTTATGAATATTTTAATACTATTTTAAATACATCATACTTTATGTGAATTTTTAAATTTAGTTGTCTATTTAAAAGTTTGCATTGTTTTCTTTAAATATAATTTTTAACTATGATTTTTGAGAATTTTTGAAAAATACCATTTTTGAAATACCACATTTTCAAAATCTTTGCAAAAATACCATTTTTTAGAATTATTTACTCAATAAATCATTTATATTTGGGTTAACTATGTTGTATTGGGGTTTTAATTTTGAGTATTTATGGTTTATTAAGGGTCAAAACCTTTTTTAGGGTTTAAAATTTTTAGATTTAGGGTTTAAAAACACTTAATTAGCGTTATTTTTGAAAATGGACACACTAAAAATGACATTTTTTGCAATTGTCCCATGAGTTTTGTCACTAACGTTTATAACATGAAATTATTATTTAAACAAAAAATTAATTTTCGAAATTTAAAATGCAAAGTATTTGTAAGGTTAAAAAAGTATCTATTTTGTCATACACTAACTTTAAAATTTCATCTTGTATTTTTCCCAAACTATTTTTGTTATATTTTAATTAAGATACTAATTGCATTTATATCATATGATATGTACTTTATTTCTTCTCTTCTTATATTTATATTTAAAATTTTTATATTTGTTAAAATAAAATTACAAAATATATCGATTTTAATTTTTTAAACTTATTATTTTTTAGTTCAGTTACATTTAATCTATTTCTTAAAAAAACAATAGTTGATTCCTTTTTCATTTTAGCTATACTAGGTGAGTACCCTCGCTACGCGAGGGTTTTTGCATTTATATTTTTATTCTAACTATAACATTATGTACATATATTACCAATGTATGTTATTATCAATGTATGTGTGTCTATTCTACTTTCGTTTGCTTTTGTATTATTGTTGATTTTGGTTATGTTTGTTTTATATTACCTCTGTAATTTGGGTTTAATTTTACAAGGAGTCGAATTACGAACGACACCTATTTTACTCGTTTGTTTGTTTTAAAAACTTTATAAGAATCTTTGAATATTAGACTTGTACCAATTTTAAAATACATGCATTAATCACATGTGCATTGTCTATGTTTTTTAAAAATATTTATTTCCTTCTCGTTTTGGCATCCAAATGTTTTACGCATATATAGATCGATAAGATGAGACAAATAAGATATCTGAGTTGATTATTAAACTCAATCAGAATATTATGATAATCTATATCCAAGGGATTAGTGTCAGCCTCTTGTAGATGTGAAGCTAGTTTTCATTTGAAGAATCTGACTTCTACATATTTTTCTTTTCTCCTTATGCAAGAAGGTTAAGAACTTTTATTATAAGATACATTTTTTGTAGTGATTGCTTGGCTTAGTTCTAACCACATCCGTTAACCAACATCACACACAAAGAACCACACACATGACGAAATCAATATGCATATCATATTATTAGGTCAATATAATGAAATGATGGTCTTAATGCCGTTGTCTCTTCTTCCCTATCTTGTTTCATGTCCACACTCATTTGTGGGTGTTCTTTCCTCTGTTGGCATTCTTCTTAAATTGTGGCACTAGTGTTCTAAGTTGTAGCCTCTTAAACCGTAAGAATTCATAGCCTCAAGGTTTCACCTTGTGCCATGTCTCTAACCAACACATATTCGTGTTCTTCAGCATATTTGAGCATTCTCATGCATAAACTAAATGCATGAGAGAATCATAGCGGAAAATCGATGTGGATGATTGAAAACCAAGGAATAAAGTTAAAAATCGATTATTAAGGTTGACGTGATTCCTTCTTCTTCAGCTGCCTTTTTGCAATATTTGTTTTTTCTCTTGTTGCTTTTGCGCGAACTGGAGAGTTGAGACAAACTCACCATCTTAGTTATTTATGGTCCAGAAATTCCGATATATTCCAGCGTTTGTCCCTCAAAGTGTTGTGTTTTTTTTTGGTTTTTGCCCCATTACTTGAAGCCCGAGCTGTAAAGTTACAAAGTACAAGCATTTAGATATTGTCAACATATGACTATGGCAAACGCAATCATACAAGATTCCACAAGGCGAATCTATATATGTTCTAGCTTCATATATGATGTCTAAGCATACAACAAAATTTTGTAAATAAGAGACATTGTATTGAGTATCTCTAATCATATATTAGGAAAAATTTAGAGAAAATTGAAAACAAATGAACGAATAAACTTACGTTAGAAACTTAAGCCCTCTTTGGCTAACTAATCACTATTTTGTTGTTCTAAATTGCAGTGAACAATTGTAACACCTTACCTATGATCTACTTGATCTGATTCTCTTGAGAAGCTGTAGAATCGTATGGCTCTTTTCCACATATGCATTTCCCTACAAGTAAAAACTAACCCTCATGGAGAATTTTCGATAGATCAAAGGGAAGATGATTAGGTGTAGAAAAACTAAGAAGCAAAGAGATGAATACTGAATCTCTAATAGTGTAACATATATTTCACATTGGTTTACAATTCTCGTATGGAATTAGAAAAAATGTCTTAAAGTTCAAATAGGCCAAACACCAACAAATATACTACACTACTTCTCACATAAGACATCAGCATGGACGAATCACTATGAGAAATTAAGAACAAATTTCTCAGTTTTTCCTTGTCTTTCTGAGAATCATATATATTCTGCAGAAAACAGAAAAATAAAGATTATGACTCAGTTCAGTTAAAGATGAGTTGAATAAAATGTTTTAGCAGATAAGCTTTCATCAGTTAAAGAACCTTTTTTTTACAACAACGTAGAATTCTTGAGAAAGAGTATGATAAAGGATGAGAACTTACGAACAAGTGGAAAAACAGATAAGCTTTGATACAATGCCGCGTCAGTAACCTTTAGACTTGGATCTCCAATAAAAATGTTGAAATTAACTGCATCTCATGGGAAACAAAAGCACTGAGCATCCATGCTTTTCTAAAAACAAACAATTAAAATGCAACTCTTTCAAAAATCCAAACTTATTTGATGTAGCTTCCTTCTGACCAGTGGCATAAAGCCTGTCTAAACTTGTGACTTCAAGTATTACCTATGAGAAAGCGTTCATAAACTAAAGATAAGGAACATAAATATTGACAAATGTTCCTTACAAATACCTTCCACAGACAGTATAGGCAGACCAGTGGATCTTCGGCCGAAGTAGTGAGCAATTCCATATGATGACTGTGAATTTTAAAAAAGTTCATGTTTGCGAGATCATTTTCAATTAGCTGGAGAAACCCAATATAAGCAAAGAAGCAAGTGTTGTATTTCTTAAGCATACAAAGAGTGAAAAATTAGACGACAATACTTCTATTTAAATTCACAGTGAAAAAGGAACCAGAATTATGAAGTTCCAAAGCTCCATGCAATGACCGTCAATCTATGTACGTAATTCAATAACCCTTGACCTTAAAAACTGCTATTTTAGATAGGAAACATTGAGAAATGAACAAAAGTGGCTCCGAACAATACATGAACAAAGAGTTCGATCCTATGTTCGATTAGGGGTGAAATTTTCAATTGCACTACTCTAGAAAGCAAGAAACTGTATCAATATCCACACACTTCTAATTTTCCTAGAAACAAAATAGACTACTCGAAGTGAGGAGAAGAGGTTGAGACGCTCACACGGTAGCACAACGCTGGCGCTTGTCCCGGACGATGATGCTGCTCCGTCCCCAAGCGATCGCACTCTCCACTATCGAATTTTACTTTACTGGATGTGGTATTAAATATTATAAAGGAAGATGAAGATGAAGATGAATAGCATCATTTGTTTGAATATATTTTAAGTGATCACAAACTTTCTTGCCAAAACATGAATCTGATGGTGACCGCCACCTTGGTTCGATTCCTGGCCACTGAGGTATTCACATGGCGTTCTTCAGGCTCAGTTCCGTTTGGACACGATGCTAGTCATCACCCACTTGCGGTGTCCAGGACCCCTTCGGGTAAGGCTTAACGGCTTGTGTCCAGGACCCCTTGTGGACCGGATATTTGGGTTATCAAAAAAAAATAAATAAATAACAACAAACAGAAAAGAGTTATAATACCCTAATACATAACTTAAGATCATACATATTGAAACAGGTGATGATATTTTGTGGAGAAGCCTTACAGTGAAGTTGATTGTATTAAACTCATCAGCATCAATCTTACAGTGGAAACATACTTCATCATCGTTGGTTTTGCAAGAGGTATCAATTGTTTTTGGAGTCATCTTTTGGGCAGGCAAAAGCAAGAAGAAAATGGGTTATGGCCCAAACTTTTTTTGAGAGTGGAAGAAGGGGTAAGGAAATACTCGAATAGCCCAAACATTTTTAACTTGCCAGATGTCAATTTTGGCGTCATGACGTGGCGGAAGAAGGAGAGAACCATCAAGTTTTTATATAGTAGACATGTATAATTGGAGCTATTGTTTTAAATATATCATAACTAGGGATTGTCCACGCGTTGCGTGAGATTTAAAAATTAACTTAATAATTTTTAGTTATTAATTATATATTTAATATTATATAAATTTAGTGTTTACAGTAAATAATTATTTAAGTCAAAAAATTAAGTATTTGTAGCAAATTGTTAGACATACACACTATTATATATATAAAAAAATAGACCGTTCATTAATAAAAATTATAGCATATGAAAGACATCTTCAATGGTACAAATCCTTAATTTGTATGTCTAAATCAATTTTCACTACGGTTTCCTAAAAAATGATTGGTCGTCTTTTTTGCATCAAATACGCATGTAAAAACCTATTGATCAGACAAGAGTTAATATGTTTTGCTTCTACCGAGACAACTACGTCATCTCAACAGAGGTGTTGGAATACATATTTTTGTTTATTTCATTAGATTTTTGAATAAGAAGAGAATAATTAATGCTTGATTGTTTTTTTTCTCACGCTATTTATCAATTCATTGGTGAAATAATTCTGTTTTTCTATATTTACAATTTTCGGTGGAGTAAAGTTTTTTCTATGAGAATCTTAATTAGGAAAATTAATTTGTCCAACACAAATTGTTCCAATTGCAATAGAGGGTGATTGATAAATTGGTTTTAGTAGCTATGAAAACATTTTTAAAAACCTGTAAACTCTAAATTTCTTCAATCAAACTTGTTGGATTTACCAGCCATAAAAGTTATAAAATCACTCTTTAATTTTTTCACATCATTTTTTTTTGTTCATGTGTTCTTTTGTGATTTATTTATTTAAAATCAAAGTTACCTACATAAAAGAAAAAAATAAATAAAATATTTGTTTTCTATACAAAAATTTATATAAAAAAAATATATTATAATTTAGTAATTTACATAAGACTTATATAAATGTACACAAAACACTTAGTTGTAACTTGTTAGAATTAATTTATATAAGAATTATCTATTAAATTGTTATAATTGATTATTAAAGTTATTAAAGGCACTTAATTTTTATTTTCTTTTTAATAAATAAATTAAAAAGAAAATGTAAAAAATTATAGGACACATGGCAGTCTCTCATGGCTTGAACTTTGAGAAATTATAGAAGATTTTTCTTTTATTAAATGTAAGACTTAGTAACTTATATTTTTGCTATATGAATTTAGTTCTAGATCAATTTATTTGTTTAACTGTTAGGACTTATTTAATATTTTAGTTTTTTTTTATAAAATTTGCGATACAACTTAACCAAATTAAAAATATATGAAATGTGAAATAGATAACTGTTGGAGCTGGATTCGTCACAGAATCTGGCCCGTTAAAAGGCGGAGTCAAAATCTGTCGTTAAAGAGAATACAGTGGGCCTAAGGCGCTTTATCAGATAAAATATAAGGTTTGGCCCTAAGGCCCGAACCAGTCCTGAGAACCCGGGGTTAGCTCGACGGTTACAAAGTCAACGAGGAACGAGCTGACGAGATAGGAACGAGTCAACAGGGCGGTTGGCACAGTCAAGGGAGCGAGATTTCAGGAGAATATATGCTGAGAACGTGTCCGAGATACGCGGAACCGCCCTGGAGACGTGGAGCTGGATCAAGGAACTGAAAGGAGCTATAAATAGAGGAGATCAAAGCGGATTTCGACCAACTTTCACTTACGCGAGAGCTTAAACACTACACTTTCAGCTTGTAACACGTCTCGTTCGAGATCTTATTGTATATTCGATTCATATCAATATAAATCCAGCTTCACTCTACTTTTTCTTTAATCGTTGAATTTATAGATCTTTCTTAGAATTAAAGTTTCTTCTTCGAATTCACATACAAATACTTAGTGCGGAATTAAGCTTCCACAATAAGTATAACCAAATTTATTAAACATGTTATTATTTGAGTAATTATATATATATTAGTATAACATTATGACTTTTCAAATTCTTTTTTTTTTTAATCGCCTGAATTTATTATTATTCTACTACAAATTATGAGAACTATTCTATCGGCGATTCTGTAACGGACAAATCTTTCATCTCGATTCATACTAGATAATTCTATCTTGTTCCACGTTGAAGATATCATGTAAGTTTGTCTCTATCAATCTGCTCAATGATAATAAATCGCATCTGCTGAAATTCGAATCCAAAACTTTATGGTATATAAATATTAATGAACTCTTAATCAAACCATTGGACCAAGAGAGTTTTTATTTTCAATTTTTTTGATTACATTAAAACTATGATGTGTCTTCATGAGAAGTACTTCATATACATAAATTGTTTAGGATATTGATATTCGTTTAATGGTGGTGGTATTTGCAATTATGGACACTAATAGTGATCCATGAATAAGAGGTAGTTGGAAAATGTAAAGGCTCCGGTGGTCACTCTTTTATCACAAGCGGCTCAAAACCTCCATAGCTCCGGCCAATCTCATCTCTTGAAATTACACAGACACAAAATGGTGTCTTTCCTCGCTTCTTCTCTTACATGCTCAAGCCCTAGTCTGAATCTACTCCCCTTTGTTCGGACGGAAACAGATTCAGTCTCCAGGAAACGTCGAGCAGCTTCTGTGGTGGCAACATCTTCGAGAGATGGTAACGATATCGTCGGTGAATCTTCTCCAAAACCCCCGAAATTCGTCTCATTTCTCGGTAAAGGCGGCTCCGGCAAGACCACCGCCGCTGTTTTCGCCGCTCAGGTAAAAAAATAACAACTCCGGTAGCAATTTCATGAATCAATTTTGATTCTGAACCTTATCAGAGCCAGCTTGAGATGGGTTCTCAGACACCATGAATCTATAATGTTCGAACCTGAAAGATCGAAGCTTTCCCTTCTCTGCTTAGATTTATGCTTTTGTTGAATTTGAAATTAGTGTCTATAGAGACTGAATGTTTGGTGATGTTACTAACTAATTCAATGGCAATGCTCATAGCATTACGCATTGGCTGGGCTCAGTACATGCTTGGTGGTACATAATCAAGATCCTTCTGCTGATTTCCTCCTTGGAAGCAAGATTGGGACTTCTCCTACCTTAATGAACGATAATCTCTCCGTGATTAGGCTGGAAACAACAAAAGTGTGTCCTTCTCTGTTTTGGTATTGGAATACTTTATGTCTGGTTCAAAGTTTGAACATTGCTTAATAACGGTTCCTGGAAAAACTGCAGATGCTTTTAGAACCTCTTAAACAGCTGAAGCAAGCAGATGCCCGACTTAATATGACCCAAGGGGTTCTTGAAGGGGTGGGTATGTGAACACAACTTCATATCTGCGAGTTTTGACAGGGAAAAAAATTGGGACTTTAAGTTCTCATATGTTTTGGCTATTGCTGTGTAGTAGGTGGTTGGAGAAGAGCTAGGAGTGCTTCCAGGGATGGACTCTATTTTTTCAATGCTTGAACTCGAGAGACTTGTTGGTTTCTTTAGGCAAGCAACCCGAAAGAACCACAAGGGGAAGACTTTTGACGTTATAATATACGATGGCTTTAGCAGCGAGGAAACTCTTAGGATGATAGGTTTAAGCAGTAAAACAAGGTCTCCTTATGGTTTTGATTGTTTTTGTTTCTGGCTTTGCTGTGTTTCTTTCCCTCCGTGCAACCCTTAGGAAGTATATGCTGTTTTGCAGATTGTATGTGAAATATCTGAGGAGTATGGCAGAGAAGACTGATCTTGGGAGGCTAACAAGTCCAACCATTATGAGATTTGTTGATGAGTCAATGAACATAAGCGGCAACAAGTCACCTTTTAATGGTATGACAAGTGCTGATATGTGGGATACTTTGGAACGTTTCTTGGAGGTACTTATCGATTCCAGAACTCAGTTTTTTCAACTAATTTAGCTCCAAACTTACGTTATGGATTTTTGCAAAATGCAGACTGGCGCTTCTGCTTTGAGAGATACAGACAGATTCAGGAGTTTTCTTGTAATGGATCCAAACAATCCCATGTCTGTTAAGTCTGCTTTACGGTATTGGGGTTGTACAATACAAGCAGGATCTCATGCTTCTGCAGCGTTTGCGATTTCTTCTTCTTCTTCGAATCTGACAACTGAGTCAAACAAAATCCCTAAAGACGATTTTGTGCCTCTGCCCTTTGCTTCTGCATCGGTTCCATTTACAGGAAATGGTCTGGAGTGGGACAAAATTCTGCTGGACCAAGCAAATTCGAGTGTCAGGGATCTTCTTTCTGAATCAGTAAGCCATGGAAGAAGCATGACACCACCAGTAATGTTTGATACAGCAAAGAAATCAGTGACTCTTTTCATGCCGGGGTTTGAAAAATCGGAAATCAAACTGTATCAGGTAACAAAAATCTCATCTCCCTCAGACTCTCTACAAGTTCTTTGTAGAGCTCTCTCCTTTCTTCTATCTCATCTAAAATGGCAGAATGTGATTGCGTGGAAAGATCTTCTGTTCATACGAAATTACGAACAAAAAATGATTTTGGGTTTTCTTGATGAATATGCAGTACAGAGGAGGCTCTGAGCTCTTAATAGAAGCCGGGGACCAAAGACGAGTGATTCAATTACCATCTCAGATTCAAGGAAAGGTTGGAGGAGCCAAGTTTGTGGACAGAAGTCTCATCATCACAATGCGGTAATACAATTTCGCGGAACTAATTTGTTCTTTTTGTACGCAAGAGATGTGTAGTTTGTCCGCAAAATCAAAACGAAAATAATTTTTTGTTTGAAAAAGAAGTCAAGAAGACAAACATTTGGGACGATCTTGAGATGAATAAACGAGCTTGTCATTACCAGAATGGTTCTGATACTTTGGCAAAATAGCAGCAGTTAGAACAATGGTGCCGAGCAGAGCCAAGCCGAGCCCTAGACCATTGACCATCAATGATTCAGGACAGCGTCTGGGAACGTTTCTCTTGGTCTGAAGGAACGTCAGCTTCTCAAGCAGTCCGGTTTCGGCGGTGGCAATGGCTAGAGCGTAGGTGTAGAGTCCGAGGAAGACGTGCCATGGAAGAAACGTTGTTCTTGTTGACCGTACTTCTCCTCTATGCCAGAAGTTCAAGAAGCCAGTCACCCACTGCAGCAAAACGGCATTATTATTAAACTTCAAAACTGGTCTCGCTCAAAAGCTGAGAGGCATTTTCGTAGATACTGATCAACTTAAAGCCCCGGGTTCACAATTATGAAAGAAACAGTAATTACATATAAACCGCACATGTATGAAAATGCGCTATTTACACTTTTAAAGAGCCTCGTGTCGTGTGGGTGGCTTTTGAAATAAAAATGAATCTATCTACTAACCAAAAAAGAAAAGATTTGAAGTGAGCGTAATGAATGCTTTACATCTGTCTGATAAGTAAGAAAGTTAATTAATCTTTAAGGGGGAATCTTGTCAGTTTTCGTAACAATTAGAAACTAATCCCAAGTGGGGCATTTTTCGAATTTATTGATTGCATACATTTTGAAAAAGAGAAAAATAATAATGACAGCAACATCATGTAATCCGATGCTCTCTTTTTTTTTTTTTAAACAAAGATTAAAATGTTGGAAAGCATCTAATGTAGAAGTAGTTCTTTTTCTATGACGAACTCAGATGTTTAATAGTACCCCTTTTACTACTAAAGAATAATAATAATAATAATGTTGGTGGAACTGGAAAGTAGGAAAAACCTGGGCAGCGAAGAGAGAAACAGAGAGTAAACCCATCCAAGAATGGAGACTGTAGAAATTGGAGAAAACTCCCAATTGGGAATGGAACTTTGTCCAAATCCCAACCACAGCAGAGACCAATGCCAATCCTTGTAGCCATAGATGAACTGCTTTCTTCGTTTTCCTTGAACCAGGCAACCATCTGTGTATCAGAATCGCTGCAAGAATCCCAAGATTCACATCAGGATTTTGAAAAAAAAGAGAGTACATCTTCAAAGAGAGGAGGGATCTCACTATATTCATTACTACCTTCTCCACTTACAAGAATGAAGCCAATCACCATCAGAAGTGGATGAAGAGTCTACAATGGATGATTAAAAAAAAAAAAAAAAAACTTTTGACGGTAAGAGATCTACGGAGTTTGAATTCAACAAGAAAGGGGTGTGATAATTCATTACAGAGTAGGTGAGGCCTTGACGAGGGACGAAGCTGGACTTGTAGAAGAGAGCCCAGAACACTAACAATACTGCGATTACTAAACCCGAGAGCCTCGCCAACAAGACAAGTGATGATGATGATACACTTCCCATTCTATTCTCTCTCTCTCTCCAAACTAGAGAGTACAGTCTCTCAGAGTTGCCGACAAAATGACAAGTGAAAGACATTATGCGTTCTGAGTGAGTATGGACCTTTTTATCTCCTTGCACGGCCCATTTGATTCAAGGCTGCTGTTACTCTGCTCGAAGTAAAAAGATGTTTCGACTTTTAAGTCCGTAAGAAGATCCTAAACCCAGCAAGAAGCTACTCTTATTGATAAAAATAAAGCATTTCACAAATGTCAAAGTTTAGAAAATAACGTTGAATATTGAATATTTAACGTTACCAAAGTATTAGAAACAACAAATGAGCGGAAATCAAATTGATGATACACTCGAAAACTACACAAGAGAGGGGTCTTAAAAACAAGCATTACATCAGACTCAGTTTTAGTTTTATTACCACATACCAACCAAAAAGCACGAGCGAGTCTTGAGAACCCTTTTACCACAAGTCTTACGAAGTGCGATTCGTTACGCCTCTCCCCTGGCCACGTCCCCCATACCCATAACCGCCACCACCACCGCCACGCCCACCATAGCCTCCATAACCACGCCCACCATACCCGCCACGTGAATAACCGTGTCGGCCATAACCACCACCACGCCCTCCTCGGCCTCCTCTGAATCTAGAGAACTCACCAAATGTCTGTAATCAGACCAGCACCGTTAGTGAGTCAATGGGTTTTTTCTCTTAAGATTCTGGAAAACCCACTGAGTATACAGAGACAAAACTCATTCTATCCAGTCTGCTTTTTCAGTGTGGTAATATACCTCAGTATCTAGTTTCCGTTGCTCTGAGAACCTAGGCCTTGCATTTTGGGAATCTCGGTCAATGGCATTTGACGAGAGGCTATCGAAAAAGTCATCTTTGTTGTAAACAGGCTGCATCAATAAACAATTAGGTATATGAGACCACAGACAGGAAGAGGGGATATGGCAGAGTTTTACTTGCTTATAAATCTACTTCACTTACTTTGACCTCAATCTTAGGCAGCTCAGCTTCATCTACAATTGGGGAATCATCATCACCATCACCATTGGTGCTCTTCCCAAGATGACCCCATACTTCATCTTTGTTGAACTTTTCATTCATTGCTGTGAAATCAAAATCTTCAGTGAACTTCATTACCTGTTGGTGTGATCTCTGCCAACAAGGAGAACTATTAGGATATACATGGCTATGGTTCATTAGCTATTTTTAACTAGTGTATCTTTCCCCCGGAATATATAATAAAATAAAAGCCTTGTCGCTTCCTACGAATGAGTGAGAAGAATATTACCCCTGCTCCTCTTCCTCTTCCTCTCCCACGTCCACTGTAACCATTATTAGTTGGGAAAGAATGCCCGTTCGGCTGAGAAACAAAAAAAAAAAATTCAGCAAACAAGTTCAGTTAATCACCAAACCATGTAGATATAAGTAGACATGCAACACCAAATCTAATAGACCAAGGTAGGAACACAGCGAGCTTTTCATTTCATGCATCTTCAACAAAGAAAAAGGGACAGAGAGCGGAAAAATAAAATAGGCATTAGCACAGGTGCAAATATAACAGCTACAGGTTATTCCACTTAACTCAGCAATCAGCAAATGCAAAGATCATTTCAGGTAGAGTGTGCATTACTCCTCAAAAACTCTTATCTAGAATGCAAGGCTATTTGTCATATCAATAAGTGAAGCAGCAATATTGTTTAAAGAGCTGACGAGTGGATATAAAAATTGCAAAAATTATGTGAGTCTAAAACCTTCTGGGTTGGCCTTGCAGAGGAAGGCAATGGCAGTATTGGAGGTTGGGCTTCTGATGAAACTGGAACATATTGTTCCAACCCAGCTGATGATGATACTTGAACCACCTCGACATCTTTATCAGCATTTTTAGAGGGTGGGGACAAAGAGACTGCAGCAGATCCAGACTGCAGCAGTTGGCCAGGAGTAACCAACAAAGGTTTTGGCTTATCTTGGCTAATGGAACTAGAAACTCCAGTAACAGGAGCAGTTGTTAACGGTATTGTCTGCGGCACAGAAATTGGACCAGTAACTACACTAGGCTTGTTAGACAGTGGAAGGCCAGCACTTGTTTCGGTGGCTCTCGTAGAAAAGGAAAGCAAATCAGTATCCTGAGGTAGGGTAGGAGGCAAAGCACTAGGAGCTTTGTTCGAAAGCAAAGGAGGTGCCATCTCTGAAGCTAATGAAGAAGATGGTGCTGATTGCAGGCCGGAAGACAGCGGCATAGGTAGGCCAGAGAAAGGCAATGAACCCGGTGCTAGATTTTGAGAACTGGTACTAAAAGGAAACAATGAAGAGGGTGGTTCTGGCAAGCTTGAACCCTGCAAATTTGATGAACCAGTAGGTGGAGGGGCATTAAAGTTAGGATAGTGCAGGGGCTGCTGCTGCAGAGAACTGGGCATTGGCAGCCCATGAGGGGGTCGAATCAGAGACTGTTGATGCATTTGGGGAAGGCCATTGGGAGGTGGAGGGGTGTAGAATCCTGGCCAGTACATTGGCGGTTGTGGTGATGCTCCCCACGAAGCAAGATTCCCGCCAGGTTGATACAAAGGCATTCCGTTTTGAAATCCCATCTGATGTTGTCCAGGTTGTGCATTGAGAGGACTAATGTCAGGCAGTGACCCACTCGCGGTAGAAGGCAAGCTACTCGATGTTGGCATCGGACCAGGGTAGTGAGACTGCAAAAGACAAGCGGAGGAGGGTCATTATTTATAGGCTGAACTGGGTCTACTCTATACATGAATTGACTCTAAAATCACAGACAATATTTAGAATATAACATCGTCCCCCATTCACCTACCTGAATGATAGCAGGGTCATTATTTATAGTAGGTGGAGGCTGAACTGGTGGAGAAGCTTTGACTTGCAAATCCTACCAACGACAAGAACAATTAGAGCCCAAAAAGCGCAGGCTGACGACATAAAATCATTAGCATAGTCCTGTTGGATACCTTGATATCAGTTCCACGGAACAGTATGTACTCGTAAACTTTGTCACTTGGAGCAACTTGCGGACCATCTTTTTTCCTTCCTTCAGTTCCAAATGATCGGACTACATATGTGAAATTTCAGGGATCAGAACATCTCAATCTCACCAAAATCTACCCCATCGACTATGATTTTTCTCGTGTTCCACCAATGCTTTCAAGGCATTTCATACAATCTGATAAGTTTTTCTGATGAATTTCAAGGACAAGAACACAATATTTCTTTCAAACCGAGCTAAACAGGTCACGGCTGGAGCAAAATTTCACAAATACTGTAAAAAGAAAGGAAAACGAAACGAAACCAGCAGAAAGAGAACACACCACCAAAAATCACACTACACATCTAATAATCCTCGTCGTCGGAAATTGAAAGGAATCGTACCGTTTTGCAGTCCAATACTAGATTCCTCTGTATTAATATTGTAAAGGATCCCTTCGTATCTGATCTCGCTCTTGGACGTCAAACTAATCAAGCTCCCTACGTAAGAATCCGCCGCGGAGCTCGATTTCACGCCCGTATTAGTAGCCGCCATATCCGATCGCCGAAATAGCACGAAGAATCTCACAGAGAAGGAGAGATTCAGGAGAAAATCTAAAGTCAAGAGAAGGCAAGCAAGCAAACACACTCCGCGAGTTCCTGATCCCCTTCGAGAGAGAAAGCTATAGAAGAAGAAACAAACGATTAGGGTTTACTCTAATTTGGGGGGGATGAGATCGACCATCATCTCTTTCTGATTATCTATTCCCGTTAAAAAGCCCAAAAAGAGAAAAGAAAATCTATCTGACCATAATACCCTTGAGTCGTTTCATTGACTTCTATCTACTAGCTAATCACTAAAGGCCACGTGTCTACTTGCGGGGCCTCGCCGTAAATTTATCTCAGCGATGGATGATGTGTTTAGGCACAACCAGCAGCTACGAGCCGACGAGCTACTCCAAATCCACGGCTCGTGTTTCGCATTGCTTGCTAGCTTAGTGCGAATTTACTTGCATCTTTCAATTTTTTGGGTTAATTCCGTAATTAAACGACCAATCAAGTGCGTGTCCAGGGCCATGCTTGCTATAGTAAAAATAAGGGAAAATTAACAAATATATCACTTGTTGCGAAAAAAGTTTTCCAATCTACCACATTTTTCAAACTTTTTTATTGACTACCGCAATGGCAGAAAAGTAAATACAAAACGGACATAATTACTCCCGGCATGTTTATATGAGGAAGGTTGAGCGTAGGACAAGATAAGTTTGTTTTGGCGGGAGAATTTTCAGAAACAGCTTTTAATGTTCTAGTGTGTAGGATAAGACCCAAAAAATAATAATTAGATTTGAAAAAATATAATCGGTCAGGTAATGGAGATTTTTAAAGATAATCAAGCAAAATAAAGAGAGAGAAGGAGAAAGAAAGAACTAATGGAGTGATAGTTTGTAGAACTTGAAGATTGAGAAGAAGAGAAATTTAAGGTAAGGGGTAAATGTAGTTGTATTTAGTACTTTTAACATATTTATTGATACAGATTGTGTTGGTCGTTACATTAATGCAGTTTTCGTGGACAATAATCAACGGAGGCAGCAGTATTGGTGATTGTTGGAGAGTGGTTATGCAAGGATGACGGAGAATGGCATTTTCGTATTTCGAAGGACGTCTTTGGTAAGTGTTTGGACATTGGACCCGAAGACAAGTATGTAAACATAAAGCAGAGAGTTGTTGAAGCTTTTGGCATAAATCTGGTAAAAGAGCGTGCGATGTTAAGTTTTTGGTCGGACGACGGTGACCTTGTGTTCACGCAATTGAGGATGCCTCCAGTGGCCATAGACGGTGATAGTGGGTTGTGCAAATTCAAGAAGAAAAGGGACCAAAAACATGGATTGAATATGTATTTAACAATTACCCAATGTCATGATGTTGTGGCTTGCGGTGGTGAGGTAGCGGTGAACGGAGGAGTAGATGAAACATGGATGACTTTGAACAGTCCAGAAAACTTCGAAGACAGAAGAGTGGTGGAAGCAGTGGAAGATGAAATCCGCGGTTACGGTGGCGGGACAAGTAGGCAGGTTAACAATAACATTGTGGAGGAAGAACTGGTTGATTTGTTTGCCGTCCCCCTGACGTATGAGAACGACGAATTTCTAGAAGAGGTGGACGAAATTTTCCATTCAGCTAGTAAGAGAAATGTGGTAGATATTGTGGAAAGAGTAACCGAGGACATAAATACTGTAGTCGAGGACAACAATGGAAAACGGAAGAGAGATTGGTTAACAAGAAGTGGTATTAGCGGTAGTGATATTACCGGTAGTTGTTCTGAAGAATACGATTTCGAACAGATGCGTAATCTAATTGATACAGAATATCCCCGTAATGGGATCCAGAAAACCCATTGAACGACGTAGTGAGTGATATCGGGGACAGCAATGGTGCTCCTCCAGTCATGGAGGACAATATTGTGTTTGTTAATTTAGTGGTGGAAGACAGTACTGAAGAAAATAATGTGCTTGGTAATGTAATGGGAGAAGACAGTAGGGTGCCTGAAAATGTGGATGTGCAGCAATAGGAGGTAGTGGTTGAGAGGGAGAGTTCAACCATCAGAATTGTTGCTGGTTTTGAAAATCCGAGAAATGGATTTACTCCGATTGGATTTAGCCTTGGGTTGGGAGAAAGTCAGGCAACGGCTAATGGTGTAGAGGAGTCTGAAACTAGTGAAATACGTCCAACAGATATTTCTGAGAGTACGGTGGCTCAAAATGTGGATGTCCAGGCAGAGGAAGTAGTGAATGAGAGGGAGAGTGAAATACATCCAGCTGATATTTATGGAAATGAATTTGAGTGTCCTTTGATAATGGACGACGATCTACTGTTGATGAATGATTCAATACCATATAGGGATAACGCAACAGGTTTGGCGAAGGACAAGGCGCTTATGAATCTGAAGAAGGTAGGAGATGCGATATATGTTGGTCGTATATTCAAGAATAAGATGGAGTTGCATAAGGCGTTGTGTGTATATTCCATTAAGAGGCTATACAACTTCACAATCACGGCGTCGGACAAGCGTCGTGTCATAGCGGTTTGTCATGACAAGAAATGCAATTGGCAAATATACGCAACAAAGCAAAAGGAATCCAATAACATAAAAATACGCACAGCCACACTGAAGCATACCTGCGATGCTGGTTCCAGATCACAGCGTGGAAAAAAGGCAACCGTGGCATTACTCGGGGAACTATTACAAGCTAAATATGCACATGGTAAAAATTGGCCATGGGCTTGTGAATTGTCTGACTTGGTGTTGTCTGAACTAAATGTGACTATTTCCTACATGAAGGCTTGGAATGTAAAGGAGGTGGCCATGAAAAGGGCGCGCGGCAATGAAGAAGATAGTTATCGATTCTTAACAAAATATTTGCATTTGTTGAAGACAACAAATCCGGGGACCATAACTAACATAGAGACGACAAGGACACTAGAGGGGAAGACTTTGTTCAAATATCTGTTCTTTGCGTTTGGGGCGTCCATAGCTGGGTACAAGTACTTACGGAAGGTGATAGTACCTATCTTTTCGCCAACTGTAAGCATGCGAATAGTGTACTCGAACGACTGACGACCCTAAGGAAATTCCTCAAAGGACTCCAAATGCTTAACCATTTCCACCACTTCTTCACTAGCCCTAACAGGTTGTGTGCTACACAAAAGAACTCCTTCCACTATAACAATAAGTGCAAGCCGAATCCGCTGCCAACTGTCCATCCGCTCCGTCTCAGGCTTTCTCTTATCCCTCTTCAGTAACCCAACAATGTCTTTGATGCAGATCGGTTTTTCTTGGTCAGGGAACAAAGTGTCCCAATATTTTTTCTTGGGACCAGCCGGTGTATGCAACTGCTTCATTGTCTTTGCATCTGGATAAGGACCACATCGAATTTCGGTAAGTATAGCATACTCCCGAAGTGAGAAGCGAAATGGTTTGCCAGCAAAGACAAACCAAATTTCATGTCTCTTCCTGGTGTAAAGAGACCGGCAAAGCATTTGGTGGACGAGTTTGCCTGATAAGGAGCATTTCCGAACAGGAAGTTGGAATAAAGGACCAGAACATGAGGCGAGCAGGTAGTTAAGATCTGAAGTCCCTTCCAAGGCTTCTACCAAATCAAGAAATAATCAGGCCGCGAGTAAGAGTTGATACGACCCTTCTCAGGATAACAATCAGTAGCGTATAGTCTCTTGGGGAGAAGTTCTGGATTGACTTCACCAGTTGCTGCCGGAATGGAGCGTTTCTTCCCCGAAGATCTTGATCTTTTCTGTGAAGACATTTTTCTTTTGGCCCTAAAAAAATATACCAAACAATAGTTATATTAGTGGAACACACAAAAAAAATTAGGCATATAGAGTGAGATGAAACTAAGATTGAGGACAACAATAAACTCAGATCGGAAGGACAAACAAATAAAAGACATAAAACTTCTATCGAGGACCAAAAAATCGATTGAGGACCAAAAACCTCGTATTGAGGACAAAAAAACAGATCCAAAGGACAAAGAAACAAATGACTTAGACATATAACAGACAAGAAGACGACAAAAAACAACGGATTGAGGAACAAAAAAAATTTAGTCTCAAGACAAAAAAATGCAGATCGGATTAAGGACAAAAAAAACTCAGATCAAAAAGGCAAAGAAACAAATGACTTAGACATATAACCGACATATCAAAGACCAAAAACACCAGATTGAGGACCAAAAAAACGTAGTTTGAGGACAAAAAAACGTAGATCGACAGATCAGAAGAAAAAAAACAGACATATCACTGTCAACAAATTTGTTTCGAAGATGAAGAGTTCAAACTATAAGACCCAAATTAAGAATGTAAACAAAGAAATTAAGATTAAAAGAATATTAAGATTTACAAACCGTTTGCAGAGATTGATATTACTTTGAAATTTCGAAATCCCTAGATTATTTGAGAACTCAAACTTTTACCACAGTAAGAGAAAAACACAATTTCGGAAGAGAGAGGAGATAGGGTTTGTTTTCTCATAACTTTTGAAATAAAGTTAGGTTTGGGGAAATACGAAACGTCTGACACAATTTTAATCCAAGGAACGTGATCTCAAAACATGCGCACGCGAGGGATGGGCGCGTGCAAGGTCAAATGAGTCTTCTCGTACACTGGGAAGTTAATTTTGAAAATGTGGTACCAAAGTTAATTTTCCCTAAAAATAAGGCATATGCCTAAGCCCCCACCTCTAGTTTATAATTTTGGGGCCCCATTTTTGCGTTTATGTTTAATTCAATTAGTAGAGAATTGTATTCAACTTCTCTTTTTTGGCATCTAGAAACATTATATAGAAACAAGTAAAATATTACACAAGGAACCAAAATCGAAAGTTACAACACAAAACCGAATCATGGAGACACTCAGAAGTACAACTAACCAAATACTAACACGAGGCAAGAACGCATGAATTGAAGAAACTGCAACCCCGAATCCACAACGGATGAGGTTATAAGCAAGCTCACATCGCAAGAAGACGATGACAAGCATGAGGCAAGCGATCACCAACAAAGAGAGCAAACCAACCTACCGAAGAGATTCCAAATGATATTCAACCTTATGCTCACTAGTTAAAAGAGGCGAAAAATTGATGTACATTACCGATTGGAGACTATTTTGAAGAAAAAAAAAAGATAAGAAAAGGCACGCCAATATGCTGGGCAAGGAAAATCAGTCTCGCTATCAACTCCTTCCATAAAAAAAAATCCACCTAAGCACTTCAATCCAAACCACCACCAGCAAACGAACTGAAGAAAGAGCGGCACAACGTAGCTACAGTACGATTGTGAGGACCACAAAACCCAGACTCGACGAACACAAATGGGTAATGCTGGAACCAAACCACGAGAAAAAAAAATCCTTGAGCCAAAACACGAAAAACAGACCTCATCGAAGAGAGATTACCGACGACGGGATAGATCCACATATCCGGCATACAAAGCCATATCAAGAGGGAGATCGATCAGAGCACAAGAGCGATTTTCGCGAGTAAAATACAATAGAACCACCAATCTTTTGATGAGCTTCAACCTTCATCACGAACCACCACCACAAGCCCAAACCACACCCTAACCACCACCATAGCCACACCGCTGAACTAACAACCTCAAACCATCGGAAGAAAATTTATTCTTCAAGGCTTGACCACGCCCTGCTCCAGATCCAAATCAGAGCCCGCACGAAGCTCCATCTGCGACCATCAACCAAGCCATCACCGAAACCACACCAACAAAACCAACGATCTCTGCTCCCAATCTCCTCAACAACCATGATCGCAAAGGAGAAGCCACAGGTAGAGAAAGGCAATGACAGCAAACCAGACCACTAACCGGAGCCCCCACAGCGGCGATGGCCGCCGGAGAAACTCCCAACCCTATATCTACTTTATCGCTTTGGCTTCTTATTTGGACTAATTTTTATCATGGTAATGATATTATATTAAGCAATTGGACTAATTTGTTCCATCTACTACATATTAACGGGCTTCTAAACTCTATTACTCACCCATATATCTCTAGTATATGTTATTCTTTCAATTGTTTGCGTTTACTTGTCTTTTTTTTCTTTGTATTCGTATTCTTTTATAACATGATTTTTCTTAACTCATTTGTTTTTATATTTTCTACATTACTATATAAGTTTATCACTTTGCATTTATATTCAATCTAATCAAATTAACAAATATGATAAAAATATGCACACGTATTATAAATAACGTTTCAATATAAATATTTATTGTTTTATTTTGATACCATAGACCGCATAGTACAATATTATATTGAATATATTTTATATATTATATTGAACAATATTTTATACAAAAATACAATTTTTATAGTATAGAATTTTTAATTTAAATTAAATCATAATATCAAATATCGTCTTAGGCCCCGTAAAAGCTAGGCACGGCTTTGTGCGTGTCGCGACCTCACGAAACCACGATCACTGATTGACCAATCTAGCTTGATGTATGCTTTTTTCTTGGCGCTTTTTCTTAAAGCATGTGTTGAATAGTTTTATACGGCTTCTGATACAGAATTTTCTTTCGTTTCCTGTTTTGGCTTATGAAATATGTGTTGAACGTATTAGATTTTTACTATCTAGGTTCATTTGTTGTGATTTTCTCTTTACACTTGTTGTAATGTATGTATCTCCAAAACTTATTGGCTTTAGGCAAGTTTGTAATCGATTAAAAAATAAAAAAGATTTTTGATATTAAAAAAAAGGAACTTTTGAGTATTTAATTTGGGTTATTTTTTGTTTCAAAACTTTGTGTAATTTGGATTAATATATCCGCTCATACAATCTTTTGTTTCTTCTCAAACAAAACCTTGAACAGTAGGATTTCTAAGCCAAGAGAAGCCTTCCATTCCATATTCTTGATACATGTAGTTGATGGAAGTTAAAAAAAGTTCCGCCCAAAATCAAGCTAAAATACACGTCGTTAGAAAAATACACACATTGTATACATATCTTTAATATACTAAATACCTGACCAATCATATTCTGCCAGGTGGCTTGTGTCTAAATAAAAAATAAATTAAAATTAATTGAAATAACTAAATCAGTTTAACATCGACAAAAATTTTTAGAATCCACGAATCACAATCCTTATTCCTCGCCCGCAACGTCTCTAGAAAAAACTTCTATGATTAATTTCACTATAAATTGTCTCAGATTCATTCGTCTTTTTTACTTAAGAACCATAGAATTAGTTTAGATTTGATTGAAGTCAAATCTCTCTCGTGGCTCTCTTTTCAGATTTTTATTCTTATGAAAACTAACAAAGATTTTCCTCTTTTCTTTGTTGTTATTCCATTCACTCGTGTCTCGCTCATTTCCCTTCATCGCTCAGTTCATTCATCTTTATATTTCTTCTCATCAAATCCGCCATGTATGAAAATTTGTAAGTCGTTTTATGTCTTTGTAATTTCATTAGGTATTTGGAGGAGAGAAAGGGATTGTACGGTCTTCCCTGGGAGATGGAATAGTGATTCTAGGTAACTAGGATTTCATAGTTGCGATTGCTTGGATTTTGATTTCTCAACGTTTATTGGATGATTATCTGGCTTGATCTTTCTGTTTATAAAGTTTGTATTGATTTTTGAGATGTGGAATTCACGTTCTCATGCTCTTTTTTTTTTTGTTTAAACAGGAAGACGCATAGTAAACTACAAGATCAATTCAAAGATGCATATGCTCATCACTAAGGAGGAGACACCAAAAAGGTAAAGGAATTGCAACGTCCACTTACGCAAGTGCACTCTAATTCAAACTCAGTTTACTAAAGATTTCCAAATGATTAATAGTTTTACTTTAGTTTAAACTTTGCAGAAGCAGTATGTCTTCAAGTAGGAGAATGATTCAAAAGATTTCAAGGAATTGGCTCTAAGAAAAAGGGAGGCCATTTATAGTTTCGGACCAAGTAGAACAAAATCCACACGCATTCAATGATTCGTTTACCACTCCACCTTTGATTCACACTCAATTTTTCTATACATATATAGGTGAGGATTTTTTTTTGAGCGTTTGGAACAGAAACGGAAGGATGACTTACTTCAACAGTAAATTAACATGTCAGAAGCAACCCTACTAACAACTTAACTAGAAAGCTGGAAAGACCAGATGGTTATTGAGAGTGCATGAAACTAAGACGGAACCAACGTGTTGGAACATGGTCTGAATGACAAGATCCAAAAGGATAATGGAAAGGAAGGTGGAAAGAAAGGAATATATGAAGAAAGCTAAGGAGGCACTCCAAACTGTTTTAATTTAACTTGACCACATTTTCTTTCGGGTATGTACATGGTGTTGAGATATATTTAAAACCAAGGAATATGGGTGACGATGTTGTTTTTGTTAATTATTTGTTGATGAAAATCTCCACCATCTTTGCTAAGAGAAGAAATCTGTACATATTAAAATCCATATTTACATTAAAAAGATCATATATAAGAAGATCAAAGGAAACTAAAAATATTATCAGATGCATGTAACTCCATTGTTCTAGATACCAGTTAAACTAAGGAAAATGTTAACTTTTTAGAAATTGTATCAGAAGAAACAAACTTTTTAAAAGTTTAATTTTTGTTTACTAGAGTGGCTCTTTTCCCGTACGTAGTACGAGCCAAATTCTAGTACTGTATAAGATCCAAACGACATACTATTCTCTAAAATATACTGCATGAGTTCCAAAAGACATAAATCTGATTTTCATACTCAAACCTAAATAACATATAATTGCTTATGATATTGTAAAGTCAAGAGCACCCCCGAAGCTAAAAACCAAAACTAAACCAAAAATATAATTTACAAGCTTTTTCGAACTAAAATTTGGAATTTTTGTTAATAATGATAATTTTGTTTTTTTTAGTCTAAGGCCCATGCCTCCTTGACCTCTGCTAAGGTCCGACGCTGTAAATCTTCATGAAGAAGTAATTGGTATCCCAGTCGGTAATTTTGTTCTTCGGAATGTCGACAAGAATTTTCTTTATACTGACGTAAAACCAACCACTAATCTACCCTTTCCGAGTCAGTTTAGTCAGTTCTTCAAAAGCATCGCAACAAACCTTTCGCCCGAGCTCGGCCGCGAGGGTTAGTATAGCGACCACGTTACAAACAACCGCTATTCTCTTTTGCTGAGCGTAGTACTCGACCAACAGCTTTGGGAGAAGGAACCAGAGCCCACACTCGTTGAAAAAGGACTCGTACATACACATGTACCTCGAAGGAGGAGCCCAAGGTCGGTCGGTGTTTTTGTGGAGAAGGAAGAGACATCTTCAGAAATGTTACAAGTCTTCCGTAGAGCTTGGAGCAATTCCCAGGTCGACCGAGTTGGAGCATTGTCGAATCGCTCAAACTTGATGTGCGGTCCAAGCATGGGCCCCGAAGGTCCTCCCCAATCCCCGAGGTCTTCCAGCTCGAATTGAGCAGTCTCATACCCATCATCCGGTGAACTGGGACCATTGATGATCTCCCTGTCGGACTGGGTGTCCCTTCTCCCCCTACGAACTTTTGCGCATGGACTAAAAAATTTGGCAGATCTCACCGTCGAGCTCGAGATCGCTCCGTCCTTAGCACTGATACGAGCACGATGATCCTCCCTCATGAGAACTTGTTGCTCGGACACTGACAAATCTGCATATTCTCAATCGCTCCGAGCAGAGAAATTGGAGTGACGCGAGTTCTGGGAATTATAAGAAAGCGATTCCTCTCGTTCGTTTGAAGACATCAGAGAACTCAAAGATATGGTCAGAAAACTCAAAGACCTGATCGGAAAACTCAAAGATCTGATCGGGAAATTTAATGATATAATCGAAAAACTCAAAGATCCGGTCAAAAACTTGGTCAAGAGCGTGCTCAGGGCGTGAATGATGAGGTCAAAAAACTGCTCGAGGCAGTATCTATTTCTAAGGTTCAATATCCAGAATGGCTGGCCAACCTAGTTAAGGTAAAAAAAAGAATGGTAAGTGGCGCGTCTACGTAGATTTTACCGATCTTAACAAGGCTTGTTCAAAGGATAGTTTCTCGCTGCCCCACATCAATCAACTAGTCAAGGCAACCGCAGGCAACGAGCTCATGTCATTCATGGACGCCTTCTTCGGATACAACAAGATCATGATGCATCCAGATGATCAAGAGAAGACAACCTTCATCACCACGCGAGGTACCTACTACTACAAGGTCATGTCCTTCGGGCTAAAGAACGCAGGCGCTACCTACCAACGTCTTGTGAAAAGAAAGTTCACCGAACAGCTCGGGGAAACGATGGAAATATATATCGACGACATGGTCGTCAAATCATTCAAGGACGAACAGATGGTAGCCTATCTTCAGATAGTCCAAGATCTCGTCAGCAAGCTTGAAAATTTCTGAATCACGAAGATACCGTGCAGCGACAACTCAGGAGCCGATGCGCTCACCGCACTCGGTTCCGCCTTGGATACCGACCTTAGAAGAATCATACCGATCGAAACCATCGCAAGCCCCAGCATCGAACTCCCCCGAGGAGTCTGCCATATCGCAGATGCCAAAGAACCCGCATTGCGCGAGCAAGAGCCGCAGCTCCAAGGAGATCTCATTGAACTCCCGAGTGGAGAGATGAAGTACGAATGTACTTAGCAGAATGGAAGACCCCGAGCGATAAATGGGCTGCACAAAGGATGAGGGTAGTGGATCACACTACACAATAATTTGAGACGAGCTCTTTCGATAGAGCGCAATCGGAGTACTTCTCAAGTGCTGGCTGGCGATGAAACGTACAGAGTGATGGCTAAAACACACGAATTGATATAAGACTTGGTGGTGAGGCTTATGATCTAATAACCGTGGATGGAATCACAAGCTGATGTTCGCTCTTCCTTGTGCTGGTGTTAATGGTCGAAACTGGAATCCAACACGATGGTGATCACTTTTTCATGTGAGATCAGAAGATGAGAAGTGTAGATGGATCGATAGCAGGACACATAGGGATGATGATTCTCTAATACGGTACTAATGTTTCCCCCTACATGAATCACACACACAAGTTCAAACAAGGCTGAGAATTCGCTCAAGAATGCTCAAAGAAAATTCGGGTCTTTGTTGATAGGTAAAAAATTGTGGTGTCTACAAAGCTGCAGGAGGACTTTGTAAACAGTCCATTAGCTTGAACCTTTAGGGTTCGACTCAGAAAACAGCAAGAAAAGACTCAAAATAACATGATTTTTAAAAGAAAACAGCAAAACGTTCAAAAACTACTCTAAACAAAGTGCAGAGTTTCATTAAAGCCATAAAAAGAAATTATGGTCAGAACTTAAAGAAAAGAAGGTGATGTCGTTTTGAACTTGTTCTTAGTGTTGTTGGATGCTTGAGCACCTGCAAAGATAGTATATAAATTGAACAACTCAGCTTGACATCCGCTTGCGTCAGATGTGGTTTGAACTTGATTCTTGGAGTAGAAGCTCTCTTTTGGGTCTTCAAGTTCCTCTTCCTCTTCTTCTTTTGATTCCATCTCTTGATCAATCGTGGAGATGTCTTCTTCATCTTCCTTTGTGTCGTGATTATTGGTAGAGCCAATGTCGTGATGGAGCGGTTTGGGTGATAATGATGCAATGAAGACTTGAACAGCAAGGTTGATCCATTTGGTTAATTGCTTGGACTTGGATCTTGTCATTTGACCGGGTTGAAGTATAGGCATTGGAATTGGGGTTGGTTTGTGGTCTGAACTGATGTCCTCATCATTCCTCCCTCTTCGAGAGGTTTTGACCCCAAAACAGTTTGTCCTGCATCAAAGGAAGATAAATCTGCAATTTTTTTGTTTGTTTTGAATTGAATGTAAAATTATATTCAAAAAAAAAAAAAAATGTTTCTACATCAAGTGTTACATGGTATTGAAGTTTTTATTAAATTAGAAATTGAGTACAATTCGTGTTGATCTCTCTATCACGAGTCTCGTGCCTCGAACCAAAGCACCAGGCTTCCATCAAGCTCGGGTGCAATGCCTCGAATAGAACAGAGCTGGTTTCGAATCTGTTTATCAATGCTTTGGATAAGTCGCTGCACAGAGGTTGGCTCTTCTCCATGGTTTCGAGCATTTCTTTCTCGCCATATACCGTACACCGCAGTGTGAAAAACATATCGAATGAGAAAAAAACGAGTCGTTGGTTGCCGTGAATCTGAGATTAACTCAATAACTCTGGTCCACTGAGAAGAATAGTCTAACCAAAGTAACCCTTTTGTGAGGAAGCTCCATATAGTTGATGTGTAAGGGCAAGTTCCCGTGATTCCAAGGGGTCATTGTAAAGCCTGCAAGAGGGATTTATTCCAACATTCCATGCCATCAATCGCTCCGATGGAGAGGCGGTTATGCATTGCTAACCAAGCACATATAGAAAATTTCGGTGTGGAGTATGAAAACCATATACCTTTATTCCAGAATGCCTCTTGGCTCGGTATCCAAATTTGTTTCCATGTTGCTTTGGCATTGAAATTAGACTTGAAGTTATCTCCTTTATATCTCCATAGTGGCACATCCTTTGATCCGGCAACTCGTCGTAAGCTTTGCGCTTCGATTGTTTTCGCAATGGCTTGGAACTGATCTGATCGGTGCCTTCGCTGTCTCCGCATCTGCATTGCTGTGGCAACATTGGCATGTTCGGTGATGCCCATGTCAATAAAACCCCTAGGACCTGTTATCTCAATCAGGCGGCCCATAGGCGACCAATTATCATACCAGATGTTGTTTTCTCACTATGAACTTCAACCCTATGAAAATCTTTGGCTTTGTCACAATATTTGAGCAACTTTCTCCATATCCACGACCCTAACATAGTGTTATCTTTCACTGACCAGAATGTGCCTCTCTTAATGAGATTCGCTCGTACCCACTTCACCCATAGTGATGCATTAGAAGACGTTAAGCGCCAAATCAGTTTGTAACAACACACATCATTGAGCTCCTTCAGAGAGCGTAATCCCAATAAATCTGCAATATTGAATGTATGTGATATGTTAAACTCACCAAGGAGCTCAAGTTGATAAGCATTGTCATTGATGCACTTTACAACTTTGAAAGGACCATCTCCTCTTGGTGTTAGCTTGGGCTTCCTCTTTTGTGGAAACCTCTCTAACCATATGTAACCAAACCACTCTCCTGGCTCAAAGATGCTTTCGTATTCTTAGTCTTCTTCTCAAGGTTTTCCATGGCCTTAAGATGAATCTGCTTAATAATTTCTCCTTGTTTCAATCCGTCTAGGTTAACTTGATCAGCTTGTGGAATGGATGTAAGATCCAACGGTGATAGGGGATTCAATCCATAGACAACTTCAAAAGGTGACAACTAAGAGGCAGAGTAAGTAGCACGGTTATATGCGAATTCAATTAAAGGTATGCATTCTAACCATGTTGTCATATTTTTACCAAGTGTAGCTCGAAGGAGTGTAGAGTATGCAATTTACTACCACGGTTTGGCCATCTGTTTGAGGATGACAAGTGGTTGAGAACAATAATTTAGTACCTAGCTTCTTCCAAAGTGTCCTCTAGAAGTGACCAAGGAACTTGGTGTCCCTATCTGACACAATTATTCTCGGAATCCCATGCAACCGAACCACCTCCTTAAAGAATAGATTAACAATTTGTGTGGCATCATTGGTCTTGTTACATGGTATAAAGTGAGCCATCTTCTAGAATCTATCTACTACCACGAATATAGAGTCCTTGTGCTCGATCTTTGGTAATCCTAGCACAAAATCCATAGAGATATCTACCCAAAAGGCGTTAGGTATTGGTAAAAGGTAAATAAAGACCATGAGGATGTGACCAAGATTTTGCTCTCTGGCATTGCTCACATCTTGAACAGAATGATGAGGTCATTGTACCAGTAGCTGAACTGGAACTCCATCAAACGTGCAACACAAACTGCATAGGACTCTACAAGGACACATATGCCTTTCTTGGAGCATATAAATTCAACAGACGAATATTCAGATCATGAAACCACTTGGAAAAACTTCTCAGCTCACCAACAGCTCGCAAACACTTTGAATCAACCCAATTGGAATTATGAAGAAGGAGATATTCCATTTACAAATCGAGTATTTTTGCACTTACCCGATATGGATCTATGCGGCTTAATTGGAGATTTGCGACCTAACCATGAAGAACTAAGCTGTGAACCAACTTGTTATGGAATATGGATTCATCAGAGATTTGAAAATTGGAATAATACCAATACCAGTTTTGGTTTGAAAGTTATTCAATTTCTAAACCAGTGGTTTCTCGGCTTGCTTTATTTGGAGTCTCACGAGTTTGATCAAGATCAAACGTATTTGTGGCGACCAGGAGACATTTATTCTGATTTAGAAGCTTCCCCAAAGGCCCTACAATGCTCCAACACTTAGAGGATTAGGCGAATCCTTCCACACCTTCATTTTTCATATCCAAAGCCGAGCTTGCCTTGTTTGGAGCTGTTTGTCTTTAAAGTCCAACGAATCTCTTTGCTTCACTGCTGCTGCGTTTTAAAGTCATACTCAATGCATCTAGATGTCCCAAAGTCGCAACACTTCCAACCCAAGGTTTCAAGATACAAGCTAACGGATACTTTCCTTATTTGAACAGATTTTTGATCAATTTTCATTCAATCGTCTAACAGCTAGTTTCTATTCAATTATGAAATTTGCTTTCTTGTTTTAGTCTTTGGAGGAGTTGTATTTCGAGCCTATATAAGCTCAGTTCATTGTTCATTGTTCATTGTTTTCTTTACAAAGTTGTGTCTTTGTGTTCTTGATCATTTGAGCCTTAGGTGGATTCCTAGTCTCTTTGATTGTGCGGATTTAGTTAGTTTGTGGAGTCAAACTCTCTGATTTCGTGTTTGGTTGTGTAATCAATCAAGCGACCCTCACCTCCATCTCTACCAACGATCATCTTCTGCATTCAAGCTTGGAATCTCTTGATCATCGTGTGATCATAAGTTGGTGGATTCCAATCTTATATCATCTGGTATCAGAGACAGGTTGTGTTCATCCAACCTTAATCTTTTTTTGTTTTTCCATTTTTGTTGTTTAATTTTCATAAAATCGAAAGCCAAAATAAAAATCGTTTTGTTTCAAGTTTCTTGCATTTGTTCTTGCTTTTTCATTATTAAGCCATAAAAAAAATCAAAATAAAAATTATTTGCTTCAGTTGCTATTTATTTCGAATTTTTCTAAAGAAAACCCCATAAAAATTGTTTTTTTTTTATTTATTTTAAAAGAACTGTTAATTTTCGAATTTGATTTGGATAAAATTCTAAAAGAAAAATAAAAATTTAATTATTTCTTCTCCATTTATCAGTTTCGAAATTTAGTATATAAAAATGAATTTCCATAATTATTGATTACGTCTTGATTCGCTTCTTTTCCCTTTTATTTTCCGAGATCTTTTCCCAAGGAAATAGAGGAAACGCCATGAGGAATTATTATGAAGATGAAGAAGGCTTATACGCATCCAACCCCTATAAATACAAGTGTCAAAAACCAAGCTAGAGTTGGTTCGATGAGGAGGCTGACGATAAAGCACCACCATGGCCTGAAGATGAGTACTCAAACTCTAATTTCGAAGATGAAGCAGACCATTACCATGGCGTCACTAACCATCAGAGTTGGAACAAAAGAGAAGGAGAAACTCACCCTTTTCTAGCCGCACCAATGAGGAGAACACCACAGAGAAATGAAGCGTGGGAACAACAAGGGTATGAGTTCTATGGACGAGAAGACACCAAGGCTTATTTCAAGTGGCAAGAACTGATGGAAGAATTATTTGTTTCATACAATTACACGGATCAAAGGAAGTTCACTACTGCAATTAAATATCTCAAAGGAGAAGCAAGATATTGGTGGGATTATGTCAACAAGATGCGAAGAACTTACAAGCAAACACCCATCACTTCTTGGGATAAGATAAAGTTGCATATGAGGAAGAGATTCGCGCTAGGGTATTCTAACAAGCCGGTTAAGGATCCCTGCCACCAAAGCCACAACATCCCTCGAAAACTAATGTACCAAACGACATTAAAGGAAGTGATGTTAACGCCAACGCTACAACCCTTTCGTGAGCACAAGTATGCTTACCATTCTGAGCCTAAGAGGGTGTTCTCAAACACTTTGGAAAAGTATACAAAGGCTGGGCAAACAGTTCACATAAAGACGGTTCAACAAAATTCAATCGCATCAATGTTGTTTCAGCCCCAAGTAGAACAAAAAACGTCTAGGCAGAGGATAGATTGTTCTTGGCCATCAAAGGGAGTGGAAACAGAGCATAAGAAGAGCCACATGAATTTCAAGAAGGCAAAGAAACGTCCCCAAGCTGCAACTTAATCTCCAACACCTAGTTAGACAACATTGTTTGAACCACAAGGAAATCACCAAGGTAAGTCTTCTAGCCCTTTAATTTCAATTGACACAATCTGTTATAGGTGTCAAAATATAGGACATCGTGCTAAGGAATGCCCAACTAGACAAGTAGTAAACTCTACACCGGTTGGATCAAAGGCTGAAAGTAGTCAAATGGTTAAACTAGATTCTTTTGCATCCAATTCTAGTATGATACACTTGTCTTTACCAAAAGGATTTGATACAGGTCTAGGACTTAAAGAGGAGTACACAACCAGATGTAACAAGCTACACGTAAGAATCATTAGCCATTATCAGAATCATGATCAAATTGAAGTGGTGATTAAAGCTACAAAACCATATCAAGAACATGTAAGTGATCACATGGATCAATTAGTTCTCCAGTCTCCAAATTCTGTGATAATGCACTTGTCTTTTGCCCAAAGTGTTGATGCAGATGCAGGTTCAATGAAAGAACCTATACCTAAAGAGGAACCAAATCATACCACTCAGCGTGAACCGCAACCAAACGAGGAACATAAAATTATTTCACTCCATACGCTTGAGAAGGTACAGTCTGAAACATCTCAATCTGTTTTGAATAATCCCCAAACTGTGATAATACACTTGTCTTGTTCAAAAGATGTTAAGAAAGGTACAGGTCGTGTGGAGGAGCACTCGGAAACAATGTCATCACAAATTTGTCAAGATGAGGAGTGTAACCAAGCTGTCCTTAAGGCCCCAACACCAGCAAACGGTCCTGTATAGAGCATTCTTACACCAAAAGAACGAAGAAGAGGCAACAAGAGCACGAACCACCAAAGATCAATGGTGACAACAAGTGTAAAAAGAGAAGTGTTCACAAAGACGATTACCATGCTGCCGAAGGAAATCAGCAACAAACCATGGAGAGGAGCCATTGCCTCTTTGCTGATGAAAGAAGAACCACCAGATGCTCAAATCCTATCCCACCAAATCAGCAATGGAGATCTTGCCCGAGGTAAATTTCTAGACTCACATCTATACCGAGATACTAACTTGCTCTATCTTGGTGCAGGTCAAGAAGTTTCGAGGAACAAACTTTCCAAGGGAGAGGGTATGATGAGGTCATCGTACCATTAGCTGAACTGGAACTCCATCAAACGTGCAACACAAACTGCATAGAACTCTACAAGGACACATATGCCTTTCTTGGAGCATATAAAATCAACCACGAATATTCAGAGCATGAAACCACTTGGAAAAACTTCTCAGCTCACCTAACGCTCGCTAACACTTTGAATCAACCCAATTGGAGTTATGACGAAGGAGATATTCCGTTTACAAATCGAGTATTTCTGCACTTACCTGATTTGGATATATGCGGCTTAATTGGAGATTTACGACATAACTAGGAGGAAATTAGCTGTGAACCGACTTGTTATGGAATATGGATTCAACAGAGATTTCGGGAAAATTGGAATAATACCAATACCAGTTTTGATTTGAAAGTTATTCAATTTCTAAACCAGTGGTTTATCGGCTTGCCTTATTTGGAGTCTCACGAGTTTGATCAAGATCAAACGTATTTGTAGCGACCAGGAGACATTTATTCTGATCTAGAAGCTTCCCCAAAGGCCCTACAATGCTCCAGCACTTAGAGGATTAGGCGAATCCTTCCACACCTTCACTTTTCATATCCAAAGCCGAGCTTGCCTTGTTTGGAGCTGTTTGTCTTTAAAGTCCAACGAATCTCTTTGCTTCACTGCTGCTGCATTTTAAAGTCATACTCAATGCATCTAGATGTCCCAAAGTCGCAACACTTCCAGCCCAAGGTTTCAAGATACAAGCTAACGGATACTTTCCTTATTTGAACAGATTTTTGATCAATTTTCATTCAATCGTCTAACAGCTAGTTTTTATTCAATTATGAAATTTTCTTTCTTGTTTTAGTCTTTGGAGGAGTTGTATTTCGAGCCTATATAAGCTCAGTTCATTGTTGATTGTAAATCACCTTTAAACATTGAATCAATAAACATTGTGTTTTCTTTACAAAGTTGTGTCTTTGTGTTCTTGATCATTTGAGCCTTAGGTGGATTCCTAGTCTCTTTGATTGTGCGGATTTAGTTAGTTTGTGGAGTCAAACTCTCTGATTTCGTGTTTGGTTGTGTAATCAATCAAGCGACTCTCACCTCCATCTCTACCAACGATCATCTTCCGCATTCAAGTTTGGAATCTCTTGATCATCGTGTGATCATAAGTTGGTGGATTCCAATCTTATATCACAGAATCTCTCCACATCTTTCTTCAAGTGTGACTAGTAGAAATGATCCATTACTATAATTAATGTTTTGTCGATACGAAAATGCCCCATTAGACCTCCTCCATATGCTTCACTAAGCACTAATTCTCTCATACATCCCTGCGGTATACACAAACATTTATCTCTAAACAGAAAGCCATTTTGTAAATAAAACGAACCGTGAGGGCCTTTTTCACATTGTTGGAAACTTTTGCGGAACTCAGGATCATCTTTGTATATTTCCTTGATGTGCTCAAAGCCCATAATCTTGGCTTCCATAGTAGCTATTAGTGCATGCCGTCTAGATAACGCATTAGCCACAATATTCTCCTTGCCTTTCTTATACTTGATGACGTAGGGGAATGTCTCTATAAATTCTAACCACTTAGCATATATTCTCTTGAGTGTTGTATGTCCACGTATGTGCTTCAATGTTTCATGATCTGTATAGATTATGAACTCCTTGGACAGCAAGTAGTGTTGCCATGTCTCCAAAGCACGAACAAGAGCATAGAGTTCCTTGTCATAAGTTAGATAGTAAAGAGTGGCTCCACTCAACTTCTCACTGAAATATGCTACGGGCTTCTTCCTTTGGTGTAACACTGCTCCTATCCCCAGTCCCAAAGCATCGCATTCTACCTCAAACATATCATTGAAATCAGACAATGATAAGATCGGTGCTTGAGTGAGTCGTTCTTTCAATATTAAAGGCGGTGTCTTGGGCTGTTCCCCACTGAAAAGACACGTTCTTCTTGATCACAGCCGTGAACGGGGCTTCTATGGTGCTAAAATCTTTCACGAACCGTCATAGAAACTAGCTAACTCGTGAAAACTCCTTACATGGCCAATCGTAGAGGTTGTATGCCAATCTCTTATTGCCTTAATCTTCTCCTCATCTACTTGTAGTCCCTGTTCACTTAACACAAATCGTAAGAACACAAGTTGGTTAGTACAAAATGAACACTTCTTGAGGTTAGCATAAAGGCCTTCCTTGTGAAGTGATTTAAGCACTAGTTCGAGGTGTTCAAGATGATCAGCAAGGTTCTTACTATAAATAAGTATATCATCAAAGTGAACAACCACAAATTTACTTATGTATTCACATAGAATCTAGTTCATCAAGCGCATGAAGGTACTTAGTGCATTAGTTAGACCGAAAGGCATAACTAACCATTCGTATAAGCCTTGCTTTGTCTTGAATGCGGTTTTCCATTCATCTCTTTCTCGCATTCTGACTTGGTGATATCCACTTTTCAAATCCACCTTTGAGAAGATGGTGGTGCCACTCAACTCATCTAGCATGTCATCTAGCTGTGGAATTGGATGTCGATATTTGATGGTGATGTTGTTGATAGCTCGGTAATCGACACACATCCTCCAGGTGCCGTCCTTCTTTGGCCATAAGAGAACCATAATTGCACAAGGGCTAAGGCTCTCCCTGATGTCTCCCTTATCCATCAAGTCTCGGACTTGCTTTTCTAACTCCTTAGGGCATCTCCAACCCCCACTCCATATCTTACTCCAAACTCTATTTTGGAGTAAAATCTTCTTCAACCCCACTCCATTTTCAACTCTAAAATGGAGTAACTCCATTTTTTCCTCCAAATATGGAGTAATCTCATTTTCCACTCCATTTTGGAGTTGAACTTTTTAATTTATAAAATGATCATTCAAATTTTAAATAAATTAATTTTAAGGGATAAATAATTATTTTGGTGATGATTTTCTATTTGTTTGATATTATTTTTAATTAAATTTTTACGAATTTGTCAAAATCACAAGAATTTACAACAAAATTATTATATTATATTATAATGCGTGAAATTGTGATTATGTGTAAGTTTTTTTTGTTAAAAATATGTATGTTCGTCTAAGTTAATTTATGTTATTACGAATTTAACTTTTTAAAAATATATATTTTAAAGTTATTATGTATGTGTGAATTAATAATGATAAAACATAATGTTACGACTTTAATTTATAAAATAAAAAATATTGGGGTCAATTTATATATTTTATAAATAAAATGTATTATTAGTAATTAATAATAAATAGAAAAACGAAATATAATTAAAATATTATTTTTGGCGTGAGAAATGGAGTAATACATTGGAGTAAAATCCAACTTCATTTTGGAGTTACTCTATTTTGGAATGAAAAATATAGTGATACATTGGAGATACTCTTACTCTCTTCATGATTCATATGATAAGCTGGTTTGTTAGGCAACGCTGAACCTGCTTCGAGGTCTATTTGGTGTATCTTCGGGAAAAACGTCCTTAAACTGATATAACAAAGTGTGGACTTCCAGTGGTAAGTCTAACTCCTTAAAACTTGTGCTGAAACAATCTTTGAAAACTATGAGTAACATAGTGCCTTTAGCACTCTTAACACGGTTTAAATCTCCAGAAGTAATGTACAAATTTGATTTACCAGATTTAGGATCATTGTTCATCCTGCTTTGAAGCTCATGAACTTCAGATGGACTTAGAGGAGCCAAGTTGTACTTATGGTCACTGAAAGTGAAACTGTAGTAGTTTGTACGTCCGTTATGTGTAGTGGCTCGACCGGATTGCCAAGATCTGCCAAGTAGTAGATGTCTCGCTTGCATTACCACGTCACAAAGCACTTCGTCTTGGTACTTACCAACACTAAAGGACACTATAGCTTGCTCTGTCACTTTAAGCTCAGTTGTGTCGTTGAGCCATTGAAGCTTATAGGGTCTGGGATGTCTCTTTGTCTCTAATCCTAGCTTATCCGCCATAAACTTACTAGCAACATTACCACATGATCCTCCATCGATTACAAGATTACATACCTTATTGTTGATCGTAAAACGAGTGTGAAACAAGTTCTCCCTTTGTACTTTCTCCTCAGGTTGCACTAGAACACTTAGGACTCATCTTGTGACCAAGAGATCTCCATGGTCTGGATACTCTAGGTCTTCAAGATCATATTGCTCTTCCTCTTCAAACTCATCGTGTGACTCATATCCACCACTAGGAATGATGATCATGACTCGCTAGTTTGGGCAGTCTCTGGCACAGTGTCCTCGGCCCTGACATTTAAAACAAGTAATGTCACGAGTACGGGATTGACTTTGGTTAGTAAACTTACCTTGTTCTTGCCGTGAGCTAGAGGGTTATTCACTAGCCTTGCCTTTGAACCGAGTATCATTCTCATTAGCTTTGCTTTTCTCCATAGCTTTGTTGTTACTTGGTTGCCAAGGCTATTGGTTTCAGTTTCGATTAAACATAGAGGTCTTCTTCTTATTTTGTTGTTCCACTTGTATAGATAAGTGTAGCAACTCATGTAGACCGCTGTACCTTGCCCTCTCCACCTTTCGAGCTACGCGATCATGAAGACCATCTACAAACTGAGCCATTAAGGCCTTTTCTAATTTTTCGAACTCTAGTGAGTTCATAAGCTTCACAAATTTTTCAAAATACTCTTCCCCTGTCCAGTTTCCTTGTGCAAGCTTTCTGAACCGCTTTTGAAGGTCTCGGTGGTAGTGATCAAGAACATATCTTAACCGTAAGAGATATTTTATGTCATGCCATGTTTGTATGGGACCAATGAGTTGTCTCCTCCTCTCTACAACAGTTCTGTCCCACCAAGCTAGTGTATTGTCGGTGAGTTGTGCAGGAGCTAAAGCCACTTTCTTGTACTCTCCATAGCTATAACATTTAAATATATACTCTATACGCCTTTCCCAATCTAGCTATACCTCTAGATTCGACTTTCCAGCAAAAGTGGGAGGTGTTAACTTGATCATGTGGTTAAATTCTCGCTGCTCACGCTCTCTATGTCGATTTCCTCTTATAGGATCACGTCTCCCCTGGTTTTGGCGTCTCAAGGGATCACAGAGAAGATCTTCTTCTGCCTCGGACATCCTGTCATCACCAGAATCCTTTTTGTCTCTTTGGTTGTTGCGCTGAACATTCATCCTTGCTTGTTGAGGTCCTTGCTCATTATTGGGTCCTCTCAGTTCAGGCTGTTCTAGGCGATCAATTCTGTCTCCAAAACCTCGCAATTCAGTTTTCATCTCTGTGAGCATTCGTAACAAGGCAGCTTGTGGGTCAGTGTTTTTTCCATCGTTGTTTTTCTCCTTGGAAACTCAACAGAAACAACAATTGATTAAAAGCACCGAGTGTAATGCAATTGTAAATCAAACAGTTCTCAAAATTTAAGAATCAATAGTGATGAAACTTAAACCAATATGAAACTCAAACAAACTGAAACACAATTCAATAAACTTTTTTTTTTTCTTTTTTGACTTTTAGGTTTTTATAATCAGAATAACAAATGAAAGGAAATTGTAATTAGAGATGCAATAGGTAAACTTTTAATGGAGTTTGGTTATGATAACAAGGTAAACGAAATACAGCAAGAAGCAAAGCAAAAAAAAAAACAATTTTTATTGGTTTTAGGATTTAAAGTAACAACTAAACGAAACAGCAAGCAAAACAGATTCGATTCTTCTATTGTTTTCTTTTAAGGGCAAGCAGAAACTAAACAAACTAATAAGACAAGCAGCCACTATTCTTACAGGTTTTAGGATTTATAGAAAGCAAATAAACTACACTGGCCAATAAAACAGATGCAATTCTTTTGAGTTTTTCTTTTATGATAACAAATACAAAACGAAACAGAATTGAACAAGCAGTAACGATTTTTATTTGGTTTTCTTCTCCTTGAAACTAAACGAAACATAAATAAATATGCAGAAGTGAAAAGATAGGGATAACGAAACCAAAGGCAGAACCTTTGGCTCTGATACCAGATGATATAAGACTCGGTGGTAAGGCTTATGATCTAAGAACCGTGGATGGAATCACAAGCTGGCGTTCGCTCTTTCTTGTGATGGTGTTAATGGTCAAAGGTGAAATCCAACACGATGGTGATCACTTTTTCGTGTGAGATCAGAAGATGAGAAGTGTAGATGGATCGATAGCACGACACAGAGATATGATGATTCTCTGATACGGTACTAATGTTTTTCCCTATGTGAATCACACACACAAGTTCAAACAAGGCTGAGAATTCGCTCAAGAATTCTCAAAGAAAATTCGGTTCTTTATTGATAGGTAAAAAGTTGTGGTGGCTACAAAGTTGCAGGGAGACTTTATAACCAGTCCATCTACTTGAACCTTCTAGGGTTCGACTTAAAAAACAGCAAGAAAAGACTCAAAATAACATGATTTTAAAAAGAAAACAGCAAAACGTTCAAAAACTACTCTAAACAAAGTGCAGAGTTTCATTAAAACCAGAAAAGGAAACTATGGCCAGAACTTAAAAAAATAAAAAGATGATGTCGTTTTGAACTTGTTCTTAGTGTTGTTGGATGCTTAAATCACCTGCAAAGATAGTATATAAATTGAACAACTCACCTTGACATCCAGTTACATCTAATGTGGTTTGAACTTGATTCTTGGAGTAGAAGCTCTCTTTTGGGTCTTCAAGTTCCTCTTCCTCTTCTTCTTTTGATTCCATCTCTTGATTAGTCATGGAGATGTCTTATTCGTCTTCGTTTTGTGTCGTGATTATTACTTCAGAAGTCTCTTGGCGTTTCTTGGTATAGCCAATGTCGTGATGGAGCTGTTTGGGTGATAATGATGCAATGAAAATTTGAACATCAAGGTTGATCCTTCTGGTTAATTGCTTGGACTTGGATCTTGTCATTGGACCGGGTTGAACTTAGGCATTAGAATTTGGGTTGGTTCGTGGTCTGAACAGATGTCCTCATCACGAAGGCAAAGGCAAAAATCATTCCGGAGGTCAGGCTTTAGCCATGAAGATTAAGAAGCTCGGGTTCTACTGGCCATCTATGGCCGACGACTACTCGGAGATTGCTCGGAGTTGCGAGAAGTGCCAAAAGCATGGTCCCATAATTAACAACCCCGCCGAGCCGCTGTCCATAAGTACCGCACCAAATCTGTTCATGCGCTGGGCAATGGACATCATTGGACCATTCCCAAAGTCCCGCAACCGACGCTTCATCATCGTAGTGACCGATTACTTCACTAAGTGGGTTAAAGCGTCTTAGGGATTCAGGGACACAGCGTCTTGAGCTTCGTCTGGAAGTTCGCTATTTGCAGGCATGACTAACCTCATGAGATCGTAGGTGATAATGGGTTCCAGTTCATTTCCAATACGGTCAGAGACTTCTGCACCAAGTGAAAAATTCGCCTAAGTAAGTCGGACTCAAGGTACCCGCAGGGTAGCGAACAAGCCAAAGCCACCAAAAAGGTTATCATTGACGGGATCAAGAAGAGGCTCAAAGCCGCATAACCAAATCTTTTAAATCAGCTGAGCATAAATAAGCCGAGCACACCTCGTATGCGAAGCTCAAAAAACCAATATGAATACTGAACCCAGGCCCGCGAACTCATATCCTAAAATCAGTCTAGCCGCCCACCTCACAAACTCAGTATAAAAATTGTTAAAAAAAAAATCGATAAGCCGAACAGAATTATATTAAGCAAAAAAAACCAAAGATCCTCTGTGGATCCTAGGCAAAATCCAAACAAAAATAATTTAAAGCTAAGAACTCACTACGAGCCCAAAGCGAGATCAGGTTCAGAATTCTACAGGCATAAATACTAAGGCCACTGACGGCTTGGTCAAAAGTAAAACTAAAATAATTTAGGTCGTGGAGACCTAATCTTGAGTAGCAGCGGTAGCACCAGGGGCTTCGAAGAGAAGAGCAAGAGGCTGACTGGTCACCGGATCCACGTTTGATCGAGCATGTTGAACAGTTTCTCTCGGATTAGTAGCAGAGGCAGAGAGATAAAGCTCGGGGCTGTTCGACCTCGACCTAGGCGTTCGAAGGTTAGAACCATGCTCGTAAACCCCGCGGATAAAAGGTGTTGAAAACACCCTTGGGCTCAGAGGAATTGGTTCTGCTTCCGGGGTAACGTGAAAGTCAGCCTCCGTAACCTCCACCACATTCGTGGCATCGAGCTCGGCCTTATAGCTCTTGAAGTTGATCTCAATTGACACCAATTTGGATTTTGGGATGGGGAACCCGACCTCCTTAGACTCTCGGTACAATTCCAGCAAGCCAGCAGCCTCGCTTATGAGCAAACTCTTCTTGCTGACCTTGATAGTCTCTACGCAGTGCCGTCTTAGCTTACCAAGCTTAACCTCCTGCCTAGCCCGCATCCTCTCCTCGGTACGCTTCCTCTCATTCGCAACCTCGAGCTGTAGAGACTCATTTTTCCCACAGTTAGTCGCATGCTTCTCCTCGCGAACCTTTTAAGCGTCAGCAGGGACCTGATTGTTCAAAGCGATCTAATCGGATAACTTTTTCTTGTATTCCTCAGAACGCTCATGAGCTTTCTTCAAATTTCAGTCATAGCGCACGACCATGAAGTTGACTCTCGCGATCATCTGGAATAAACAGAAAAACACATGAGTACGAAACAAGGAAAAGTGAAGACCACCCTTGTCAAGAAAGTCGCAAACATGTACGGTGTGCTAAGACTAGGTGGCGTACGCATCAATGTCAACGAGATCGTCAACTAGGGGAATGTGGTGACGTGCACCCCCTTGGATGCACCTCTTGAACGAAGCACAATCCATTGGACGTTGTATTAAATTCTCCATGTCCCCTTTGAAAGAGTAGTCAAAGTCATACCGACCGACCTCCTGACCACCAGGTTATTCCCCGTTAGCTTGTTCGTTTTCAGATGCCCCAGGAGCGAGCCCAAAACATCACCAATTATGATCGGCAGAGAAGCCTCATTCCCAGTGTAAGACTTCTTTCGAGCAGATCATTCAGCATCCTCATTGCTGGGCCTCTTGTTTGTCCCGCTCGCAGCAGCACTACTTTTTCGGACCAGAGGCATAACCTGATCGACAAAAGTAGCAGAATCTGAAGAACAAATGACAATATCCTTGCCATTCCCCTTCGTAGAGACAGTACCAGCCTTTGTCTCCGATAGAGATTTAGGCAGAGCAGATGTCCCAGTGCTGAACTCCTTGTTCTTCCCTTCCTTCTTTTTCTTCCTCTTTTTTTCTTCCTTCTTCCTCATTTCCTCTATTTTTTCCTCTTCCTTTTTCCTTTTGCACTCTTCCTTTCTTTTCTTAGTCTCGACGGCGTAGCTAACATTATTTGTCTTCGGCTTCACCATCGCCTTCTTTCCCTTGGCTTTTTGGATTTTCCTACCTGTTTGGGTTTTTGAGTTCTAGGCGGAAAAAGCTTTAGCGGAACGAGTTCGGTGTCGTACCGACCTATAGGATAAAAGGCAAACCTCAGCAATCCGAGCAGAACGACGTAAAGTAGAAGCATTCTTTTAAAAAAGGGGGGAACTATTATCGGACTGAAGGCGTATAAGAATATGATGAATTCATTGTTCCAGAAGTTCAGGCCACCACTGATGACCCAGTTCGGATAATTTCTGCTCCAAATCAAAGAAACCCTTCGAAAAAGGCTTGGCGAAGCGATGAGGAACTGCAGCAAAGGGAAAAAGATTAGAGGTCAGCTAAATCGATCCGAGCATAACATAGAAGCAAAAGACTACCAGTTAGAACGTTCCACCCAGCTCAGATTTCCCATTCCGGATTCCTAACCGAGGCTCTATCAATCTTCAGGAAGAAGTAATAGGTATCCTAGTCAATAATTTTGTTCTTTGGAATATCGACATGAATTTTCTTCATGCTGACATAAAACCGACCACTAATCTGCCCTTTCCGAGTACGTTTAGTCAATTCTTCAAAAGCATCGCAACAGAGCCTCATCCGAGCTCGACCGCGAGGGTTAGTATAGCGACCACGTTACAAATGGTCGCTATCATCAGTTGGGATATGGCTATCTTTCGTCGAGCGCAGTACTCGACCAATAGCCTTGGGAGAGGGAACCAGAGTCCACACTCGTTGAAAAAGGACTCGTACAGACACATGTATCCCGGAGGAGCCCAAGGTCGGTCTGTGTTTTTGGGAGAAGGAAAGAGACATCTTCAGAAATGTTACGAGTCTTCCGTAGAGCCTGGAGCGATTCCCAGGTCGATCGAGTTGGGGCATTGTCGAATCGTTCAAACCCGATGTATGGTCCAGCTCGAATTGAGCAGTCTCATACCCCTCATCAGACGAACTGGGACCATTGATGATCTCCCTACCGGACTAGGTGTCCCTTCTCCCCCTGCGAACTTTTGCCCAAGGAGTCTAAAATTTTTGGGCAGATCACACCGTCGAGCTCGAGGTCGCTCCATCCTTAGCACTGATAAGAGCACGATGATCCTCCCTCATGAGAACCCGTTGCTCAGAACCGACGAATCTGCAGATTCTCGATCGCTCTGAGCAGAGAAATTAGAGTGACGGGAGTTCTGGGCATTATAAGAAAGCGATTCCTCTGAAGACATCGGAGAACTCAAAGATCTGGTCGAAAAACTCAAAGTTCATCTGAAAACTCAAAGATCTGATCGTGAAATTCAAAGACCTAATCGGAAAACTCAGAGATCCGGTCGGAAAACTCAAAGACCTTATCGGAAAACTCGAAGATCTAATCGGAAATTTCAAAGATCGCTCGAAAAACCTAAAGACTTAGCAGGAAGCAAAAGCAAATCTAGAGAGGAAGCTAGAGAGATTTTTACCTTTTCTCTAGAGGAAGCTGGAGCAAATGAGGAAGGGTGTAGCGAGGGCCTCGTTTATATAGGCTCGATAGATGAAGGGTCGCTGCTCAATATCAATGCACCACTCTCGAGGACCAATCAGAAGCAAGAAAAGCTAGGCCAAAGAGTTCGTGGGCCTCGACACCGCAATAACAAGCCCGACCCGTGCGACCTCGTTGACTGGGAGGCTACTGTTGGGCATGGGCTTCGCCCAAATAGATTGTTTTAAGGCTCACTCCCAATTCGCCCAACAAACTATTCATACCCAGCTCAAATGCAAGAGAAACCCTACTAGGTTTCACCTTCTCATTCTAGTATATAAATAAAGGACTCCATCCATTGAATAGTTCCATCATCTTCGCACTTTTGGAGAATACAAGAGATCCAAAAACATTATGTTTTAGGACTCTAACTCCGGTGAAAGAAGAAGAAATCCGGTCGACCACTGTCACCGAAAAAGTCATTAGCTTCGGCTTTTCCTAATAAATCGCCAATTCTCGGTTCATTTCTCTGATTCCAGCACTAGGTCCCGACTTTGATCACACCCACTTTTTGTTACTTAGTCAATGCTGTTACTTAGTACGAAAAACACAAGGTTCGTCAGCATCTAGCTTCCGAGCTCAATCCCCTTTTACTTAATATTTTCAAGTATTATTCTTGTAACCCATTTCCGAATATACGATCAATAAAACGAGAATTTCCAAGCCTCTACCGTTTATAAATTTATTGTCGATCTCACGGTTCAACAGGTGAGGCCTTGACGAGGGACGAAGCTGGACTTGTAGAAGAGAGCCCAGAACACTAACAATACTGCGATTACTAAACCCGAGAGCCTCGCCAACAAGACAAGTGATGATGATGATACACTTCCCATTCTATTCTCTCTCTCTCTCCAAACTAGAGAGTACAGTCTCTCAGAGTTGCCGACAAAATGACAAGTGAAAGACATTATGCGTTCTGAGTGAGTATGGACCTTTTTATCTCCTTGCACGGCCCATTTGATTCAAGGCTGCTGTTACTCTGCTCGAAGTAAAAAGATGTTTCGACTTTTAAGTCCGTAAGAAGATCCTAAACCCAGCAAGAAGCTACTCTTATTGATAAAAATAAAGCATTTCACAAATGTCAAAGTTTAGAAAATAACGTTGAATATTGAATATTTAACGTTACCAAAGTATTAGAAACAACAAATGAGCGGAAATCAAATTGATGATACACTCGAAAACTACACAAGAGAGGGGTCTTAAAAACAAGCATTACATCAGACTCAGTTTTAGTTTTATTACCACATACCAACCAAAAAGCACGAGCGAGTCTTGAGAACCCTTTTACCACAAGTCTTACGAAGTGCGATTCGTTACGCCTCTCCCCTGGCCACGTCCCCCATACCCATAACCGCCACCACCACCGCCACGCCCACCATAGCCTCCATAACCACGCCCACCATACCCGCCACGTGAATAACCGTGTCGGCCATAACCACCACCACGCCCTCCTCGGCCTCCTCTGAATCTAGAGAACTCACCAAATGTCTGTAATCAGACCAGCACCGTTAGTGAGTCAATGGGTTTTTTCTCTTAAGATTCTGGAAAACCCACTGAGTATACAGAGACAAAACTCATTCTATCCAGTCTGCTTTTTCAGTGTGGTAATATACCTCAGTATCTAGTTTCCGTTGCTCTGAGAACCTAGGCCTTGCATTTTGGGAATCTCGGTCAATGGCATTTGACGAGAGGCTATCGAAAAAGTCATCTTTGTTGTAAACAGGCTGCATCAATAAACAATTAGGTATATGAGACCACAGACAGGAAGAGGGGATATGGCAGAGTTTTACTTGCTTATAAATCTACTTCACTTACTTTGACCTCAATCTTAGGCAGCTCAGCTTCATCTACAATTGGGGAATCATCATCACCATCACCATTGGTGCTCTTCCCAAGATGACCCCATACTTCATCTTTGTTGAACTTTTCATTCATTGCTGTGAAATCAAAATCTTCAGTGAACTTCATTACCTGTTGGTGTGATCTCTGCCAACAAGGAGAACTATTAGGATATACATGGCTATGGTTCATTAGCTATTTTTAACTAGTGTATCTTTCCCCCGGAATATATAATAAAATAAAAGCCTTGTCGCTTCCTACGAATGAGTGAGAAGAATATTACCCCTGCTCCTCTTCCTCTTCCTCTCCCACGTCCACTGTAACCATTATTAGTTGGGAAAGAATGCCCGTTCGGCTGAGAAACAAAAAAAAAAAATTCAGCAAACAAGTTCAGTTAATCACCAAACCATGTAGATATAAGTAGACATGCAACACCAAATCTAATAGACCAAGGTAGGAACACAGCGAGCTTTTCATTTCATGCATCTTCAACAAAGAAAAAGGGACAGAGAGCGGAAAAATAAAATAGGCATTAGCACAGGTGCAAATATAACAGCTACAGGTTATTCCACTTAACTCAGCAATCAGCAAATGCAAAGATCATTTCAGGTAGAGTGTGCATTACTCCTCAAAAACTCTTATCTAGAATGCAAGGCTATTTGTCATATCAATAAGTGAAGCAGCAATATTGTTTAAAGAGCTGACGAGTGGATATAAAAATTGCAAAAATTATGTGAGTCTAAAACCTTCTGGGTTGGCCTTGCAGAGGAAGGCAATGGCAGTATTGGAGGTTGGGCTTCTGATGAAACTGGAACATATTGTTCCAACCCAGCTGATGATGATACTTGAACCACCTCGACATCTTTATCAGCATTTTTAGAGGGTGGGGACAAAGAGACTGCAGCAGATCCAGACTGCAGCAGTTGGCCAGGAGTAACCAACAAAGGTTTTGGCTTATCTTGGCTAATGGAACTAGAAACTCCAGTAACAGGAGCAGTTGTTAACGGTATTGTCTGCGGCACAGAAATTGGACCAGTAACTACACTAGGCTTGTTAGACAGTGGAAGGCCAGCACTTGTTTCGGTGGCTCTCGTAGAAAAGGAAAGCAAATCAGTATCCTGAGGTAGGGTAGGAGGCAAAGCACTAGGAGCTTTGTTCGAAAGCAAAGGAGGTGCCATCTCTGAAGCTAATGAAGAAGATGGTGCTGATTGCAGGCCGGAAGACAGCGGCATAGGTAGGCCAGAGAAAGGCAATGAACCCGGTGCTAGATTTTGAGAACTGGTACTAAAAGGAAACAATGAAGAGGGTGGTTCTGGCAAGCTTGAACCCTGCAAATTTGATGAACCAGTAGGTGGAGGGGCATTAAAGTTAGGATAGTGCAGGGGCTGCTGCTGCAGAGAACTGGGCATTGGCAGCCCATGAGGGGGTCGAATCAGAGACTGTTGATGCATTTGGGGAAGGCCATTGGGAGGTGGAGGGGTGTAGAATCCTGGCCAGTACATTGGCGGTTGTGGTGATGCTCCCCACGAAGCAAGATTCCCGCCAGGTTGATACAAAGGCATTCCGTTTTGAAATCCCATCTGATGTTGTCCAGGTTGTGCATTGAGAGGACTAATGTCAGGCAGTGACCCACTCGCGGTAGAAGGCAAGCTACTCGATGTTGGCATCGGACCAGGGTAGTGAGACTGCAAAAGACAAGCGGAGGAGGGTCATTATTTATAGGCTGAACTGGGTCTACTCTATACATGAATTGACTCTAAAATCACAGACAATATTTAGAATATAACATCGTCCCCCATTCACCTACCTGAATGATAGCAGGGTCATTATTTATAGTAGGTGGAGGCTGAACTGGTGGAGAAGCTTTGACTTGCAAATCCTACCAACGACAAGAACAATTAGAGCCCAAAAAGCGCAGGCTGACGACATAAAATCATTAGCATAGTCCTGTTGGATACCTTGATATCAGTTCCACGGAACAGTATGTACTCGTAAACTTTGTCACTTGGAGCAACTTGCGGACCATCTTTTTTCCTTCCTTCAGTTCCAAATGATCGGACTACATATGTGAAATTTCAGGGATCAGAACATCTCAATCTCACCAAAATCTACCCCATCGACTATGATTTTTCTCGTGTTCCACCAATGCTTTCAAGGCATTTCATACAATCTGATAAGTTTTTCTGATGAATTTCAAGGACAAGAACACAATATTTCTTTCAAACCGAGCTAAACAGGTCACGGCTGGAGCAAAATTTCACAAATACTGTAAAAAGAAAGGAAAACGAAACGAAACCAGCAGAAAGAGAACACACCACCAAAAATCACACTACACATCTAATAATCCTCGTCGTCGGAAATTGAAAGGAATCGTACCGTTTTGCAGTCCAATACTAGATTCCTCTGTATTAATATTGTAAAGGATCCCTTCGTATCTGATCTCGCTCTTGGACGTCAAACTAATCAAGCTCCCTACGTAAGAATCCGCCGCGGAGCTCGATTTCACGCCCGTATTAGTAGCCGCCATATCCGATCGCCGAAATAGCACGAAGAATCTCACAGAGAAGGAGAGATTCAGGAGAAAATCTAAAGTCAAGAGAAGGCAAGCAAGCAAACACACTCCGCGAGTTCCTGATCCCCTTCGAGAGAGAAAGCTATAGAAGAAGAAACAAACGATTAGGGTTTACTCTAATTTGGGGGGGATGAGATCGACCATCATCTCTTTCTGATTATCTATTCCCGTTAAAAAGCCCAAAAAGAGAAAAGAAAATCTATCTGACCATAATACCCTTGAGTCGTTTCATTGACTTCTATCTACTAGCTAATCACTAAAGGCCACGTGTCTACTTGCGGGGCCTCGCCGTAAATTTATCTCAGCGATGGATGATGTGTTTAGGCACAACCAGCAGCTACGAGCCGACGAGCTACTCCAAATCCACGGCTCGTGTTTCGCATTGCTTGCTAGCTTAGTGCGAATTTACTTGCATCTTTCAATTTTTTGGGTTAATTCCGTAATTAAACGACCAATCAAGTGCGTGTCCAGGGCCATGCTTGCTATAGTAAAAATAAGGGAAAATTAACAAATATATCACTTGTTGGGAAAAAAGTTTTCCAATCTACCACATTTTTCAAACTTTTTTATTGACTACCGCAATGGCAGAAAAGTAAATACAAAACGGACATAATTACTCCCGGCATGTTTATATGAGGAAGGTTGAGCGTAGGACAAGATAAGTTTGTTTTGGCGGGAGAATTTTCAGAAACAGCTTTTAATGTTCTAGTGTGTAGGATAAGACCCAAAAAATAATAATTAGATTTGAAAAAATATAATCGGTCAGGTAATGGAGATTTTTAAAGATAATCAAGCAAAATAAAGAGAGAGAAGGAGAAAGAAAGAACTAATGGAGTGATAGTTTGTAGAACTTGAAGATTGAGAAGAAGAGAAATTTAAGGTAAGGGGTAAATGTAGTTGTATTTAGTACTTTTAACATATTTATTGATACAGATTGTGTTGGTCGTTACATTAATGCAGTTTTCGTGGACAATAATCAACGGAGGCAGCAGTATTGGTGATTGTTGGAGAGTGGTTATGCAAGGATGACGGAGAATGGCATTTTCGTATTTCGAAGGACGTCTTTGGTAAGTGTTTGGACATTGGACCCGAAGACAAGTATGTAAACATAAAGCAGAGAGTTGTTGAAGCTTTTGGCATAAATCTGGTAAAAGAGCGTGCGATGTTAAGTTTTTGGTCGGACGACGGTGACCTTGTGTTCACGCAATTGAGGATGCCTCCAGTGGCCATAGACGGTGATAGTGGGTTGTGCAAATTCAAGAAGAAAAGGGACCAAAAACATGGATTGAATATGTATTTAACAATTACCCAATGTCATGATGTTGTGGCTTGCGGTGGTGAGGTAGCGGTGAACGGAGGAGTAGATGAAACATGGATGACTTTGAACAGTCCAGAAAACTTCGAAGACAGAAGAGTGGTGGAAGCAGTGGAAGATGAAATCCGCGGTTACGGTGGCGGGACAAGTAGGCAGGTTAACAATAACATTGTGGAGGAAGAACTGGTTGATTTGTTTGCCGTCCCCCTGACGTATGAGAACGACGAATTTCTAGAAGAGGTGGACGAAATTTTCCGTTCAGCTAGTAAGAGAAATGTGGTAGATATTGTGGAAAGAGTAACCGAGGACAGAAATACTGTAGTCGGGGACAACAATGGAAAACGAAAGAGAGCTTGGTTAGCAAGAAGTGGTGTTTGCGGTAGTGATATTACCGGCAGTTGTTCTGAAGAATACGATTTAGAACAGATGCGTGATCTGATTGATACAGAATATCCTCGTAATTGGGATTCAGAAAACCCATTGAACGACGTAGTGAGTGATATCGGGGACAGCAATGGTGCTCCTCCAGTCATGGAGGACAATATTGTGTTTGTTAATTTAGTGGTGGAAGACAGTACTGAAGAAAATAATGTACTTGGTAATGTAATGGGAGAAGACAGTAGGGTGCCTGAAAATGTGGATGTGCAGCAATAGGAGGTAGTGGTTGAGAGGGAGAGTTCAACCATCGGAAGTGTTGCTGGTTTTGAAAATCCGAGAAATGGATTTACTCCGATTGGATTTAGCCTTGGGTTGGGAGAAAGTCAGGCAACGGCTAATGGTGTAGAGGAGTCTGAAACTAGTGAAATACGTCCAACAAATATTTCTGAGAGTACAGTGGCTCAAAATGTGGATGTCCAGGCAGAGGAAGTAGTGAATGAGAGGGAGAGTGAAATACATCCAGCTGATATTTCTGGAAATGAATTTGAGTGTCCTTTGATAATGGACGATGATCTACTGTTGATGAATGATTCAATACCATATAGGGATAACGGAACAGGTTTGGCGAAGGACAAGGCGCATATGAATCTGAAGAAGGCAGGAGATGCGATATACGTTGGTCGTATATTCAAGAATAAAAGGGAGTTGCATAAGGCGTTGTGTGTATATTCCATTAAGAGGCTATACAACTTCACAATCACGGCGTCGGACAAGCGTCGTGTCATAGCGGTTTGTCATGACAAGAAATGCAATTGGCAAATATACGCAACAAAGCAAAAGGAATCCAATAACATAGAAATACGCACAACCACACTGAAGCATACCTGCGATGCTGGTTCCAGATCACAGCGTGGGAAAAAGGCAACCGTGGCATAACTCGGGGAACTATTACAAGCTAAATATGCACATGGTAAAAATTGGCCACGGGCTTCTGAACTGTCTGACTTGGTGTTGTCTGAACTAAATGTGACTATTTCCTACATGAAGGCTTGGAATGTAAAGGAGGTGGCCATGAAAAGGGCACGCGGCAATGTAGAAGATAGTTATCGATTCTTAACAAAATATTTGCATTTGTTGAAGACAACAAATCCGGGGACCATAACTAACATAGAGACGACAAGGGCACTAGAGGGGAAGACTTTGTTCAAATATCTGTTCTTTGCGTTTGGGGCGTCCATAGCTGGGTACAAGTACTTACGGAAGGTGATAGTACCTATCTTCTCGCCAACTGTAAGCATGCAAATAGTGTACTCGAACGACTGACGACCCCAAGGGAATTCCTCAAAAGACTCCAAATGCTTAACCATTTCCACCACTTCTTCACTAGCCCTAACAGGTTGTGTGCTACACAAAAGAACTCCTTCCACTATAACAATAAGTGCAAGCCGAAACCGGTGCCAACTGTCCATCCGCTCCGTCTCAGGCTTTCTCTTATCCCTCTTCAGTAACCCAACAATGTCTTTGATGTAGATCGGTTTTTCTTGGTCAGGGAACAAAGTGTCCCAATATTTTTTCTTGGGACCAGCCGGTGTATGCAACTGCTTCATTGTCTTTGCATCTGGATAAGGACCACATCGAATTCCGGTAAGTATAGCATACTCCCGAAGCGAGAAGCGAAATGGTTTGCCAGCAAAGACAAACCAAATTTCATGTCTCTTCCTGGTGTAAAGAGACCGGCAAACATTTGGTGGACGAGTTTGCCTGATAAGGAGCATTTCCGAATAGGAAGTTGGAATAAAGGACCAGAACATGAGGCGAGCAGGTAGTTAAGATCTGAAGTCCCTTCCAAGGCTTCTACCAAATCAAGAAATAATCAGGCCGCGAGTAAGAGTTGATACGACCCTTCTCAGGATAACAATCAGTAGCGTATAGTCTCTTGGGGAGAAGTTCTGGAATGACTTCACCAGTTGCTGCCGGAATGGAGCGTTTCTTCCCTGAAGATCTTGATCTTTTCTGTGAAGACATTTTTCTCTTGGCCCTAAAATAATATACCAAACAATAGTTATATTAGTGGAACACAAAAAAAAAATTAGGCATATAGAGTGAGATGAAACTAAGATTGAGGACAACAATAAAGTCAGATCCGAAGGACAAACAAATAAAAGACATAAAACTTCTATCGAGGACCAAAAAATCGATTGAGGACCAAAAACCTCGTATTGAGGACAAAAAACAGATCCAAAGGACAAAGAAACAAATGACTTAGATATATAACAGACAAGAAGATGACAAAAAACAACGGATTGAGGAACAAAAAAAATTCAGTCTCAGGACAAAAAAATGCAGATCGGATTGAGGACAAAAAAAACTCAGATCAAAAAGGCAAAGAAACAAATGACTTAGACATATAACCGACATATCGAGGACCAAAAACACCAGATTGAGGTCCGTGGGTGTGATAGCTACGGGTTCCAGTGTGCGAGCTGGAGGGGCTGGTGCGGGTCCTGATGTAGCTGGCGGTGCGGTGGGCCCTGGTGGGGGTGCTGCCGTAGGCGTTGCCTCGGATCGAGATGATCGTCTGCCGGGTCTACTACAGATGATTCTGGAGAGGTTACCAGGAGGGGTGCCTGCTCCGGGTTATGCTCCTGGGGTACAGCGGGTTTGGCTGGGGTGCAGCCGGGTATAGCTGGGGTGCAGCCGGGTATGGCTGGGGTGCAGCCGGGTTTGGCTGGGGTTGAGGAGCTTCCATCTTATCTGCGGATGATGGAGCAGATGCAGCGGATTGGTACTGCATTTTTCTCGGGCGGTGCTAAGCCTGAGGAGGCTGATGGGTGGCGGATGAGGTTAGAGCGTAACTTTCGCTCCATCAATTGTCCAGAGGGATACAGAGTGGATCTGGCGGTACATTACCTAGAGGGTGATGCGCATCTCTGGTAGAGAGGTGTTGAGGCCAGGAGGGTGCAGGCCGAGATGGTCTGGGAGGACTTCTTGGCGGAGTTCAATGCCAAGTATTTTCCGCAGAAGGCAGTGGACCGTTTGGAGTCTAGGTTTCTGGACCTAACTCAGGGAGATCGGTCAGTGAGGGAGTTCGATGTTGAGTTCAGTCGACTCCTGGTACATGCAGGGAGAGGCATGGAGGGCGAGGATGCCCAGGTTAGGAGGTTCTTGCGAGGACTTCGACCAGATTTGAGGACTCGCTGCAGGACGAGTAGGTTCGCCACGAGGGCGGAGCTGGTTGAGATGGCTGCTGCGATCGAGGAGGATCTCGGGGAGCAGGTTGTGGTGGTTAGTCCACCGGTGCAGCAGCAACAGCCGAGGAGATCTCAGCAGCAGATGAGTTCAGGCAGGGGCGGCAAGCTTGCTCAGGGACAGAAAAGGAAGTGGGAGAGCACTTCAGGGGTCAGTCAGGGCGGTTCGGGATGCTTCGGGTGTGGGAGTATGTCCCATCGTGTGGCGAGCTGTCCGAAGAGGACCGGGACCGGGACTCGAGATGTGCGGGTCGGGGTCCAGGATACACGGGTGTGTTACCACTGCAGAGAGACAGGGCATATTAAGCCCAAGTGTCCGAAGCTGCAGCAGTTGGCGGTGGCCGTAGTGTAGCCATTGGCAGTGCAGCCGTTGTCTCAGATTGCAGCAGCACTGCGTGTATTCACGTCTGCGGAGGCGGGTGGATCTAGCACCAGACCGATCACAAGTATTTCCGGACTTGACTTTTTAAATTCGTGGTTGTTTGAGTTTTTGTTTGTTGGGAAATTGTGAGTCTATGCTAGAATGGTAGGGTTCTGAGGCACATGGGATTGTGCAGGGACCTTAGTTGTGGGCGGTTATGAGTCCCACGTGTTGTTTGATTCGGGAGCTACGAATAGCTTTATTACGCCGGAGTATGCGGAGAGCAGCGGAATCCAGAGTGATTCCGGGGAACAGGCGGGAGTAGTCAAGGTTGCTGGTGGTAGGACGTTGGCTACTTTCGGGCGGGCTCGTGGTGTGGATGTTCTGGTGGCAGAAGAGTGGATGCCAGCAGATCTGATCATCAGTCCGTTGGAGCTGTACGATGTTATCCTGGGTATGGATTGGTTGGATCGTTACAAGGTCCATCTGGATTGCCACCGAGGGCGAGTGTGTTTGAGCGAGAGGCAGGGAGGTTGGTTTATCAGGGTGTGAGACCGACTTCTGGGAGTCTTGTGATTTCCACGATATAGGCCGAACAGTTGCTTCTCAAGGGCTGCGAGGCGTATCTGGTAACGATAGTGATGCCTGAGTCTGTTGGAGGGGTTGCAGTTGAGGATATTCGAGTTGTTCGGGATTTCCAAGATGTGTTCCAGTCATTGGAGGGATTACCGTCATCGCGGTCGGATCCGTATGTTATTGAGTTGGAACCGGGGACTACTCCGATATCTAAGGCACCTTACCGTATGGCTCCAGCAGAGATAGCAGAGCTGAAGAAGCAGCTGGATGATTTGTTGGATAAGGGTTTTATTCGGCCTAGTGTTTCACCGTGGGGAGCGCCGGTGTTGTTTGTGAAGAAGAAAGATGGTAGTTTCCGGTTGTGCATCGATTATCGGGGACTTAACCGAGTCACCGTGAAGAACAGGTACCCTCTGCCGCGCATTGATGAGTTGTTGGATCAGTTGCGAGGGGCTACCTGGTTCTCCAAGATCGACTTGGCTTCGGGGTACCATCAGATTCCGATTGAGGAAGCAGATGTGAAGAAGACTGCTTTCAGGACGAGGTATGGGCATTTTGAGTTCGTGGTGATGCCTTTTGGTTTGACGAATGCACCAGCAGCGTTCATACGGTTGATGAACGGGATATTCCAGGAGTATCTGGATGTGTTTGTGATCATCTTTATCGATGATATTTTAGTGTATTCGAAGAGTCCTGAGGAGCATGAGTTGCATCTGAGAGTAGTTTTGGGGAAGCTGCGGGAGCAGAAGCTATTTGCAAAGTTGAGCAAGTGCAGTTTCTGGCAGAGGGAGATGAGTTTTCTTGGCCATGTGGTGTCTGCAGAGGGAGTTTCCGTAGATCCGGCTAAGATTGAGGCTATCAGAGGGTGGCCTAGACCGATGAATGCCACTGAGATCAGGAGTTTTCTTGGGTTGGCAGGTTATTATCGGAGATTCATCGCGGGATTTGCGAGTTTGGCTAAGTCGATGACCAAGTTGACAGGGAAGGATGTTCCTTTTGTGTGGTCTTCTGCATGCGAGGAGAGTTTTAGCAAGCTGAAGGAGATGTTGACATGTACACCTGTGTTGGCATTACCCGAGCCAGGGGAGCCTTACGTGGTGTATACTGATGCTTCGGGTGTTGGTCTGGGTGGTGTCCTGATGCCGCAGGGAAAGGTTATTGCGTATGCTTCGAGGCAGTTGAGGAAGCATGAGTGCAACTACCCTACCCATGATTTGGAGTTGGCTGCGGTAATCTTCGCTCTAAAGATTTGGAGATCTTACCTTTATGGCGGAAAGGTCCAGGTGTTCACAGACCATAAGAGTTTGAAGTATTTCTTCACTCAGCCGGAGCTGAACCAGAGACAGAGGCGCTGGATGGAGTTGGTAGCGGATTACGATTTGGAGATCGGATACCATCCAGGTAAGGCTAATCTGGTTGCAGATGCGTTGAGTCGGATGAGGGTTGCTTCGGCTCAGAAGCGTGATATAGAAGCTCTGGTGAGCGAGATTAGTACGTTGAGGTTGTGTGTGATCTCACAGGAGCCGTTGGGGTTAGAGGTAGCTAACCAAGCAGATTTGCTGAGTCGTATTCGAGCAGCTCAGGAGTTGGATCCGATGTTGATTGATGCTGCTAGGGTTGCAGGTTCAGAGTATATGGTCTCGGCAAATGGGACGATACTGGTGAACGGACGGGTTTGTGTACCCAAGATGAGGATCTGAGGCAAGAGATCTTGCGTGAGGCTCATGCGAGCATGTTATCGATTCATCCGGGGGCAACCAAGATGTATCGTGATCTGAAGCGGTATTATCACTGGGTCGGGATGAAGAGGGATGTAGCTAATTGGGTTGCAGCGTGCAACGTGTGTCAGCTGGTGAAGGCTGAGCATCAGGTTCCGAGTGGTATGTTGCAGAGTTTGCCTATTCCGGAGTGGAAGTGGGATATGATTACCATGGACTTCGTGACGGGGTTGCCGTTGTCACGGACGTCTGATGCGATCTGGGTGATTGTGGATCGTCTGACCAAGTCAGCACACTTTCTTACCATCAAAAAGACCGATGTGACGGTGGTGTTGGCTAAGAAGTATGTGCGTGAGATAGTGAGGCTGCACGGGGTGCCAGCGAGTATTGTGTCAGACAGGGATCCAAGGTTTACGTCTGAGTTCTGGAGGGCATTTCAGGAAGAGATGGGCACTAAGGTGCACATGAGCATGGCTTATCATCCTCAGACAGATGGGCAGTCGGAGAGGACTATTCAGACTTTAGAGGACCTGTTGAGGATGTGCGTGCTGGATTATGGTGGTCATTGGGCGGATCATCTGAGCCTGGTTGAGTTTGCGTACAACAACTCATACCAGGCGAGTATTGAGATGACTCCATATGAGGCTCTGTATGGGAGGCCATGTAGGACACCGTTGTGCTGGACTCAAGTGGGGGAGAGGAGCATGTTTGGTGCGGATTTTGTTCAGGAGACGACAGAGAAGATCCGTGTCTTGAGGCTGAACATGAGAGAGGCTCAGGATCGGCAGAAGAGTTATGCTGATAAGAGACGGAAAGAGCTGGAGTTTGAGCTGGGAGATCTAGTGTATCTCAAGGCAGCGATGTTGAGGGGTCTTAACAGATTTATTTCGGAGAATAAGCTAAGTCCGAGGTTTATGGGTCCGTTCCGGGTGGTGGAGCGGGTTGGACCAGTGGCTTATCGGTTGGAGTTACCTCAGAGTATGAGAGCGTTTCATAAGGTATTTCATGTATCGATGCTGCGGAAGTGTCTACATGAGTCTGAGGTGGTGTTGGCTAGGATTCCGGAGGATCTTTAGTCCAACATGACGTTGGCGGCGAGACCTGTGAGGATTCTCGAGAGGAGAGTCAAGGTTCTGCGCCGGAAGAGGATACCATTGGTGAGAGTCGTGTGGGACTGTGATGGTGTTGAGGAGGAGACTTGGGAACCAGAGGCAAGTATGAAGACGAAGTTCTCGAAGTGGTTCGAGAAGCAAGCGGAGGCTTGAGTATCTTCTGGTTTTCAGTGGTTGTATTAGCTTGTGGCTATGAGTTGTATGTATTTTCGTTTGGGTTGTAACGATATACATTGTTGAGATTTAATAAGATGGGGTTTTCCTTATTATCTTTGGTTGAGACGGATGTTCTTATGAGTATGATGACTGGGTTAGGTCATGTATGTGATGACGGGGAGGTCATTTGAGGGGCTAGGATAGAAGCTCTATGGGAGTTAGGGCTTGTCTAGGTATCTAGGGATGGGGGATCCTAAGGGATTAGGACGGGTAGATCCCTAGATGGCGCTGGAAAATAGAGGTTTTATGTGAGTTAGAACCTGTCTATTTTCTAGGGGGAGTCTGGAACAGAAGTCTTATGTGAAGTTAGGACTGTCTTTTCCAGGAACTCCCATGGAAACACCCTGGTTATTGGGATATTTCAGATGACCTAGGGATTGGTCATGAGTAATATTCCGGGTTTGGGAATATCGGATTAGGAAACACCCTGGCGATTGGGTTGTTTCAGATGACCTGGGGATTGGTCATGAGTGATATTCCGGGTTAGAGAATATCGTGATAGGAACCACGGAAGTAAATCGGTCGACAGGTGCTTATGATGCACGTTACAGTGTTACTGCTCCAGGGGATGGTGATATTCTCCTGCATATACCTTGAGGGATTACGATCTCTCTAGAGGATGTGTGATTCCTCTGCAGCCGAGAGCTGATGGACTGTGTGTCCTGAAGCGGAGGGGCTGGGGCATACCGAGAGCCGGTATGGTATACATCGAGAGCTCGATGGGTGACGACCCTACGAGTGGGAGGGGTGTATAGAGATATGAGTTTGAGCAATAGTACCTGTAGTGTGATTATAAGTATGAGATTGGATGAACTTCAGGGATCGGGAATGATCTCAGGTGGTTTGTGGATGTCTAATCTAGGGTTTTTACTCGAGTTTGGAACCTTAGTTCAGACGACCCTAGTAAACATATGTAGCCTCTTTGGTCGTACATGTTCTTGTTTGATTGTTGTGCGACCAATTGATTCAAGGTCTGGGTCTATGGTAGGTCGGGCATGTTCTTGTTTGATTGTTGCGCGATCTATCGGACAACCCTGATCCGGATCAGCGAGTGTTGCATCGTGGATGTTTCCTGGGGAAATTTGGGCGGGTTTTTGGATGAGAGTGTCAACCTTAGTGAGACGGGGTTAGGTGATTGAGATCGGGTGATGATCTCTAATCGTGCTGACCGGGTTTGGTCAGGATTGTATCCATGTGGATGGTGCAATGAGGCTAGTGTGAGCCTAGTAGGACTCGGGGATTCGAGTGTTATCTCGAAGGATACTGGCCGCGTTCGGGTTAGGTGGTGGAGACCGTAGTGAGACAGTGTTGCGTGATTCGAGGTCGAATCCGTGTTAGTGGGGGAGAATTGTAACGTCCGCGAATCAAAATGTGTATTTTTGGTTCGGGTGTCGTTTGACACACCAATTTGGTAAACCGAGTGGTTCGGTTTTTGGAAGCTTTTGATTGCGGTTCGGTTAAGGGAAAACCGAGTCTTTTGGCTATAAATAGCTTGTGCAACCATTGAGCTCATGTTGGAGAAGAAATCAGAGAGATTTCAGTTTGGGTTTGGAAGATTTGAGAGAGGAAAGTTGTGTTCTTGAGTTTTTGGAGAGTTTTGGAGTGTTTTCCGTCGGTTTTGGAGGAGTCAAACGGCGGTGAAGATCAATTCGTATTGGAATGAAACTTTGAGGGTAAGTTCTCCTATCTGTGCTCTTGATGTGGGAGAAAACCGTTTGCAAATTGGTTGAGTATTCGCTGAGTTATGGTCCTTTGAACTTGGGTAGTTCTTGCAGTTTTCCTGTAGTGTTCGTTCGGAAGAGCTATTTTCGGGAATGATTTCCTGTCGAACCACTTGGAACTAGGGGACGTGCTACACACCGTTGGAAATCCCTCGGTGTCTAGTTTCCAGAACCGTTTTCTGATCGTGATTTGGTGTAGTAAGTCGCAAGTTATTCTCTTCCGAAACAGGTGAGTGCGTGACCATGGCTTTTACGGGTAAATGGGTGTGTTGTGTGTTGAGTGCGAATTGGTGTTGATTTGCTTGCTGAATACTGCTTGTTTATGAGTATACTTGAGTAAAGAGGTGTTGTTTGAGCATAAGAATCGTTTTGGGTGAAGTAGGATCGATTTGGAGGTGTTTTGGTTTGTTTTAGTGTGTTTTTACGGTGTGTGTCGCACGACACATGGTGTGTGTCGCGCGACACTTAGTGAGAAGAAGAGTGTGTCGCACGACACAAGGGGAATGTGTCGCGCGACACAGCTGACGTCATAGCATACGTCAGAGGGCATTGCGGGTTTCGTGGGCAAGTGGATCGAGTGGGTGAGAAAACGTCGGTGGGGCATTGGCTGGGTGTGTCGCGCGACACACCTGGGTCGTGTCGCGCGACACAACCTTTTTTTTTAGTTGACTTTTTGATTGCCGTCAGTTTGATATATTATTTGTTGTGTATTGATTGAGTGATCGTTGATATTTTGGTGTTCCATTTACCCGTGCATCTAGCCAAGTAGATGGGATGATCGTACCACTGGGTATTTATGATAATACTCACGTATCTCTTATAACCATGTGATGCAGGTAAAGACAATGTGTGATCGTGGAATCATGGCCGGGACGAGGGGAATGATCTAGTGGCTCGTTTTCGTGTAATAAGTTAGAATTGCTAGGGTATTAGCAATTTCAGAACTATGTGTATTACCGAATTGAACTAGAATTAATAAGTATGGGCTTGTTAAACGATAATTGTAATTGATTGTTGAATCATTGTTTCGGCGCTGTTTGTTTATTGGACCGTTGAGGATTATTATTTATGATAATAGTGATCCGGGTCGAAATTTTTTTTTTATTTGACGGGTTGGGTCGTCACAGATATTACCAGCAGTTGTTCTGAAGAATACGATTTCGAACAGATGCGTGATCTGATTGATACAGAATATCCCCGTAATTGGGATTCAGAAAACCCATTGAACGACGTAGTGAGTGATATCGGGGATAGCAATGGTGCTCCTCCAGTCATGGAGGACAATATTGTGTTTGTTAATTTAGAGGTGGAAGACAGTACTGAAGAAAATAATGTGCTTGGTAATGTAATGGGAGAAGACAGTAGGGTGCCTGAAAATGTGGATGTGCAGCAATAGGAGGTAGTGGTTGAGAGGGAGAGTTCAACCATCGGAATTGTTGCTGGTTTTGAAAATTCGAGAAATGGATTTACTCCGACTGGATTTAGCCTTGGGTTGGGAGAAAGTCAGGCAACGGCTAATGGTGTAGAGGAGTCTGAAACTAGTGAAATACGTCCAACAGATATTTCTGAGAGTATGGTGGCTCAAAATGTGGATGTCTAGGCAGAGGAAGTAGTGAATGAGAGGGAGAGTGAAATACATCCAGCTGATATTTCTGGAAATGAATTTGAGTGTCCTTTGATAATGGACGATGATCTACTGTTGATGAATGATTCAATACCATATAGGGATAACGCAACAGGTTTGGCGAAGGACAAGGCGCATATGAATCTGAAGAAGGCAGGAGATGCGATATACGTTGGTCGTATATTCAAGAATAAAAGGGAGTTGCATAAGGCGTTGTGTGTATATTCCATTAAGAGGCTATACAACTTCACAATCACGACGTCGGACAAGCGTCGTGTCATAGCGGTTTCTCATGACAAGAAATGCAATTGGCAAATATACACAACAAAACAAAAGGAATCCAATAACATAGAAATACGCACAGCCACACTGAAGCATACCTGCGATGCTGGTTCCAGATCACAGCGTGGGAAAAAGGCAACCGTGGCATTACTCGGGGAACTATTACAAGCTAAATATGCACATGGTAAAAATTGGCCACGGGCTTGTGAACTGTCTGACTTGGTGTTGTCTGAACTAAATGTGACTATTTCCTACATGAAGGCTTGGAATGTAAAGGAGGTGGCCATGAAAAGGGCACGCGGCAATGAAGAAGATAGTTATCGATTCTTAGCAAAATATTTGCATTTGTTGAAGACAACAAATCCGGGGACCATAACTAACATAGAGACGACAAGGACACTAGAGGGGAAGACTTTGTTCAAATATCTGTTCTTTGCGTTTGGGGCGTCCATAGCTGGGTACAAGTACTTACAGAAGGTGATAGTACCTATCTTCTCGCCAACTGTAAGCATGCGAATAGTGTACTCGAACGACTGACGACCCCAAGGGAATTCGCACTAAGCATGCGAATAGTATAGCTTAGTGCGAATTTACTTGTATCTTTGATCTTTTTGGGTTAATTCCGTAATTAAACGACCAATCAAGTGGCGTGTCCAGGGCCGTGCTTCCTATACTAAAAATAAGGCACCTGCCTAGGACCCCACCTCTAGTTTATAATTTTGGGGGCCCCACTTTTGCGTTTATGTTTAATTCAATTAGTAGAGAATTGTATTCGGCTTTTTTTTTGGCATCTAGAAACATTATATTGAAACAAGTAAAATATTACACAAGGAACCGATCGAAAGGTACAACTCAAAACCGAACCATGGAGACACTCAGATGTACAACTAACCAAACACTAACACGAGGCAAGAACGCATGGATTGAAGAAACTGCAACCCCCAATCCACAACGGATGAGGTTATAAGCAAGCTCACATCGCAAGAAGACGATGACAAGCATGAGGCTAGCGATCACCAACAAAGAGATCAAACCAACCTTCGAAGAGACTCCAAATGATACTCAACCTTATGCTCACTAGTTAAAGGAGGCGAGAAAAATTGATGTACATCGCCGATTGGAGACTGTTCTGAAGAAGAAGAAAAACGGTAAGAAAAGGCACACCAATATGCTGGACAAGGGAAATCAGTCTCGCTATCAACTCCTTCCATAAAAAACAATCCACCTAAGCACTTCAATCCAAACAACCATCACCAGTTGAACTAAAGAAAGAGCGGCACAAAGCTCCAGGACAATTGCGAGGACCACAACAACTAGGCTCGGCAAACACAAATGGGTAAAGCCGGAACCAAACCACGAGAAGACAAAATCCATGAGCCAAAACGAAAAACAAACCTCATAAAAAAGAAACTACTGATGACGGGATAGATCCACATATCCAGCAGACAGAGCCAGATCAAGAGGGAGATCGATCGGAGCACAAGAGCGGTTTTCGAGAGTAAAATACAAGCAAACCACCAATCTTTAGATGAGCTTCAACCTTCATCACGAACCACCACCACAAGCCCGAACCACACCATATCCACCACCATAGCCACACCGCCGAACTAACAACCTCAAACCATCGGAAGAAAAAAATCACTCTTCAAGGCTTGACCACACCCCATTCAAGATCCAATTCAGAGTCCGCACAAAGCTTCATCTCCGACCATCAACCAAGCCATCACCGAAACCACACCACCAAAACCAGCGATCTCCGCTCCCAATCTCCTCAACAACCATGATCGCAAAGGAGAAGCCATAGGTAGAGAAAGGCTATGACAGCAAACCAGACCACTAACCGGAGCCCCCACAGCGTCGACGGCCACCGGAGAGACTCCCAACTCTAAATATACTTTATCGCTTTGGCTTCATATGATACAAATACAATATGAAGCATGTGTTGAACGTATTAGATTTTTACTATCTAGGTTTATTTGTTGTTATTTTCTCTTTACACTTGTTGTAATATATGTATCTCCAAGAACTTGTTGGCTTTAGGGAACGTCTGTAATCGATTAAAAAATAAAAAACAATTTCGATATTAAAAAAAGGAACCTTTTGAGTATTTAATTTGGGCTATTTTTTGTTTCAAAACTTTTTGTAATTTGGATTAATACATCCGTTCATACAATCTTGTGTTTCTTCTCAAACAAAACCTTTGACAGTAGGATTCCTAAGCCAAGAGAAGCCTTCCATTCCCTATTCTTGATACATGTAGTTGATGCAAGTTAAGTAAAGTTCCGCCCAAAATCAAGCTAAAATACACGTCGTTAGAAAAATACACACATTGTATACATATACTCTATAAGATCCAAACGACATATTATTCTCTAAAATATACTGCATGAGTTCCAAAAAACATAAATCTGATTTTCATACTCAAACCTAAATAACATATAATGGCTTATGATATTGTAAAGTGAAGAGCACCCCCGAAGCTGAAGACCAAAACTAAACCAAAAATATAATTTACAAGCTTTTTCGAACTAAAATTTGGAGTCTTTGGAGGTTGTATCTCGGTTTTCAATTAATTCATTACCTATCAACTTCCGATCAGGTTGTGTATGCCTAAGAAAGTGATTTTGTTCACATAGGGTATGGAATGGAAGTGACTTAGAGCATCTCTAAAATCATCATTAGTCTGTGGTTTGTCCACAATAATAGTATTAGGCCGCTTTATCATTACTAGTGGGCAATGCAAGCATTGAAGAAGTGAGGTTAATGGCGAAGATTGCAAACGGATGTGTGCATCAGACACCAAGAAAAAGATCATCCATTGGAGAAGTCACACAGTTCATACAAAAGATCAAGCAAGGTCGGTCTCGAGGAAGATTGGAAGAAGACAGGACATAATGTCTTCATCGTTCGATGATGTTGATGAGGTAGACTGTCCAAGAATTATAAGCAGGATTAAGGATCAACATGTTGAGTTAGGGTTATTGGCTGGTGTTAAAGAAGATGATCATCAAGAGAGGAACACTACAACAACATTATACAGTCAAACCTCTATAAACTAATAATGTTGGAACATTAAAAAATTATTAATTTAGAGAGTAATTAACAAATCAATAAATTAATAAATATAAATTTATAAAGAAATCACTGTTTTAGGTAAGTTTTTTTTGAAAAAAATTCAAACTATATTATATTAAAAAATTTAGTTAAATCTATTTATAAAAATAATATATATTAACTCCAAATTATGATTTATATTTTTGGTTATTGCAATAGGATGAATATTCACATCACAATATACTATCCATATAAAAATATTACACATTATTAAGTACAAATTTAGAAGAAAACATGATTATTCACAAATATATGATACATATTATGATAGATTTAGAAAGAGTTATGTGTACATAATTAATTATCGTGTCTATAATTTTTTACAAGTTTTCGATACCAAAAAAACAATCATAAAATTTTTAAGTAAAATAAAAAAAATTATTGAAGCCAATAAAGTTATACATATATGCATAATTATACATGATTATTAATTTATACTATTATTGGGACCATATTTTACATAAGAGTTTCCAAAAAAATATTATCTTATTATCTTATCAAATTTTGTTAATTTTTATATTGGTTCAACTCAAAATCAAAAAATTTTATTAATTTATGGTAATTATTAATATATAGAATATTAATTATGGAGGTAACTCGTTTAACTCTTTAGGAGGAAGTCTTTTTGTACTTCACTTTTACCACATGGTCTTAAAATCAAGATTTTTATGGAAAGGAAAAAGGGTTCTTGGTTGGCTGACACATGGGAAAAAAATATGTTAAAAAATCTCAACTCTTTCTTTTTGGGGAAAAAACAAAAAAACGGTTTAGACTTCTAATGGCACTATCTTTTTCTTAGACTTTCATCTTTTGTTTAATATATATACTAGATTAGAATCTGCCTATTAACGCGAGTAAATACATTAAAAATTCCTAATATCAAAATTTAACTTTAAATTAGTAACCCGTCAAATTACAAATTATTTTAAAATATTTAAACATGGGTCTTAAATCATTAAGATTTAATTTATATATTAATTCTCATATCATAATTCATATTATATATGCATACCCAAAAATATATATACATAAATGGAATTCAAGTCATATTCTTAATAAATATGTTTATAGATGTTTTTTTTTCTTTGGTATGTTAGTGCATATAAACTTTAACATTGAGAATTCCATATTCTTTTTAGTTTTTGTTTTTCAATTATAAATTGCTTTTGTTTTATCATTCATATGTTTTTCTTAATTAAAACTACTATACTCTTCTAATTTTTTTTATTGTTTATAGTCTCTATTTTTTTCTTAATTTTATTTTTATAATAAATTTAAATTATTATGATTCTCCTATCTATTTGGGATTATTAGAACATTCTTTCTTACTATTTCGTTAGTTGCTTGAAAATTATTGTTAGTTTTCTATTTTTAATTTTATCTTTTCATAATTAATTTTAAATTTTAACGCATGTCATCATCTTATCAAATATTGGACACATGTCACGGTTTGGTGAGTTATAATTTTGCTTACGTGCCAAATTCTCATCGATAATATTTTTCTTACTTGACTTTTTTCTCTATATTTTTTTATATGCTTTACACTCTCTCTATTTTCTTTTTTAATTTAGTTTTATAATTAGTTGAAACTATTAGATTTTGTTTTGAATCTAGGTAGTGTGGACTATTAAAAATTTTCTTTTTATTTTAATTAGTTTTAACAATACGCAATTTTAATATTTACTATTTTGTTAGTCACTTCACAATTGCTTTGTTCGTTTTTCATTTTTATTTTTTTTTATATTTAGAATTAATTTTAAGTGTTAATAAATGTCATCATCTGCTCAATAGTACACACATGGCACGATATGGTGGATACAAATTTTGCTTACGTATCGCGTTTTCATTGTGCGCATTCTCTTTTATATAAAAAGACTAGAAATTGACCTGGGCTACGTCCGGTTATCTTTTATAGATTTGTTTGCTATTTTAGTACAAATAAAATGGTATCATCAGTGTTCTAAAAAGCGTTCTAGGCGTTCGCCTAGGCGGCGCTTAGGCCCTAGGCCCCTATAGACCGTGGCGATTACCGCTTTTGCCGCCTAAAAATATTATTGTATAATAACAATAAAATAATATAAATTTTCTTATATATAAAATTGTAAAATTTTATATATTTGGCTATAAAATGATGAATATAAATAAAATATATATTTTATTAGTTATAAATTATGATTTTTATATATTTTGTTATACATATATCTAATATATTATGTATTTTTGTAAAACGCTTAGACCGCCTATTAAATCGCCTAGACTTCGATTAGGCGTTCTAGGCACTAGGCATTGGGTCACCGCCCGCTTAGCGCCTAGCGCTTTCTTGAACATTGGGTATATGAAGGTTCTTTGATTTTGTGGATCCTACAAATTTTATATGTTTATCAAATATAAAATAGATAAAATGATTCATTGATCTTTTTCACTTTAAGTGTTTGTGTTGTTTAAAATTAATAATTTATTCATCTGAAATATATACACAAATAAGTACACAATTTCGTTGTTTGCGACATGTATTTTTGGTAACCCTTTAACTCATTCCTTGTCAATTAATTTAATATAATTCGAAAAACGTACTAATTCTCCCCCCCCCCCCCCCCCGAAACTTTCATATCCTCGTAGATCCACCCAAGTAACTAATCTCGCAGTATTTTCTCCCAACACGAATTTTAGACTCTTATTTCACCACAGAATAAAAATTAAACGTGTATTTCACCATAGAATGAACATTAAACGCTTGTTTCATCCCATATTGGTTTAAATTCGGTTTACTGTAGACCAAGTTTATGTTTAAGAAAATAAAATCGTTACTTAACTGTTAATGACTGGATTACGAAATAGTAAACCGTAATTGACCCGAAACCCACCCGTAATCCACCCGAAACCCAAACCTAATTTGTTATTATCTCTGTTAAAAATCCGATCCCCAAATCAGAAAAACAAAAAACGCGAAGAACCCTAAAAATTTTCATCTCAAAATCAACAAATTTCATCATCAATAGAAATGAAAATGGCTTTAGGACCTCGGATTTCGACACCTGATGCTGCAGAGGACAGAGAAGATCCACATGAAATGATGGATTTCGACAACGAACAAGCTATAGGAGACTTTGTCGACGGACCATCAATTTGGCAAAATGTGTGTCCTGATGCAGACCATGATGACCTTGACGAAATCCAGCGAGAGTATACGAGGCGACACGAGGTTAGAAGAGGTGATGGAGTCTTGTATTTGGAATAAGTGTTCCTCAATGGAGTTGCGTTTAAAGAGGTTGTTCTTGATTACGCAATGAAGACCGGTCGCAATATCAGGCAGTACAAGTATGACCCTGTTAAAGCCGGTTTCAAATGCATTGGAGGAGATAAACAATCATGTCCTTGGAGCATCTACGGCTCAATCCACAAGAAAATTGGTAAGTGGAAGGTGAAAAAGTTTCATGGCACACATTCTTGTGTTCCTAATGGGTCGTGTATGATGTTCAGGATCCATGTGATTACGCGTTTGTTTCTTGACAAAATCGGAGACGATCCTGACTATTTCAAGCAAATGAAGCTTGAGGAATTGATTAGGGAGAAATGGAAGATTATTGTGTCTAGGGGTCAATGCCAGCAAGCTAGGTATAAAGCTTTAGACTGAATTGCGAAAGAGTATGATGAGCAATTTTCACTTATGAGTAACTACAAGTGTGAGCTACTAGAGTCAAACCCGAATTCTTCTGTTGAGGTTGAATGTATCACTAATGAAGAAGGTGAAGATGTTTTCAACAGGTTTTATGTCTGTTTTGATAACCTTAGAAGATCATGGAAAGAAACATGTAGGCCTTTTATAGGTTTAGATGGGTGCTTCATGAGAACAAATATGAAAGGGCAAATCTTGGTAGCTTTAGGTCGAGATGCGGATAATGCTATATATCATGTAGCTTGGGCTGTTGTGCCAGCTGAAAACTTTGAAAATTGGGAGTGGTTTGTGAAGAAGATTCAGCTGGATTTGGATTTAGGAAATGGACAAGGCTTCGTTATGATCTCTGAAAGGCAGAAGGTTAGTTGTTGATTGTATTTGCGTTTATGAACATTAAATTTTAGTGTGTGTTTGATTGTATTTGCGTTTGTCTCCTCTGTCTTTGCAGAAATTTGATCAAAGCTGTCCAGCTTGTACTACCAGAAATGGAGCATAGAATGTGTGTTAGACACATTTATGACAATCTGAAGGCTAAGTATGGTAAGACGCCTGATATGAAGTGGCTGATTTGGCAGCTTGCATGGAGTTACAATGAGCCAGAGTTTAGGGTGAATTTGGACTGAATCTCAGTGTATGATTCACAAGTGTTTGCCGATGTGATGAAGAGTAAACCATAGACTTGGTGCAGGCCATATTAGAAGGTTAGAGGTGATTGTATTAAGAATGTGGAGAATAACTCAACAGAATCATTTAACAAGACAATTGCCAAAGCTAGAGAGAAGCCACTTATGCCAATGTTGGAGATAATTGCTACATTAGCAATGGTTCGGATTGCCAAAAGAGATGTTGAAGCTTCGCAGTGGACTGGTCTATGGTCACCGTATGTAGGTGAATACCTTGCAGCATTGCATGAGGAAGCATCTATGTGAAAGGTAACTAGGAGCACAAACAACACATACAAAGCGGATCTCCATGGTTGTGCATATAGAGTTAGTTTAGCGGATAGGACTTGCACTTGTAAGAGATTCAGATAATAGGAACCCCTTGTGAGCATGCTTATGGAGTGATTCTTGATAGGAAGTTAGTGGCATAGCAGTATGTGAGCCATTGGTTTAGGACAGCCTTGTGGAGGATGACTTATGAACAAGGTTTGGTTCCACCTAGAGGCTGTAGATTTTGGCCAAATTCAGGTGAAAGGAAAGTGATTCCAAATCCGGAGCTGATGCAAGATAAGAAGGATAAGAAAAAGGAAGAAGGGGATGAATGAGTCTACTACAAAGAAAGCGCCTAAAAACAAGAAAAGAATCATGCATTGTAGCATTTGTGAAGCAACAACAGACAACAAGAGGTTTCACAAAGAAAGGTATTGTATTGTGATGATTTCAGTGGTTTAGGATTCTCAAACTCGTTTGTTAATTTTTGTAGAGATCTTGTGCTGATTTTATCTTTGTGGTTTAGAATCCTCAAGCTTCTCAAGCTATTGGAAGTCAAGCTCCTCAAGCTATTGGAAGTCAAACTCCTCAAGCTTCTCAAGCTATTAGAAGTCAAGCTTCTCAAGTTTCTCAAGCTCTTGGTATTTAGGACTATTTGTAGTATCCTTTTCGGCTGCATAAGAAGCAATTAGGAATGTTTTTGGTTTGCTTCTTATGGCATTTGACCCGACTTTAGCTTATGGTTTTTGTAATGACTTTAGCTTTTGATCTTTGTGTATTGGTAATGACTACCTTTTGTAATGACTTTAGCTTCTTCTTTTGTACTTTGGTAATGACTATCTTTGGTAATGACTTTAGCTTATGGCTTTTGTGTTTTGTATTTAGTATTCATTGTCTTTTGAATCTCAAAACAAACTTGTCTAAACACACCTTGAATATTGTCTAACATAGATTAATAACCAAACACACACAAACTTGTATTAACACACCTTAAATATTGTCTAACATACAACACAAACCAAAACACATAAGCTTGAATCTTGTCTTAACAAACACAACTTAGCCTAGTAGCTTACCACACCCAACAATGATCACACATCCTAAGCATACAAGAAGCATCATCTTCTTCATGTTACATTTGGCTTCAACCAATGCTTCTTCTACTCTCTCAAAGATCTCTTTCTCTATCTTCATTTCCATATTCCCGAACACCATCTTCTCCATCTCCATTCTCTCTGTTGTTACATGTTTCATCTCTTCTTCTAATCTCGTACTACGTAAAGTTACAGAATCAATCTCATCCAACAAAGCTTCATCAACCAACTTAAAAGAGTGGTCATCACCAATAAGCTCAAAATGAACATCACAATATGAGCTACGAAATTTTTACTATGCTAAACAAAAAAAAAAGTGACTGACATTACCTTACGTGCTGCGGCAAACGAACAACGATAGTATCTCCTATAAGGATTTGGCACCGATTTGGAGATCTTCTCCACGATTTCTTCACCACACAACATCTCTTAGGCACACCAACCACTCTTACCCCTCGTCTTTCTCGGTGAGTTGATGTTCCACTCGAAACTCCAGATACATTACTCATGCTTCCACCGTCGGATCAAAAGCTACAACAACAACAAAAAATTTTGATTTCAAAATTTTGATTCAAACCCCTATACCGATCTCCACTTCAAATTGAACACCAAAAACTACGAAATTACATTATATAAACACTAGAAACTACACACGACGACTTACTCTCGATTCTGAGCTTCAATTTGGGTAAACCCAGAATTAGGGTTCTTCTTCTCCGAATTTGGGAATTTCGATTTTGTGATTTTAGTAACTGGGTACACGACGGGTTTTTGATAACACTCGGGTTTTGATTTCGGGTTTACTAACCGGTGGATCTGGTTTACGATCCAGTTTTATTATCAACTGATAAAATACAAAACTAGGGTGAAATAAGAGTCTAAAGTTCGTATTGGGGGGAAATACTACGAGATTAGTTATCCGAGTGTATCTACGAGGATATGAAAGTTTCGGGAGGGGGGGGGGGGAATTAGTACGTTTTCCCATATAATTCAGTATATTCTTTTTGCATATGTTCATGCATATTTCATTTTCTCTAAAAATGATTGGATTCATTGATTATTTGAAATTTGATAATACCAAAAGTTTAATTTCTTTGGCTCAAACACAAAACTTTTAAAAGTTAAATGCTTTTTTTTTCTTAACTGTTTTTTGTCTATTATTGTATGATTTGTATTTTCATATCATACAACTAAGGACTAAAATTTTCTTTTCACACCAATTCAACCATTCACTCTAAAAAGTATACGAAACAATTAAAACACCAAAATCTTTTTTCCAACTTTAAGTGCATTGCATCGGATGAGATATGTTTTATCAATTGGTTTAATATATCATTGGATGATATGATATAAAATTCATGAAATATCTTTATTCGCAGCTCCACATATTGCAAATTGTCTTTTAAACCCTTCGGCGCATTTTCACTTGAACAATTGGACTAAAAAAAAAAGTTATCGTAATATGCATACATATTGTAAATATTATATAACATACCTTGGGCACATGGAGCTCGTCCGTTTTAACCTCATAGATATTCTTGAGGCATAAGGATGATACTTACTATAACATCTGCAATGTTTCACATTCAAGCTTTGTAAGAATTATGACTGATATTTGCTATTGTTCATAGCTTAACCAATAAAAAAATGAGATTAGTGTACATCTCTATATATCAATTCTCTCATGTCTACTTTCGTTCTTTCACTTGTTTCAAACTCAAACTATTTTGGGATCAGTTGAGTAGATGATTTATGATCCACGTATAGAAGTTAGGATATGCCAATGACTGTGCACACACATGTTGAAAGTGATCTTACTTGCGAATACCAAAAATATTAGTCTAGAGAAGTTTCACCTTCTCGCCTCGAACAAAGGCTCTCTTGCAATTCTTTTGTCATGTGTCACTGTTGCAAAACTCAAATATGGTTTTTCGTGAAAGCCATATGCATCCTCTTACAATAATATAATAGAGAAATCAGACCTAGATTCAAGTTTTGATATTTACTAATCAGGTTCTAATAATACACCAATGATTATTTAATGTTACATGAAAACCGCCATGGCCATTGTAAATGGCAGATTAAATCTATTTGTAGACGATTACTCGAACAAGGATATTTTACAAAACTTGAAGAAATCAAGGAATTGTTTAGACATAATCTTCCATATATGGTTGTTTTTAACAAATCGACGTATCACAAACGCAAGCTACTATCGTAAACGAAAATCTTTTTTTTTTGTCAAAGTCTGAATTTAAACCGAAATTAAACCCGGGTTAACCGATACATAGAGGAGAGCTGTCTTTGCCAAAGTGAGCCTCTAAATTGTTCGACCTTTGAACATACTCAAAGGTATTGATTGCTAAATCTAAAGATAGATGATGGATATCTTCCAAATTTCCATATATCTTCATGCTTGGAGTCATCGAATTGATAAGGTGGATCAAGTGTTTGGCATGTGAAGCAACTCAGAAGTTACTGTGACCAGATCCGGAGGCGTGAAGCAGGGCTTCCCGTATTGCCATCGCCTCAGCCATGAGAGGTGAGTTTATATGATTCATCACCGATGAGCCCTTGGCTATAGTCTGGTCTTCTTAAAAACACATGAGATAGATATTACACAATCAGTTGTTATTTGGTTTTACAACTGATGAAAAAAATAAAAATTTATCATTTATACTTATTGATTTTAATACTATCTTATTAATACTATCGAGTTTGTTGATATACTTTTCTTATTATTTGTAGAAAATGAAAGTGATGATGACGATGAAGCAGATGCATCCAAGGAAGGAGATGAATCCAAAGAATATTCACGTGTTTGTTAAATTAATCAATAGTTTGTTACTTAAAACTTGAAAACTTTTGTTTTATTTATTTATAATAATATTAAATAGTGTTTGTTTTTAAATATTTTATTATGATATTTAATTTGTATATGCATACCCATATAACCAATTTAGCCATCAAATTTCATATTATTGGGTTTGTGTATATAAATTCAACCCATATAATAAATAGCCCAAGTTGGGTCAGATTACTCATTTTAACAACCTTATCTTGTGATATTTGTATTTGTGGTCTTGGAAAAAGACAAGGAAAAAGCACCTCATCAAAGCATGGGAAGAGAGTGACAAGTCCAAGGCTGAGGCCAAGTAGTAAACTCTCTCATCTTACCCAAAGGTTACTAATAACGTTTAGAAATGATGGCATGGACCAAGAGAAGGAAACTTTAACGGATTGATAAACACCATATCATGATGCTTTGCTTGCTGGATGCTGCAATTGTATTTCTTTATTGAACGTGAGATGAACAGTAACAAAAAAAAATCTTCTTAGAACATTAAAAAGCCAGAAATCTTTATAAGATGATGTGATAAATATAAACGAAACTGAAAATTGACTAGGAGTCGACAATGCAAGAAATAAAGACTTGTATCTTTACTACGCTTTAATGTTTTACAAATAACACAAACTGAGAATGACGAAAGAATCAATGTGTATAGCAAACTGAAAAATACAGTATCATCGTCAAAGTTCAAAATCATATGTCTCGTCAACGTATAGTAGATTTGTTTCCTTGTCAAGTAATATGCACACTAACCGTCTGTTATCACTTATCACCGGAAGAAGAAATATACTTCCACTGCTCTCTTGGGAGCTAACGGGTGTGAGAGAGTTAGAACGGACTGACCCAGTGAGCCAACTTCAACATGAACTCAGGCACAAGACGCCTTCTGTCTACGCTTTTAGCAATCACTTCTTGATCGTCCCCCAGAACCACTGATACTATATCTTCAAACATCTCGTCTTTTCCACCTCTCATTGGATCCTAACATAGATAACCAAGTGTCTACATCAAAATTCAGGTTCTTGTACGAGTACGACTAGACATTCAACTCTCAAAAAGACCAGCCATTGTACCTGAAGAAACAAATCCGTGTGTGTTTTCCCCTCGTAAAGGATCACTTTTGCTTTCGCTCCAAGCCTCTGGAGGGTTTCTGCAAATGATTTACTGCAAAAATACCGTACCGGAGGTTCAATCGTCATATCAACCGTCCAAAATCATGAGACAGACGAAGTACACAAGCCTACGAAAGTTTAACCATACCTTGCCTCTGAAGGGATGGAGTAGTCAGCTGTACCATGGAAAAGAATAATAGGTGGGAGACGAGCAGCGACGTGTTTGAGATTTGGGTTTTGCACAACTAGTTCAGGAGAAAACTGCCTTAATGATTCCTCTCCTTCCATGATGCTGAGGAAAAACAAAAGCCACACGTTATACTATAAAATGTCAGGCTTCTCTATTGGTCAGGTGAGCTGCGTAAGCTATACCAGGAATTGATATTATATATACCTCAGAAAGATGGAACGGTACAGTCCTCTGCTATGGAAATGGTCTACAAGGCTCAAAAGGTTGTACCTGTACATCATGATAACAGAGTTTTTTAAGGATAGACAAACAGATAATGTGAAGCCTAAATAGTATTTAACATTCATTTGGCTTTTGTTGGATAGAAGAAGACCGGAATCTACATGCTTCTTTAAGCTACTATTTGACCTTATGCTATATTCAAAAACAGTCTACCACCATTTTACCATAAAAACTTGTAAAGAATCTATTGACCTTATGCTATGTGATTCAAGAACTGTCTACCACCACTTTACCATAAAAAATTGTAAAGAAACTATTTGACCTTATGCTACGCAATTAAAGAACTTTCTACCACCATTTTACCAAAAAGACTGTAAAAAAACTCGTCGTTCTGGGACCAGAAGAAAGACTTACCCTCCAGATAGACCAAAGTAAGCATTTATCTGTGAACTACTCCAAGAAACACTGTCCCCCTCCCCCGACTCTTTAACAACCTGCTCTACAAGGGTGCAAGCCGCGATATGTGCACCAGCAGACTGGCCCATCAGATATATTCTACACAAACAAAAAGATGAGAAATCAGAGAGCCAGAAATCTAAAACCTGAGAAGTTCCATGTTCAAGAATTGTTGACTAAATTAATACCGGTTTGGATCACCACCATACTCAGCAATATGATTGCAAATATATGAGATGCCAGAAGAAGCATCCTTGACCATGTCACTAATGGATCCCTGAGGAAAATTCCTGTGTAAAAGGAGATATTGCCAATGAAATCAGTAAACGAAAACTGATGGAATATGAGTGGACACTACCAGATACATTGTGCCAGAACCCATAAGTACCTGTAATCTATGCATGCCACAATAATATCTCTTTCTGACAACTGCTGTCCTAAAAGAGAACCCCACGCCTTATAACTGTATCAATACAAGACATTCTGTGAGACATTTGTGGTTCTTTCTCCTCTTCCTCAACGCATTACGACGAAAACAGTATCCATTGGGTATCATACTCACCCAATAATCCAGGCTCCACCAGTCACAAACGCCACAACTGGTTTTGGACCATTGGAGTTCTTAGGCAGATACAAGTCAAGCCTGTAGAAACCAAAAACCACTTAAATCAACTCTACAAAACAGAAAGAATCCACTAGTCTCACGGGGAATCGAAACATGAACAAAAGGAATAACCACCAGTAAAAGATTATGACCTGTTTCTTGGTTGATCACCGTAAACTATACTTCTGCGGACGTGAGGAGAGAAGAAATAGTAATATCCGACTGCAAAGTAAACTCCAAACCTTTAGCAATGAAACTTATGGTTACCATCTTAGAAAGAGAGAGAGGGAGATAGAGCCGTAATTAGATCAAACTAAAAAGAGACTCTACGAACCTTGAATAAAGCCTGGCATTAGTAAAAAAGCATAACATCCAAGTGCCAGAAATCTTGTGATCCATCTATAGCCTACCCTGAATAATAGTTTTTGATCAGTGATCAATCATTTCAAAGATCATGTTTTTCTATATACCCAAGAAGATCAATGACCCAATTTCAACAGGATTCAGCAATTCAGACACATAAAGGGAAGTAAAATACCCAAGATAGCTGAGGAGCTTCAAGCCCAGACGAGTCAACAAGAAGGTCTCGGCGGCTGCGTGGCTAACCTCCTGACCGATAGTTTGGTGGCCGTCGTTTCCATTATTAGTATCATCATCGGGAAACGCACAGAGACAGTTATCGCTGTTGGATCGTCGCCGTCTCTTCTGATACCAACCGGTTAATCCACCATTAGACGCCTTCGTCGTGACGGAGCCGCTGTAGCTGGCGGCGCGAGAGAGGAGAGGCTTGACGGTATGGTCGTCCTCAAATCGAGAAGAAGCGAGGAGGGTCGTGGAGGGATCATCGTAAATCAAAGGCTTGAACATCATTTCAGTGGAGGGTGAGGATTTAGGTGGAAGATGTGAGATTGGGAGAAACTGCGACGGCATTTTCTGCTTGTGATCCGATTTCGACTAAGTTTAGGCAACTGCGATAAAATCGGGTAGGCAAAGAGTCGTGGAGAAATGTTCAAAAAAAAAAAAAAAAAAGAGTCGTGGAGAATCAAAAGAGAGAGAGAGATGGTGAGAAGTTAACCGCAATTGAACCAGATTGGCTCTGCCATATGTTGGGCTTTTTACTTGTTCCAAATTCCAAGTGGTCCACGTGACTCGATAATAAGGTTTCTTTACTCTTTTCATTATTTTCTTGTCAAGTATATATGGGCTAGGAATGGCGATCCGTTTTGAGTGCGATTGCGATTTAAGTGCGGGAACAATGTGATTTGGGAGCGATGCGATTAGCTAAAATTGTGAATGGATATGCGATTTGGAAGCGATGTGATTACTCTTATTTTTGAATAGCAATGCGATTTGAAAACAATTCGGGAACGATTCAAAAAAAAAATTACCAAAAAAACATTAATTGCATTCTCATTTATTTATTTATTTTATATAATTTTTAATCTATTAAACTTTAATTAGTTTTATAGAAATTTGATTTACTAATAGCAAAATGATTTTAAATATCATATCTATTAAACTATAAATGTTAAAAACATTGTGGTTAATTGTAATAGCACTTAAATACATAGAAAAATATTTCTTTTTTTCAAAATCAATAACTATCCACGAAGATACTCATAAACATTGGACGATATCATTTCGAGTATCTAACATTTAAAAAAAAAAAAACTTACAAAGTTTAATTAGTTTTATGGATATGATTTAATAATAATAATATGAATTTATATTAAAACTTTTATCATTGTTATTTGTGTTTTCAATAACGTACCAGATCAATAAACATGTCGATTACGGTTTAAATAAAGACTAGATTAAACAAAAATAAAATACATATAGAAAAATCAATTGCCATTTATAACTTTAAAACTCATCAAGACATTTCATCAAACACTTGGTGTGCAAAGTTTATCTACAAATCTAACCCAATTTTTTTTATATGTTATCGACTCATACAAATCACCAATTCTGAAATCAATAGCTTCTCAGTAAAGAGTAACCCAATTTTGATGAAGTAATTTGAGATCCTCCAAATAATTAGATATGCCAAGGAACGATGATTGAAAAGTATGGTGACTTTTGGAGATGTATGATCGGTGACAGTGATGATTCCGGTGAGAAACGTGACGACGATGATTCCGGACATAGATGTCAGACGAGCTAGTACGCGTCCAACTAGCCCAATTCGTAATGGACACAATTTTTTTTTTAACCCATACCGGTTGGTCCGTCGCGGGTTACGGGTTCGAAATATATGTCCAAACCCGTATTACTTGGACAAATGGGCTAACGGATCAGCCCGCGAGTTATGATAGTCTTACTACAACGTACAAAAAAAAAGTGTAACACTAGAACACAAGACATGAATGAATCAAAACTAATGTGTATTAGAAGCTCTCGTCTAAATTTTTGTTGTGTACATTTGTCAAACGCGAATACATTAACCAAGAGTAAAGGAACGGGTTTTAACTACTTCAAATATCTAGTGTACAAAACTTATGAGAATAAAAAAAAAAACTCTCGTATAAGGTCTTTTTTCAATCTAAATCAAATTAGAAACATTAAGAGCACATCAAAATATCAAATTTTAAAAATCCAAACTGAGCCATAGTCTTTAACTCAAAATTAAAACTCAAACACCTCAATCTCTGCTTAAAATTCAAAATAAAAGTTTAAACTAATATCCAAAAATGTAACAAACAATTAAAACAAACCAAACATGATTTTCAATGATTTGTCACAGTACCATATTAATTTGTATTGTATATGTGTTTTTGGCTTAGTATGTACGTAAACTTTTATTTTTCACTTTTATAATTAGACTCACATTCACATCTATTATATATGTTGTATAATTAATATAACATGATGATATTTTTTTTATTTTGTTTGCGATTGATAAATGGAAAAGAATTTGTTATTTAAATTTGGTTAGTGATATAAGTTATATGTTTTGTATTTATAATATACACGTAAAAATATTGGTCGCTAGAAATGATGTATTCATAGATTTTTCCGTTTGACTAACTTGCTTTATTCATATTTTAAATAAACATAGATTGAAACCAAACATGTTTTCATGATTAAAAAAAAATTTTTTATTAAATTTTGTAACAAAAACTCTAATCATTAACAAGAAAAACACATAAAACAGTAAATTTAAAGTCATTTAGTAAAACTAAAAATTTAGACGGGTCAAATGGGCCAGCCCGCGTTCAAATGGGTCAACCCGTTATGGACCAAAAAAAATTTCAACCCATATGGGGTTGTGGGTTCTAAATGTATGTCTAACCCGCCCTGTTGCGGTCTTACTTGGGCCTAACCCGCTGGCCGCAGCCCATGTTGACATCTCTAATTTCGGTGAGAAACGTGACGGTGATGATTCCGGTGAAAGTTATGGACGACATGATTGATAAAAAAAAATCGACAGAATATTAAATTAGTCGATTAAGAAGAGAAAATTATGGAGGATATAATTGTAAATACGCATATATAACTTATTTGCCACATCCGAATCGCATGTATCAAAGCCGTTTGTGGAGCGACTTAAGATAGAGTAAAACAGAGGGAACTAATCGCTTCCCAACTACATCTGAATCACACCACACCCTAATCGACTTGCCATTCGGTGGTGAGCTACGACTAGCATCACCGCACCGCTGCCGAAACGCGTTCCCATTTAGAGCCATGGTCGGATTAGGAGATTAACCTGAATAAAACACTGACATTTTTCGTTTCTATAGCAATCTTGATAATGTTTTTACAGTTGTTTTTTTTTTCAATGTCATCAAATATTATATTAGTTTTTTTTAGTAATATATTTTGTGTAATTAAATTTAAATTACTAAAAAGTTTGAATCATTTACATGATGACATTTGTCACATGAGTTTTTCAACATTTTTTTTTTGAAGTTTCTCATTGTAAAAACCTATCTTGGTCTCTTTCTTACTTTAAATTAATTTTATTCATTTTTGATGTGAGAAACTTACTTAATAGTATCTAAAACACTCACATACCTTTCTTTTTCTTTGTAGCTCTTCCAACTACTCTTTAGCGGGTCTTCCTTCTTCCCTCTGATCTGAACAAACATTTCCAATGAATCTTTGTATAGTTTAAACATTTCCAATTAATCTTTGTATAGTTTTAATAATACGTCTTATAGGTGACTATCGAATTTGTTAACCAGATTGCTTTCATGACTACTCTATCATATCGACAGCGTGTTTTTCAAAACTTTATAAATTTAGCTTTGAAGTTTAGCTACAAATTACAATTAAGATTGCGTTGAGTGTTTAGGTTTCCTTCGATGAAACTTCAAAACTTATTGTGATTTTGATTAGTTGCTTCTTCTGGGTTACTTTGCTTACGATCAAAGTTGAATCTGTGTGGATGCTAATGAGAAAGAATTGAGAACCATTATTTCATAATATAAGATAGAAACAGTTTTGACGAATTAGATTTGATTGATTGAATCATATAAATACAAAATCATTTTGACGAGATGTGTTTACATATAGCTCCAGAAGTTGTTTTAGGTCTAAGTGAATAAAATGATGTCGTAGTTACCTAATATGGAAAGCTCCATGCAACGCGTCTGCAATCTCTAGTTGATTAATAAAAAAAGAGATTTTAGCTTTTTAGAGATTAGAATTCTCTAAACCCTTGTTTTTGGTAGATCTCCATCTAGGAAGATCTCAATAAATGAAGAAAGACATTGATTATTAGGTATTCTCAAACTAAATAAGATCATTTATTCTATATAGTTTTTGCTACGTGAAGGACTTGAAAGTGCATGTTGGATAAATTTTAGAATTAAGTATGAGCTGATACAAATGAGTTGAGAAGCTGATGGTAAAGCAGCTGAAACATGAATGTGTAGCTGCTGAAGTAGTTTCTTGGATTGTGTATATATCGATGAACAAGTGAGACTTGAGAGATTGTTTTAGGTGAAACTTGTAAGTGCATCTAAAATATCTTCTAGTAAGCAATATGTCTTAGCAAAGGGGATTAAGGGTTGTCTTGTAAGAGATCCTTGTCAAAGAGGCTAAGGTGTAGTTGGTTCATGGATTGGGATAGATTCTTGAACATGAGAGGCTAGATTAAGTGGAACTTGTAAGTACGCTTGATGATTGATCTAGTAATATAATTTTGAGAAAAGAAAACCCCGTGTTATTTGTGTTGGTTGCCTGTATAAGCACATGTATCAGCAGCTATCGCACTTGCTCTGTATTACAGTCTTGTATTACTCTCTGTTACAGCAGTTCTCGCACTTACAATTGGTATCAGAGCAAGCACTTGTCCGTATTTTATACAAGTGAGATCTTGTGGAGAGATTCGAGAGCTACAAGGTATTAATCACGTGTTCTTCGATGATGTTGAAGACAAAACAAGAGAGTAAAGAACGAGAGGATTTGGGTAACTTTGCGGCGCTTATAGGTATCGATGAATTTGTTGAAGAAGAAGAAGTACCTAAATCAGAATATGAATAAGTACCTAAATCAGAATATGAAGAAGATGATCTTAAGGAGAGCTACAAAGTAGTGTGCAAGATGTTGGTAAAAGTTGGAAGAGGAAACTTTGTCCTAACAAAAAAAAAACAGCAGCTTGAAGCACTAGTTGAAGTACTACATAAGGAGTTACATGCAGAGAAAAAGTTTAGCCAAGAAAGCATGTGTTGTGTTAGCTGATTTATGATGAGTCACGTGGATGCCCTTGAAGAACAATATGTTCCAAGTTCTAGCATTCAAGCAAGGGGAGAGTATGAAGATTGATGAACACGAAGCTTGATGTTGGTATATGATCAAGGGGGAGTTAGAAGTTCATCAAAGAATGCTTAAATTCTAAAACTCAGTCAACAAGGGGGAGATTGAAAATGCATGATGGATAAGTTTTAGAATTCACTATGAGCTCATACAAAGGAGTTGAGAAGCTGATGGTAAAGCAGCTGAAACATGAAGGTGTAGCTGTTGAAGCAGTTTCATGTACCCGTTGCAAAGTACTACAGAAAGTGCTACAGCGGACTAGACTGAGCTTGAAACCACATGGGCTTGAAGAGATGGGCTGGCCAAGCTACTCAAGTGTCAAGGACAAGCCTAGATATGGAGTTGAGCTGAAGAAGTGCCTTGAAGAGGATTGAGCCGTATTGAAGACCTTCCTTATCTCTTGGCTAAGAATAAGGAAAGGATGAAGATTCTTGAAGATTCGGTATTAGCTCAACTTGGAGACCAAGGCTAGGGTTGCCATCATAGTGATGTCCTATTATGTATAAATAGAGAGTCATGGTCGTTTGTAAGGGTCAACCCCCATGATGTGAGAGAATTCTTAGTAAAAGGTTTTGGAGGGTTCTTGTAATAACACAAAACAATGGAGCTAAAGGTTTGTCTTGAGAGATTCTTGGATCGTGTATAAATCCATGAACAAGTGAGGCTATAGAGGTTGTTTTAGATAAAACTTGTAAGTGCATCTAAAAGATCTTCTAGTAAGCAATATGTCTTAATAAAGGAGATTAAGGGTTGTCTTATAAGAGATCTTAGTCAAAGAGACTAAGATGTAGTTGGCTCATGGATTGAGATAGATTCTTGAACGTGAGAGACTAGATTAAGGAGATTAAGTGGAACTTGTAAGTATACTTGATGATTGATCTACTAATATAATTTTCGAGAAAAGAAACCACAATGCTACTGTCTTAGGGAGTCAAAGGAGTTTATGCATAACAACATAAGAAAAAAGTGTCCAGAAGTGAAAAATAAGTGGCTAAAGTTATGAAAATTGGTGTAAGGAGAACTTTGTGAACAACCGTTCCTTGAAGCATGCTCGTGCTACATATAGGTTGGTCATGCCTCCTCCTGGCATCATAAGGAATATAGGTTGCTTATATTCCTTATGATGAAGTATGATGACCGAACATATGATTGTTGTAGGCAAAAAAAATCCGTGGACATGTCGAACATATGGGGTTTAACGTGTCTTCATGTGGAAATGACACGATTGCGTTTCGTAGATGTGTCGCTGCATCATGTTTCCTTGAAGCTATACAAACATAGTTGGACAGTACATACATGTATATACCTTTCTTGGTTCATTTATTGTTTTTTAACTTGTAAATATGCTCTGCTCTTTTGCTGACAACAAAATTTATGTTATCAGTTTATGATTTGAAGGACACTGGGAAAGTGGTGAGGTTGTCCACAACCACCTAAGTTCTATTTTTGTTCTCTATGCTTAACCTGAATGTGAGCCATGATCACAACTTATTGATTTTGTGACCTAATTATCTATTCTATCATCATTTGGTGAATGAAAATTTCAGATTTTATAGTTTTTGTCTAATTTTGTTTGGGTTATCTCCTTGTTCTCCTAAGAGATTTGTCCAAGAAAGACTTCAACATATACCTGAAGACAATATAAACTACTGTCACTAACTATCCTCTTTGCTCTTCCATCATTTATATCGTTTCAACTTTTCATCCTAGTAATCATGTTTCACAAGACATAATTAATCTTTACCTCGCTATATCTTTCTCTATCGTCCAACAATGAGTGCACGTTTAAAATAAGTTGACAAAAATAATAAAATAAGTCAATTGTTAAACAAATCGACAAAAAAAAATCAAACAAACGAAATATAAATATAGTTTTTTTTTTCTTTTTGTTTTGTCAAAAAAGTATAATTTTTCAAATTGATAAGATTAAGTGTATTTTTCAAATTTCTATTAAAATTTAGGGTATTTATCAAAATCCCTTTTTGATAAATTCTTGTTCTTCTTCCTTCGTGTATTATTAATAAAATGAGATTTTCACTTTTCTTTTTTAGTCTCCATTGATTATTTTTTCATGTGACTTAATGTTTTATCTAGGAAAATTGGCAAAACTAGAAAAAAATTAAAAAAATTATAATTGATTATCTAACCAGAATTACTGTTCATAGTATGTATATGTATATATCGATGAAAATATCTTTTTTATAAGATAGAATCTATACTATTTAGTTTTTTACATAGTACTAGATTTTGACCCGCACTTTGTGCGGGAACATACGTTTTTTATGTTGTAAGTTAAAATTTCGGATTGTGTCTTATATAATATGTTCAAAATGTGATATGCATTGTTTTAGTTTGTAAGTAGGATCGATTATATTGAAAAAGTATGATTAATTTTTTTAGTTTGAAGGTAGAGAATAAGTATGTTAAGTATTGAATTTTATGATGAATAATCATTGTAATTGGTATACATAAATTATAATATTTAGTTTTGTGCATGTACGAATGTCTGTCGTATAAAATATTTAGTTTTGTGCATATACGTATGTCTGTTGTATTTACTTATGGAATAAGAATGGATTATAATATGGCAAACGTACTGAATCTCTATGTAATAAAACAAATTTAAAATAACTAAAAAAAACCAAAACATAAATTGTAGGTGTAACTCCGAAGATTTGATCGAAAACGCAAAACAATAATACTTGAGAGTCTCCATCGCCGAAGATTGATCAAACTCTTTAATCAAGTTCAGAAACTAATCTGTAAAAAAAAAAACAAAAATATTTAAAAAATGAAGCACTTGTAAGAGACGAATTTGAAAGAAGTTGAATAGATGAATATCCATACCTTCATCACACAACAATTGCGAGTCAATATTTTGGAAAACCTCTTTGAAAACAACGTTCATAGTCTTCTTCTGAGTTTTATCATCGCTATCTACAATAAGAATTTTCAAACCTTTCTTGGAAGTCACTCTAGAAATAGCCACATATAGCTGACCATGCGAAAACACTGGCAGAGGCAAATACAACCCAACTTCTCTAAGAGACTGTCCTTGACTTTTGTTGATGGTTATCGCAAAGGCAACAGATAAAGGTAGTTGTCTACGACGCATTTTGAAAGGTAATCTTGTGTCTGAAGGAGTAATCAATAACCTAGGAATCACCCGCCCATAGTGCGGGAACATTTGTTGTTTATATTGTAATTTTGAGTGGTTTGTTGAGTGAATGATTAAAATGCATAAGCAAGGAAAAAAATGAATGGTTTGTTGAGTGGATGGTGGCTAGCTAAGAGAGTCGATTTAGAGTTTCTAAAAATTATATTTTTAATGAAATAAATCATTTGAAAAGCTTATTCCACAATTTTCGAAACGAATCTTAACATAACGTCGAATTAGAAGAATTATTTTATTTTGGTACAATTAACAGATCATGTGTTTTCTTCTATATTAATTAAGTTAAAAATTAATAATTATTTAATTAAGAAAATTATCCACTTAAAAGTTTAAATCTTAGCGATTGTACCAAAATAATTTTCTTTAGTTTCGTAATTTTTGTTTGGAATTTGTTTAGAATATCTCATTTAGTTGATCAAGAGATGGTTTTTTTAACTTTTTTGTTTGTTTTCTAATAATAAAGAATAAGGAAAGCAAATTAAATTGAATAGTCGGTATTTCTAACGATTTGGTTACTGGGCGGCCTGATTTGTGCTCGTGGTATTACGAAATGTTTAGATTTTAAAAATTAAAACTAGATTTGTTTTTGGTTGGTTATTATTTATTTAATTAGTCTAAAATTAATATCCATGTCATTTTTTTCTAAAACTATGTCAGAGTTTACAGCCAACCAAATTAAAACACATAATTAAACTATTAAAAGCATTTCCTTTTAATCAGATTATCAACCAAATTATCAACCAAAATTATTTTATTACTTTGAATTCAACTTTTCTAAGAAATCTTTGAGTAAACCAAATTATAGATTCTAAATGAATAATAAAAATCATGGACCGAAACGTGAGGGCATATCTTGTAGGTGTAATTGAGATTGGAATTGGAATTGTTGTTTCTGTTGCAATTGTTGTTTCTTTTCTTTCACTTTCTCAAACAATTTAGAAGATAAATATAACCTTTGTCGGAAAAGGATACATGTCAAATTACATTTAATTTGCCTGATTTAATTAAAAAAGCACAAGTTATTTGAACGGGAGTATAACTACATTAACGAAATTCGACATAGATATACATCAAAACAAATAGATTAAAAACCATGAAAAACAATGAAAAGAAATAAATTACGTCAATTTAGGAACTCCAAAGAAAAGAACATTCTTTTAATGAAATATATTATTAACAAAAATCAAAATTAACTCCGCATCATTAACCAATTGATTTTCATGGTAGCAATTATTTTTAAAAATTGAAAGAATTTGTGATGATAAAAATATACCTACAATATATGATATATATCCTTTAAAACTAAGAATATACCAAAATTAACTAAAATTTTTTGGAATATATAATATTGTTATAGAACATTTAGTCTCGGAAATTATATTTATGGGATATAAAATTTATAGAATTATTTTTGCCATTTTTAATTGGTATTATGTTAAGTGTCTATAATTAATGATAGTGCAATAATTTTTATAATATATAAGGAAATTATGATTAATATAATGGCAGGTCATTTTTAAAATCAAAAGCAATTGAACGTCAAGATCGTGTGTTATAAGAATATTATGAAACATTGTCATTAATTACTTTCTAAATCTTTTTAATTTTTCTAAAAATATTAAATAATTTCCAAAAATTAATATTATCAAAGATTGTCATTTAACTACCTTCCAAACATTGGGCTTTGTTACCTTTTTGGCTAACTATATATTTGAAACATTAAAATGTCAAATTGATTAAATTTTGAAACAATTTGGAAAGTACGTAATATGAGGAAATTTTTCAAATTTAAAAATTTAAGATATATGTAATATGAGAATTTAAAATATACCAAACAATTTTCTATGAATGTACTATAATAAAAATTTGAAATTTGGAATTAATCAACAAAAATGTTTTCTAATAAAGAGTCGAATATCTTATTATAGTTTAATCGTCTAACTATATATCATCACATGTATAATTATAACTTAACGACATTTTAAATTGGTGTAAAAGAGCCGAATATGAAAACCAAATATGGTGATGATGAGTGAAGAAAAGTTGATGGTGATTTTGCTCAACAATCTTCATCCTCCCTTAAAACTGAAAAAACCAAATAAAGATTTTAACAATATTCCATGATTCTGACAAACAAAAACAAAATGGATTCGTTAAACAAATTATATTATTTATATATTTAAGAGGATGCTTGAACATAGGAACTCTAAAGAAACGGATATTCTATACAAATATATTACACGAAAATAAAAAAAAATTAAATCTGCATTGTTAACTAATTTATTTTTTTTGGTATAAATTACTTTTGAAAATTGAAAAAACTTTGTCATGAATCATATAAAACTATAATCTCTTTGGCAACTATGGTTTATTACGCTTTTTGTTAAAACCACAAAAATATTAAAAAGAGAGAAGAACAATTAAGATGGGGAAAAAATTAAAAATTTATCACATTGAAATGAGAGAGACATTTACATGATTTGGTATTTACTATCTTCAGAGGATTTGTTATCATGTCTTGAAGAGGCAGATATTGTAGTTGATGACGGCGTGACAAACAAATATACTTGCTAGACAAAAAAATAGAGGAAACATAGGAAAGGGAATACGTTGATTAGCAAATATACCTTGTTCAATAACTAAACAGCACGTATCACGTAAACCAAAAACCTGGTTTGAAAAAATCTACAAAAACAAAATTCAAAAGTCAGAATTGATCATCAATGAAGTATTATGCATACAGAAAAAAAAAGCAAAGAACATAATGAATAAAAAACCAGAAAAACGGTAAATAAAACAACCAAAGGAATAAAACACTATATATAGTTCTCATAGATTTAGGGCTTCACTACAAATAAAAAATTTGAGCCGACTTTTTAATTCATTAATTAGAAAATAATTTTATCATCTATTAAAATTGATTAAGTTAGTTTATAAAGATTTTTGTAAATCTCGGTGATTATAAATATATACCAACAATAAAGAGTATATCCCTAACAACTAAGAATATATCAAATTTAACCTAAAATCCAAAATATCCGATATTTTTATAATCCCTAAGATTCAAAAATTATATTTATGAGATTTTAAAGTTAATAGAAAATTGTGATTGCCATTTTTAGTTGATATTTGTGTTAAATGTCTATGATCGTATGATTAAGCAATAATAAATTTGATTATATATCTTGCGTAGCATTGTTAGGGAAAGAAATTGATTGTGCATTAATTTTGATAACATATAGGGAAACTATGATTAATTCAATGACGTGTGATGTGTAGGATCAAAAGAAATTATACCTCAAGATCCGTAAGTTTTATTTTGTATTTGAAAAGATTTACTTTGACAAAAACAAAATTTCATAAAATTATGAAAATGCCATTAATGAATCAGTCGGATTGAACCGGGTGCACAGGATCCGCGTGTCTGCAGTCGGATCCAGTTAAAAAAATGTCCAAAATTTATCTGAAAATTACTTAAATTGTCATTGCATCTATCCAAAATTACCTTTTTCAATTAAATCAATTTAGTTATAATGGAATGACAATTTCAGTAATATTTGAATCAATTTTGAACATTCTACTATATGTACTTCTCTTTTAATATTATAGAGATTTGTTCCTATAAAAAATCACATTTTAAAATATATTATAGGGTTGTTAAGGAAAGCGATTTTTTTATATACCTTTGATTGTAATCTTTGATAAACTTGTAGAGAAAGATTTCAATATTTTAAAAAGATTAAATAATTAAATACCTTCCGAATTTAGTATTACCAAAGATTTGCATTAACTACTTTGCAAATTTTGGGGGGTTGTTATTTGTTTTGGAGTAACTATATATATAAAAAACAATTAAAATGTGAGATTGATTAAAATTTGATGAATTACGAAAATGCCATTAATGAATCTGTCGGATCGCGAACCAGATCAAGAGGATCCGCGTGTCTGTAGTCGGATCCAGTTAAAAAAAAGTCCAAAATTGATCTGAAAATTACTGAAATTGCCATTACATCTATCCAAAATTACCATTTTCAATTAAATCAATTTAGTTATAAGGCAATGACAATTTCAATAATATTTGAATCAAATTGGGGTTTTACAAACTTTGTTTTTTTCATATGTTAAATAGTTTATGTTTTAGAATTAAATTGGGGTTTTAGGCATCTTTTCAACAAATAATAATAAATCGGATCCTAAAGATTTTATGAGATTATCTTTACTTTGAATATCCATTTATTGTTTAGATTTATTATTAAGATTAATTTAGGAAATTCCTATTGAATTAAATAAAATAAAAATACAAAGAAGGAAAAAAAATGAATTACTTTTTAATCAAATTAAATTTTTGATAAAATTATTTATATTATTCGATTTAATTATACAGTTAAACTTAATAACCAAATTAAAACGAATTAAATATTTTGTTTTGAATGCCTATTAGATTAGGCTTTCCTGCTCTTACCGTTATTCATCATTTTGTTTCTTTCTATACTATGTCTTTGGATTCAAATTCATTTTCGTATCCGATGTGGGATTTTGATAAACATTACTCTTTTCATATGTTAAATAGTTTATGGTCTTTTTGAAAAATTTGAATCATAACATATGCAGAAAAAAATCTATGTTTTTTTATCATATAAATTATCCGATTATTTAATTTGTATATTAGAAATATCATCAAACAAAGATGAATGGGAGATAGAATTTTTAAAAATTTATTATATATTTTTTATCATTTTTTTATACAATTATAAAACTTTCCTAAAATAACGAAAATGCTATTAATGTGTCATAAACAAAAAAACGAAAATGCCTTTCAAAATGTCTGAAATTGATCCCAAAATTACTGAAATTGCCACTACATATGTACAAAATTACCCTTTTCAATTGAATTTCTTTAATTTAAAACCAATGGCAATTTTAGTAATATTAGATAGGATTTTGGACATTTACTCTAAATGGCTTCTCTTTTAATAGTGTAGAGATATAATATAATAACTCTTCCCGCATTAATAATTATTTTTGAAGATTAGATTTATTTATAATGATTAATTTTCTGGACTAGGATTTAATGTTTTAGGTTTAAAGTCTAATAATTTAAAGTTTGGTTTTAATTTTACAGAAATAATTTTAAAATAAAAATAACGAATATTTGTGTTAGTCTTCATAGAATAGACTGACAAATGATTTACATAGAAACTATAAAATAGATTGTCAAATATGTAAAGGATAATTTTGTTATTTTTTAATCTCCAATGGTTATCTACTATATTATATTTATTATATGGTTAGTTTTCTAATTAATAATTCAAATTTGGCTAACCCTTTTACCTATAAAAAAACTTTGATCCCAATTTCTTTTATTGTAAATCGAATTATGTCAAATTCTACACTCACACATAATCAAAGAGAATAAAATTCTGTACATGGTCCCAAAATTACGCATGGTCGATTCTTAACAAAATTACGCAAACCTTTATTAAATTTGTTCAAAACAGAAATTTTTCTGGAACCATGACTTTTTCTAATGAGGAAAAGAAGAGTGGATATATCGTTGAATCTAGCATCAGAGAGCTCAAAACAAAGTTGTAGAAACTCAGTGAAGATTATGGACTCAGAGGAGTATTGTTTTGTTTGGATGACAACCTCTCAAAAATCGAATTCGCCTCTGCGTTTCCCAGGTAATCTACAAATTCCTTAGAAATAGTTGGTTGGAATCATCGTAGGTTTGAAGGATCGGAACCGAGAGAGATTTTACGGGAGATTGATTATAGTTTCGATTCGATTCGTTCGAAAGCTATTTTTTTCTCTGGTGGGTTTGCGTTGACCTCGGCTTGTGCTTGTGCCATGTTGTGGAGGAGAGAACAAAATGGAGAGAAAAGAGAGGGGAAAAATGGAGAGAATCAGAGGGATCAAATAGAGAAAGTGTGAGAAACTTCTTTGGTCATTCGGAAGCAAAACAAACTGGAAAAAAATTAGGTTTTTTATTGGGAGGAGGGGGAGACGAAAGTTGAAAGGAGATGCAAATTTACTTACCTGTTTTTTTTTTTTTGTGGGTTTTGAAATCGAATATATTCCAGGAGATCAATTGTGGGTTTTGAAATTCGATTTCTCTTTATGAAAATACGGCGTCCTCTCTGTGGTTGATCCAAACTATGGTATCAGAGCCAAAGGCTTTCGTGATGGTTGATGAAAATTAGTGTTTATGACTGAACGTTTTAAGTGTTCTGGAAAATAGCTTAAACATGTCTGTTTCAAATCCTACATCCATCAACTCTCCATTTTCAATTTCTACTTTACCTAAAACTAAATGTCGTTCTTCTTCTTCTTCTTCTCATATTAGTTCTCTTTATGAAATCGAATATATTCCAGGAGATCAATTGCCCGAAACAACTCTTCCACTGGTAAATCCATATGAATACTTTGCAAAAAAGCCTAGTGCTTTTTCAGCCAAAGGTATTCGTGAACTTGTCAAGCTATCCTCAAACCGAAAGGTTTTGGAATATGTTCAATCCAGCAAATTCTCATCTTGCCAAGTCCTAGCCACCGAAGAAGAACAATTCATCTCACTAAATATTCTGGAGCCATTACCAATACTCTGGCAGCAGCAAGGTTATAGTCACCTCCACTTTGGAGTTGTGAGGATTGGTCTGACCTTACATGCACGAAAAGGTCTACTAGTAATAGCCCGTATAGGTTTAATCGACTCAAGATTAAAGTCATACGACACTAAACGCGGGAACAGTATTCATAACACTATTTCCCAACTTCAATGTTTCGTTACAAGATCCGAATCTTCTGAAGACGCTCAAGGTCCAGCTTCAGTTAATTGGAGCTCCTATGTAAGAGAAAAGTGTGATGGCTACACTACATCACCAGATCGTGTATCGGATCCAAGATCATGCTCTTGATCTTGTTTTACCCTCATCAGATGAAGCGTTATACCTCAAGGTCACATCCGCATCTCAAGCACCTAACGTTATCCAGATCCTTCGACAGATATCTCACGAAGAACTCCTGCGTCGGCTACCCGAATCATGGGTAACAAGCTATGAAAAGCTACATCGCGATGTCCAAACACAGATCCAATCATCTGAAGCCAGTTTCCATTCTCTCAATGATGGAACAACGGAGATCCAATTCGAGAAACCGTGATCATCGTCAGCCCGGCGACAACTGTTCACTCAATTTACTATACAAATTGATGAACAAGAATTCTCTGGTCGTCCTACACAACAAAATCCTACACCGATCTCTTTTGGCCAAGACGGATCAATAGTCTATCCTTTCATGGACGAAGATTGACATAAGTACTTCGACATTTGTAACTGCACTGCTTGTACAGATGCATACTTAGACTACGAATCAGACGAAGATATTTGTAGACGACGACGTAAAAAGAAGGATCCTCTCTATCAACGATATCTCGACGGAGATCCCACTGTTGGTCCTCTAGGAGAAGGATACTACTTTATAGTCCAATATTCGAAAAGAAAGGAGGAACCTACATAACAAATCATGATGATGGACGCAAACGACTTTCCTCCTCCAGAGGATTTCGTCAAAAACAACATCGCCATAGCCCAAAGATTCTCTCTAAAGCGATTAACTCGATGGGTCCGGATCTATTAAGCCAAGCAGAAAAGGTCCTCAACTGGCAAACAGAAAATTCTCTTGCTCAGAATCAACTTCTATCAATGATAAGTCACAAAGTTGAGCAAATCGCGGACGGCTACAGTAAACGGCTACATAGTCTTCAGAGTTCCATAGCGGAGATACACAGTCGACTCCATAATCTCCATCAAGAAATGATGACCATGGCTAAACACATGATGGTAGGAACAACCCAATTTCGCAACAAAGAAGAAGAGACAGCTAGTCTAAAAAACAAACTCAAGGATCTTCAAAGATGCCTTGAAAGTATGATCCAAAACCGGCACCAAGAGGATACATACTTTAATCCTTATGGAAGCATGTCATCAGGGATGCCTATGTACCAAGGATCCTATTCACCTGGATTCCTCTCTGGCTATCAAACTCAAACGCCATGACCCCCAGCACCGGGTTTCCTATCCTCCGATGAGGCTTTCACATCTCGTTATGGCTCGACTTCAATTGGCAATCCACGTCCTAAAACAACACGAGCAAAACCACGGAGGCAGAAGGAATCAGAATTCCAGGTCAACCCGTCTAAACGACCAACTCTCACGTCATCCTCAAGTCATGAGTCTGTCAAAGATAAAAAGGAAAAGGAGAAGGACATCGGAATAATCAAATTTTCGATGACCAGCTTGCTTGATACACTCGGCAAAAACTCAGACGAATCTATTCAGACACCTGCAACTCCCATGGATCAGAGCCCTCATCCTCAAGACCGATGGCAAAAATCAATCATTTCTCTGACTCAATCTCAGATTCAGAGGACGAATCTTTACCAAAATAATTTGCTATAGGAGATGGTCCTACTACTCCAAAGGAAGAGCCTAACATCAATGAGGTCTATTCGACCGATGAAGACATGAATTACACACTCCTAAATCAAGAAGAAATACCAACGAAGCAATTCACGTCAAAGATCATGGTATTCACCTTTGACGATGTTCCTTTTGAAAAATGGAATGATCGTCTTGATGAATTTCATGCATGGATACATCACCGTTACCTATGGTGATGCAACAATTTGCTGCCAGGCTATCAGGTGCACTTAAAGAATGGTGGAATTCGCTCGGCAAATACAGACAACAACAAGTTTATCAGACAACGATACCAGTGCTCCTAGGAGAAATCCACAGAGAATTCATTGGCACGCCGACACATCTCAAAGAACAGCTGCAAGAAGAATTATTTACAGCAAAATGTTGTTCGATGAAAAAGCGAGATCTTGCAAAACACTTCGAAAGACAGACTCGGAGATACTATATTCTTAATGGTCTCAACAACCCAAGCCTGAAGCAGGTGTATCTCTCCTCCATAGATGATTATCTGAGCCAACAAACTAAGCTCTACATCAGAGATCGACACCAGACAATCGAATAAATCTCAATTGGCCAGATACAACAATATGTCTTCAGAACTCTTGACAAACTGTGCAAGCAAAAAGAGTTTTGGATGGAATTCATGGACAAATCCAAACAGCTATCCAAAATATGTGCCCGTCCAGATCTATCCATCAAATGTTCAAAATCCAACAAATCGTGCACATGCACTGCAAGCAGCAAAGGTCGAAGGTTCAAGAAACTATTTAAACTTCGACGTCGACGATTCTTCAAAAATAAAAGAAGCCTCCGCAAAACGACGAAATGCTTCCTATGCCACAAAGAAGAGCATTTCGCGAAGAATTGTCCAAATAAATCTGCCAAGAAAAAGCAGTATCTAATCAATTCGATATCCACCATCGCACCAGATATCGATATCAACGGCCATGATCTGGAGTCAGTTTTATCCTATGATAGCGACGACAACGACGCCATTTGTGGTTACTCGGAATATGACAACCCTTCCGAAACATCATCCGAAGAAGAAAATGATTGTTGTTTCAAGATCACCAAGATACCGCGACAAGAAGAAATACAAGCACCTCATTTACTGGTGACAATCTTCGACCCAGCATGCAAAGAAGATCCAGTTCATGTCATCGCATTTATTGACACCGGAGCCCATACAACGATAATGAATCCCAAAATTCTCCCATCCTCTATGTGGCTACCATATCAACAAGAGTTTTGAGTTGCAAACTCCGGCTCGTTGACCATCAAGCTCAAGTCAAAACCGATAACCATCGAACTTTTCCCAAGTTGCCAAATTACTACTGACGTCCTTGGATCCATGGCGCCCGGGAAAGATCTGATTCTAGGATGGGATTCATACTCGCTATTGAAGACAAACTTCGATATTTCTATCGAACCACGAGGAAAAAGATGGAAAGCTCTATACAAAGCCTTCACAACGATACCACGACTATTCACAATTGAAGGATTTGTGTCTGACGAGTTCAACAAAATCAAAAGAAATGACGACAGAGTCATGTGCTGATTCGCATACGGACTTCCTTTAAAAATGCAACAATCCACTGTGGCTCAACACAGGGTTCTTTGTTTCATTGCCATTCAAAGAAGACATTCACACGACTCCAACAAAGGCGAGTCATGCAGGAATGCCACCTACTCTGTTGCTCCAGGCAAATGAAGAGTGTGATCAACTAATAAATAAAGGAATTGTTTTAACAACTAATTCCCCATGGGCATGCAAAGCATTCTATGTCAACAACCGGGCTGAACAGGCAAGAGGAAAGCTCAGACTGGTTATTGACTACAAGCCCCTCAATCAATATCTACATGATGTCAAATTCCCATTGCCAAACAAAAGGGCGCTTCTCCAACATCTTCAAGGAGCAACAATATTTTCGAAATTCGACCTCAAATCTGGGTTCTGGCAGCTTGGTGTTCATCCTGAAGAAAGGTACAAAACTGCATTATGTCTACCAAATCGTCACCTTCAATGGAACGTTTTACCTTTCGACCTCAAGACGGTGCCATCCCTATTCCAGCAAGCAATGCTCCGAATATTCAAACCTATCCTCCATACGTCTTTAATATACATCGACGACATCCTTCTCTTCTCGGCCGATGAAAAGGAACATATTCAGCTGCTTTAGCAGTTTCAAGACATCATCAGAGAATATGGAATTATGCTCTCAGCCAGAAAGATGGTCATAGCCTAGCCCAACATTGACTTCCTTGGCATGCAGATTGCAAACGGTAATTTTACACCACAAGCCCATCTTGCTACAGAACTTCTAGATTTTCCTGATGAAAATCTCACAAGGCGACAAGTACAGCAATTCCTTGGCATAATCAATTATGTTAGCAACTTTATCCCGCAATTTTCGCAGCTGACGAGACCGCTACAGAAAATACTGACAAAAAATCCACTCCAATGGACAAAATGACAAACTGAAGCTATCAAAAGTCTAAAGCTATAGATACAGAAGCTACCACCTTTAAAGATTCCCTCAACAGGAACACGCATTTTGCAGACAGACGCGAGTGACAAATACTGGGGAGCCATTTTATTTGAAGAGATAAATGGAAAACGTCAAATCTGTGGGTACAAGAGTGGACGCTTCAAAGACTCGGAGTTCCATTACCACTTCACGTTCAAAGAAATCCTAGCAGTCAAAAGGGCTATCGAGAAGTTCGAGTTCCATCTGATTGAATACAAATTTCGCATCGAGATGGATATGTCATCTTTTCCAAAAAATGCTACAATTCAAGCAAAAGATGGTCCCACATCAGCAGTTGTTACGATGGAGCGAATGGTTTTCAAAGTATGATTTCGAGTCCTTCTATTTAAAAGGCACGAAAAATACTCTTGCTGACATGCTCAGTAGAAACCTCGTAAAGGAAATACAAATGATGGCGAACTCTTCTGCAAGCTCTTCTACAAAACGTTACTACGACTTCACCTTCAACATGCCAGAAGACGCTCATAAGCTTATCGACAGGAGAGCTTTACACGAGCATCTTAACGATAAGATTTTCTACTACCAATCCATCATCCTGTCAAGATACAGAATCAACAGCCATCAAATCTCACCATTAGGCATTCACCCTAACTATCCGTCCGCGCATCTCTACAGGATCGAGAACGCTAACATGCCTGAAGAAATCTTCTGTTTTCTATGGTACCTCTGCTCGGTTTACACCATAGGAATCGCTTTTGATATAAAATGGCTATATCAATACGTCAACGCTCAACAAAGTCACCAGGAAAATTTTTCGACATTCTTAACGTGGTTTGCACCCCTACCCGTCTGGAGCGGAAAGTTGCGAAGATCAGCAAAAGCAATAAGCCTACCATTCAAGAAGTTAAAAGGTCAAGAAGGTCTTAATCCCTTCTTTAATCCTCACACAATCTATTTTTTCCATCGTCCCGTCTAAGTCAACACTAAATCAGGAAAAAGCCACGCACTCCCGACACTAATTCATCACAACGACTATCATCGCGGTGTTCGTCCTAATTTCAATATCAACGACAACAAGGCATACGAAGATTTTCAGACTCACGCGTTTCGCCTCAACAATGCTAGGCAAACTTTTTCGGTATCCTTCATCCCAAATTGGACTTACTATCCGGTTGATTATCAGATGAGCCTCGACGAAAACCTACAGTTTTTCAGGGAAAATATGAAAAAAAGCCAAATGTCCCCGGGTTACCAAACGTAACTAAGCAAGGATCTTCGTCTCAAGAATACCAGCCAGAACACTTCCAAGATGCTCAACTTCCCGATGATTCGATGAGTATTGACGAAATTGGTCAGATGTTTGGCATCAATGTCAACGACGATTCTCAGAAGCCTTATGAAGAACCAGAGATGGAATACGAATGCCCAAACGATCATTATGGCTGCTGTGACAAACACATTATCAAGTTCGAAACAAACCACTAAGTAAGCTGTTTTAAGTGTGTTTTTAAGTATGTTTTAAGTGTGTTTTAAATGTGTTTACAATAAAAAAAAAATAATTATGTAAGCAATGATGTAATTGCTGCTTAGGTAAGCATGAAATAAGCAATGATGTCATTGCTGAGGTAAGCGCCTATGCCAGCGCACTCATCCTCACCTATAAATATGTGTGTACCCCCATTGTAAAACATTAAGTTTGGAAAATATTAAAAACCTCTCTCTAAGTTCTCTCTCTAAAATATATTTCTAAATCCTTTAGTTTTCCAGACCTTGAAACTTCTTTCATAAGTTCTGATTTTCTATCTTCCATCCCGGAGTCAAGATTCTGCTCTGTGGCTTTGGATAAGCACGAGTGGATGTCAATACGACGGTCAATATGACTTTCGTGGGGACCGTATTATCCTAAGAGTGGTTGAGCTATTGAATGGCCAGAGTAGTGCCGATGTTTGCTCCTAATACCTGGATAATATTATCACCCCCGCGTCTGTCAATATGACTTAGTTAATACGGCGTCCTCTCTGTGGTTGATCCAAACTATGGTATCAGAGCCAAAGGCTTTCGTGATGGTTGATGAAAATTAGTGTTTATGACTGAACATTTTAAGTGTTCTGGAAAACAGCCTTCTTAAACATGTCTGTTTCAAATCCTACATCCATCGACTCTCCATTTTCAATTTGTACTTTACCTAAAACTAAAAGTCGTTCTTCTTCTTCTTCTCATATTAGTTCTCTTTATGAAATTGAATATATTCTAGGAGATCAATTGCCCGAAACAACTCTTCCACTGGTGAATCCATATAAATACTTTGCAAAAAAAGCCTAGTGCTTTTTCAGCCAAAGGTATTCGTGAACTTGTCAAGCCATCCTCAAACCGAAAGGTTTTAGAATATGTTCAGTCCAGCAAATTCTCATCTTGCCAAGTCCCAGCCACCGAAGAAGAACAATTCATCTCACTAAATATCTCGGAGCCATTACCAAGACTCTGGTAGCAGCAAGGTTATACTCACCTCCACTTTGGAGTTGTGAGGATTGGTCTGACCTTACACGCACGAAAAGGTCTACCAGTAATAACTCGTATAGCTTTAATCGACTCAAGATTAAAGTCATACCAACAAACTTGCATCGGAACAGTTCAAACGACACTAAATGCGGGAACAATATTCATAACACTATTTTCCAACTTCAATGTTTCGTTACAAGATCCGAATCTTCTGAAGACGCTCAAGGTCCAGCTTCAGTTAATTGGAGCTCCTATGCAAGAGAAAAGTGTGATGGCTACACTACATCACCAGATCGTGTATCGGATCCAAGATCATGCTCTTGATCTTGTTCTAGCCTCATCAAATGAAGCGTTATACCTCGAGGTCACATTCGCATCTCAAGCACCTAACGCTATCCAGATCCCTCGACAGATATCTCGCGAAGAACTCCTGCGTCGACTACCCGAATCATAGGTAACAAGCTATGAAAAGCTACATCGCGATGTCCAAACACAGATCCAATCATCTGAAGCCAGTTTCCATTCTCTCAATGATGGAACAACGGAGATCAAATTCGAGAAACCGCGATCATCGTCAGCCCGGCGACAACTGTTCACTCAATTTACTATACAAATTGATGAACAAGAATTCTCTGGTCGTCCTACACAACAAAATCCTACACCGATCTCTTTTGGCCAAGACGGATCAATAGTCTATCCTTTCATGGATGAGGATGGACATAAGTACTTCGACATTTATAACTGCACTGCTTGTACAGATGCATACTTAGACTACGAATCAGACGAAGATATTCGTAGACGACGACGTAAAAAGAAGGATCCTCTCTATCAACGATATCTCGACGGAGATCCCACTGTTTGTCCTCTAGGAGAAGGATACGACTTTATAGTCCAGTATTCGAAAAGAAAGGAGGAACCTACACAACAAATCATGTGATGGACGCAAACGACTTTCCTCCTCCAGAGGATTTCGTCAAAAACAACATCGCTCATAGCCCAAAGATTATGGCTGCTGTGACAAACACATTATCAAGTTCGAAACAAACCACTAAGTAAGCTGTTTTAAGTGTGTTTTTAAGTATGTTTTAAGTGTGTTTTAAATGTGTTTACAATGTAAAATAAATAATTATGTAAGCATGATGTAAGCAATGATGTAATTGCTGCTTATGTAAACATGAAATAAGCAATGATGTCATTGTTGAGGTAAGCGTTTATGTCAGCGCACTCATCCTCACCTATAAATATGTGTGTACCCCCATTGTAAAATATAAAGTTTGGAAAATATTAAAAACCTCTCTCTAAGTTCTTTCTCTAAAATGTCTTTCTAAATTATTTAGTTTTCCAGACCTTCAAACTTCTTTCATAAGTTCTGATTTTCTATCTTCCATCCCGGAAGTCGAGATTATGCTCCGTGGCTTTGGATAAGCACGAGTGGATGTCAATACGACGGTCAATATGACTTTCGTGGGGACCGTATTATCCTAAGAGTGGTTGAACTATTGAATGGCCAGAGTAGTGCCGATGTTTGCTCCTAATACCTGAATAATATTATCACCCCCGTGTCTGTCAATATGACTTAGTCAATACGGCGTCCTCTCTGTGGTTGATCCATACATGGGTTTTGAAATCGAATATATTTCAGGAAATCAATTGTGGGTTTTGAAAGTGAAAGGAATGGGAAAATGACTATTTTTTAAAAAGTTATCATTTTATATCAAAACTTCTTTACAAATCGTCGTATTCCACTAAAGATCAAAAATTGTATGAATAAATATACTAAGCTTTTTGAAAAGTATTCAATTTGAATCTCACGTGTTAGTTCCGTCTGATTTGTTAAAACATTTTTTTAATACGTACGTTACGAGAAGATAATATGACATATGGAAATAGCGGAATTGAATAAAATTGATCCATTTTATTCAATCGAATCTAGCCATAAATTTAAAATTAATTTTCATACTGATATCCATTCTCAGCTTTATGTTTCTAGCATATATCCTCTAAAATTCATATCATGCTTATAAAAAACAATCCACACGATTTTTCTCATCATACTTTTGACAGCCATTCATTCTACATTTTTATTGTCCAAAAATGTCTTTATAATAATTAATTTTATAAAGACATCGGCCTTCACCTCAACAAACTCAATACCATCTGCGCTACCACCGGTCCTTTTCCTCTCTAAATCGATCTTCTTCGTGCTATTGTTAGAAGCCACGTTCTTGATTAGCGCAAGAGCATCTGCAGGATATCTAGTCTTGAAATCCCCATTGCTTGCCGCGTCCAAAGCCATCTGATGCCTCCAATCAACATCTCTGAAAAAGATACTTAGCAACTGTATATCCGTGAGGACAATCTCTCTGGTAAGCTTTAAATCTCTCCCATGCAGCCTTAAATGCTTCTGTAGGTCCCCGAACAAATGTGGAGATTTTAGCTCTCAAATCCTCTGAACGTGCCTCATCATAGAAATTGTTGAGGAATTGGTTCTTGGTGTCCTCCCAAGTGGTAAGCGATCCCGGCTCCAATTGCTTAAGCCAGTAAGCAGCTTCTCCACCCAGAGAGTAGGGGAAAAGCTTGCAGAACAGATAATCGCTTGACACCCCATTAGCCTTGATGCTAGATGCCAAATCCTCAAATATCTCTATGTGATCTATCGGATGCTCAGAGGGGAGTCCATGCAATGGATGCTGAGCCACCAGTGAGAAGTAAGCAGGTTTCAACTCGAAGTCGTTCCTCTGGAATGCAGGAAGGCGAATTGCAGCCCTGTTCCTGTAGAAGTCATTAGGCCTGTTGTAGTCTCCTAGAGTACGATGACGAGCTGCTGCTTCCTGAGCCACACGTCCATCCTTAGCAACCTCATGTTGCACAATTGCAGCAGCAGGTTCAGGGATCACGTTTCCCTCAGCATCCAGCTTCTGACCGCGCTCATTGCGCATGTTCCCTTCAGTATCAACCAACAACCCAGCTGCATCGCGAATCAGAATTAACGAAATACGCTCCATTGCTGCTTCTCGTGTAGCTTTTCTGTTGGCTCTTTCTAAAACTCCTCACTCTGAAACAAATTCCGCTAGCTCTTGGTTCTTGTTGCTTTTGGTCTTGCGATTAGGCATGCACCTGAAACACACAAAACAAAAGAAAACGGAAGTAAGTAAATAGAAAATTAAAACTTAGACAAAACTCTAAAATCAAAATCCTAAAGGTGATTTCGATTCCCCGGCAACGGCGCCAAAATTTGATATGCTCAAATTTATCCTGAGCTAACTCTTTCAAATTAAGATATCGTTTGCAGTAGGGATCAAACACAGGGAATCGCTGTCACTCAATAGAATTCGAAATTCGAATTAAGTTACGTAAAAGATGTATGAATGAATGCAGAAGCAAATTAAACAAAGTGAGATTGAAAGTGTGTTTTTATATTCAATTAAGACAAAAGTTAGGCCTCAGAAAATTCTCAGGTAAAGGTAAATTGCAGATCCAAAACGTTAAGATTTTATTAAGAACCATTCTTAAACTTGAAACATTGATGTAAAGCAAACCAACTTTCATTGCGAAAACTATCTTTGTCTAAACCCTAGAAGACCAAATTTCTTTGCGAAATCTCAAAGTTCAAACAAGCATTAAAGTCAGGTTCAATTGTTCACAAAATCCCTAAACCCAAATTTCTTTGTGAATATGAATTTTGCTCATCTAAGATAGTTCAAGGAATCAATTATGCTGTCGCATCAACTAAAAACCCTAAAATCTAAATTCTAGGTGATCAAGCCAGAATTTGCATTAAGTTTAATCTAGATGAAGAACAAGATGATTATCCTAAGCAATTATAAGAATCTAATAATTCATCTTAAACCTTTGAATAACCCTAAACCTAACAAGCAGATTACTCAGACATGGATGCAGAAAGCATGATTACTGAATAATATTGCATAAGAAGTAAGAAAGATACAACGGGAGTTCGAAATCTCTCAAGAACAAGTATGATTTGTCTCTCCCAAAATCTTTCTCAATCCAAGTCTCAAAATCTAAGATATTTCTAAAACCTAAAAGAAAAATCAATATATAAAGTGCCAAAATCGGATTGGGCCTCTATTGTAAATTTCTATAACTTCTGGGGCGAAAAGAAAATCTTGAAACTTGACTTTTCACGACGTGTTGAGGGGTGTCGATCGACACCAGGCAGAAAATTCTTCTCCGAGCTTGTAACTTCGGCTACACTTTCCTTGATGCTCCATAATGCTCTATAATCACCAATTAAGCTCCAAGCGATCATTGACCTGCAAAAACTCTAAAACAAATAGAAAAACACTAAAAAGACTCGATCAAAACGGATTTATATCATGGTCAAAAACCAGTAAAAACCATGATATATCAGTTTTGAACTTTTAATAACATTAGATTCTGATTTTCATGCTTTATGTGGTACACTATTTTCAAACTCCCTAGTCCTAATCATCTCCTCTGCAAAATGTGGCTCTTCTTTGCTACATAGAATTTCAAATGCATCTCTGCTACTACTAATTGAGGTTTTGTGATGAAATCTGAATCTTGATCACATGTTTTCGGTTTATCTATTGTCAAGGCTAAAGATTTGAAAAAGTTGCACCTTTCCTCGAAGAACTTTATTTTCAGGGACATATATGAAGAGGCATTAGTTTGAGGTGTGCATATGTAGTAATATAATAGTTTTCATGGGGAAATAGATAGTCAACTCTAAACATTTTACTAAACATCTTTTAATTTATTGTAGGGAATCTGCGACACACCAATTCAGGAGGGAAATCTCCATTATCAGGTCATAAAGGATAGAGAACGGCTAAGAGAAGGGAATGTGTGTTTCTTTGTTACGTTACTTAGCCCCAAATTACTCCGTTCTTGTTTTTGGTAGAGTAGTTTTCAACACTAATATGATATTTGATATATGTAGATAGTTCTTAAACGGTTCATAGTATTATTATGATTGTTATATATACTAGGTGGAAAAAGGTGGCCTTACAAGCGGTGCTAGGTGGTATTTCAACTACAGGATGATACTGCACATCTACTAGGCATTCATGGAGACAAGTAGGCTATTTCGCCCCCTCTCCACAGAGAGGTTGTGAGCCTATTATAGGCGCTTTCGAGTTTGAAACGAAAAAATAGGTTTTGCAACCTGTTCGTCACTGACTCCCAGGATCTCATCAAGATGATCACAAATCCAAAAGATTAGCCATGTTTCCAACCTGAGTTGAATGTACTTGCCGAAACTGCGGAACTCATTTCTAGATTTCGAGTTGGTGTATCAACCCCGAGAGAGAAACGTAAAACTTGATCTGCTCGCACGGACTTCTAGGGAACGCAACACTGTTTTTAATTTTATTGGCATTTCTATTATATTTTGGTTTGTAGATGCAAACAATGTATTTACTTGGCTACATGAAGAAGTGTGTTGTAAAAAAGAAAACATTTTTTTAGAGACAAATCAGATAATTAATTCATCGGATTTAGGGGTTCTGACATGAATTTTGTTCGAGAAGGCTTAAAACACTAATCGGTTTTCAATTTTGTTTCATCTTAAAAAATCATCGAAACAGTACAATTCGCAGATCATCTTTACAGTAAAGAAAAACAAGTTTTTGTTTTCTCTTTTTCGTGTGTGCTTGAAACTCTCGATTTTGTTTTCAAACGTTCTTCGCATGAAAGATTTTCAGACTCAGCTAACTCCAAATAGATTGTCATCGAGAATTGTCAGCATTCGATTTGCCAGTATCTTCAAAGTTTGATATTTTCTCGGGAAAATTTTGGCATTTACTCGCCGTAGCTTTCTTCATCGTCTTGGTCTTTGTATTTTGTAATCTGCGGAGAAAAATCGAATCTTAAAAACAACGAAAATCTTCTTCTTTCGAAATGTCAACCAATCAGAAATTCAAAAGTCTTTTAATGTTGAAACTCTCTGATTTTTCAGTCATTTAGGTTGATGCATTAAAACCCCCCCAAGACTTTTGGTGTATGCATTTAAACCCCTGTTTCCTAATTTAGAAGATTACAGATTTATATCTCCCAGATTCTCTCCTTCAACCCTTAGATTTCTTTCTATAATTTTCACAAAATTTATGCTTTAATCCTCGTTTCTTCACCAGATTTTCCGAGAAAAATTTTCAGTTTCTCGGGAAATCAGAGGTGAACGGACTCATAAACTACGAGAGGTCGGAAATATCCAGTCACAGTCTTCTCTGCAAAACTCGGTATTGTCTCCTCTCTCTTTTCCATTTCCCCCTAAATTTTCATTCGATTTTGTTTTCTGGGCATCTTCATTCACAAATGTTATCATCGGTTTTGCAAATTAGTCGGCATTTTATAAATAAACAAAGAATTCAACTTTCTTCAGTGTAATGCTTTTGGGACACCACAAAAATGTAGCCTTTCTTGCTCGTTTAGTGTGTATAGAAAAAGACAAGTTGCAGGTTATTAAATTTAAGGGTTTTAGAGTTTCTGAAAGTCTGATTTTTTTTTTTTTCTTTTGTCTTTACAAAACAGTCTCTGGGTCTATTTGTTAGCTGTGAATTGAGAGAAAATGGCAGCAGGAAGTGGAAAGAGACGCAGAAGGAAGTTACAGTTAAGCAAGCTTTTCACACTAACATTTGCTAAAGCTTGTTTCAAGCCAGACCATTCACGTATTGGACGATCTGGTTTCTCTCGTGTGGTTATCTGTAACCAACCTGATTCCCCTGAAGCAAATTACTGTGACAACTACGTCAGGACCACCAAGTACACTCTCACCACTTTCTTCCCTAAATCACTGTTTGAGCAATTTAGGAGAGTAGCCAATTTCTACTTCCTTGTTGTTGGGGTCTTGTCTTTCACTCCTCTCGCGCCTTATACCGCTGTGAGCGCCATTGTTCCGCTGACTTTCGTCATTCTTGCTACTATGGTTAAAGAAGGTGTAGAAGATTGGCGCCGGAAACAGCAGGTACTTTGATTGGTTGTTTGATTGATTAGAGCTGGATTAGATGATCTTATTAGATGCTCTGTGTCTAAACATGTTTTCTTATCTTGTTAAGAATCTGTAGTTTTAGGTTGGATTAAGCTACATTGTTCAGAATTGGAATTGAAATATAATTGAACAACTGCCTTACTTCTGCATTAGGTTGGTTCACTCTATATTTCATATGCAGATCCATAAACATCTCATTATGTGGAAATTCTCATGCTTTTAGGATATCGAGGTGAATAGCAGAAAAGTTAAAGTGCACCAAGGCAATGGGAATTTCGATCTTAGGGAATGGAAGACTCTAAGAGTTGGGGATATATTGAAGGTCGAGAAAAACGATTTCTTCCCGGCAGACCTTGTCCTGCTTTCCTCTAGCTATGAGGATGCTGTTTGCTATGTAGAGACAATGAACCTTGACGGGGAAACAAATCTGAAACTTAAACAAGGACTAGAAGATACTCTGCCATTGCGTGAAGAGCTCAATTTCAGGGACTTTGAGGCTTTTATCAAATGCGAGGATCCAAATGCGAACTTGTACTCGTTTGTTGGTACTATGGAGCTTAAAGGAGCAAAGTACCCTCTCTCACCACAACAGCTTCTTCTGAGGGGCTCAAAACTCAGGAACACAGACTATATCTATGGGGTTGTTATCTTCACGGGCCCTGATACAAAGGTTGTCCAGAATTCAACAGGGCCTCCGTCAAAGAGAAGCATGATTGAAAGGAAGATGGATAAAATTATATATCTGATGTTCTTTGTGGTAGTTTCATTGGCATTTTTTGGTTCGGTTTTGTTTGGAATATCAACAAGAGAAGACTTCCAGAATGGCATCATGAAAAGATGGTATCTGAAACCGGATGATTCCGCAATCTTCTTTGACCCAAAGAGGGCGCCTATGGCTGCAGTCTGTCACTTTCTATCGGCTCTAATGTTAAACAGTTATTTCATTCCTATATCCTTGTATGTGTCAATAGAGATTGTTAAAGTTCTTCAGAGCTTCTTTATCAACCAGGATATCCATATGTACTACGAGGAAGCTGACAAACCAGCACATGCCCGTACTTCTAATCTGAATGAAGAACTTGGGCAAGTGGGTACAATTCTTTCAGACAAGACGGGAACATTGACGTGTAACTCCATGGAGTTCATTAAGTGTTCTATTGCTGGGACAGCCTATGGTCGTGGTGTTACAGAGGTGGAGATGGCTATTGGTAGGAGAAATGGTTCTTCTTTGGTGAATCAGAGCAATGAAAGTAGTACCGAGGATGTTGTTGCTGCAGAACTGACAGTGAAAGGATTCAACTTTAGAGATGAACGGATAATGAATGGAAACTGGGTCACAGAAACACATGCTAATGTCATTCAGAAATTCTTTCAATTGTTGGCAGTATGTCATACAGTCATACCTGAAGTGGATGAAGATACAGGAAAGATCTCCTACGAGGCTGAATCACCAGACGAGGCAGCATTTGTTATTGCAGCAAGAGAGCTTGGGTTTGAATTTTTTGTTCGAACTCAGACAACAATATCCATTAGAGAGCTATACCCGGTGACTGGCGAACGAGTTGAAAGGTTGGTCTTTCTTTTCTTCTTTATTGTATGCCATCAAAAACTTCTTTCTGTTTTTTGATTTATTGAATGGTTTCCCTTTGCAGGCTCTATAAAATCCTCAACGTTCTTGAATTCAGTAGCTCAAGGAAAAGGATGTCAGTAATAGTGCGCGATGAAGATGGCAAACTCCTTTTACTTTGTAAAGGGGCGGACAGGCATGCGATCCCGACTTTAAGAACTCAGCTATACACCTCTTTTTTTAACTTAATTTCAACTTCTTCTATCATGCAGTGTCATGTTTGAAAGAATTTCCGAAAAAGGTAGAATGTATGAAGAGGAAACCCGGGACCATGTGAACGAGTATGCTGATGCGGGATTGAGAACTTTGATACTTGCCTATCGTGAACTCGACGAGAAAGAATTTGAGGTGTTCACTGAGAGAATCAGTGAAGCCAAGAATTTGGTTAGTGCTGATCGAGAAGCACTGATAGATGAAGTCACAGAGAAGATTGAGAAAGATTTGGTTCTTCTTGGAGCTACTGCTGTTGAGGATAAACTCCAAAATGGGGTAAGCTGCTATTATACGGAACCAAATTATAGATTGGTTAACTTCCTGAGTCGTACAAGGAAAGTGAAATTCTTTTTTCATTTTCTCTCTTGCCTGTCGTCTAGGTCCCTGAATGCATTGATAAGCTTGCTCAAGCAGGAATAAAGATTTGGGTTTTGACTGGAGACAAGATGGAAACTGCTATCAATATTGGGTATTGATTTCTGGGTACAACCTGATTATATTTACTCTCGAGCCTTCTACATACATTTTTGTTCACTCTCTGAACCCACATGTGTATGTACATGTTTGACAGCTTCGCTTGTAGTTTGCTCAGACGAGACATGAAGCAGATCATAATCAACTTGGAGACCCCCGAGATCCAGCAGCTGGAAAAATCAGGAGAAAAAGATGTCATTGCAGAGGTAATAATATTTTTTGGAATACTGATTTGATGAAGAGGGAATAATGTTACAGCGATTTTGTAACGAATCCATGTGGCTATTTTCTTGCAGGCTTCAAAGGAAAATGTACTGCGTCAGATAACTAATGGAAAGGCTCAGCTAAAGGCGTCTGGTGGAAACTCTGAGGCTTTTGCATTAATCATTGATGGGAAATCACTCGCTTATGCACTGGAGGATGATATGAAAGACATCTTCCTTGAGCTGGCCATTAGTTGTGCCTCAGTTATCTGTTGCCGTTCATCACCAAAACAGAAGGCCCTGGTCAGTTCTTAACATTATCCATCACAACTGTCATATACTTACTGGCTGCCTAGCTTTTTCTCAAGATTCATATTACATAGGTAACAAGACTAGTCAAAACCGGAAGCGGTCAGACGACACTGGCAATTGGTGATGGCGCAAATGATGTTGGAATGCTTCAAGAAGCAGATATAGGAGTTGGGATCAGTGGAGTGGAAGGAATGCAGGTCCTACAAAGAATTATAAAACAACCATTTCCAGCTTTATTTGCTAAAATTTACTGGACTAATTGTAATAATATTCCAGGCTGTAATGTCCAGCGACATTGCCATTGCTCAATTCAGATATCTGGAGCGCTTGTTACTCGTCCATGGACACTGGTGTTACAGGCGGATCTCAAAAATGGTATAGTATAATCTGCGACTTTTGATTGACACTAACCTTTGGTCTCATCATCCTTTTGAGCTGTTGACTAGTTTTCTCAATATTTGTGTGTTCTTATTTGCAGATTTGCTACTTCTTCTACAAGAACATCACATTTGGTTTCACTCTCTTCTTATATGAGGCATACACATCATTCTCTGCTACACCTGCTTACAATGACTGGTACCTATCTCTCTATAGTGTCCTCTTCTCGTCTCTTCCAGTAATTTGTTTGGGCATCTTCGACCAGGATGTATCTGCACGGTTTTGTCTTAAGGTATATAATCATTTAGATCGAAAAAGCTGCTTAATCTTTTCACCGTTCTACTGAATTTCTTAACCCAAAGTGTTGCTTTGTTTACTGTCACAGTTCCCCGTATTGTACCAAGAAGGTGTACAGAATCTACTCTTTAGTTGGCGCCGGATACTCAGCTGGATGTTCCATGGCTTCTGCAGCGCAATAATCATTTTCTTCCTCTGCACAACCTCTCTTGAATCTCAAGCTTTCAACCACAAAGGGAAAACCGCGGGGAGAGATATTCTAGGAGGAACGATGTACTCATGTGTGGTGTGGGTTGTGAGTTTGCAGATGGTATTAACAATCAGTTACTTCACAGTGATCCAACATCTCGTCGTTTGGGGATCCGTTGTTATGTGGTACCTTTTCTTGATGGTGTACGGATCCCTTCCAACACGTTTCTCAGCAGATGCCTATATGGTCTTTCTTGAGGCTCTTGCGCCTGCACCTTCTTACTGGATAACTACTCTCTTTGTCGTGCTATCCACAATGTTGCCTTACTTTGTCTTCTCTGCTATTCAGATGAGGTTTTTCCCAATGTCCCAAGGGGCCATACAGCTGCTTAAATACGAGGATCAGTGCAATGACCCTGGGGAGCTAGAAATGGTCAGACAGACATCAGTAAGGCCTGCATTGGTTGGTTTCACAGCTAGAATAGAGGCCATAAAGAGATCGGTCAGGAGATCACGTCAGCCACAATCTTGACAACTGGAGAAATAAGTGATAGATCGTTACAAGACTATAGAGAACAGAGGCTTTATAACTGATTTGTGTAGCATAATTTGTAAATTCTGATTATTGCGGCTTTGACCGGTAGAAAAACAAAAGAGTTTGTATGTCACGAACCATCTGATTATAGTAGAAAATAGTGGAAGATTTGTGTACATCGGTTAGATGAGAACAGAGAAAGATATACAACAATATTACAGCCTCTTCTTCTTGTCTATGGAGAAAGAGACTTGAATCTGTCTTCCTTTTCTGGATTCTTGATTCAACAACACAACATGAATGTGTTTTTGTTGCTATTTGAAATCGAGAATGTCAGAGGAATTTTCATGGCGCCAGAAGCTTCCAAACACAAGCTCTTTGTTCATCGACAGTTCCTGCAACATTCCTTCAATATCTTCAATGCAATTAAATCTTGATGATCCTTCATCAAAGGCAAACCCATTTCCATACCAATGCTCATCTTTGATATCCTCCTCCATTGTTGGTTGCAAGGTCTTTCCGCATCTTCTCTTCACAAACTTCTTCATCTTCTGAACAAGTTTAATAGGGATCTTGAAGAAGACGAAGCCAGTGACTTGTAACACAAGGCACTGGCAGCAGCATGACAGGACAACACAGTCTGCTGCAAATGCACCACAATCTTCTTCCATAACTCTGTCCGATATGCGCAAAACTGTAAGGTTATAGAGATGATACATATATAGAACAATCACATGGGGTTTTGAGACATATTTACCGGCATATTTAGGAATCTTGGACGTCAAAAGAACTGTAGCTGCTTAAATCCTTGTTCCCTTTGATACTATTCCCCAACATGAAAGGTGGTTCATCAAAAAGGGTAGATCAGTCTTTTCACTCGTATTATAATTGGCAAAACTAGTCAATTGACCAGATGTATCATGTGACATAGGCAATGAAAAGAAAGTTTGGTGATAACATAAAGAAGCTTGTTGATTTATTATTAGCATAACATTGAGAGGACATGATAAAAAGCAGTTACATCACAAAAGAAAACAGATGCAAAATGTAAGAAAATGAAACCTCTTTTACGACCGACACTATCATTTTACTCATTGTCCTATTCTCATTTTTCTTCTTCTTCTTCTTCCACAGATTCGGACAAGACGAACCAGATACTAGATCCGTTTTGCTGCAAAATCACTATGCATTTTAAACTCTGCAATATGTTCATCCACATGATCCTCCATACTCTCTGTTTCTTCAATAGTTAGGGAAAAGATGAAACAGAGGATCCCAATCTGATGTTGGAAACATTTCAGGGTAATCAAGAAAGATCCTGCTTTGAGATCTCTTTCTCGGAAAAATCACTCTGCAATGTGTTTTGTTCCTGATATTTACACGTTTTCGTCTCTGCTGTTATCACTATTACGAGTGAAAAAATCTGTACTGTAATTTTGGCTGCCAAAAGCCATTCTTCTAAACAATCTTATTTCTGCAGACTGCTCAGCTGAGTTAATGATCTCGCTTTCGCCTAGTCTCATCCCGTTGGTGAGGTCTTCCTCCGCTAGACTGTCGAAAGCTCTCACAATCTGTCAAATGATTTCAGTTTAAGAGCTTCTTAGGACAAATTTGATCTGGAAAGAAGAAAGAATGTTCGAGTTTTTGTAAAGAAAATGTGTGTACTTGACTCATGCGAGGTCTCTTTGCAGCTGCATGGCGAATACAGGCTGCCGCTGCTTCAATCATTCTAAACATTTCAGCGTCAACATAGTTTCCTCCCAGCTTCGGATCTGCTAAAGCTTTGAACTCTTCGGTTTCAATGGCATGACTAAGCAAAGGACGAGCCTGGAACATTCAACGCAAACATTGAATTTAAGGAAGAGTTGCATTCTCAAAAGTTTAAATGGCATACCCATTCAACAAGGCTCTCATCTCCCAGAGGTTGGGATGTATCCACGGGCTTACGTCCAGTGATTAACTCCAGTAGAACAACCCCAAAGGAGAACACATCTGATTTCTCGGTTAACTTGCCACTTGATGCATATTCAGGAGCCATGTACCTGAAATCATTTACCAATCGTTTGTTGGATGCAAGATTTGCAACATATATGGAAAGAAGTTTTCCTCCTGAGCAATGTCATATGGAACCTTAACCAGCACCTACCCGAATGTTCCCATAACCCGAGTTGTAATATGTGTGTTACAATCAAGAGCTAGCTTTGCAAGGCCGAAGTCAGAAACCTATAGAATGAGAGATTAGACACTGTTAAAACCCATGATCTTAATTAATCAGCAGCTTTGCAATTCAGAAGGGCAGATAAATGTGTACCAGAGGGTGAAAGTTATTCTCTAAAAGAATGTTGGATGATTTGATGTCCCTGTGTATGATACGCGGATGACCTGCCAAATTTAACCATTAAGATCATTCAAATGATTTAGTCCCCAAGAACCATATAAAAAAAAATGTCAAGAGACAATTTGATTCAGGAACTTTTTTCCATAAATTTTGGAAGAGACATAGCAACCTACAATCTTCATGAAGATAAGCTAATCCACGGGCCGCACCAGCAGCGATTTTAACACGCGTTGCCCAGTCCAGACCTGGAGTTCCTGCGCCTAAATACCATAGAAAGATGGTATAAGTAACAGTGGTTAGCGTTAATGATGATTATATGTCTTGAAATCTTGCTTACCATGAAGGTGGAAGTAAAGATTGTTGTTAGGGACATAATCATAAATAAGCAATCTCCGGTTTTCAGAAATGCAGTATCCAACCAAAGAAAGCAAATTCCGGTGATGTACCCTGCTTATGGTCTCAACCTCGGCTTTGAACTCTCGATCACCTTGTCCTCCACCTACTTTTAATTGTTTCACAGCGACCACTCTTCCATCTGGTAAGACCCCTTTATACACACAACCAAATCCACCTTCACCCAATAGATTTTCATCTGAGAATCCATTTGTTGCATTGACAAGTTCTTCGTATGAGAACAGTTCCTTCGATTGACCAAAGCCACCAGGTTCTGATTGATTGCTAGAACGATTCCCCACTAGAGGTGCGGAAGACTGCGTCTTCAGAAGCGCTGAATCTGGACAAGAAAGATATAGAGATGACAATCCAGATATATACATATCAATATGGACCATCTCTGACACAAAGTATCTTAATCTCTAAATAACCATGAACTCGTAGTGAGAAGTAAAATTTCCTATATATAAGCATTGTACCATCAACATATACAAGGGGACTTCTTTCTACCTTGCTTGTCATGCCACTGCCTAATAAATTAAAAGAAAGAAACCTTTGGAATACATACCTGATCTTGGCGACGAGGTCATAGGTGATGGCATAACAAAGCCACCACCAACAGCGGAGAGCCTCTTTTTTCGTCTCATCAAGCACCAGACAACAACTCCGATAAGACTAAGCAGCAGAAGAGCCATCCCAATACTAACACCCACTAAAGCCGCTGTACTGATACTCGAATTATCTGAACCTGGTAGAGAACTTCTAGTAGGAGGAGAAGGTGGTGAAGGCAATGTTGTTGATGAAGAAGAATTTGAAGGTAAGGGGAGTGGACTTGATTTGGGAGGTTGGAGAATTTCCTCTGGTGGAGGATGTGAAGAATGCACAGGACGTTCTGAATCACGTGGAGGAGGAGGAGGAGGAGAAGGACGTTCTGAATCCCGTGGAGGAGGAGGTAGCACAGGATGTTTTGAATCTTGTGGAGGAGGAGGTAGCACAGGACGTTTTGAATCTTGTGGAGGAGGAGGTTCTGAATCTCGTGGGGGAGGAAGAGGAGGTTTTGAAGGAGGTGAATGAGAAGGGCGTCCTGAGGCTGGTGGGGAAGGAGAAGGACGTGGAGAAGAAACTGCTTGCGGGGGTGGAGATGGAGGAGGACGTTCTGAAGCTCGTGGTGGAGGTGGAGGTGAATTTGTTGGTGGGTTCAATGTAGGTGGTGAAGGAGAGGTTTCCGGTGGTGTAGATGATGGTGGGGGTGGTGAAATAGCAGGCTGATCAAGCTGTGGAGATGGAGGAGGAGAGCTCTCAGATGGTGTTGGCGGGTCGGGTGATGAAGGAGTAGGAGGAGGAGCTCCAATTGGTGGAGGTGAGGGAGAAGGTTCCGGTGGTGGGGATGATAACGGAGGAGGAGAAGATTGAGTTGGAGGGTCTGGGATCTCCGGTGAATTGCCATTAATAGGCTCTCTGGTCGGAGAAATGGCATTATCACCGGGAGACAAAGATTCCACTGGTGGAGGCGGTGCAACCTCCTCCATAGGAGACTGTACAGGTGTTTCCATCTAAACCAAAACACCAAATTCTAACATTTGTCACCTAAATTCCCAGAGTTGAGTATGACAGTGAAGCACCAAACTTCACCAACTAAAACCACACGTCACGTCAACACTGTTTGCTGCTCTTTAGATTTAAGCCCTAAGAATTGCTCATTCCAAGATTACCTGATTTGATGATAACTTCAGATCTCTCTGTACAATAGCTTTTCCTTCCACACCACTATTCACAAAAAGAAAAAAAAACCCAACTCTGTAGTTAGCCATTAAAGCCTACCTACGGCTAAGTGTCTCTCGTTTTTGGACCTCATTTGAGATTGCAGACAAAATCTGGAAAGCCGTTTCTGTGGAAGAAGAAGATAAAAGAACCAAAAGTGGGATGATGAATCAAAAGTATATTGTGGGCAAAGCAAGCGATAGGAAAATTACAAAATTCATAATAAGGATGTTAAAAGACAAATCAATTAATATAATGCATCATAAAAGAAGAATGAATGCTTTACTACAACGTCAAATCAACGGTCAAACAAATTAATACTTTTTTTATTTCTTACTTATTTTGCTATCAAGATAAACGAACACCTCAAGATAACTGGCGATTATGATGTGCAATTCTAGTCATTTTTGTAAAATTCGTATTATTTTACTTACAATGATTTCAAAGTCTTTACCAAATTATAAATATTCATTTTTACTTTAATATTTTGTTTTTTAATTTAATATTTTTAACAATCATTATGCGAGCAAAACCGCAGTAGATAATAGGAAAAATGGTTGTAACCTATCTGAATTATAGGGTAATATGTAGAAAACTACCTAAAATATAAAAATATGTTTTAAACTACACTAATTTATAAAAATGTGATTTAAACTATACGAAGTATGAAAAAATATGTTGCGAACAACATATTGGATTTTTAAAGCTTAAAACGTGATTTTATGGCCAAATTATAATTAAATTTTTTAAACCCGATTTAATCAAATATCCGAACCGATCAATCACTTAACCCGACCGGGTTCAGATTATCATTTTAACTGGACCATATTAATTTGACCCAACATTTTTCTAAAACACAAAAACGAAGACATATGTACAAATGTCGTGAATTATGTTGAAACAGAGAAAACAAAGCAAACAATATAACTTATGATTGATTAAAATATCAAAATATCGTTAGTTTGAATAATAAACATAACAATTTAGCCTATCAGCTTTTAACAGTTTTCAAACCAAAAACAAATTTAGCCAAGTAATTTTAGCAAAAGAAAACAAATACAATGATAACTAACGATATTTTGATATTTAATCAGAATACTTGGTTAAAATTTGAAAACTGGTTATACAATGATAAACACTCCATTTCGTTTTCAAAGGTAAGATCGTAGTATTTTTGATTCGAGGAAATTGGATGAACAGAGTGTTAGGAGAATAGATGGACATGACGTGAAGGATAGGGGGAAGAACTCATGACGTGTTTATCATAATTTGGAAACCAACATATATGAACAATCAAAACAACAAAAATGGAAATCCAATCTAGTACAAAACTCCTATGCAGATTTCAAATGTAATTCTAATAGGATATAACTCAATCACTTTGCAATAAAACTCACATGGTTTATAACCAAATACAAAATGCAAATGAGCCACATGAGAGTCTCCTAGTGGTCGGGTTGGATATTTGATTAAATCGGATTTGAAAAAATTTAATTACAATTTGACCCCAAAATCACGTTTTAAGTTTTAAAAACCCAATATGTCATTTGCAACATGTTTTTTCATACTTCGTGTAGTTTAAAGCACATTTTTATAAGTTGATGCAGTTTAAAGTATATTTTTATACTTCGGATAATTTTCTACATATTACCCCATATTTCGGGTAGGGTACAACCATTTTCTCTAGATAATATAAATTGGCTCTTTTAACCAAGTGAAACGTCCAACCATTGATCAGCAAACTGTTGGATTTATCCCAAGTCCCAACCATTGAGCAAAGAAAAAGATATACTTTTTTGATAAAGATATGTACTGTTGTTTCATAATAAACTTTTTATCCAAAATTGCTATATACATTAGAATCTCTATAAATTAATATTCTTTAAATTAATCATCTCTATAAATTAATAAAATTCTCCGGTTTCAAGTCGGACTAATGTAAAAATTTACGAAATTCGATAAGATGATAAGATAATAATTTTTTGAAACTCCTATATAAAATATGGTCCGAATAATAGTATAAATTAATAATCATATATAATTATGCATAATGTACTAAAAACATGATTTTAATGATTTTTGTTGACATAAAGTTGTATCTTGGTAGAATTTATCTTTACATTTACTTTTTTTAGCATTGTTTTGTAGGTATATATCAAAAATTTGTGAAAAATTATAGACAAAATAATTGATTCTTTACACATAATTCTTTATAAATGTATTCATCATGATAGTAACCATGATTTTTCTAAATTTTATACTTAAAAGTATGTATCATTTTAATTGAATATTATATTATGATGATAACATTCATTATATTTCGATAATCAAAGATTTTAATCATAATTTTAAGTTTATCCATGTCATTTTTGCAAAAGATTCAATTAAATTCTTTGATATAACATCATTCGACGAAAAGAATTAAGAAAATTATTATCTAAAATAGATTTTTATCTATAAATTAATATTTATTAAACTATCGATTAATTAATATTTTCTAAATTAATAAATTTTCAAAATCCCAATATTATTAATTTATAGAGATTTTACTGTATGTTGTTTAGAAAGAAAAAAAGATTGCTATATATGTAGTACAAATAATTTATTAATTTAGAGAAATAATTTAATACCATAACCGCATATGCGAATACAAATAATTTAATACATTAACATAAAAATATAAATATATTAAAGATAATGCAAGTGAAAGAAATAAAGTATCCATTGTGGTATGGGTAAATAATTCATAATTTGGATATCTTTTACACTGTACATAATATCTGTACGATTGGTGCTGAGTAAATAAAATCCAGAAAACAATAACAGTTCACTCGTTGTTGGATATTAAAAATTTGACGTCAAAAACCAAAAAAAAGGAGGAACTTTGGGACCATTGTCCACATCAGTTACATGCCGATACAAAAGAAGAAGGAAAAAAATAGCAATGTGGAACCTATTATAAATTAATAAAATATAATTTATAATATGTGTATGTTTATTTTATAAATGGAGCAAGTAAGAAAAGTCTGAGAAATGTTGTAACAACGTATTTTTTTTTTTCTTCCCACTCTACTCCCTCTGCAACATTTGTGTGCTGTATATATAGGCAAACAAGATAACATAATTGAACCGACATAAGTAAGTCGGTTTAAATATATTATATAATATTAATAGATATTTATATTTTATAATACTTCTCCTTAAATATCTATTTATGTTTGGATATTTTTATACTGCCTTGTTAAAAACCTTATCATGGAAAAACCCAGTGGGACAAAAACCATGACAAGGAAAAAAGAGTGCAATCTCCCCCTGAAAAAAATATATATAATCTTTTCTTTATAGGTCTCGTAGATGGTGCATTCCGATACTCTGAACATGTTTCCGGAATGTTGTAGTCGGAAGCGCCTTTGTGAATAAATCTGCTACGTTGTCACTTGAACGAATATATTGAACATCAATCTCCTTCTTCTCTTCGAGTTCCCGAGTGTAGGAGAAAAATCTTGGGAGAATATGTTTCGTCCTATCACTCTTGATGTAGCCTTCTTTTATTTGGACAACACATGCAGAATTATCTTCAAATATAGTCGTCGGCTCTTTGTTGGTGGTTATTCCGCTTGCTTCTTGAATATGTTGAGTCATTGATCTGAGCCATACACACTCTCTGCATGCTTCATGAAGTGCAATGATTTCGGCATGATTCGAAGAAGTAGCTACCAAAGTCTGTTTTTGAGACCGCCATGAGATTGCAGTTCCACCAATTGTAAAAACGTATCCAGTTTGCGAACGAGCTTTATGCGGATCAGATAAATAACCTGCATCTGCAAAACCAACAAGACCATCCTCGGGGTTTCTTGAATAAAATAATCCAAAATCAATCGTACCTTGAAGGTAACGGAATATGTGTTTTATTCCGTTCCAATGTCTACGAGTAGGAGATGAACTGTATCTTGCAGGTAGATTAGTAGCAAAAGCTATATCTGGTCGAGTACAATTAGCAAGATACATAAGTCCACCAATAGCGCTCATATAAGGTACTTCTGGACCTAATATTTTCTCGCCATTTTCACAAGGTCGAAATGGATCCTTGAAAACATCAAGCGATCTATTAACCATTGGAGTACTCAAAGGAGTCGCTTTATCCATATTAAAGCGTTTTAATACTCTTTTGGTGTAATTTGATTGATGCACAAAAATTCCACTTTTGAGATGTTCAATCTGTAGCCCTAGACAAAATTTTGTCTTTCCCAGATCTTTCATTTCGAACTCCTCTTTCATATGAGTTCTTGCATCATCAATTTACTTTTGAGTTCCAATTATGTTCAGGTCATCTACATATACTGCAATGATCACAAATCCTGATGAGGATTTCTTAATAAACACGCAAGGGCATATCGCATTGTTAATGTATCCTTTACTTAACAAATATTCACTTAAGCGATTATACCACATGCGTCCGGATTGCTTTAATCCATACAGTGATCGTTGTAATTTGACCGAACATATTTCCTTAGATGATGCTTCATGCACTTTTAATCCTTCTGGGATCTTTAATCCTTCTGGGATTTTCATGTATATATCAGTATCAAGTGATCCATAAAGATATGCAGTCACAACATCCATTAGGTACATTTCTAAATTCATAGATGCCGCCAAGCTCATTAAGTACCTAAATGTGATTGCATCCATAACCGGAGAATATGTCTCTTCATAATCAATTCCCGGTCTTTGAGAAAAACCTTGTGCCACAAGCCGGGCTTTATATCGTGTGACTTCGTTCTTCTCATTTCTTTTTCGCACAAAGACCCACTTATATCCGACTGGGATTACATCTTTTGGTGTAACGACTATAGGTCCAAAAACATCTCTTTTATTAAGAGAGTCTAATTCATTTCTCATGGTCATTTGCCATTTTTCCCAATCAGATCTTTCGTGGCATTCTGATACAGATTTTGGGTCTGGATCATCTTGATCAATTTCTTTAGATACAGAGAAAGAGAATATTCCATCAGTATCATCGATTTCATTTCTAACCCATATTTTTCCATTTTGGGCATAATTAATGGAAATCTCATATATTTCTGTATCATTTTCATTTTCTTCCTCTGGTTCTTCCGGAACCCTTTCATACATATCTTCTGGATATTTTTCTTTATATGGTTCCTCTAGAACCTTCTCATTTTGTTCTCCTAATTTCTTTTTCTTTCGAGGATTTTTATCCTTTGAGCCCATCGGCCTCCCCCTCTTTAATTGAACCTTAGGTTCATTCGCTTTGTTTCCATCGATTTGTTCTTCTGGAACATTGATTCTTGATGGAACATTTGCAGCTGGTATATATGATTTTGTCACCCTTTTTGTATTGGTGAACGCATCAGGTAACTGGCTTGCCAAATTTTGCAAGTGTACAATTTTCTGAACTTCCAACTCGCGTTGTTTTGTAGGGGGATCAAGATGTACTAAAGATGGTGCACACCAAGTAATATCTTTTGGAATTCTTTTAATTCCTCCCCCTAACGCCAGAAATTCATCTTCATTAAAATGGCAATCGGCAAAACGTGCCGTAAACATATCACCAGTTTTTGGTTCAAGATATCGAATTATACTTGGTGACGTATACCCGACATATATCCCAAGTCTCCTTTGAGGTCCCATTTTTGTTCTTTGTGGCGGAGCTATAGGGACATAAACCGCACATCCAAAAACACGAAGATGGGATATATTAGGTTCTTGGCCAGATGTTAACTGTAATGGGGAATATTTATTATATGCACTTGGTCTAATCTGGACCAATGCCGTAGCATGCAATATAGCATGTCCCCATACATGAATTGGGAGATTTGTTCTCAAGATTAACGGCCTTGCAATGAGTTGCAACCGTTTAATTAAACTTTCAGCCATTCCATTTTGTGTATGAACATGGGGAACTGGGTGTTCAACATCAATCCCCATTGCCATACAATAATTATTGAAAGCTTGTGAAGTGAATTCACCGGCGTTATCAAGCCTAACTTTCTTTATGGCATAATCAGAAAATTGTGCTCTTAATCTGATTATTTGGGTAATGAATTTTGCGAAAGCTGTATTTCGTGTTGTCAACAGACACACGTGTGACCATCTACTCGATGCATCAATTAATACCATAAAATAGCGAAACGGCCCGCATGGTGGATGTATAGGTCCACATATATCACCATGTATTCTCTCTAAGAATACTGGATTTTCATTCCCAACTTTAGCCGGTGATGGCCGAGTTATTAATTTTCCTTGAGAACATGCGGAACATGAAAAATCTCTAGATTGAAAAATCCTTTGCTTTTTCAATGGATGTCCGCTAGAGTTTTGCACAATCCTTCTCATCATGACTGATCCCGGATGCCCTAACCTTTCATGCCATATTTTAAATATATTAGTAAACTGCTGGTTTACTACAGCATAGGACTCAGTCATATAAATTTTTGTGCAATATAATCCAGAAGACATCATTGGTAATTTTTCCAATATATGATTCTTTTCTGACGTAATGCAAAGATATTCAATGCCATTCTTATTCTTCGTCTCGATATGATATCCATTTCTCCGGATGTCTTTGAAACTTAATAAATTTCTGTATGAACTAGGGGAATATAATGCATCATTTATCTCAAAGTTTGTTCCCCTTGGCATTGAAAACCTAGCTTTTCCTGAGCCCATAATAATATTTGCATTACCAGATACAGTACTCACGCTTCCGGCGGAGTCTTTTAAATTAAGAACGGAGAAATACTTTTTATCTTTAAGTATTGTGTGCGTTGTCGCACTATCTGCCAGACATGTATCTCCGTCCATAATCTCAAGTTCTGACATTGTCTGGTATAACAATATTAATCAGAGATGCATTAATAAAAAGAAACGAAATGTTATGTAACATGAGATTATAAAATTATTTTAAAAATATTTTATAAAAACTATTTTAAAAATATTTTACAAAATTATTTTAAAAATATTTTACAAACTTATTTTAACAAAATAGTATAAAATCTATTTTACAAAATTGAAAATTCAAAACTATTTTAACATCATACTGCAAAATAAAAGCATATTATACAAAGTACATAAAAATACTAATATCATGTCTTATAGATTTAGTTGTCATTTCTTTTTGTTGATACATCAGGATCAACAAGAAAGTCAGCAACATCGAAATGAGCATCATCATTGAGACCGTTAAAGGAAGGTCCAGCTTCATCAGTGATGAAATTTGTTTCGACATCCTTCCGTTTTTCTTTTTGGGACTCTTGATACAGATCGGCCAAATGTTTTGGCACACGACATGTTCGTGCCCAATGGCCTTTCATGCCACATCTGTAACAAGCACTCTCCTTTTTTCTTTTATTTATGCGGCCAACAACATTTCCCAGAGAATTTTGGTTGGCTTTCAATGTGCCGGAGTTATCTGACTGGAATCCTCTTCCTTGTCCTCGGCCTCGTCCACCACTTCTGCCACGTCCGCGACCACGCCATCGTCCTCGAAAATTATATGTATTGGATGCTACCACATTCGCTTCTGGGAATGGAGCCGATCCAGTTGGACGAGATTCATGATTCATTATAACAATTTCATTATTTTGTTCAGCAACAAGAAGAACTTGCATTAAATCCGAGTATCGGGTAAATTCCCTTGCCCGATATTGTTGCTGGAGGACTACGTTTCCTGGATGAAATGTTTAGAGAGTTTTTTCGATCATATCAAAATCACTTATACTTTCTCCACATAACATCATCCTCGAAGTAATTCCGAACAAAGCGGAATTATATTCGCTTACACTTTTATAATCTTCAAACCGCAGATTCAGCCACTCATGTCTTGCCTTTGGTAAGATCACATATTTCTGGTGATTAAACCTATCTTTGAGTGACAGCCAAAGATCTGCGGGATTATCTTTCATAATATATTCATCTTTTAACGTATCATGAATATGATGGCGGAGGAATATCATGGCCTTTGCCTTTTCCTCATCGGACGTGACCTTCCATTTATCAATGGTGTCAAGAAGTCCACTTGTTTTTAGATGCATCTTTGCACCTACTGCCTATGTCAAATAATTTTTCCCAGATAAATCAAGGGCAGCGATCTCAAGTTTTGTCAAGTTTGACATGATAACTATATAACAAAATTTTAAATATCATATTAAAATTCAATTTGAAATAATTATGATAAAATAGGTGCAATAATAATAACAACATAATGTTAAAAATAAAAAATAAAAAATAAAAAATAAAAAATAGGAGGCAAAACCATCCATATAAATGATAAATAACATAACATAAATAAGTAACAAAAAATAAATAACGGTAAGAAAATAATAATAAAAAAAATAATAGGCATACTTCTCAACATAATCAAGGAGGCAGAGCCTACCATGGGATTATGGAGACATAAAATTTTAATTGATCAAGGAGGTAGCGCCTACCATAATAATGATCAATTTTGAAAAGACATAGCCTATTATATGCCTTTTCCACTGTTAGTGAGGAGGCATAGCCTACCATAATATTATGAGGAGGAGGCAGAGCCTACCACTCCATAAATAATAAATAAATTAAAAAGTAAATTGAATAACACAAAAATTAAAATCTTACCCTTTTGGTATGACAGATGATATAATTTAACGGTATAGATATAGAGTCGTTCGTGCTGATAACGTATTATAAACTAATAAAATATAATTTATAATATGTATATGTTTATTTTATAAATGGAACAAGTAAGAAAAGCTTGAAAAATGTTGTAACAACGTATTTTTTTGTTCTTCCCACTCTACTTCCTCTGCAACATTTGTGTGCTGTATATATAGGCAAACAAGATAACATAATTGAACCGACATAGTTAAATCGGTTTAGATATATTATATAATATTAATAGATATTTATATTTTATAATAGAACCTTATTTTTATACCAGTTTGACTTTATGTTCTTTGTTTTATGTTCTTTCCGAATTTTTCAACTGAGTGTAAATAGTAACAGAATTTGGCAGAATTACAGAATATGGTGAAATTTTTGATAATTTTTATGAAATCTGGCAGAATAATTTTGAATTCAAAAAGTAACAACTGAATCTAGCGAAATATAGTAGAATTTTTAAAAATATATTAATTTAATTAATTAAACTTATGAAAGTATTAATTAAAATCGTGTTTGTCGAAATTAAATATTTATTTTTGTAAATGTATTAAATTTAAAAATAATACTATTTTATTGAATTATCTTCTAAATCCAACTTATTTCATTAATTTTTTTGTTTTAATGTTTGTTTAGCAAAATATATAAGTATTGTTTACTATTAATTACAAAATTTAGTAATAAATTTTTAAATTTCTTCGTTTATAATATTAGTAATTTACTAAATTAGAAAAATAAAATTAAACTTTTAAAATTTCTCCTATTTTTATAGCAGTCATGTGATTAAATATTTTGAGAAATTTCAAAAAATGCCACTTTTCAAGTGCCATTTTACAAAAATACCACACTTTTGAAATCTTTACAAAAATGCCACTTTTTCTAAATTATTTTTTCTTATATTATTTATATTTGGGTTAATTATGTTCTATTAGGGTTTGGTTTTGAGTTTTTAGGGAGTTTTAGATGTCTAAACATTTTTTAGGGTTTAAAATTTTAAGATATAGGCTTTCTAAATCTATAATTAGTGGCATTTTTATAAATGGACACCCCTAAATGATATTTTTGCAAATGTGCACACAAAAATGATATTTTTATAATTGCCCCTAAAAACAGAGAAAAAAATTTTAAAACTAAAGCAAGGTTAGTTGGCATCTAAGAAAAATATGAGTGTGTCACAACCTAGGTTGTATGAAAAATCCGATCAAGGTTCGTTTCCCATTTCAAAAACAGAATTGCGATGAAAACGTGTTTTTTAAAATTATGAATTTGGAAATGAGATGGAAACGCGACGGAAACGCTATTTTTGATTTGAAAAAAAAGATTGAAAAAAAATTATGTAAATACTTTAAAAAATTAAGGATCTATTTGTTATTATTAATAAATTTTAAAACCTATAAAACACTCATATTTTCTTTCTTTTCTAAATATTTTATTTTGAGTGTTGTCTTTTTATCTTTTAGTTAAACTATTCAATATTTTGTATTGAATTTGTGTTGTTTCAATTATTTTTCTTTAATATGTTTTAGTTTTTGATATGTATTTTTTTGAACAAAAGTTTTTGATATGTTGTTTCATGATATATAGTTTATTATATGTTTTCAAAACGTTTACGTTTCTTCTTTTTCTTTAAAAACTCGCTTCCGTGTTTCTTAACGTTTCGGGGCCGCATATCCACCCGATTCTATTCAGTTTAGGTCACAACCAGGCCCAATCTTAATGGAGTGCAAGCAGTGTTTCTGCAAAGAATTCCACCGTGGAGCTCACATTAGTTACAAAATTTTTACAAAAAAAAACTCTAAACTGTTGTAAAATTAATAAAAAATAGTCATATATGTTTGTAAAATTCATAAAAAACCCTAAAGTTTTAATATATACTATATAACAATTGGTCGGACCTGTCAGAACAAGCAAAGAAAATAAAAAAATAAGCATTTGTCTTAAACATAAAACATGTAAACTAACGTCACAAATTTCACACCATTCTACTCATATGCACAGTATTCCACACCAATATACTCAATCCACAACATTCCACGCAAATATCTAACTAGTGTAAGTTAGAAAAAAAAAAAACGAGATTCCACACTATTCCACAAAGTTTGTTACACCAGTTGGGACTTGGGAATAAATCCAATAGTCGAGGATTTAAATATTTAATGGAAAATCTTGGTGGAAAAAATTGTGCCGGTCGAATAAAAATACATATATATATTAATTATATGCTTCATCTATCAGTCCATGTGTGAAAGGGAAATGCGAGGCTTCTGCTCGCCATCATTGCAGCAGAAGAAGTGAGAAAAGAGGTTGTTCAGTGCAATACACATGTCAACATTTTGGTGTCTCCACTCCACCAGTTACATCTTTATAAAATCTGTAGCTACGTTGATTCTCTTCTTACCGTTCATATTCACTACATATTAACATTTAACAGTGACAATGACATTCACACTCTTTCAAGTAGGGCCCGACCGACAAGTGCACTTACATTTAGAACAAAAGAGTATGGGCTATGTTTCAATTAGATATCAGAATCAGATTACCAACCTCGAATTAAGATTTTAATAAGAATCTCTGATCCACTTTTCTCAGCAACAAGCATATCTGAGATCAGATCAATGTTTACTAGGATGACTAAGAGTTTAATACTACTTCAACTAGCAGCCAAAAGGGAAGTTGAAAACCAGGGCTTGTGTTTGTTGCACAACAAAATTGCAAAATTCCACCATAATCTTGTACCTTTTTGGTTTCAAGACGAGTCTGTTTAGTTTCAAAGTTTACTCTGCATTTTCTCTACTGTTGATAGTCGCCAAGGAGGTAGACGATGGTAAGATGCAACTGGTTTTACTATTTCTGTCTGTTTGTCAATTGACATTTTCTCCTCGCGTTGATCTCAGTAGCCCAGCTCTTTCCAATCTCGGTTTGGAACTTTCCTGCATTTGAAATCGGAGCAAATGTATTTTGATAAAACCAGATGATTTGAACTTACCTCTAAAACTGTAAAGCAAAAAAAAGTGAGTCTGGGATGGGCTCTCTACCTGCTGTTGATATGAAAAACTCGTCGAGCACTTTCCCATGTTCTGCCACAATGTTCAAACGTCACGTGAGTTTTTTTTTAAGATGGAAGAGGAACAAGCACAAGTGATTAGAAAGATAAAGATTGGGATTCACCTGATTCATATTCTAGAGCTTGGAGAATCATCTCAACCTTCGAACCACAATAAAGACAAGTGTCAGTGTATACATGTGTTGTGTAAGTTGTAAGTAGCAACTATTAACAGCAACCATGAATCAAAGCCATCGATGGTTGAAAACTGAAAACCCATAATTACCTTATCAAAGTCTTTTACCAGATTTGCCTCTAAAGAAGCATTGTTCTCATACTCCAGCCAAAGTTCTGTGATCTCTTCAGCTGCAAGTTGACATATGACGTTAGAGTAAATGTTTCGGAAACCAAACCATTAGAAGATGACAGTAGCACATGTTTATATTTTACCTCTCAGGCCTCCACCCAGAACTTTGCACATCTCCTTTAAAGCCTCTTTCTCTCTCCTACTCTTTTCTTCCTTAGGCACACCATCAGATGGGGTAATATCTCCAACAATAGCTGTTCATAAGCCAGTAAGAGGTGAAGGCTTTGTCGATTTGTAGGATTTAGTTGCAGAAGAAGCGCATGAATTAATAAATTAAGAGAAAGAAACCAATGTAAGCAGCTCTTAACTACATGATTAGTTCCGTCTCCATAGAAACAGACAATTGCACAAACGAAACCAAGTACATTTGTTTTATATATATATCCTACCCTACAACTCAGACATTCGAAACTATACAAGTTAGTAACCTCCAAACCACCCTGTGGTTTTGGAAGATATTTAACTAACTAGGAGAAGTGATCACGTTTCATAGTGAATATAAAAGACAATATAAACTGAACCTTGCATTGGAAAACAAGGATTAAATGTGTATTTACCTTCAGCGATGTCATGCACAATTGCCATTTTTATACACCTGTTTAAGATGCCAGAAAAATAAAAGGATTATGGAGAAAGATCCAATAAGCTATTGCCATCAAACAGGAAAATTTGTTTATCTATAGTAGGACAACCCAAGTGATAAATCTCACTTTAAAATCAATTTTTCACGGATGTTCTTCCTATTTTATCCTTCATGCAACTTTCTGAACATGTCTCTGATTTAATGACATACACTTATAAGCATACCTATATCTTATAGCATAAAAAGACAATTTAAGACTGAAAAGGGAGTTTAGGTAAGAGCACAGTTTTTGCAACTCTGACTTCCATAATTCCACAACACTAGCTAGTAGCTACTCACATTTTTTTCATTTAATTCTAGAACATCTTCAGTATACCCTGAGTTCCACGAATATGCCATTTCTCTAGCAGATTAAAGTCCACAACAAGTCCAAGTCACTAAACTCTTTCTCGGTTTCTCCTTAATACCCACTCTTATAGAACCAATCAATTTTAGAAGAAAAATGGATATTTATCAGCCCTCACTGAGCTCTGCATGTCGTTTATTACAAACTTAGAAAAATCTTATATATACACCAGAAATTCCAGAATGCATTGTACAATCTACAGTAGCCTTTTCTCTGTCATCTAAAAAATTCAAAACACTTGAGGCAAAGACTACTAACCTTTCTCTGTCAACTCCTGTAAGATCACCAGCTATGAGTGCCATTAGAGCCATACGGTACATGTGATCAGCAATTGATTCAGGTCCATTTATCCCCTGATTAATCCACCCTTTTCTCTTTGTTGTCTACACAAGAGGGTAAAAAAAAAAAAAAAAAAGAGTTCACTACTTGACAGTGTAGACCATGAATAACTATGCAGAACTTCAATTCCGAAATTGAAAGATACTCTGGTAGAACGAAAATCCGATAATGCAGTTGTTATATCTCAATCCATGCAGAGAATGAAAACTCCTAAAGGAGGAATATGAGAAACTGAAGATCGTAATTCCGATTCCGGAATCGATGTAAATTACACATACCTTGAGCCGATGACACAAGGTTAGAAAATCGATCGAAGAAGAAACAGAAGAGACATGATTCGTGGATTCCATAGAGCTAACCCCGTCGGAGATAGGTTTCTGGCACCGTACGGCGACGATCGTCGAAGTCGGAGAGGGATTTCTGAGGAAGAGGAAATTCCTAGAAGCGCAATGAAGCGAAGCGAGTGTCGATCGGTGGAGAAAAAGCCGGTTTAGAGGCGGCGCGATACGTGTAGCTGGACTAATCACCGCCATATCCATATATGATGAAAAGTAGGATGCTTCTTTTTGCAGTGTTTTTGCATCTCAGAAGCTTGTTTTATGGTCGGGTCGAGTTTCTCTTACCTGTGTTCTAAGAGAGCCCGGCCCAATAACAGGTTGACCCTTTATCAACAAAGCACCATGCCTTCTTCTATTCAGGACCCTTGCTCGGTTTTATGTAGGTTCTTTACATTTTAAGGGGTTAGAGGGAAGGATAATAGCAGCAAACACGTCCTGAGATGTTTTCTTTGTGTACAGACGTAAGGTTTGAGTTTGGAGTTAAAAGTTATTTATGAGGCTTCATTGTAGTAGAGTCAAGCATGAAACTAGAAGAGAAATTCTTGATACTGGAATATTTTGTATAAAATGACACTTTTACACAAGAGTTGCTGCCACTTGTATACTCCCCCAAGAATCAAAAATTTGACCCCAAAATGACAACCAACACTCGAGGCCATAATTTGTGGACAATGACGTTTTACCTAGCGGTCCAGTACCGTCTGGATCACATTTGTTTGCGCAGGTGCTAAGCCCTACATATTTTGGAAAACAAGTCAACTGGTTCATACCAAGTTCAAGATATTGTTGTTAGGTTATATAGAGGATAGAAACCAAACCTGGCAAAGGTTATCAAACAACAGCCGGTCTCCGCTCGAAAACTTTAACAAAAAATCAGCCAGGTAACTTGCCAGATTAATCTGTTTGTTGTGGAGAGAAAGAGACTTCGTCAAACAGATCAACGATTTCGAGAATTAGGAACAGATACAAAACTTATGTAGACCACAAGAGGTCACCTCGTTAAGGGGGTCGGTAACATGTAGGTCATCATCACCATCCTCATCATCTTGGTTCTGTTCAATCAATGGTTAACACTGATGAGATAACGTTTAATGGAATATCCATATAGGTAAAAGAGAAAAAGGACCTCGAAAGTTCGAGCCATTGCTTCGAGTTGGTCATATGTTGGTTTGCTGGCCTGAGAGGCACCCGTTGAACGTAGCAAGTCTTTCTCAGCTTCAACGTCTCCTTCATGGACTTCTTCCCATTCGCTATCCTGCTACTCCAAAAAAGGAATTTGCATCTCAAGTTCCACTCAACTCGAAGAAAGAATAGGAAATAAAAAACCTCAAGGAAGCATAATATTTCACCTCATCTTCACAACCTAAAACTTGCTCTTGAATTTCAATCAGTGTATCAGCTAGTAAAGCCAGTATCTGCGAGAGCCAAAGAATGTAAAGTTTCTGAAAGCATACACCAGAATGATGAAAAGAAAGGAGGATAAAACCGATTAATAACTGTAAAGGGCATCAAGTAAGTCAGGACAGAACTGTATATCTCCAAACACGTATTCTGACTTGCAATTTGTACATTGAGAACATTTGGACTAAGATAAACAAACAGAAACATACCTTCATGGGTAGAGGGATAATGGTCCATTGTTCAGCAGCAGATCTAGCTTTTGAGCGCGTGGTTATGCCACCATTGGACTATACAAGAAATATAATCAACTTTTTGCAAGGCTGTGAGGGTAAATTGATTTAAAAAAAAAAAAACAGAAAAGGACGGCAAAAGACCTGAATCGGACTGCCTGGGACATTGACCTTCGCGAATTCAGAATGTCTAGTGGACAGTAGCAAGGCCAGAGCTGAAGATGTGACTTTAATTTGATATGCCCCCTGTATCTCCCCTGAATATAGGTGATTAACCAACCATAAGTTGAAATCGCCAGAGAAAACCTTGTTGTGATGCATCAGGTAGACAAAGAGAATCATACAGCTACATAATACGAATAGAGATGCTTGCCTTGTTGTTTAGTCCATTCTGTCATAACATAGACAAAGGAATTTTCATGGCCATTAGCGGGTACGCTAACAAGCAGATTGATAAATTGATCCACGTTCGGAAAACTCATATGGACCTGCAAAAATCAATGGAAAAAGATGCTTCTAGTTACAACGCAGGAGTCAGGACAGGGATAAAATGTTCATGAACTAACAGCAGCATCTTACAAAGAAGAGAGTAACCATTAAAATGCTAAACTATCCAACTGAAAGGTGAAGAATACCAATCTGGCAAAAATCAGCAGCAATGAGCCTCTGAAACCCGACATTTCAGCAGACTGCATCCGTCTTACAAGAGCAGCAACCAGATCCGGAACATGAGGTGCCATCTCTGACGGAAGATGCAATATAAGCTGCAGTATGTACTTCCCAGCAAATAGAGATCCAGAACATTCCAGATCAGGGTTGAGAAGCCTGAACAAACATTAAGAAATTGGTTTTGAAAGAGAGACAGTACACTTAAACAGATACCAGTAGGAAAACATTGAGGAACCAACAAACCAAGGTGCTCAAAACACTTTATCAAACAATTTCAATAAATGTAGATATATCACCGTATTTATCCAGAAAACTACTCTAAAAATAGAACAATTGCAAGTGTTTCAGACTAGATCTTTTATGGTAAACAGAATTACCTATATGTATACCCAAAAATCATCACTGATTTTCTTTTTATATGCATTAGTGATGCCATAATATTCACATATGCACAGCATTATAACAAATGCAAAAAGAAAGCACAAAAGAGTATGCCTTCAGCTTTTGTGGACGTGAAATTAACCAAACAAAAAGGTAAAAGAAGAATTGTACCTAGAAGCTGCATCAAGCAAACTTCTCATGGTAAAATCGGGATCACCACTCCAAGTGAGCAACTCTTGTCTTCCACTAGATATAAAAGCTGCCAGACATTCTGTAGCATTCTGATGAATTAAAAGGCTAGTGATAAGTAATCCTTTGTAGATAGATAACAATGAAGCAAACCAGAAGCGGGAAAATTCATCACCTGTAGTTCACTATGGTCCTCACTGTGAAGTATGATACGAATGACAGCACCAAAGCAAAAGTCATATGCAGTTTTCACTATATCACTCGGGGCACCCTATATACGACTAGAAAAATAGTCAGCAAAACACGAGACATACTGAATGTCCACTAAGCAGAAAAAAAAAATCGCGTAATATGAAAGATCCAGCTAGTATAACTTGCCTTAAGAAGCATAGTTAAAAGATCCAAGGATCCACTCACTAGTCCTTCAGGCTGTTGATGTGGCTGATTATTACCACAAAGATGTCATTAATAGGAAATCAGGGAAGAGAAAATAGTTAACTGAGAAAAAAACAGGTCAGAAAGTATGATTCCGAACAGCACCTTATTTATAGTTGGTCCAATGAATGGTAAAATTCTTGATGTCAGTGGATGAAGGCAGCCAGGCGAATTCTTTATTGCCTGTGAAGAAAGATATTAGTCGCAGACAAAGTAATATTTGTTCATTTTACGATGACAGAAGCAGTGGTAAGAGTTTAACATGAACAAGCTACAAAAATTGCATTTCTAACAGCGAGATGAATGATAACCACATTCACACTATTTACCTCCAGGACGTCAATTATATCGATACTTATAAAGGGATCTGAAACATGTGCCACCCACACATTAAGAATCACTGGAGATATAATAGACTCTATTGAGGCAGATGCTTCATGGCCTAGCAATAATAAAGAAAATAAGAATTAGGTGAGAACTATTACATTACTAGATTCTGAAAGTTTTTTGCAAAGAGAAATTATATTGACTTACCAGCCTTAACTGCTTGTTGAAGAGTTTCAAGCACCAAAATCAAAGTTTCATCTGAAGCCTGAACAAAAGAACAAAACATCATTAGTGACACAAATGAAAAACAGACATACGCTATTCTAATTGGTTGCCAGTAGATAAATTTACCTGATGGAGAAGATCAGTGAGAGATGAGAATAAGTTCATGATCTGAGGCAGAATGACTGAACGGTTCATATCAGGTAGAAGCTGCAAAAGTGCCCGACATGCGCCTACTTTTACAGGTGGAGGCCTGTTTATAATGGTATCTAGCAAGTTAAATTTTATCTCTGGCGATAAAGATACTACCAGCAGAAGGGCAGGAAACATACACATTCATGTTTATAGCTGTAACAGCAGCACTGAGGAAGTGCTCAAGAATTCCAGGGTTGATCTAATTTACGTGAAAAGGATTCAATTCATCTATTCCAGAATAAATTTATATAGGGAGAAAAGAAAATCAGAAGTTACCACAGAGGAGAACTTAGCGACTGCTGAAAATATGCGGGCATAAAGGAAAGGATATTCATGGTACCCTGTTAAATGAAGCCTCCAGCCAATCAGTCATGTACAACGGTTTGAATACCAAATGAAAACTATATGTTGGAGCAGATCTTACGACACCTACCAATTCCGGTATCTTCCATTATCAATTGCTCAACAAATTTATCTAAATTGGAAACCTCAGCTTCAACAAGTTGATCGGCAAGAGAAGCCAAAGCAAAGAGAGCAGCTTCTCTTATCTAACAAATGGAAAATATCAAAGGTAGAAACTAGAAAGTTAAAAGGAAAACATGAATGGGGGAGAGAAGAAATAGAAATTCATAGAACTGGTGACAATATTAAAACATCAAAGAAATAATGGCTTGTCAAATCTTCCAAGAAATACAAAAACAAAGAGCAATCAAGTGCACTTACTCTCCACCAGGCCGGAGAACCAGCTGCCTTTTCACCTTGAGACTCTTGGAACCGTTTTCCAGCAGAGTCTACAATGGCATTGATCCCTTCCCCACCAAAAGTATTGACAACTTCCTCTAACAAAAGTATTCCTGTGATGCATCAGGTATTTGTATAGTTACAAATAAATTCTGCATATACATTCATACGAGTTCCGAATCTTGTCTCTGGCTAAACATAAGCATATGAGTTTGAATTACGAAGTGTGAGAAAAAGCTTACCTGATATACGACAGCTGTAGCTACCCTCATCTTCATCAGCTACAAAATGATTTACATCCATGGACCAAGTATGAACCTGAAGAGAAGCTACATATGAGATAAAGAATAAATGCATGTCTTTTCTGCAATGTTAGACATATAAACCGCAAAACACGCCTTCCTAGCGAACAAAAAGGAAGCTAGCACAAGTAAATAACAACATAGCATTATGTACGATTTTGTGAGACCTAATACAATGGAAAGGGATGATACAGCTAGCATAAAAAACATCTTGTATCTGACCTAGCTCAAGATTCTACAAATACTGCTGTTTTAAGATTTTAGCAGCTAATTTACGGTATATAAACAACAGATGAAATCACTACATGGCAAACGATATATAGGCACATTAATAGTTGTATTGCTCCAAACCGTCCGCGTCAAAAATACTAACAGTTGAGTGAAGAGGTTCCAACAGTTTGAGACTTAGTACGTGAGATACCATTAAACTATGAAATAAACATATGCATTGGAAACAGATATTGCTTCTAAGGAAATACGGGACATAAAAAAAGGTTACATAATGCCACAGGTATGGTAAAAGGGTACAGCTTCCTGGTCATCTTTTATTCGTTGAGATAGCAAGAGATAAATTTGTTAAACAAAGAAGAAGACCATACAGCTGAGCAAGGCAATTACTCAGCCAGATATATCTAGGCTATCTAACTTCGTAAAGCTTCCCAATGCATATTCATGTTATCATCAGTTATTTTAAAGACCAAATCTAACCACTATATCCTATCATGTTTGAGTAGGCAGAAGATGCATGATTCATCGCTACCTGTTGTTCTGTGACCTGCAGGAAAGCGACAGTTTGATAAACCAATTCTCTGACATTATTGGCAATGACCTGAAATAAAAGACTTGTGTAAGAAACAATTTTCCAAAGCGACATACCAAAATGAAGGAAAAAACTGAAAAAGGTTTCAGCCAAACCTTTGCCAGTCTTCTACTGCTAACGATGGTTGACAGAAACTCAAATAGCTGCACAAAAGATATACATGTGCATAAACCAGTCTACTACAATTTAATATCCAAATGCCCTAGCTCTAACCAAAAGATTAACTTGGAAATTGAGACCTTGAAGAAAAACAAACTTTGATCAGCGAAAATGGCAAGTTACCTGGATGACAAAAGTGTCAAGACTCTTTTCTTCACCATCAGAATCATATCTTCCATCATATGAATCTTCAGCCCCTTCAACTGACGAGCGAAGATAGACTTGTAGAGATGACTCAAATGTGTGCCACAATGGCCTCATTATAGCTGCAAGAATATTATGTTTCAATAACAATGCTTCAGATGCATATGTATCAATAAGCAAGGGACATGGGTCACACGAGAACATACCCATCAATTCACTTTCTATGAGAGATGGAAAATTCTGTACAAACTGATTCAAGCACTTCAAGACCTAATGAAAGCAGACAAAATCAACATAAAGACAGGGGCCTGCTACATGATCGCGGTCATGTAATGTGATGGGAACAAAAGTACAGCAATCACAAGATGAGACAAACCTCCATTCTTAAATTCCAATCATCCGGATCCTCACTTTGCACAGGATGTTCCAATATAAGTGCAAACTGATTCATCCAAATCTTAAGTACAGGCGTCACCAAAGTAGTAGTTTCTGCCTGAATATAAATGCTATATTTGTTAACTGATAACAGAAGTATCTGAAGTAAAATACATTCAAAATTTACGTATAAATGAGAATGATTAAACGAAATGTACCTTGTACACACCACTCATTGCTCCAAGAACAGATATACATGCATAAATAATTGAAAGGGCTTTTCCTCGAATATACTTGTCATAATTCTACATATACAAATGAAAATAATAAAAGGGAGTGAGCTTGGTAAGAGCCTTTGTCACTAAAAATATTCATTTAAGAGAAGTAGACTAGACATGCCAAAGACGTGATTCAATATGAGTCTAATCGTATCAACATTAGATACAAACCTGAGGAGAGGATACGACAGCATGCAAGCAAGGAAACAGCACAGGTATTAGCGTAGGCACCTCTTTGTCATCCAAGTCACCAGAGAGAAGAGCCAGACACCTCAAAGCTCCATGAACTGTGGAATTTGGCAGTAAGTTCAGCCTAAGGAAACCTCTTGAATGTTCTTAGAAAAAGTACGGAAATGGGAGCCAACAAAATTGAAGGGAGATATACCTCCATTAATGTTGTTTTGATTGCTAATCAACTTCAAGAGAAAGGGTAATAGCTCAGGCCACTCTTCTGGCCAATCATAGGTGGCAATTGATGATATGTCCATACTAATGGCCGTACAGATTTTTCTATGAGAGTCATCAAGTGACCCCAAAAGTAGTCCTCGAATAAGAGCCTAACAACAAACCCAAAAGACTTTCCTAAACTTAGGCAAAACAATCACAAAAGGGAATCCAAACAGGAATAATGAGAGTACCTTTTCCTCACTTGAGACAACAGGATATTCAAAAGCTTCCTCATTCTCTCGCCAATGTTTTTTAATGAACTGCTTTAACAGAACAGCAGCTAAGTAGCAGTAGGTTAAGAACTCCACAAGATAAAGTAAAGGAAACCTTCATTCTATCAATCATGAGGCTCCAGAGAGACTACTCGATTGTTAAGGGGGAAACAAATCTAGGCTATTGCTATGAAAAAAGGATATTTGGCGCAATCCCAACGCGAGGTCTTTGTTAGCAGCAACCCTGCACAATGCACTACCAAACCCTACAATAACAAAAATCCAGAAAGTATAGTGATTTCTTCTTTCAATCATCTACCAGAACTCATCGTTCTCAAAAAGTAACCCACTCAAATGCTTTCAACTGTTTGGGCATACCCAAACATTCATTTCAATAGAAAATCAGAGGGGTTTACGGTTTCAATAGGCAAAATCCCATAGAAATACCCAGAAGTTAACCCCAGGCGATTAAGTGACGGACCTGGTTGAAGAGATGCTTGATTGAGTGAAGCCTCAGCGAAAGAGCGAACGTTCTGGTTAGGGTCAAGACTTGCAGATAAGCAGCTGAGAAGCCATTGCTGATCTTGGTCGACCACCATTTCTACACGAACGAGAAGTGAAATTCCGAGATGGGATTAAGAATCGAGAGATTCAAAGTTCTCTTGCTTTTTCTCAATTTCCAGTTTCCCGCTCGATTTGGTATGGAAAGTTGGAGGAAGAAGCCGAACGGAATGAGTCGCCTCTCCTAGATTTTCATGTCGGAGGCTTTATAGAGGGTGAAGATGAAAGAAGCGACGAAAACGAAAGTCTACCAAACCGGAACAAACCGTCGGTTTTTGATTGGTACGATCCGGTTTTATTCAACCATAAAATTGCATTCGAATTCGTTATCTCAGATAGACGAAAGGAGAAGAAAGCTGTGAAGGAAGGGGCTGGATTTCTTCTTCTTCGTCTCCATGAATCTCCTCAAAACGATTCATTACCAGTCCTCCACCATTACTCAATGTTACCGTCTTGCACCTACACAATACTTCGCTTCTTCTTCTTCTTCTTCTCTGACACTCTCTCTACAAAGACACAGAATCTCCCTCGTTTCTAACTCTAACCGAAGCTGCTTCGCACTCTCGAGCACCAGAGCTTCTTTTTCCGGCAATCAAGAGGATGGGAAGAAAGAAGAAGCGGAGGAGGAGGGAGATGAAGTTGTTTACCAAAAAACCCTGAGATTGGTGGAGTGCGCTATGTTCGCTGCTGTGACGGGTCTTGTTTATTTTCTCAGCAATTCTCTCGCAATTGAGGTTTTTTGTTTTTCTCCCCCATTTCGAATTTTATTCAATTGACCAAGACAAGCCTTAGATTTTCTGGGATTTCTAAAGAAGAAACCGAAGATAATAGAAACTCGATTAGATTACCATCTTCTTTCTGGAAAAACTGCATATTTGGCCGATTCTCATGCCTGTTCATTACGTTCTCTAGCCTCTGTAAATTTTCCTTTGGATATGGAGTGTTGAGGTTATGTGTTGCAGCATTCTACATAATAGAGGGAAGTCTGATGTTGCCTGGAGATTTCATTTTACTTGGGAGCTTTGTAAAAATGAATGTTAACTTTGGAAACAAAGGATACGTGAGAATCATTGTTCTTCGTATGTGTTTGATCGTTGGTGTCATAATCCTCAATATAACTACTTGTTTCTTTCTATACCAAGTCTGACTTACACTTTGAATGCAGAACTACTTTGGGTGTTTCTTCTCGCTGCCAATTGTGATATCTTCGATAAGATGGAATATTGCTGGTGGAAGGAAGACAATGGTTTGTAATACATCAATATAATTTCAAGAATTCCAAGTCTTTTTGTTCTGTTGGACATGTGCTTCAAGTCTTTGTGGTATTCTCAGGTTGCTACTGTCATGCTCTTGTTCATATTATCAGGTCCGGTCAAAGCATTAACTTACTTTGTAAGCGTCCTTGATACTTGTTTTTAAACAGATTATTGTCTTCTGATGCTTCTTAATGGAAAACATTTGCCATTAATTAGCTGCTTCATCATGTTACTTTGTCTAATATCTTTCTATTTCCCTTTCACAAAGATTGTGTGACAGTGCTTTACCAGTGGGTATTTCTCTTGCAGCTTACTCATGGTCTTGTGGGGCTTGCGATGGGATCATTGTGGAGGTATGAGATTCATACTGCTTTTGTGCTTGTCTTCTCTATCTTGCAGAGTTTCTAGTTCTCTACTGCAACAGATCCTTCAAAATTGCTCCACACTAACTGATAGACATCTTAAATAAAAAGTGATTGAAGTTTTGGGAGTAGATTACTTCAGCTTAACATTATATCAATTATGTTTATATTTGTTCCAGGCTAGGGGCCAGCTGGCGTCTCTCGATTTTCTTGTGCACAATGGTGAGATGTTTGCTTCCTGCAACCACCTGAAACAGTTAATGGTTCTTTATCTCTCCCTGTTTATATGTTTTGTTGTGTTTGCTCCCATGCAGGTCCGAGCATTGGGTCTCATAGGCTATGTTCTGACATCATCCTTCTTAATAAGAGAAAACATTCTGGCTGTGGTAAGTATATATCCCTCAAAATCCTATTTAGTCTTCTCACCTAAAGAAACTCTTTTATAAACTGAAAACCTGCTACTGCATTGTTGTTGCAGATTACAATTAATATCCATGCCTCTCTCTCTTATGTTTTCACCGCCATGGGCCTCAACATAATGCCTTCAATGAGCCTCATTTATATGATATTTGGAACAGTGGTACGCAATCTCTTTCTCCCGCTTCTCTCTGTTTATCCCGTGAAATCAAAGAAGCTGAGGCAACAACCCTTTCGTTTGATTCTCAACAGCTATTGCTAAACAGTGGATTCTTTGTGCTGTTGCTGCATCTCCTATACTCGATCTTCCTCACAAGACTCGGAATGAAAGCTTCGTTGAGATTACCAGCTTGGTTAGACAAAGCTATATGATGGGAATCAGGATCTCTTAGACGGGCAGTGGTAATCAGAATCTCTTACCAATTTTTTCGCAGCTCCATTGGAGAATCCAAACATGGTCAGAGCAATTCTGGTGGAGCGGATATGTAATAATTATGAAGTAGCTAGGTGGTGTCTGCATTGCATATGTAATGATTAAAATGGGTACGCGTACTCAATTCATCGGTCATCACCTTCTATGATGAAACAAATTAAGAACATTCAACCCACTGTAAAATCAACTGGTTGCATTATATTGTTATCTTGGTCTAGATGGTAGATGGTAGATGGTAGACATTACTGACACTTCAACATGATAGGGCAAGACAGTTAATCTTGGTGTTCATCTTCTTCACTTCCAGAATCTGCAAGTAATAGTTGAAGACAAAAGTTCCATATTATAGAGAATATATATCACGAAAACATGATTAAGTTGAGGTTGGTTTAGATACGTATGCATATATATATAAATCATACCAGAACGGACGTCTCTAGCAATTTTGCCTTTGGCACGGATTTGGCTGATGAGCACACGACAAATCAAGACCCACCAGTAAATGTGAAGAATCTGTAAGCAATAGAGAAGTGTGTTGAAGACATAGTAGACTATAGGGGGCGGTCCAGCTTCTATCAAATGCTTCTTGTCCCACTCCAATTTCACTTTTATTGACTCGTAGCTGCGTATATATCCATATAATACTTAGAGATCAACCAAAAACGTGATTATCCAATCACTTAACACTATATACGTATAGAATTAAGAGTACAGACCTGGTGCTCCTAAGGATCCAGAAAGGGTAATAGATGAGTCGAAGAGCGGTCCATGACAAGAAAAATAGGACGAACAAGATGCTAGTCATGGCTTCTGCACCGCTGTATTTGCACATTTTGCCTATCTCTAGAAACACGTCGCTGATTTCGTGAAGAGCCAATATTACAGAACCTATACGAGCAAATCTAGTATAAAGAGAGAAAGTTAAAGTTAAGAGTCTGGTGGACTCATAAAATGTTGGTCGTTGATATCTTATAATTTAGTTTCGGAGTACCTGAAAACGTAAGAGAAGGCGATTAGGAATGAAGCTACAATGTGATGAACTATCATGATTTGAAATCAGATCGTCTTGTTTCCCAAAAGAACAATGCAAAAAAAGAATATACATTTAACCCGCCGACAAACATATACATTCCCTTCATTTTCAACCTGCGAAATAGCCCGTAAATATAATCATAAGATATATTAGGGTTTGTAAGATACTTGACAGTTTCTTGCATGCTCGTGCCTCATGTAAAATAACAGATTATTCTTACTTTATCTTTTGGTCAGGCCATATATGGTCTCCTGGTCCTAACCAGAAGCATCTTGTGTCTTTAAACCATGGCTCCTTATAAGTGACGTGGAGAGCAAGAGATTCGATAGAGAGAGAGCATAGACACTTCCAAGCTGATTCTTTGAATTTCACTATGCTCTTCCTTCTCTCGCTTGAATCAGCACCGTGTCCACTCGGGGATATCAGCCGTACAGCGACTCTCTATGATGTAATTGTGAAACTCTCATGTCGGTTTCTCATGAGAGATTACTTGCTTCCCAAGTCATAATGAATACTAAGATATAGAAAACAAACAGAAACTGGTTGGTTACTGACCTCAAAGATGGATCTGTCGAGAATCAAGCGAAGAAGAAGGAACAAGGGAGCAAAGAAGACGAGGACCAAGAAATCAGATGAAGCTGGGTAAGATTCTTCATCCCATTCCCAGTTCAAGAGTTTCTGATCCATCTAGTGGAGATCCTGCAAGAAACAACGTGTTTGGCGTAACATACTCTGTGTGTTTCACTTCTTGTTCTTCGTCGAAGGTAAGAGAGTAGCGTATCCACTTGACTTTACTTTTTGCAAGAGAAATAAAGAAAGGATATTACGTGATTCTCCAAGTCAGACATCACAAAAACAAGAGTTAACCGGGCCCAACCCACCAACCATCACGTTTGACCCCACGCGCTTGAATTCTCATCTGTTAGCATTTATTTGCGTTTCATTTGTTAAGCAAAAGGTAATATAGTCAAATCCACTTTACCACATAAGAGTTGTTCGGGTAAGTTTCTTTCTCTATGTCCAATGATAGGATGTATCTGAACAATGGTATGTTGCTTCTAGACTATTTTTTTGTTATATATATCAAAATACCACTCGGAAGTAGAGAACAGAATATGGCAATATAGAAAGATGTGAGCTCGTTAATTCGTTCCTCTTTCCCTGGGTGGAAATATGTGTGCATTTATGTTACAGGAATATCTATCCCTTAACCGGTCTAATCTTCTTCGTTCAATTGTCCGGTTCACTTATCGTATTTGAGATCACATTATATGTAATGCGTTAGACGCTTTTGGAAAAGGTAATCAAAATCATAAACAATTTCCTCTTATCTCTTTCTCTCTATCATCGATCACCATCATCATCATCCATTGATTCTTTGTTCTACGAGTTGATCTTTCTATCTTTATGATCAGCTTCTAGATTTTGCATCTCCAATCTTCGAATCCTCGGTGGATTTCTAGATTGGGTTTATCTATTTTATCTTACTGCAACAAATTACGAATCTAGCGAACTTGGAAGAATCTGAGTTGTATGAGATCTAGCTGTTACGGTTAGGTTCTCCAAATCTGCTTAGATTATCACTTGGATAATCAAACTGCCTCATCTACTTCAGGAATTTGTGGTGTCCTTTGTATATGCTGTGAACTGCAGGTATGGAAAAAAAAATTTGTGGTTGGAACTGGTTACCTTGGCAGGTGACATCTCCATTAATGACAAGGCCTCTTTGGTGCTAGAAGACTTTAACCAATCCCTTTATCCCTCTGATACCTCATTTGGAGGAACAAGAATCACTAGTGGGATGAAGGAGTTTCGAGACTGTTTGCACTCCTCTGGTTGGAGTTAGCTATTGCGGGTGAAAGATTCCTATGCCAGAAATCTCGTGTTTCATGGCTTGTTAATGGAGATGCAAACACCTCTTTTTCCACATAATGGTTGCAGAACGAAGAGCAATATAAACCAAGTTCATTATCTTATGGACCAATCTGACCGCAAGATAGAGAACATTGATGAGCTGCAGAGCCCTTGTGTGGGGTTCTTCACTGAATTATTTGGTAATAGTATCACTCCTCTATCACAAGAATGCAAAGACTAGATTTCCCCTCTTTCACGCTTCAAGTGTGATAGTAGTATGAAGGTTATGTTGGCTGCACATATAACCAATGAGGCAATCAAAGATGAGTTTCTTGACCTTTTAACAAACAAATCTCCACGGCTAAATGGTTATACTTGTAGGGTCGGATTTCATCCTATGAGATTGATATAACGACAAGATCAACTTGGCAGCATCCTGACGAAATCAGTGCAAGTTTGCAGAGGGCTAGTCTGTATCTAGGCCCAAAATGACATTAACTCAATAAGCAAAATGGGCTTAATGAAATTATGAGCATAAATTAGATATATTGCTTAATGGGCCACACCCATTTTATTAGTTGGTCTAGTTACTTAATACTATATATATCTTATTGTACTCACCCAAAAAGGGGTATAAAACTTTTGGCAGAAAAACTTTCTTGTAATCACAGTTTAACAGAAACAGTAATAAATAATTTTTATTCTCAGTTTTTTTTTAAAGTGTGTCCGCGACATAGAAATCTCTAATCCTCAAACATCCTTGACAAATTTAATTCTGCAGGTCCGACTCCCACAGTTTGGCGCCGTATAAGGGGACCTAGAGACTTTCTGAAACAGAGGAATCACTTCGCACAATAGACGGGAGAAGATGACCAGCAATAACAACACCAGTGGCAACAACAGCGAGGAATCCTTGGCGTCACAGCCAGACAACACGGCCGCTAGGAGCAGGCAGGCGGGAGACGACACCGCGACAAATCCGACAACCTTGAACGAGCTAAAGGACATGATGAAGATACTTCTCGAAAGGTCAGTAGATCATTAAGACAAGCTGAATGCTCTTGCAATGACAAGCAAGACCCGAAAGAAAACCACCAGGACTGGCGGACCACGGCGGTCACTCGGGCGATTCAGACCGCACACCCTTAGCTTCTCAACCACCGCCACCGCCGCTGCGGACATCAGATCCAACTCCAGAACGAGCCAACAGAGCAACGGGAACAGGACCAGCTGCTTCAGAAATGATCGCGCAGGAACGCCAAGCTGCTTCAAGAGGGATCGCGCAGGAACGCCAAGATGCTTACAAGGGATTACGCGGACAGTCCGCACAGACCACAACCCATGCAAAACACGCACCTTACATAATCGCATCACACCTGCAGGGAGAGATCGATCTCAGACTCGTCGGAATGACACGGACACCGAACACGACTAGGACCTCACCGACGAAGAAGGAAGTTTCTACTAGATTGAGTAGTTCGAACTCGATCAGGAATGCAAGGCCCTGCTCCAGACTCAGAATGACAAGATAGCCAGGATGCAAGCACAGCTGGAGTGTGCCGTCTCCGACTTAAGAGGTGCACTGTCCTAGATGCACTGGGTCAACAGCAAGGCGCCCAAAATCGATCGTGTACTCGAGGAGGCGCGAAACACACCCTTTACGGAACGTATCTCGAGAGCAAAGATCTCCGATCCTAGAAAAATCAAGATGCAATCCTATGAAGGAAACACCGATCCAAAAGACCACCTCATGACATTCACCGTAGCCATGGGAAGAGCTAACTTCAGAGAAGAAGAAAAATCTATATCGGTTACTGCAAGCTGTTCGTGGAATATCTCAAGGGACCAGCCCTCCAATGGTTTACAGGCTGGAGAAGAATTCGATTGACCACTTTAACCAACTCTCAGAAATGTTCGTTAAACACTACAGTATATTCATGGAGCGAAAAAACTTTGATTCTGATCTCTGGCCTATACGACAAGGAGAACACGAGAGCCTGCGAATCTTCATGGGAAGGTTCAAAGCGGTACTATCCAAAATGGAAGTTTGAGCAACGCCTCCGCACTAGAAACTTTGAGAAGAGCACTATGGTGTCCCTCTCCTTTTCGTCAAGAGATGATCGTAAACGAGCCGGCAACCATCCATGATGTCCTCCACCGCTCTACGGACTTCGCCAAGAACGAGGAAGAAGTCTGCACACTATCTCAAAAAGTAGGGAAGCCCAAGCAAACAAGCGACCCACCACAGACCACAAACCCTCCTACTGCAAAAAAGAACAACAATGGTTCTGACTTCGTCCAGCAAGAAGGATGATTCGGGGGAGCTCATAATTATCAGATCGAGTCGCCAGGATACGATCGCAACCGAGGTCGAGGTCAAGGTCACGGCAGAGGCCTGGAACAAAACATGGACAAGAGACGAGAGTGTTTACGACGAAACAGTTTTCTGCGAGTTCCATCAAACCGCTGGGCACTCTACTGCGAAGTGCCATATTTTGAGACTCAGACTCGCCGCGAGACTGGCCATTGGCACCCTCAACGGCGACATTAGTATCAAGGATCTCGAGACGGATATCGACACTGATAAGACTGATCAAACAAACAGCAATAACCCGAAGCGAGGAAGGAGAAACGATGATGAACCGCCACTGCACGAACCAAGACATCGAATAAACTTGATAATTGGTAGATCTCGTTACTGCTCCGACGCGGCTCCTCTATCAAGGCATTCCAGCGATGCGCTGATGTCAACATCAACTTCTTAGCGCCTTCCCCATTCCCAAACGACGTGATTGCATTCGAGGAGAGGGAGATAACCGGCATGGACCGGCTGCACGATGACCCTCTTGTGATTGACCTAATCATCGACAACCGTGACGTGGCACGAGTCTTGGTAGATACTAGCAGCATGGTCGATGTGATCTTCCAGGGCACTCTAGACAGAATGAAAATTGACATGTCTATGGTTAAGGGTTTCCCCAAGCCTTTGACAGGCTTCTCCAGAGATACGACGATGATGTTGGGCATGATCTAATTACCTGTCCAGGCTGGCGGAGTTATGAGGATAGTCGAATTCTCGGTGGCGGACAACCCGATAATCTACAACGTCATCATGGGAACACTATGGCTCAACTCCATGCGCAGTGGCTTTGACTTACCATCTATGTCTAAAATTTCCGCGAGGAATAAAAATAATCCTAGGAAATCTGAAGGAGTCACGCATATGCGCTATGGCCGAACATAAACACAGTAATCCTGTCATTGAAACGACCTCGAAAAGCATACGAAGATGAAAACAGACAGGGAGCCGGCGAATGAGCTTCCGAAGCTCTTATAACAATTAGAGATCGACGAGGATCACACAAATGAAGGAGCCATACATCTCAAGAACTACGACCACTAAGTTACTTTAACGAACTACGGGGCGACTTGTTCCTTAAAAGGGTACGTAGGCAGCTCGTCTTCGGATGAGTTCAGTTGCCCCCTCCTTAAAAAAAGGGGGAGTGGGTACGTATACTCGTATACTCCCATTTTTTAAAACAAATGCTCTGATTAATATAGGTCAAAGATCTGCTTACTTCTCCTTTGCATCTCACTTATGTCCATCACGAATTACTTTAAGTCTTAACTCAATCAGACTCTACCACTGTCGCTGCTGGCCACATCGACGAACTTATTTCACCATTTAGATCTGACTACTACACCTTCCATGGGTTTAAAGTGTGACAACCCGACCCGTTTTTTTTTTAACATTAGATTCGAATTAGCATTCCCATAAATGCTAACCCTCAAAAACCCAATCAAACTATCCCATCAAACCAGCGGAAATCAATAAGCAGATAAACCAATAAAACATTCAACAAGTCTCATACTTTATTGAACTAAACATCTCAATTCCAGAATTAAACAAATTCCATAACAATTCCAACATCAACAACCTAACAATGTTAACATCATAAACAACTCAATCGAGACGCTAGATCATCTCCTCTTCCTCGCCTTGATTCCACGATCACTGCCTGTCTTTACCTGCATCACATGGTTATAAGAGATGCGTGAGTATTATCATAAATACCTAGTGAGACGGTCATCCCATCTATTTGGCTAGACACACAGGCATAAGAAAATGATACAATACCAGGGTGAGCAATCAGCAATGCAACACACGAACAATCCAACGCGAAATCAGCTCATCAGCTCGTGCGTCGATCGACGCAACCACTATGCATCGATCGATGCACCACACCTGCGTCGATCGACACACAACCCTGCGTCGATCGGCGCATGTGCCCGTGTGTCGATCGACGCACATCACTTACGTCGATCGACGCACCAACCGCAGAACCCAGAAATCTACCAAAACAACATGAAATCCAACCACAAACAACAATCAAGCGCATTCTATCAAATCCTTTACCCAGATAAGCCATGGTCACGCACTCACCTCGATTTTTGGAAAGGAAAACGATCAAAATGCTTAAGAACGCTCAAGAACACGAAGAACGGATCAACCAATCCAAAATCTCCTTCTTCCTTCATCAATCACGGATCCACCACGATCCCACAGCTTCACCAATCCGAACACAAGCCTCAAAGATAGAGAATTAGAAGGGAAAACAACACAATCTCCCAATCTCTCTCTTTTTAATCCGATTTTTCTCCCAAAAAACCTGTTGTTTGACTTAAATAGCCAAACCTGCCGACACTTGCGTCGATCGGCGCGCCTACCGACACCTGCGTCGATCGGCGCACCACCCAGAACCCGACTTCTCGCAAGTCCTAACACGTGCATCGATCGACGCACAAACCCTGCGTCGATCGATGCAACACCCAAAAATCCACTTTTTGGTTCGCAGGCGTTACATAAAGCGCACTATATAAATTGGTAATCACTGTAGGAGCGGAAGTGTTTAGAAAAAGCACTTCTGTAAACCCAAGTGATTTGGCTTATCAATAAGTAGCCAGCCTCATCAGCGCAACAACGTCACGGGCTAAAGACTTAACAACAAAACAAGTTCACCCAAAAGACAAAAACAAGAATCATAAAAGCCGCACTCATAAATTATATCTCAAGTCAAAACAAATCCACCTCGACGACAAACCAACGAGTCCATTTTGTTATCCTTCCTTGCCAAGACAACCTTGTTAATTTGTCATTCATAGCCTCACAAACTTCTGGATTTCAGCATTTCGGTTACCAAAGGCTTGCTTAAAGGAGATCGATAAATTATGTGCTGCATTTTTTTGGTTTGGACCTGACTTCAATGCCAAGAAAGGGAAAATTGCATGGAACGAGGTTTGCAAACCGAAGGGGGAGGGTGGTTTGGGCTTAAAGCCGATTGCTGAAGCTAATAAAGTGAGTTGCTTGAAACTAATATGGAGATTATTATCTGCTCACTCCTCTTTATGGGTTAATTGGGTTCAAGATTATTTAATGCGTAAAGGATCATTCTGGACTATCAAAGACACCACCTCTCTTGGTTCTTGGATGTGGAGGAAGTTTCTGAAATACCGAGAAACAACAAGAGGGTTTGTCAAGATGGAAGTTCGTAATGGTGCTTCAACATCGTTCTGGTATGATATGTGGTCACTGAAAGGGAGACTAATTGATGTTGCAAGTATACGTGGTTGTAGTGATTTGGGAATACGTAATCACCCCTTTGTGGAGATGGTACTACAACCCCACAAAAGACGCAACCATCGACATGCACCGTACAACGTTGTCGAAGGGGCAATTGAGGAGCAAAGAAGAAAGGGGATTCTCATGGAGAATGACGTGGTTTTATGGAGGGAAAAAGGGGATACATTCAAGCCAAATTTCAATTCAAAAGCTACATGGCAGCTGATCCGAGAAGAAAAGCCTATCAAGGTGTGGTTGAAGGGCTTGTGGTTCTCCTACAATACATCGAAATATGCTTTTCATTCCTGGCTTGCTATTCATGATCGATTATCTACGGGTGATCGAATGCTTAAGTGGAATGTTGGAGCAAATGGTTCATGCATATTCTGCCAGAGCAACATTGAAACCTGGGATCATCTCTATTTTGCTTGTAGGTTTTCAGAGGATGTATGGAGTATACTAGTTCGAAAATTTCTCGCTCAGCGGTACACAACGAATTGGGATGAACTTCTTGAGTTACTTGTGGATACTTCGCAAGATAAAATCTACCTCTTCCTAGTACGGTACGTGTTCCAAACCACTATCCATACCATTTGGAAGGAACGAAATAAGAGGAGACAAGGGCAAACCCCATGGCGGCCATGCAATTAGTCACCTTCATTGACAAACAGGTTCGAAACAATTAGAGAATTGGTAGATCATGGATACGACAAAGGAATGGAAACATGGTTTGTTTCGAGATGAATCTCTTTTTCTAAGTTGTAAGATATAATATCGTCACGCTTATTAGCCCAACGATGCACTAGTTGTAAAGAATAGTTTTTTGTTTTGAATATATTTTACATTCAATTTAAAAAACAAAACATAGAAATAAGTTACACTACAACATAATATATCTTACTAATCTTAATCAACAACGATGGTTTTTATTCGGTGAAGGTTTCACACGTAGACAGTACCACATAATCTTTTACTAATCTTAATCGACCACGATGGGTTTTACTCGGTGGAACGTACGGCGACATCACTGGTGCTACAATTTGATAGGAACAATCAGTCTTGGTGTTCATCTTCTTCACCTTCAGAATCTGCGATGAGTAATTAGAGAGAAATTAAATGGCTACGAAAAATACAACCCGTATTATATAAAATATAACAACAACATAATTATTAGTATTTGGATATGTATGCGTCTAACCAGAACGGATGTCTCTGTCGAATTTTCCTTTGGCACGGATTTGCTTGATAAGTACACGACATATCAAGATCCACCAGTAGATGTTAAGAATGTGTAAGAAATAGAGAAGTATGTTGAAGACATAGTAGAGTATCATATGGGGAGGTCCAGCTTCTATCCAATGCTTCTTGTTCCAGTCCAATTTCACTTTTATAGATTTACTGTAATGCCCGTGAACCAAAATGTATATTTTTGGTTGGTGCGTCGACCGACACAGGGTGTATGTCGATCGACACACGTGGTTGGACTCGTGAGGAGTCGGATTCTGGGTGTTGCGTCGATCGACACAAATGATTTGCGTCGATCAATGCAAGTTGAAATTGAACCGTCTGGTTCGGTTTTTGATCGCTCAGTTTGGCGATCGGTTTAAGGAACCCTAGGGTTCCATTATATAAGCGTGGAGATCACGTTTTGTGGTTCTTTTGGCCGAAAATTATAAGAGTTAGAGAGAATCGTGAGAGAAGTGACTTTCTTGAGAGAAAAACAGTTCTATACGATTTTAGAAGGAGAGACGAACGGCTGGGAAGATCGGATCGGATTGGAGCGAAACTTCTAGGATAAGTTCTTCACTCTTGTATCTAGCTTTGGGCGAAATCGTTTTGTCATTTGGATTAGTATTCCGAGGGTTATCATCGTTTTACTAAGAGATGTTCTACAGTTTTGGGTCTGCGATTAGTCCATTTCGAGGGAGGATTCTCATCGAACGAGAAATACTTAGGAGACGATCAGTCCATTTCGAGGGAGGATTCTCATCGAGGGTGGAAAGCTCTCTCTGTCTAGTTTTCAGAACAGGTTTTCGATCCTATTTCCGATGTAATCTCCGTTCTCTGTGTTTTTTAGATGTCAACGTGTCGTTCATGTTTTCTGAGACTGGAATTTCATGTTTCCAGTTCCGAACAATGAACTTGCGGGCTGTTTTCATGTCATTCTGTAAAGACCTAGAAGACGATCTAAGTATCATTGGAAAGCCCCGAGTCTTAGCTTTCCAGAGCCACCGAGTTCGGTTTAATCTGAAATTTGAAACGCGTGTTATAACCATTTTTCCTAAGGTGAGTGCGTGACCATGGTTTATTTGGGTAAAGGAATTGATGGAATATGATTGTTTGCTGTTGTTTGGATTGGCAGTTGCGAAGAAGCAATTTGAAGTTGGTGACTTTTTTGATATGATTTCTACATTGTTGAATGTGGTTCTCTTCCAAGGCCATCAAATATTCGTTAGGGTTCTCATCCTAATAAATTGTTGCGTTTGGTTGAGTTATTTTCATCAGTTATTGTAGTGCTTGAGTATATTCAAAGCGAAGGCGTTGAAGACTCAAAGAAACGTCAAGCATATGGTCTTATCAAGTACTTGCATACATTTGATTGTGTGTTCTTTTTTTTTTTGTCACTTTGATTATGTGTTCTATATGTAGTTGATGTTGCTAATTTTGAGACTGACTGAGAATTTATCTATGGCTTTGCAAAAAAAAGATCAAGACATTTTTAATACTGTTTCATTGGTCCAATTTACTAAGGGAGAATTGCAGAGACTTAGAGATGATAGATAACATTCGCTTATGGTTAAATTTTCTGCTTTTTGTAAGAAACATAATTTTGAAATGATCATGATGGAAGACGAGTTTGTTGATACAAAGAGGCGAAGGAAGAAAAACTAATATAACCAACTTACCATTATAAGATCAGTTGTTTTAATGTTGTTCTCGATATGCAGCTTCAAGAGTTCAATGATCATTTTACCGAGGTAAACACGCAACTCCTTATTTGTATGGGTTCTATAAGTCCTATAAATTCTTTCAAGTAGTTTGACAACAATAAATTGGTGAAATTGGCTGAGTTCTATCCAAATGATTTTAGTGTTTTTGAGCGTTCTTCTCTTGAGCAGCAACTTAACATATACATTGACAATGTAAGAGAAGATGAAAACTTTCTTAGTTTGGAGAATCTTGAAGATCTTTCTCGTTTGATGGTGGAAACACAAAAACATCTTGCACATCCTCTTGTTTACACGCTTTTGAAGTTAACATTGACTTTACCAGTTGCTACGTCAACTGTCGAAAGATATTTCTCTACAATGAATTTTCTGAAGACAGCCTCGCGCAACCGAATCGAAGATCAATTTTTAAGTGACTTGTCTTGTTTGCTTCGTTGAGAAAGAGTTGCTTGAATCGGTTACAAACGAAACTGTGATGAAAAGATTTCAAACCATGGTTGAACATAGAGTATGTTTGTAAGGTGTTTTTAATAATATTACAGTATGTTTGTAAGGTGCTTTTAATACCATTAATTTACAAGATACTTTTTTATTTATTTATTTAGAGGACTGTTTTTAATATATAACTTTTCGTTTAGTTTTATATTTATCTTACACTCTTTGTATTTATGCCCCAACAGAAAAAGTTTCTGCCTCCGCCACTGCTACCAGGTAAACGTATGGGCCGAAATCCAAGCCTAGACTTCCCACATGGTTGTGATTTTTGTTTGTAAGGAGACTTGAGCCCTAGAGAGAGTGTTTTACCACATTCCTAAGTCTCATCTACCGCTAGACCACAACCATGTAGGCAAAGAGAATTAAATCCAACGAGATTAATTAAATACATATGAAATTGAATCCAAAGCAAAATTAAAAAAAAGAAAAAAAGAAAAGAAAGTCCCTATGCTCAAACTTGTAAAAAGCTTTAACGTGCTCGTCGAGAGAAGGATCGCTGCATCAGGTACATAACAACATAATCGTTTTGTTAATATTATTCTTAACTATAAACGACTGCTTTTATTTGGTGAATGTATCACACATCAGCATCACTGATGCTACAATGTGATTTGACGAAACAGTCAATCTTGGTGTTCATCTTCTTCACTTTCAGAATCTGCAAAGATAGTTGAAGACAGATAATTAACTAAAACAAAAATTCTGTATTATATATAGAATATTACAATAAATTTATTAAGTTCTTGCTGGTTTTGATATGTATGCGTATATGAATCTAACCCGAACGAATGTCTCTCTCGATTTTTCCTTTAGCACGGATTTGGTTGATGAGCACACGAAAAATCAAGACCCACCAGTAGATGTTAAGTGTTTGTAAGCAATAGAGAAGTGTGTTGAAGACATAGTAGAGTACTATACGGGGCAGTGCAGTTTCTATATACTTCTTGTTCCAGGCTACACGGATTGGTAGCTGCATACATAGATTAACAAGAAAACATAAAGATCTCCAAGAAAAGATAAAGATCTAAACTAGTTGCATTGTACATGTAGGGTTTATGATTTATGGTTTAGGGTATACAGTTCATGATTTATGATAGAGAGACCTGGTGCTCCAAAGGACCCAGAAAGGGTAATAGAAGAGTCGCAGAGCAGTCCACGACAAGAAAAATACGTTGAAGAAGAAGCTAGTCATGGCTTCTGCGCCACTGTATTTACACATCTTGGCTATCTCTAGAAACACGTCGTTGATTTCGTGAACGGCCAATACTATAGAACCTATACGAGAAAATCTAGTAAAGAAAGAATAAAAGAGGAAGTTGTAGTTAACAGTCTGGTGGATTAAGGAAATGTTTATATTTAATTAGTTTAGGAGGAGTACCTGAAAATGTAAGACAATATAATGAGGACTGAAGTTACAATGTGATGAACCAACATGACTTTGAAATCAGATCTTCTTATTTCCCACAAGAGCAAAGCAAATATAGCATATACATTAAACCCGCCGACAAACATATACGCTCTCTTCATTCGCAACCTGCGGAAAAGCCAGAGAATACACTTAAAAATTAGGGTTTGTGCATATTTCCTCACGCAACACATAATAAATAATTGACAATCTTAATTATTTCAATTTTTGATGTGGCCATATCTGGTTTCCAGGACCTAGGAAGAAGCACCTAGTGTCTTTAAACCATGGCTCCTTATAAGTGACGTGGAGAAAAAGAGCTTCAACAGTGGAAGAGCAGAGACATTTCCAAGCCGATTCTTTAAATTTCACTATTGTCTTTCTTCTCTCCTTTGAATCGACAGTAGGAGATATCAGCCGTCTAGCGACTATCTGTGTTGCAAATTAAATGAATCTCTTAGATCAGTTTCTTATTAACAACAGAGACAAAGTTTCACATCCACCAGTAAGTTTATGGACATTTTAAGGGAATATAATACTTTTGTGTCATTTCTTGCGTCCCAAGTCTAAAGTACAAACGAAAAGATGGAGAGCACAACAGAAAATTGTGGGTTACCTCGAATATGGATCTGTCGAGAATTAAGCGAACAAGAGGGAAGAAGGGAACAAAGCATACGAGAACCCAAAAATCTGAAGAACCAGGGCTTGAGATCCATCTAGTACAGATCCTGTGAAAAGGCACGAGTTTGGTAATAATACTATTGTGGTTAATTACTTTGATCTTATAAAGGGCGGAAAAAGAGAGCCACATGAAGACTTTACTTTTGCAAGAGTAAATGAGGAACAAGGAGATGCTATCATGTTATTCTCCAAGAAGAGTAAACTGGGATCATAAGAAGATTAACTGTCTTGATCATCATCACTGTCTCAACCTATCACGTACCGTTAGACTAATTGGTTTAATTTCGCTGCTTTGAATTCTCAACAATAAGTGTCCTTTACACTGATATTAGGCCATCCAAGTTCCGGATATTATATTATGTCCTGAAAGTAGTTAATAAGAGTCTTTTATAAGAGATGTCTCGGACTACGCCCGGGTATGTTGTTTATACATTTGTTTGCTATTTCAGAATCAACAAAAGTGTATCATAGTAGTGTTTATGGTTTTGTGGATCAAAATAAATTTTGTATGTTTATGAAATATAAAATAGATAAAACGATAAGTTGATCTCTTTCACTTGATTGATTGAATTGTTCAAAATTCCGAATTAATTCATGTGAAAGATATATATATATATATATATATATATATATATATAACACAAGTACACACAATTTAGGTTTTGGCGATATATCTATTTTTAGTTATCTTTTAGCTCATTTTTTACTAATAGTTTTAAAACCAATGCACTAGTATATATTTATGCTCATTTTTTTCTCATATATCCTCTTTCTTTTTAAACCTTCAACCTCCTGACAATCGGTTGAAACACAATTATGATGATTCAATAAATAACATATTTTATTTTTTCTGTTATCTCATATCGTTCATTTACATTTTTATTCATGCTCTTATATATAAACTCATAATATTTTGATTACTTTATAATGAACTACAATATAAATGAAATATATTCATTATTGTAAATTTTATTTAGAAAATAAAATATTCAAATAATCCTAAAATATGGTTCGCGTGATACATGAGTTATACAATTTTATTAAACTTAAAGACAAAAATTTGATTTAACCATTTACTAATTTATGCTACTTTTAATCATTCATTTACTTATTTTTAGTAGAATATAACTCGCGCGATGTGCGATTTTTTTCTTACACTAATTTATACCTCTTATATCTTTTAAATATATAAAACTTTAAATTTTTCTTTCATACTTCCATGAAATTCAAATATGACATTATGAACAAAATCGTATATTCCAAATTTTCATCTTATTATTATCTCATATTTAATGAGATGGTTCGATAACCTTTTAGTGAAATAATATATATTATTTCTCTATAGATCAACAGTCTCTTAATAATCATTTGACACTCATATTATTTATTATTTATTTTTCTTTGATGTCGTTTATATTTTTATTCATTTGTTCTTATATGTATATTCATTTTACATATTTTCAATTTTTGAAATTGAATATATAAAATTTTATCGTTATCATAAACTCATAAAAAATATATTTATTGTTGTAATTTGATATTTACAATACTCAAATAATTTTATATGTTTAACAAAAAAAAAAATTATATGTACTACTTTTAGTTATTTATTGACTTATTTTCGTTTTTTTATTTAATTAGAAATTGTAGTAGCTATATGTAATAATAAATATACATAAACATGAATTGAATGAAAGCTAAAATTAAAATTAATTGTAAAAAAATGTTTTGCATATGTGGACACCTTAGATGGAGAGAAAAATTTGCTATTATATATATAGATGTCCTAAAAGTAGTTAATAAGAGTCCTTTATATTTTACTAGGGGATATCCCGGGCTACGCCCGGGTATGTTGTTTATACATTTGTTTGCTATTTCAGAATCAACAAAAGTGTATCATAGTAGTGTTTATGGTTTTGTGGATCAAAATAAATTTTGTATGTTTATGAAATATAAAATAGATAGAACGATAAGTTGATCTCTTTCACTTGATTGATTGAGTTATTTAAAATTCTGAATTAATTCATGTGAAAGATATATATATATATATATATATAACATAAGTACACACAATTTACCTTATTTTTTACTAATAGTTTTAAAACTAATTCAGTTGTATATATTTATGCACTAGTGTTGTATCCGCGTCCTGAACGGGAACACATTTTTGTTAATCCCTTATATATTAATTGGAGAGTAATTAGCTTATGTGTCTTGCTCATATTCACTCTTCCAGAATTTATTGTGACATGACAATCTTTAAATGTGACATGACAAAACTCTTACAAACATTTAGCCCACTAATAATCTCTTATATATTAATTGGAGAGTGATTAGCTTATATATCTTGCTCATATTCACTCTCCCAGAATTTATTGTGACATGACAATCTTTAAATGTGACATGGCAAAACTCTTACAAACATTTAGCCGACTCATAATGTTTATTTTCTTATATCATTTTTAGCCCATTAATTATAGGGGCAATTACAAAAATACCACTTTTTTGTGTGCATATTTGCAAAAATGCCACTTAGGGGTGTCCATTTACAAAAATACCACTAATTATAGATTTATAAAGCCTATATCTTAAAATTCTAAACCCTAAAAAATGTTTTGACACCTAAACCCCCTAAACAAAACTAAACCCTAATAGAACATAATTAACCCAAACATAAATAATATAAAAAAAATAATTTTGAAAAAGTGGCACTTGAAAAGTGGCATTTTTTGAAATTTCTCTAAAATCAATTAAAGATAATATTAAATATTTTAAAATATAATTTTAAAGTTTAAGAATCTCTTTTTTTAATAATATATTATTTTGTAAACAAAAAAAAATAATTTAATTTTTTCGTATGAACCTTAAATAATATAAATTAAAATAATGTTAATATATAATTTATATTGAGAAATTTCAAAAATACCATTTTTTGAGTGTCATTTTACAAAAATGCCACTTTTCAAAATATATTTTCTTTATATTATTTATGTTTGGGTTAATTATGTTCTATTAGGGTTTAGTTATGGGGGTTTAGGGGGTTTAGGAGTCAAAACATTTTTAGTGTTTAGAATTTTAAGATATATGATTTAAAAATCTATTATTAGGGTATTTTTGCAAATGAACACTCCTAAGTGACGATAAGCAAGAGATAGTAAGACTCCTTATCGTCAGTGTAGAGAAAGACCTGAAAAGCCGCCTTTTATTATGCTCTCTCATTACAAAGTTTTGAAACCTGACCGGAATTAGGGGAGGTTAGGGTAATGAGTGAGAAGAGGAGGTTTGTATCTTATAATCACGTATTTGTGGGTTTTTGATCAAACAAAGCTCACAAATTGTAGAAGTTGTTGTTTCTAATTTGAGATAATGGCGGTTTTTCCCTCTTAATTTGTTTCTAATTTGAGATAATGGCGGTTTTTCCCTCTTTGTTTTTTCTTTTTTTCTCTTTTTTTCTCTCTTTTTCGAGAACAATAAAGTTATATTTCAATTTGATCTTATGTTAAATTGGTACTCATGGAATATGGAGAACATAGTCGCCATTTTCCAATAAACCCAAAGATCAAATATAAGTTTTTGTTTCCAAGTTCAACATTGTAATAGCTCAGTTATTTCATCCGAAGCACAAACATTGTCCCTCGAAAATGCGAAAAGTTGTCGACTTTGGATGCATCTTTCGCCTGCAAAAGATTTTCAAAGACATTGACAATTGTGAAGCAAGTCTGATAAAAGAGAAGTTGAGGATACATAAAAATCTCATTCTCGTGATCATATGGCTCCGAATGGCAATGAGTTTTGATTCCAAATGTGCACATAAAAAGTGGTATTTTTGCAATTTTTCCATTTATATTTATGCATAATGGAACTTGATATATAGATAATTTTAATTTATGATTTATAAAAAATATAATAAAAAAAACAACATATAAATTATTTAATTAATATTCTAAACTATAAAAATATAATTTATCACAAAAAATATAAACGAATTATAAAATGACAAGTGTATTATAACCCCGCAAGTGCAATAGGCCGGCCGGAGCGGCCTTGAGTTTTTTAAATTTTGGGTTTCGGGGAAAATGGGCTAGTCTAGACTAAGTGAGCCTTAGAATAGAATTAGGTCGAGGAAAATCTAAGCTGTGCCGAGAGAAAGTGAGTTTGGATCGAGAATTTCACCGCGGTCAGCTCGCACCACGGGTAGGATTGTGCGGTCCGTGGGTCTGTGTTGTTGGACGCGGGTCGAGGGCGGATCAATCAGGACGCGGGGAAGGATTTTCCCTACTGCGGTAGTGCGCGTGGGAGTCACGCTGGGCGCGGGCTAGTGTGCGGGCTAGTGTGCAATTCAGCTCTGCCACGTGTTCCCCGATAGCGTCTGACGCAATCTGTCGCATCTGACACAGGCCGCGGGTAACGATTGGCTCAGTCTGTTGCGTCTGACACAGTTTGTCGTGTTTGACACGGGCCGTGGGTAACGATTGGCACAGTCTGTCGTGTCTAACACGGGCCACTAATAATGTTTGGCTCAGTCTATTGCGTCTAACACACGCCTGGGTAGCGTCCAACGACCCCCGCGCACAGAAATTACCCACCACATGGCAGCATGCGGCAGTTCGGCCAAACCAAGGGAATCCGAGATTTTTATCTATAGATAGAGCTCCAACCCTTACTTCCTCACCCATTTCTGTTTTTCCTACCCTTGCTCTACCCTTTTCACTCTAGAATCACTTCTTAGCAAAATTCTTGATTTTTCCCGTTGGTCGTGAAGGATTCTCGACTCGTTTCTCTAATAAGATCTAGTTTCCTTTGATTTTTGCTTAGGTCCGACTTACCCATTCTGTTGAGATCCATAGCTAAGATAGTTTATCCTTAGCATCTGGTTCACCGAGTCTCAGGAAGGATCCGTAGCCACCTTAAGTCAACATCTCTGCGAGCCGATCACTGTGAGTTGGGTCCCGGGGATTGATGAGTCGAATCCCCGCAGATTGTTGATGTTGCCTATTTTTTTTTCTTTTGAGCTTGGCTTGTTGAATCTATGCATTCATACTCGTTCATCTTGTTTAGATGGTGTCTTGTTAGCTAGAAACCTCGTTTACCTGAATCTTGTGCGTAGGTTGATAATAGAGACATGCATTCTGTAACACCCGCATCAGGCATTATGAATCCCACCGCAAAATGTTGCCAAATTAGTTATCTCATTACTCTAAAATTTCTTTCTTACATTATGCGGTGAAATTACAATGCGAGAACTCTAAAACTACCACTCCTTAGGAAAGCCTCTACTGCATCTGCCGCTTCCTCCTGCCTTGCCGCATCTTATGAGCCACCAAACCGGATCTCCTATCCTGCAAGTCTGGTAAGGGGGTGAGTATTGAATACTCAGTAAGACGGTCTACTCTGTCTCACGACGTAACATAACCGATCTACCCTTTACCACACTACAACCACATGATGCCTCGGCACCCTGCGTTTACCAAATAGCCAAGTAAGTGCGACCGCGGATGAAACCCATTCCTCTTCCTGTCTTGCCCGGACCTTATACTTTACATAATATATATATACGGGAGTCCCGGACTCTACTATTCAACACAAGACGGTGGAACTTTGTTCCCCTCCAAACATGCCCGATCCTTATATTCTGCCCGTCGACAGAATTTCCACAACATATTCTTTCCTGTAGGGCAAACCTCCATTGACTCCCGGAGCCCTTCCGGTAGTTCTTGTCTACCAGGTATGCGTGCCACTTTTTCAGGCTAAACATAAACAAGTCGACGACGGCTGGCCATACAACCGCCTCTATGCAATAATGTATAGGTGGCCTTGTGAACCTACTATCCTATCGGTTAATATGCATTCTACTCTAGTCTTTTCTAAGGTTCACAATACTTCTCTACTCCATTTTCACCTAATCCATTCTTCTACGTTCTCAAATAATAGCAGAAGCACTTCAAACAATACTATTGGGGTCAAAACTCCCTCCGACGGTTATTCTCTTTAAAATGGCTAAGTATGGAAACTGACAGAAATGAGATAGTGCCGAGTTCACTCTAGAGACCTGGGCAACTTGCCAGAATGACTCATTTCTCCTAACACTGATGCCTTCTGCCAACCGCTGCCTTAGCGACATCTTTCGTGCCGACGTCTCTCCTTACCGACTACTACCTCGTCGACTGCTGACTTACCGACCATTGCCTCGCCGACTACTAGACGGCCGACGTCACCACCAGGAGTGCTCGGCAGCTCGCCGATGATGTTATCCTAAAGAGTTAGGCAATGGGCCGAGTATGGCTTAGTTTAGCCCACTTGGCCTGTTACGCAGTCGTGGGCCAAGGACCATTAGTCCAAGGCGACGAGATGGCAAATTCAAGCCCAACACGACGAGACCATGTCAAACACCGACTACGATAATTGGAAATCCCGACAAATAAGGAAATCTTCCTGATTTACTTAGTAAAAAACCCTAGCCGACTTTAGAGTTGTATATATACTCTTGTATTCCCCTTGAGAAAGGGATCCACAGCTTTACGCAGAAACACTTAGCACGAAACCAATAAAGCTTTCTTAATGCTATTTTCATGTTTTGATCTTTGTTCTTGATTGTTCTTGTGATTCTTTCCTAGAGATCTCGTTTCCCTTAAAAAACGCGGCAACCCTCTGTGCCCATACCGCAGCTCCTCGCCGTCCACGAGACACTCTCGTGTTTGACCGTGGTCAAGTGGAATACTGCCACTACTCTACTCTTGCCGAGTCTCTAGCCTAGATCCCATATCCAGACCAAAGTTCCTCAACTACTACCCATGACTACTTAAAACACCCCATAGAAGCAATATAGAAAAGACTAGAAAGGAAAGTTAGGTACGGATCGCGCCTTACCTCAACCGTGAACCTTATCTACTGCGGGGTTAGGGTGCTGAGTTCCTTCTCAAGCTCCTCCGATTCTTCCTTCCTAAGCGTTTCCCGTTGGCTCTGGAAGAGAAAAATGATTTTGGTGTGTAAAATATGAGCTCCCTTGCTCCTTATTTATACCCCACGAAAATCTCCCTAGAGAATATTCACTTTCCTTATTTTTTTCCACCTCCTTAATACACAGGCCAAGCCCACTAGCCTCCACGTTTTTTCTTCCTCACCAAGGAAAAACTAGGGTTTTCTTCCCCTTTTCCACGTCACTAGTACCTCCAGGCCTGACCATAAGGCTCGTTAGGCTGTTACCTAGTCTGCCGCAATTATGCTGGCTTTACTCCTAAGTTTTTTTACCGAACCTCCTACCGCAGGTTCGGGGTGTTACAAATTCTCCCCCCTTGGACTGGATCCGTCCCCGGATCCAAGATGAGCAACCCTAGGGGCCTACCTCTTAAGATGTGTTGTCCTTTCATTCCTACTTAACTCAATGCTCATCCTAAACTTTTAGTCTAGAATAAATATTGTATTATTGAGTAAAACAGAAAGCCAATACATCTTTGAGTTAGGTGAGAATAGATTACAACATGGAAATTAAGAAATCCTAAGCCGACATTTAAAAACCCACTAAACTCTAACAAAAACCTAACCCCAGCTCAAAGATGTCCGTCACTTGTCTCCTCTAGCCACTTCCGTCTCTGCCGGGGCTGGTTGCCATTGGCGAACTATCCATGTACCGCTACCATTCTCCCTTCTCCACGCTCCACTCGTCCGATTCATCCTCCGACTCTACCAACCAGCCATTTCCTCCTTCGTCTTCTGCTTCCCTTGGTTCTTGCTTGTCTCCGATACGCATCTAGCCATTCCCTTCGCATGCGTATATAATTCAAGTCGTTGAAAGCCTCCGTCCATTGCGCAGGTGGTATAGGGATGTCAATGTTGGCGCTATGGGTTATCCTTCGCCCTGTTGGCATCTCCTCCCCTCTTGTTGGCTCATAGACGTCCTCAGTATTCTCGAGTAGAGCTGCGTCAGTGGCTAGCCTATGAATAGTAGGATAGAGGCGTATGTCCAAGGCTTCTCGGATTTCTGCCCTCATACCATCCCAAAACTTCCGGGCAAGCATATCGAGGTCAAGGGTACATTTGACCGCATCCCTGAGAAGCATGAACTCCCTATGATATTCTCCCTTGGGTGTATTGTCACTGTAGCCTCCACCCGTGGCTTCTAACCCATAGGCCCCTTGTCGTGGTCTCCCTGCCAGGGTCCACAGCTTTCTGGCCAGTCGCGGTCGACAGACACCCCAGATCGTGCTTTGATCCGGTCATGGAAACTCGAAGCAAGATCTTGGGGCAGCTACTTCGTGACCTCCGGCCTCGTGTACATCAGGTCTAGCCTCGGACGCGGTGGAATCGGCGCATCCGTTCTTGTACGTGCCCACCGACGGGTCACCAGACGTGACGCGGTGCTGAGGCTCTGTTCTTGCTGCCTACAGCTTGTTGGTGGTGGAGTGTAGTCCGGATCCTCCCTCGTGGAGATCTGTAGCTTGCTTCCTTCGACGCGTACCACCCTTGGAGGCATTCTTCGTGATTTCTAAGCTAGGGTTTTCTTTGCTCTGATGCTTTGAGAGAGAAGGAGATGTGAATAGAAATTGGGAGAACCTCTGGCCCCTTTATATAGGGTCGGAATTACCTCCTCTCCAAGTAAAGTGGAATTTCCATTTTTTCCTTGAAGATAATTATCAGATTTCCTTTTCTGATAATTTCGAAATTTCTATTCCTTTTCGTACTAGGATAAATATCGAATTTCGATTTTCGATATATACGAATAATTCCATATTTCCTAGAAAGATTATCAGATTTCCTTTCTCTGATAACCACGAAAATCGTTTCCTTTTTCTAGAATAATATCCGATTTCCTTTTTCGAATAAACCCAACTTTTTTTTTCCTACTCACTCTAATCCCGCGGCCTCCCTTCACCCTTGGCCATGGCTGTTAGAGTTTTGTGGAAGCTTCTAGAAGCTTCCAGGGAACTTAAGGCCCAGGGAAAGGCTTCCCAAGGCCCGTACCTCTGTTCAGACCTTAGCCAAAAAAACATAGATATTTTCATATCTATTTATTTATGTATTTATATTAAAACGTGTGGGAACAATACACTACAAGAAAACAATGCTTTTGCGACTCCCAGAAGTGTCACAAATTCATCGCAAATACCTGATTTGCGACTACTTTGCGACGCATTTTGGGCGTCGCTAAACATTCGTTGCTAATTTTTTGCGTTGCAAATGCGTCGCAAATTTGCGACTGATTAGTGACACCTTAGATTTTGCGACTACTTAGCGACTGATATTATCGTCGTAAATTTGTGACCACTCTATGACGCCTTTGTAGTCGTAAAATTACGACACTTTTACGACTACTGTGTTCGTCACGAATGATTATATGTAGTCGCAAAATAGTCGCAAATGTGTCACAAATTAATGACTACTTTGCGACAAGAAAAAACGTAGTCGCAATGTAGTTACTAAAACGTCGCTAATTACCCACCAATTTGTGACGCTTTCATTAGTTTTGTCCAGAATATCATTTGGAGTCGCAAGTTAGTCACTTTAGCGTCACAAATTACCCACTGCTTTGTGACGCTTTATTTGTTTGTTCGTTAAGGTGTTTCATATTTGCAACTACTTTGTGACTTAAAAACAATACCTAAATTTGTATAAAAATAAATTGTTTCCGAATCTAAAATTAGAACTACAACAGATAATTGTACATAACAAAAGTACATTACATATTCAAGTTTTGTTCAAACCAAATGTGCATAAAACCATTAAAGAAGATAAAACATAAAAAAAAGTGCCATTGTACTTGTTTGTTCAAACAAAAACTAGAAACTGATAGAAGGGATAGAGAGAAACCATCAGTTGTTGTTGTCATTGGTAGGAGGGGGTTGATCACTTGAGTCTTCATCCATGTACGAGGCGATCTGCGGATTGTCCTTCTTCAGAAACTCGAGGAGCTGATGCAGTTCAGAGACCCGAGCATGACTTTCCCTTAGCTCCTTTATCTCCTCATCACGTCGCTTATTCTCCGCGTCATGCTCAGCTAGCTTAAGACAAGCAGATTTAAGCTCCTCTTGCATCTCTGCTAGTTCAGGTGCAGGAGTACTGTCTTCGTAGGTTATCTTCCTCTTCCCTTTGTTCCCCTTCTGAGACAGTCCACCTATTCCAAAAGGATTTCCCTTTTGATCGAATTCAGTACACTACAACAACAAAGAAAACATATTCATCAACCAATGGATTCATCAACCAACTGCAACATCTGTAAAGACACTAACAACTTCAACAATCAGTAAAGACACAAACAGAAACAGATTCATCAATCACCAAAAACATAAAGTAGAGACATGAACAGAAACACATTCAAACAGATTAATCAATCATACAGATTCAGATTCATCAATCAAACAGAAACAGATTCATCAATCAAACAGATTTATCAACCATACTCATCAATTATACTCACCAATCATACTCATCAATCATACTGATCAATCATACTCAACTATTCATCATTTAGGAGACACAACCAGAAAGATAAACACAAACAGAAACATAAACAGAAAACCAGGAGAGAAAGGATTCATTACCTGAAGGAAAATATCATTCTTCTCTTCGATCGTGAGGGTCCGCTGAGTGGAAATGTCAGACAAATTGTCCTGCTCGTCTGCTCCATCTCCTGCCCGCTGTTGAAGAGCCTCTGCCAGTCTCCTGTCATACTCATCAGCCACTTGCTTCGCCTTTAGATCAACAAAGGTGCCATCCTTGGATGTATGTGTCCTCACAAAGACCTCTCCATAAGAGACAGGTCTGCCCAGTTCCTCCACCTGCACAAAGAGATGTGAAAGATTAGGTAGATAGAGGATAAGTAGATGCAGGGGAAAACAAATAGAAAGGAGCAAAGTATTACCATTTGTTGCTCCACATCCAAGTGAGAAGTTTGGCCAGATACATGCTTGTAGATGCCAAGTCCACCACGAGTAGAGTTACGGGATCTTGAAGCAGTACCGCTCTTGGACATTGCCTGTGGAGTTTCCCAATAGGCACACATATGTTCCCAAAGGGTTTCACCAATCCAAGTTGGCCTTACACCTTTCTTCTTAGCCTGACTGACAATTCCTCTCATCCTTTTCGTAGCAATCCTCCAGAAATGAGCCCTAACAAGCTCAGTGATCCCTCTGTCCCAATTGTATTTCCCCTATGCAGTAAAAAAACTCAGTTAGGTAGTGATCAATAGAAGTTTATACTGTCTAGGTAATGATCAAGAATGAAACATTACCGCAAAAGTTCGGAAATAGAGCTCTTGATAAGCGGGTGGGGTCACTGTCCAACTGTAGAAAGGGCCATCAAATTTGCGACGAAAAATCCCAGCAATCACACGGGTTAATACTCCTTTGTTCCGAGTAAACCTAAGACATGAACATAAACAGAAGTTAAATACAAAGTAACAGAGACAATGTACTTCTAATCTTTCTGAAATTAAAACCATATGAGAACCATATGACATATGATAGCCACAAACAGTCACTAAACCATATAACAGAGACAATGCTGCTAACATATTTCAGAGTATATGACATATGACAGTCACTAAACCATACAACATGGACAATGATGCTCAAGATACCAACAGTCACTAATCCTACTACTAAACAATATGAGAATACAAACATATTTGAAGATTAAAATCAGTTCATATGACAATAAACTTACCAAAATGTATCCGGCTTAGGAACCTCACTGAGGAGGGGTAGTCTGTCTCGTCCTGGAAGAGCCAAAATGTTGTCCAAGAGTTCCTGGTCGTCTCCTCCAACTGGTGGTACGTAATAACCTTCCTGGTCAGCTTCGTTTTCTTCAGCTTGGTGTTCTTCACCATCGAGTTCTTCTCCTTCATCCTCGTCATATTCCTCATCTTCATTATCAAATGCAGCAGGTTCTGGTTGGTCAAACAGATGGGCTTGCTGTTGTGGATCGCGATTGATTTGATGATTGGATGGAGCTTGAGCTTGAGACGTTAGGGCAGCAAATGGAAGCCTATTTCCTGAAGCTCCGAATTGCTGACGAAGAGTTGCTGTTGCAGATACAGTCGCCTGAGAGTCTGGAGTACGACGTCTGGAGGACTGGGAAGAGCCACCGTCGCCGCCGCTTGACCTAGGTCGTTGCAGTGGGGTTGTGGCTGTATAATCTTCGGCGGTCTGTCTCTGTGACCGAGAGGTTGAACCATCTTCGACCACCGGTGGAAGGTCTTCAGGAACCCCATCTCTGGTTCTCGCTGTACCCTCTCCGCTACTGTGAGGTGGTGGTGCTTGTGAGGTCGAAGCATCAACGCCTTTCCTACGAGCAAAAGCGGCGGTTTGTCTTCCACCTCGAGTAAGTACGCCTCCGCCTCCTCGAGTACCTCCTCCGGCTCGTCGATTAACACCACCGCTACCTCGATTAGGGTTTCCACGTCCTCGAATAGGGTTTCCACCTCCTCGATTAGGGTTTCCGCCTCCTCGGTTAGAGTTTCCTCCTCCTCGATTAGGGTTTCCGCCTCCTCGATTAGAGTTTCCGCCTTGTCGAGTTACTACTCCGGTGGGTCGTGATTGCTCTCGGGTGATAACCATTACGGAGAGAGATCGAGAGAGACAGACGGATGAAAGAGGAATAAGAGAGAGAAAGAGACAGACGAATCGAATCGATTCAGAGAAAGAAGACGATCTCGATTCGAATCAACAGAAAGAGAGAAAGAAGAAGAAAGAGATGACGATTTCAACTGAAGCGAGAGATGAATGAAAGAGGATGATCGATTCGACAGAGAGATCGAATCGGCTCGGGGAGAGAAAGAAGAAGAAGATGAAAAGAAATGAAATGATATTAGGGTTTCGAGTTTGATTCTGTTTTTATGTTTTTTTTATCAATTTTTGGCGTCATAAACGCGTCGCTAATGTGTCGCAAATATGTTTTTTTGGTGGTAAACAAGCCCGCGAAAATGGGCCAAATTTTTCAATTTTGGAGCCCAAATTTTTCAGATTTGGAGCCCAAAAAGCGTCGCTATTTTGTCGCAAAAGAGTCGCAAATTTGTGTCTCTTTTGCAACTAATTTGCGACGCTTAAAACAATACCCTAAACCCTAAATGTTTTGGACCAATAGATTGTGGTTTTATCCCTCCTATTATACTTATAATGTATCATTAACCATTTTATGGCTTATGTGCATCGAAATCTGACATTGAAAATTTAGTTTAACAAAATCCAAAATTTCACCATAAAATACATTAAACTTATAAGTGTTTTAGTTTTAGAAATGTCTTCTCATTATTTGTAATTTGAATTTGAATTAGGACTTCCATACATTAAACTATTTATGACTAATTAGTATATAAAAATGTAATTTCATACCAATAAATCAGATCTACATCAAATATGATGTAAAATTTTTAAAATTCTTAAGAAGCGTCGGAAATGGGTCACTGATGCGTCACTTATTTGTGTCTCTTTTATGACGGATTTGCGACGCATCAGAACTATTTGAAGAACACTTTGAAGACGTTGCAAAATTGTCACTGATGCATCACAAAATTTTAAAGTGTCGCAACTTAGTCGCAAAAGAGTCACAAATTTGTATCTATTTTGCGACTTTTTTGCGACGCTCTAAAACAATCACCAAAAACAAAAATATTGTCCAAACCAGGACTTGAACTCGGATGTGGAGTGCATTGTTGTTGCGTTTAACCGTTGTGCTATTGTAACATATTTGTATATTGTTAAAAGTGATTGTTATTATTCACAACGCAAGTCATGTGAAAACAAAAAAAATTTGTGTCTACCTGGACTCGAACTCGGATGTGGAGTTCATTGTTGTTGCGTTTAACCGTTGTGCTATTTAATCTTATTCGTCAAGTGCTAACATTAATATATATTTATTCCATTGTCAGCTTAAAACCAAAAAAATTGTATTTTCCTGGATTCGAACTCGGGTGGGGTTTTACAATGTGGCCTTGTTTAACCGTTGTGCTATTGTAAGATACTCGTTTATTGCTAACATTAAAATGTATTTATCCATAAAGGTAGCTGATTAAAAAATTATTTTAACACTAAAATTATTACACAGTAAATAATTTAACACTTAAATTATTACACATTAAATATTTTACAAACATTATATAAATATTAAATCCCCCACATGTATTACATATATATTAAATAAACCCTGATTTAAATTTCATCATCTTCGGAATCTTCTTCTGAAGATGATAAATTACATCGAAATTCATCTTCTGGCTCAGCGTCGTCAATTTCAAAGTCTATGTGTTCAATTGGATGATTTCGATCAATTAGACCTTCGATATTGATCTCTTTGACTGTATCTGTGAGTGCATCGTTCTCAGCTTGTTGCAAAATAATAAGCTCAGTGTCGTTAAATTTTCCTTGCACACGAGTCCTTGGATTAACTTTTAGAACTGAGAGCCAATTCGCATGACGTTTATTAACATTTGGGTATGGAAGATATTATACTTGATCAGCTTGAGATGCTGCAATATATATTAATAAAAATTCCATTAGAATACAATTATAAATATAACAACAATACAATATTATAGTAATTAAATTCATACCTAATACATAAGTGTCGTCGTTTGCATATCTCCCGGATTTTAGCACGTCGACAACGCGTCCCTCGCTGGTTCTCATTCCTTTGTAGGGTGTGGGGTCATACCAATTACAATCGAAAAGCACGATTTTCAAATTCACAACTCCTGGATATGTGAGCTCAACAATTTTTTTGATGGTCCCGTAGAAATCATTCTCCCCCGGTTGAGCATAATTTTGGCCTCGAACACAAATTCCATAATTCATTGTTTTTCTGTTTTTTCCGTAATCCTTCGTGTGAAATAAATAGCCTCTTGTAAAATACATAGGCCATGACCTAATCTTATTTTCTGGACCGTTGGCTATATCGTATACCCACATCGAAAAATTTTCTTGACTTCTCATTGCATCCACCTATACATAGAACAATAAAAATATCACAATGGATGACGACGCGAGACATTAATTTAATAATTAAATCATGAAGAATATATACATACATATTGGCGGACCCATATATGAAATTCATCATCTCTTTTAGCTAAGACTTCATCATCAGAAAGTCCTGGATTTTCAAATCGAATCTGTGCATCCACCAAACTGTGTTGCAAACATTTGATTATGAATAATGTGGTGCAAAATGTATTCAATTTCTATATTAAATTTAGGGATGAACTAAAATTACCTTTCAAGCGGTCGGAAATATTCACAATTACGCAAAACATATGAATGTGCGCACTTGTATTCTTTCGCGGTTAACCAAGATTCAGTACATTTGCCACTTGGACGACCTACTTCAGTAAATATATTCGGTACGGGAAAATCATAGATAGGTACTTCACCTTCATCGTACCGAGTTGCCCTGCAAAATTTACGGAAAACAATTCATCTTATTTTAAGAAAAGCACGGTTAATATATATATTCTAGTCTAATATTAAAAAATGTATTACCTTCTTCTGCTAGCTGTAGAAATTTGAGTGGCAAAGTAGTGTTGTGAGAAATAAGAAATCTCATCATTCATGTACGATTGAACAATCGATCCCGCTGGATATCTTTTGTTCTTTGCTTTGCCTTTCAAATGTTTAAAAAACCGTTCGAACGGATACATCCACCTATATTGCACAGGACCACCAAGCTCGGCTTCGTATGGCAAATGTATAGGTAGGTGCTCCATCACATCGAAGAAAGCAGGTGGAAAGATTTTTTTCAAGTTACACAGTATCATCACAATATTCTCCTTCAAAATTTGGACGCGACTTTGATCCAATGTTCTGCTGCTTAGATCACGGAAAAATGCTCCAATTCCTGAAAATAATATATGTGTAAGTAATGTCTAAAAAGATTAAAATAACATATATATGATCGACTCTCGGATTTCATATCTTAATTTATATATATATATATACCTGATAATGCTTTGTGCACGTTTCGCGGGAGGAGTTCTGCGAACACGAACGGAAGCAAGCGCTCCATAAAAACATGGCAGTCGTGACTTTTCATTCCAGAAAATTTGCCCCCACTGATGTCTGCACAGCTTGCTAAGTCAGCTACATACCCATCTGGAAATTTTACCTCATTTTTCACCCAGTGTAGTAACACATCTTTTGCTTGTGAACTCAATCTCCAAATAGAGAATAGAGCGTTGCCACAACCATCGACATGGAAATCTTTCCGAGAACATAAATTTTTGATATCTAGTCTTGATTTGACTGTGTCTTTCGATCTGTCTTTAACATTCATAACAGTATACATGATGTTATCAAAAAAATTCTTCTCGATATGCATCACATCAAGATTGTGTCGTAGAGTAAGGTCCCTCCAGTATGGAAGCTCCCAAAATATGCTCTCTTTATGCCAATTATGCCAATCTCCGTAACCGGCAGTTTTATGTGATGTCCATTTCCACCACAATCAGATGTTTTTCGCGCTCCTGCACTCTGTATACGGTGGAGTACTTGTTCTCCAGTTAACGATGCAGGTGGATCCTCGTTCAGTGCGGTTTTTCCCTTCAGAAAGTTAACTTTGTTCTTCCGTAACGGATGTTCTGTAGGCAAAAATCTTCTGTGACAGTCAAACCAACATGTCTTCCTACCAGCCCTCAATTGAAATGCATTTATATCATCCATACAAATTGGACATGATAATCTCCCATGTGTCGTCCATCCCGATAACATCCCATAGGCCGAAAAATCACTTATCGTCCACAACAGAACAGCTTTAAGGTTGAAATTTTGATTTTGTGACACATCATATGCCTCAACTCTGTTATTCCATAACTCCTTTAACTCTTCGATCAGTGGCTGGAGGAAAACATCAAGGCTAGCTCGTGGATGATTTGGTCCCGAGTTCAAAACGGTAAGAAACAAGTACTCCCCTCCCATGCACATTCCCGGGGGTAAGTTGTAGGGTGTCAAGATTATAGGCCATAACGAATGGTTTTTTGACAAACCAAAAGAATTGAAACCGTCTGTACATCCTCTTCAGTCTGGCACTGATTGGTAGATACCACATTTTGCTTAACGGTATTTTTCTTCGTGCCTTACGATCCTCATATCTTTCTTTTCCACAGAACTTGCAATGCTCCAACGCCCCATCTTCTTTCCAGAAGAGCATAGTTATCTATGCATACATCAAATGTATGGTATGGCAAGCCTAATTTTCGCATCAACGTTTCTGTCTCATAATATGAACCAGTTGCCTGATTAGGCTGTGGTAAATACTCTGTTACCAATTCCGCCCATGAATCCATGCAATTTTCAGCCAAATTATGGTCTGCCTTGATGTTCATATACCGAGCAGCTAATGATAACTGCGAATGACCATCATGACAACCATCATACAATGGCGTTTTTGTAGCATCTAACAAATCGTAGAATTGTTTTGCCTCATGGCCTGGGTAGGTTCTTCAAAAACATGATCATTTCCACTATGACCATGTTCGTCATGATGATAATCATTATCAGGAAATGCATCATGCACCATCCCACTAGTATAAACATTCCCACCATCATAAACATCCCCACCAGCATAAACATCCCCACCATCATAATTCATTTGTTCATAATAACCGCTACTAAAATCAGCATTTACGTAATGACTACTACTAGGACCTGCCCCAACTACATTGTAATCTTCCCCATGTTCGGTCCACACATAATAATCTTCCATAAAACCACATTGATGCAAATGGTTCGAAACAGTTCTAACAGGTTTCATACCACCAGAATTTTTATATTTCGCACAAGGGCAGTATAACTTACTTTCACTGCTAATGGCCAAGTCCTGGCAACTTGCGAAATCCAGAAACTGCCTGACCCCATCCAAAAATTCGATTGAGAGATTATTTGTATGCGGATCGATCCTTGTATACATCCAATCTCGGGAAGAGTTTCACATAATTTTCTTCCTCAAAAATATTTTTTTCTCTTTGAAAACGTTTTTTATCGTTTTTTTTTTTACTCTTGTATCTGACCATTTTGCGACGCCACCTACCTCTCGCATTTATCACGTGTCACCTACTTTCCTCCCTTGCCGACATAGCTACTGACTACTTTCCCACCCTTTTGCGACGGAAGAAAAGCGTAGCAAAAACGTCACAAATTTGTGACTACTTTGCGACGCTTGCTAAAACAAAAAAAGATGTCAGAAATCAGTCGCAAAATCGGACCAATTTGTGACGACGCAAAATGGCGTCGCAAATCAGTCACTAATTTGCGACGCATTTGCCACATTATTTTGCAGTCGTAAATTAGTGACTGATTTGCGACGCCATTTTTGGCAGTCACAAAAGCGTGGCACATGAGTCATAAATGGAGTCGCAAATTTTGTGACGCCAAAATCAGTCACAAAAAGCAGTTGCTAATTATCTGTTTTCTTGTGGTGATAGTTCCCAAGGAGAAATGGAACTTCCATTTTTCCTATAACTCACCAAGTACATTTCCATGAATGTACTTGGCACTGATCAGGTCATAGGGTGTTGAGGTCCGCGACAGAGCTGGTAACTTTCCCTCACGGTAGTTTCGTCCCAGAAATCTTATAATTCTGCCCCAGGTCAGGGGGTGACAACCGAGCTCTGATACAAACTTGTAACACCCGCATCAAGGACTATGAATCCCACCGCAAAAGGTTGCTAGATTAGTTATCTCATTACTCTAAAATTTCTTTATTACATTGTGCGGTGACATTACAATGCGGGAACTCTAAAACTACCACGCCTTAGGAAAGCCTCTGCCGCTTCCTCCTGCCTTGCCGCACCCTATGAGCTACCAAACCGGATCTCCTATCCTGCAAGTCTGGTAAGGGGGTGAGTATTGAATACTCAGTAAGACGGTCTACTCCGTCTCACGACCTAACATAACCTATCTACCCTTTACCACACTACTACCACATGATGCCTCGGCACCATGCGTTCACCCAATAGCCAAGTAAGTGCTACCGCTTTTCCCTTGCTACTCATATATGAGAGTCCCAGACTCTATTATTCAACACAAGGCGGAGGAATCCCATTCCTCTTCATGTCTTGCCCGAACCTTATACTTTACATAACATACATATATATATACGGGAGTCCTGGACTCCACTATTCAACACAAGACGGTGGAACTTTGTTCCTCTCCGAACTTGCCCGAACCTTATATTCTGCCAATCGACAGAATTTCCACAATAAATTCTTCCCCGTAGGGCGAACCTCCATCGACTCCCGGAGCCTTTCCGGTAGTTCTTGTCTACTAGGTTTTCGTGCCACTTTTTCAGGCCAAACACAAACAAGCTGGCGACGGCTGCCCATACAACCGTCCCTATGCAATAATGTATAGGTGGCCTTGTGAACGTACTATCCTACCGGTTAATATGCATTCTACTCTAAACTCTCCTAAGGTTCACAATACTTCTCTACTCCATTTTCACCTAATCCATCTCAAACAATAGGCAAAACATTTCAAACAATACCTTTGCCCCGTATGGTCGGCCCCAGGTAAGCATGGCTATCCCATAACGTTACTCATGATACATCTATGGCCACACGGTAGCCGTCCCTGCAGAAATACACACATAAGATTATCCGTTAATTGTGGATAGATCATGACACCAACTTGTACTACCGTCCAAGTGATCTCATGTCTGTCCTCTATCCCCTTGACCGTAAGCCATCTGACTCGAGTTTGTCAAACCCTTTTTGACTCTTCTCTCACCAAACCTTACTTACAACCATCCGTCGGGTTAGCTAAGGTAGTACTAGTATAACCATTTGATTATCCTTATAGCTTCCTACCTGGTTCACAACAATCTCTAGTAGCATGTCGGATCCTACAAACAAGCGAACCATCGGGTAGAACTTACTTCCTTGGAGCGGTACCTCTACCATAGCTCTATTTCCAAGGTTAAACGATCAGTTAGTCTTTCTACCTTTCGGCTTCCTGGACCAACTTCTCATTCGGCCCAAGGTAGCTCCCTTGGTAAGGTATAACTTAGCAAAGACTCACTTCCTAAACAATCCTAATGATATGATTTTGAGTTGATCTCCAACTGTGATCCGCCCATACAAACCACAACCTTCCTTCAACCTACCAAACAACGAGTCACTTTCGATCTGCTAAGACCGATCAAGTTTCCTCGAGACTCTGGTTGAATTCCATGTCCGGAGCTCACAGCGCATGTACCCTGTTCCATAGCCCAACGTGAATAGACTAAGTAACCTGTCAAGGTTCCCAACCTTGCCAAGCTCCTTGCCTGCCTTCACCTATGAGCCCTTAGTTGGATCCTTTTTAAGCCAACCGGATGCTCTGCCACTGCACCATCGGTCAAGCCTTGGCTTGTCGGTCCGGTCCTGTGTCTGACGATGTACCTTCTGATACTCTATCTAGGCACCATCGCTCTATTCATTAACGCTCCACCGTGGCGCTGTCGATCTCTATATTGATTTCCTTGCGGCACGAAGATTCACCGTGACGCAACATGATGCCCGATTTGGCGTAGCCCGAAGCCGCTCTGTCATGATGCGATCATGCTGCCTATCATGGTACGGTACATTTTACCCGTACTAGAGCTTTGTGAAAGATAATCGAGGCACCCCGAGGCCATGCTGATATCCATCGAGACGTAGCACAACTATCCAGATTGAGACTCTCATCGAGGCACCCTGAGGCCTTGCCGATGCTCTCTTTCCATCAATAAGGCCTTATGCATCCAGACCGGTGGCCTAACGGTTTGCGGCAACCCTCTGTGCCCATACCGCAGCTCATCACCGTCCACGAGACACTCTCGTGCTTGACCGTGGTCAAGTGGAATACTGCCACTACTCTAATCTTGCCGAGTCTCTAGCCTGGATCCCATATCCAGACCGAACTTTCTCGACTACTACGTATGACTACCTAAACACCCTATGGAAGCAATATAGAAAAGACTAGAAAGGAAAGTTAGGTACGGATCGCGCCTTACCTCAACCGTGAATCTTCTCTACCGCGGGGCTGAGGTGCTGAGTTCCTTCTCAAGCTCCTCCGATTCTTCCTTCCTAAGCGTTTCCCTTTGGCTCTTGAAGAGAAGAATGATTTTGGTGTGTAAAATATGAGCTCCCTAGCTCCCTATTTATACCCAACGAAAATCCCCTAGATAATATCCACTTTCCTTATTTTTCTCCACCTCCTTAATACACAGGCCAAGCCCACTAGCCTCCACGTTTTTCCTTCCTCACTAAGGAAAAACGAGGGTTTTGTTCCCCTTTCCCACGTCACTAGAATCTCCAGGCCCGACCATAAGGCCTGTTAGGATGTTACCTAGTCGGACAGGGTTTCTGCCGCAATTAAGGTGGTTTTACTCCTAAGTTTTCCTACCGAACCTCCTACCGCAGGTTCGGGGTGTTACACATTTATTCTCTTGAGCTTGAACATTGATTGCGGGCTGTTTTATACATAAACGACCAGGCTGGTCGCGGTGACCGCGGTGGTGCCTGGCCTTTTGAGAATTGTCATGTCACGTAAAGTCTAATCTGCTTGATCTTGATAGAAAACTACCGCATCTTACTTCTTAAATCTAGCATATTGATTTCATGTTGCATGCTAAGTTCTTGTAAGTTTACTTAATGAGTTGATAATATGCGGTGACTGCTAGCCATTGTCTCTAGACTGCTCGATAGGATTATGATGATATGTGCAGTGATAAGTTGCTAGTGAAGTAGGATTAATGGATTGATGCATGCCATCGTAGTTGCTTGCATAAGTGTGATGTGTTGAGTGGTAGACCGACGTTGCTGGATGGATCATGGTTATCACGAACCGCAACTGCTGCGGGATAACCATGTAAGCGCATAGGGCACTTGGGTAGCTCCCCTACCTGCGCATGCGCGACGGCGTATGAGTTCACTGGTGGGACTGGGAATTTGTGTGCCTGTGTGGCTGCAACTTCCGTGGGTTGCCCGAGAATGGCCGACAGGTCTGCAAGGCCTTGAGATTTGTGGAATTCTGTACTTGCATCCATATTGTTCATAGGGTCGTTGTGAGAGTCTAAGCTATTGCGAATGTTTGCTTGTGCTGCTTGCCTTTATTGATTGTCTTGTTTTGTTGTGTGATTGATTGATGCCTTTTTTTGGGTTTGGGCGGGAATCCTATATTTGATTCTTAGTAAAGCTCTAACTCACTATGTAATTCTAGATTACTCATCCTATTCTATTTGTTGCAGGAACTTTAGTCGAGATCCATTAGAGGGGCACGTTGGACGATATGATCATCAGACATAGGTGATTTCAGTGTTCTTACAAAACTTACAGTTTTATTCTGTATTGCTTTTGAAACGCGGATCCAAACTCTATATGTTTGTACAGACAGATTTTTGTGGACGGCGGAACCTACACAGTTGAATTTGTCAAGGGTTGAAAGGAGAACTGAGTCTTCTGAGTATGAATCACAAAGCAAAAGTTGAAGATATGTTTTATTGCTGTTTCTGTTAAGCTCTGGTTACAAATGAATCGATCCCCTGTTTGGGAGATGATAATGAACTATATATAGTACTTCTAAGTAAAATGGGCCAGCTAATAAATAGACCTGGCCCATTAAGCAATATATTAAAATTAGGCCCATTAATCCATTAAGCCCATTTTTGTAAATGAGTTTAATGTTATTTTGGGCCTAGATTCAGACTAGACCCTTGTAGACTTGCTCCGATTTCGTTAGGATACTGCCCAGTTGATCTTGTCGTTATATCGATCTCATAGGGGTGAAATCCGACCCCTACAGTTAGCCCCCCAGCTTGGTAGTATCGAGTTAAGATGATGCCGAGGTAAAAGTTATTGAAATCTGAGATCGATATGTTGGACTGCGAAGTCGCAGGCGTGAACGTCTTATCATCAAACTCGGGAAGTTTCCGCTATTCCGTATTGAGTTGATGTCACCGTGTTTTCCTGGACTTCTCGTTGTTGCCCATTCTTTTACTTAGAAGCCTAACAAAGTTGATAGTCTTGTTGAGGCCTGCTGGAGAATTTCAGGAATTTTTCCCAAAAACAAAGTGATTTTAGGAAATCCTCTTTGTATAAATAAGTATGTCGCCTTGACGTTATTTTTTACCAATTCACTTTTTTCCGAAGAAAAAGGTAAAAAATCTCCCTCTCCCTTTTTCTGCCATCTTATTTTATTATTATTTTTGTAGGTTATTTTTTGTTTTTGCTTTTGACAAACGAGCTGCCGTCCTCCTACGTTGAATTCGCAGTACCTGAGAAACTGAGGCCGAGCTCCATCATCATTTTCGTCATTGTTTGTCTGATAAGATCGAGAGAGAGAAAGAGCGATTTCCGACGAGGTGAGATCGTGACTCGTTGACGGCAAGGCATGGCGAGATTTCTCGGCAAAATGACCGTGGCGGAGCGGCAGTCCGTGGTGAGACAGATCTGGCCGGCTCTATGCAGCGACGCGGCAGTGGTTTGAGGCGACAACGGTTCGTGAGCTTTTTGATCGAGATTTCGTGGTAGAGAAGACAGAGCATCCGCCGGTGAGACATGGTGGCTTCGGGCTTCTCGAAGGCGAGGAGAGGTCGGAGGAAGGAGATGATGATTTGTGATCTCGCGAGTTGACTCAGTGAGTTGACTCGATCTTTTTTTCTTTTTTTTTGTAACTCGGCGACTCGGTGATTCAGTGACTTGGTGACCGACGACTTGGTAACGAGGCTAGCTTCGTGGAGCGAAACTGACTTCGATCGTTGCTTATTGGTGCAGCGGAGAGGCGATTCGAGTTACTTGTTCGTCGCTTTGTAGTTACTTCGTTGAACTCGTGACCAGAGATGTCAGATAATGCGAGAAAACCATCTGCTCGTGAGAGAGGAGCTGCCGAGGCCAGGACAGAATCGAGCGCGAGAGTGACTCAGTGAGCCAGACCGTCGACGCCTGTCCCCAGAGCTGGCACTACTGGAATCCTTGCACCTAGGTCGCGTCGTCCTGAGTTAGAGCGAAATATTGTCATCACCGATCATCGATCTAAGTCATCGCACAGGCATCATGATGACATGAGGGAAAGGGATGATCACGCGGGGACAAGTCGTATGCGTTCGCGAGAAGAGAAGGAGAAAGGCAGTGCTGACAAAGAGGACTTGAACAGATCGAGGCACGCTTCAATTCCTCGACGTGATCGTGTGGTGATGACTTCCACTATTCCTTCTGGAACGAAGGAGTCCTTTGGTGATGTTGCGTGGGCGGCGTCGCATTTATCCCAGATTGTCTTCCTAGGCACTAAGTTTCCCCCTCCAAGAGAGATGTCGAAGAAGAGATCTTACTCAAGCATGGCCTTCGATTGTATGACGGTATGATTTCGTGGCAACTCTCGTGAGATAGCGGTTTGCCTTTTCCTTCTCCCTGATCTTCTAACTTGTTTCTCGTGGTCTGTTTCTCGGTTTGGCAGTTCCTTTCTTCGCTTAACAAGCTCGCGATTGACTATGAGGTGACTGTTCGCTTGCTGACTCGTCAGCTTGCAAATGTTCAGAAGGCTTGTGACGATCATAAGAAGCAGAAAAGGGATGCAGAGGATCGCGTTGCTACTCTCCAAGCTGCTATGAAGGAAACCGAAGATAGGCGTCGCGAGATGGATGGAACGTTCATGGAGTCTGAATTCGAGAGGAAGCGTCTTCAGAAGGAAGTTTGTGACCTTACCACCCGATTAGATGTTGCTGCCAAGCTTCAAGATACGGCTGTGCAGCGGGCTGGTGGCAAGGTACGAGGCGAAGATCGATCGCGCCAAAGAGAAGATCAAAATGATCAATGACCAGCTGAGGATCGATATAATTGATCTTGCTGAAGTCCGGAGTAACATTGAGTTCATAAAGCTGCTTCAGAGTGAGAAACTGCCTGATCTCGGTGAAGAGCTCGTTGACCTTGTGAAGCAGGAGGCAGACCTATCGCTCGCGGATGGGGTATTTGCTAAGCATGTGCGCGAACTTGGAGGGATCCTTAAGGATTTGCCTACTGGCACGACTGATGATAGAGTTGTGGACTCGAACGCTGATGCCGTTGAAGAGGTGGCTGACTCAGATTCAAGTTCTTCGAGTTCGTCAAGCGATGATAACTCATCGAACTCTGCGGCGGCGATTCCTTCTGAGCAAGCCGTTGAGATTGTCGATGACGTTGAGGAGATCGAGCCTTAGTTGATTTTTATTTTAGCACTTTGTCGTACTTTTGATTTCAGACTTAGCATTTGATTCAACTTGGATGGTGTTCATCCTTTTGTTCAGAATTATCGTCATTTTTGCCTTACGTTATTTGAGATAACGATTTGAGTTAGGATGATGCTTATCCTTGTTGTGAGGCAGGCTGTCGTTGATTGGTTTGTTTCCAAAGATCAACTATATTGTTGTTGGGACCAGTGATAAGTTAACTGGGTATTCTAATGATCATTTCGGTTTACAAACGAGTCTGCATCGACATGCCCGCTCCGAAAACGACCACGTTATTGCGTAATGACCAACGAAGTTGTTGGGCTTTTGAGATGAACATTCTGGTTTACGGATATGTTCCCGTGAACAAGTCTGCTTCAGCGATTTGTTGTGTGCTGGGTTTCTGAGTTGAACATTCTGGTTTACAGATATGTTCCCGTGAACAAGTCCGCTCCAGCAATGAACCATGAAAGTAGACCTGCGATTTGTTGTGTGCTGGGTTTCTGAGTTAAACATTCTGGTTTACGGATATGTTCCCGTGAACAATTCCGCTCCAACAATGAACACTGAATTTATATAGCGCGCTTTATCCGCTGGGGATGTAAAGAGTTCGTCACTGTGGCCAACAGCGGCGAGATAACAAAGAGAAAAAGTATGTTTTAAAGAAAACTTTGACTGAGTATGCAAGTAAACACTTGGCTTTTACTAGTTAAATTTTTATAAGTTTTGCAAGTGAACACTTGGCTTTCGATTGATTAAAAACGGTAAGCCGTGTACGGTGAAGGGAGTATACGGGTATACGTACCCATTCTCCCCTTTTTAAGGAGGGGGCAACTGTACCCATCCGAAAATAGGTTGCCTACGTACCCTTTGCAGGGATCAAGCCGCTTTGTAGTTCAAGTGAAGTAACTTAGTGTATTCGCTGTCTGGGTTCGTGCGGTGGTGGTTCGTCATCGTTTCTCTGTCCTCGCTTCGGGTTATTGCCGTTTGTTTGATCAGATTCGTCAGTGTGGTCATCCGTCACGAGATATTTGATATTAATGTCGCCCTTGAGAGTGCCGGCGGCTAGTCTGGCGGCGAGTCTGAGTCCCAAAGTACGACACTTTGCAGTAGAGTGCCCAGCGGCTTGATGGAAATCACAGAAAGCTGTTATGTCACATGCGCTTTGATCTCTTGTCCATGTGTTGCTCCGGGGGCCTCCGCCACGACCTTGACGTCGATCCCGGCCGCGACCGTATCCTAGCGACTCGATCTGATAATTATTTGCTCCCCCGAATCCTCCTTCTTGCTTGACGAATCCAGCTGTTTGGTTGTTCTTCTTGTTGCCTTGGTGGTTTTAATTCTGAGAAGAAACGTTGGACGACTTTGTTTTCCCATGCTTTTCCGCCAACAACTTCATCTCCTCCCCATTCCTTGCGAACTTGGTTGCTCGATGGAGAGCATCCTAGATTGTCGCCGGCTCGTTCACGATTATCTCCTTTCGGAAGTCTGACTCATACCACAACGCTTTCCGTAAGGCCTCGAGAGCCGATGCATCGTCAATGCCTTTTACCCTTGACAGGATGGTCTTGAACCGTTCGATGAAGTTACGGAGGGTCTCCGTAGGTCCCTGCATCATTGTCCACAGGTCGGCTCCCAGAGTTCTTCGCTCTATGAATATAGCATACTGTTTGAGGAAGGCCTCAGACAACTGGCTGAAGTTATCGATGGAGTTACTCTCAAGTCCAGCAAACCACTGGAGAGCTGGCCCTTTAAGGTGTTCTACGAACATATGACATTGACCAATATCCCTTTCATCTTCTCTGAAGTTGGCTCTTCCCATTGCTATAGTGCAAGCAGTTATGTGATCCGTTGGATCAGAATTTCCTTCATAGGTTGGCACTTTAATCTTTCCAGGGTCGGACAATCTTGCTTTCGAGATGTGAGCCGTAAAAGGCGTACGTTACACTTCTTCAAGCACTCGATCGATCTCTGGAGCCGTGCTGGTGGCTCGATGCATTTGCGAACGCATCGCCTTTAGATCCATAGCATTTTGGTACATAGAGGCACGAATCTCGTCCAATTCGTCCCGCTGCATTCGTGTGCAACTCTACGGGTTTCGTGGGCTCGCCGTCTCTCCCAGCGAAGGCGTTCTTCCTCTTCGGCGAGCTCCTCGGCATACTGCTCATCTTCGGAGTAATAGGTTTGTCCCGCAGTCGCCTGCCCAGGTTCGTCGGGGTTGTCCTCTTCAGCGTCATCTTCCAGATCGACCACCGATGGTTGCTTGCGAGCTGGTGCCGAACCGCATGCTGCTAGCCAATCCGCCGAGCCTCCTGCCGATGCCAAACCACCAGCTGTCGCCTTGCCTTTGTTTATATCTCGTCCTCTGCTTCTCGGAGTTGGCTCGGCATTTAGATCGAGCAGACAACGTCGACGAATTCTCTGCGCCTCTAAGGGCGTGGAGAAGTTAAGCGTTGTTGGGGCGATGCGATCCACGACTTGGCGTGTGAATCCTGTTCCTTTTCTGTGGCCCGTTGCGGTTAGGGAGTCCATTCAGTTCTTCATCATACTGTTGAAGGTGTCTTGCTCCTTTAACTTCCTAAGGATCTCTTCGAACATGCCTTGTATCCGAGCCAGCTGAGCCAAGGTCCTAGGGGTTTCCTCCGCGGTGGGCGGTGTCTGCTCTTTGGTGGATGTGTCCCCTGTAGTGTTCTTTTCTATTGTCTTGTCTTGTGCAGAGTTCTTCGCTGCGACTGTGTTTGCCGCGAGTTCCTTTGGGTCGCTGCTGTTATCGACGCGGTTGTCACCAGTGTTGTCGATGCGGTTGTCACCGGTGTTGTTGCTCCCGGCGATGTCACTCAAGAGGTTTGTTGCTGTGTCTTTGTCACTAGGTGTGTTGCCGCGCTGGTCAGTCATCGTGCTTAGGTTGCTTGCTGAGTGATTCCTTCGAGTAAGTAGATCTCAAGTCCCCTTCGACGGCGCCAAACTGTGCACGGCGGAACCTACACAGTTGAATTTGTCAAGGGTTGAAAGGAGAACTAAATCTTCTGAGTATGAATCACAAAGCAAAAGTTGAAGATATGTTTTTTTGCTGTTTCTGTTAAGCTCTGGTTACAAATGAATCGATCCCCTTTTTGGGAGATGATAATGAACTATATATAGTATTTCTAAGTAAAATGAGCCAGCTAATAAATGGACCTGGCCCATTAAGCAATATATTAAAATTAGGCCCATTAATCCATTAAGCTCATTTTTGTTAATGGGTTTAATGTTATTTTGGCCTAGATTCAGCCTAGGCCTTTGTAGACTTGCTCCGATTTCGTTAGGATGCTGCCTAGTCGATCTTGTCGTTATATCGATCTCATAGGGGTGAAAGCCAACCCCTACAATTTTCGCCTAATTATAAGCTAAGTAATAAAACAAGTGTTTTAAAATTTTATCAAGTGATAATGATGCATGATCTAGTCCGGACCGAACCAACCGTCCCGCATTATTGGGGTTGGCAAGCCTTGGAAAGTGTTGGATGGGAAGGACGCTCCGGGATAGTCGAGCCAAAGTGTTGGATTTGTTCTAAAGAACTAAATATTGATCATCCCGTTATGTCTAGTTTGTGGCGTTCCAGGTTGGCCGGCCTCATTGGTGATCGGAGGTGTTACAACCGTTATTCAAGGTGGTATCAGAGCATGGTTTTCTTTAATCATGCATAAACACTTGTGATTTTCAACGTTTTATCGAGTCAAATGGGGTCGAAAGAACATTATTGTCTGATTCGTCCAACATTTTAAGTAGAAAGGATATTTTAAGGACTAACCATTGCTGCAATAAGGAACAGAATGCCGCCAAGGAGAGCAATGAGGGGTGGGCCATGGTCCGAAGTAGTGGATGTGTCCGAGAGTGAAGATTTGTCCGATGAGATGGCAGGAATCGTGATGGAGGACTCAAGCAGCTCCTGGGCGACGGGACAATCTGGTTGTGTGGACCAACCTTGGTTGCCACGCAGGAATAGAATCCCGTTTCGCCCTCCAAGTCCTTACGGTCAGAACGTATACAGCAATGAGCGCGAGGAGATTATAGAGACTGAACCGGAAGAGGATCCGGGGAAGGATCCTGTGGAAAACCCGGAGGAAGAGCAATTCATGTTCAGTCCGAGTAGTCCCCTGTGCCTATCTTTGGGCCAAGATTGCTGGTTTACATAGATATTTCGTCGGACAGTGCCATGTCAATTGAGCGCATTGATAGTCCAGCTCCGATGGAATCCCCAATGCAAATGCCCTCGCTACCAAGTCAGAATCAAGAACAGCAGCAGTAGCAGGAGTAATGGAGATCAGAGGCCATAGTAAGCTGGAATCGGTACTGGAATCCGTATCTTGAACTGGAACATACCGCCCTACTGTGATCTGAGATTGGCCGCAGCCGCAGACTTCGCAACATGCCACCGCTACTCACCCGACTGTCTCTTACGGGGAAAGATCGAGCATTGCTGGCCCAAGTCCAGGCAGGGACACTCTTGGAATTAGGGCATAGATAGCGAGTCAACGCGAATAAGGACTATGAGATGAACTCATCAAGGCAGCGAGACGCATGGCAAATGACTGAGCGAGTTGGGACTGAGCGAGTTGGGTTGAGCGAGTTGCAAGGCCTTGAGATTTGTGGAATTCTGTACTTTGATTCATATTGTTCATAGGGTCGTTGTGAGAGTCTAAGCTATCGCGAAGGTTTGCTTGTGCTGCTTGCCTTGATTGATTGTCTTATTTTGTTGTGTGATTGATTGATGCTTTTTATTTTGGGTTTGGGCGGGAATCCTATACTTGATTGTTAGTAAAGCTCTAACTCACTAAGTAATTCTAGATTACTCATTCCACTCTATTTGCTGCAGGAACTTTAGTCGGGATCCATTAGAGGGGCACGTTGGACGATATGATCATCAGACCTAGGTGATTTCGGTGTTGTTGCAAAACTTACGGTTTTATTATGTATTGCTTTTGAAACGCGGATCCAAACTCTATATGTTTGTACAGACAGATTTTTGCCTAATTATAAGCTAAGTAATAAAACAAGTGTTTTTAAAATATTATAAAGTGATAATCATGCATGATCTATTCCGGACCGAACCAACCGTCCAGCATGACCGGGGTTGGCAAGCCTTGGAAATTGTTGGATGGGAAGGACGCTTCGGGATAGTCGAGCCTAAGTGTTGGATTTGTTCTAAAGAACTGAAGATTGATCGACCCGTTGTGTCTGGGTTGTGGCGTTCCAGGTTGGCCGGCCTCATCAGTGATTGGAGGCGTTACAGCCGTTATTCAAGGTAGTATCAAAGCATGGTTTTCTTTAATCATGCGCAAACACTTGTGATTTTCAACGTTTTATCGAGTCAAATGGGGTCGAAAGAACATTATTGTCTGATTCGTCCACCGTTTTAAGTAGAAGGGATATTTTTAGGACTAACCATTGCTGCAATAAGGAAAAGAATGCCGCCAAGGAGAGCAATGAGGGGTGGGCCGTGGTCTGAGGTAGTGGACGTGTCTGAGAGTGAAGATTTGTCCGATGAGATGGCAGGAATCGTGATGGAGGACTCAAGCAGCTCCTGGACGACGGGACAGTCTGGTTGTGTGGACCAACCTTGGTTGCCAGGCAGGAATAAAATCCCGCTTCGCCCTCCAAGTCCTTACGGTCCGAACGTATACAGCAATGAGCGCGAGGAGATTATAGAGACTGAACCGGAAGAGGATCCGGGGGAGGATCCTGTGGAAAACTCGGAGGAAGAACAATTCATGTTTAGTCCCGAGCAGTCCCCTATGCCTATCTTTGGGCCAAGATTGCTGGTTTACATAGATATTTCGTCGGATAGTACCATGTCCCTTGAGCGTGTGCTCATCACGCTTAGTCACAACTCGGGCGCAAGCCTGCCCGTGGCCTACCCATGACCGAAGCAGCTCGGTCACCAGGCTAGCTGCCCAGCTTATTCATCAAGCTGCTTAGGCTTATACGAGGGTCATTACAATGGCCATCAGACTTACTCTTGTGGTTATGCGATGCGGTACTAGTCAAGGAATGACATAACCGACTCCCGTTATGTAGCTACACTTGCGGAGCGACTGGCCATTACGCGACGTCCTGCCCGATAATTATTGCAGAAATGCGAGAATTGGAAAGAGGAAATGGAGACAAGCAAAGAGGAGTTGGTGGAGAGGAATGGAAACTCTCATCATAATCGCAAGAAGGACCGCAGTTAAGGAGAAAAGGATACGAGGCGGATGGCGTTAAACCATAGCGAAGCAAGTATCTAAAGAGAAAGGAAGACATTCTAAGCCTTAGAGAATTCAGTAAAAATTCTGTTAGGGAGAGGTGAATGTTATAACCCCATAAATGCCTTAGACCGGCCAGAGCGGCCTTGAGTTTTCTAAGTGTTGGGCTTCGGGGGAAAATGGGCTGGTCTAGACTAAGTGAGCCTTAGAATAGACTTTGGTCGAGGAAAATCTCAGCTGTGCTGAGAAAAAGTGAGTTTGGATTGAGAATAGACTTTGGTCAGACTGCTCGCACCGCGGGTAGGATTGTGCGGTCTGCGGGTCTGTGTTGTTGGACGCGGGTCAAGGGCGAATCAGTCACAATGCGGGGAAGGATTTTCCCCACTTCAGCAGTGCGCGTGGGAGTGCGGGCTAGTGCGCAGTTCAACTCTGCCACACGTTCCCCATGTGTGGGTAGCGTCTGACCTAGTTTGTCGCATCTGACACAGGCTGCGGGTAACGATTGGCACAGTCCGTTGCGTCTAACACAGTCTGTCGTGCTTGACATGGCCACGAGTAATGATTAGCATAGTCTGTTGCGTCTGACACAGTCTGTCGTGTCTGACACGAGTTACGGGTAACGTTTGGCTCAGTTTGTTACATCTAACACACGTCTGTGTAGCCTCAAACGACCCGCACACAAAGAAGTTACTCGCCATGTGGTAGTCATGCGGCAGTTCGACCAAATAAAGGGAATCCGAGATTTTTCTCTATAAATAGAGCTCTAACCCTTAGTTCCTTACCCATTTCCGTTTTTCCAACCCTTGCTCTACCCTTTTCTCTCTAGAATCACTTCTTAGCAAAATTCTTGACTTTTCCCGTTGTCGTGAAAGATTCTCGAGTCGTTTCTCTGGTAAGATCTAATTTCGTTTGATTTTTGCTTAGGTCTGACTTATCTGTTCTGTTGAGATCCATAGATACGATAGTTTATCCTTAGCATCAGGTTGAATGAGTCTTAGGTAGGATCCCTAGCCACCTTAAGTCCACGTCTCAGCACGCCGATCACTGTCAGTTGGGTCTCGGGGATTGATGAGTCGAATCCCTGCGGGTTGTTGATGTTGCCTTTTTTGATTGTTGAGCTTGGCTTGCTGAATCTATGCATGCATACTCGTTCATCTTGTTTAGATAGTGTCGTGTTGGCTAGAAACCTCATTTCCCTGAATCTTATGCGTAGGTTGATAATAGAGACATGCATTCATTCTCTTGAGCTTGAACATTGATTACTGGTCGTTTAATGCATAAACGACCAGGCTAGTCGCGGTGACCGCGGTGTCGTCTGGCCTATTGAGAATTGTCATGTCACTTAAAGTCTAATCTGCTTGATCTTGGTAGAAAACCATTGCATGTTAATGCTTGAATCTAGCATCGGGATTTCATGTTGCATGCTAAGTTTACTTGATGTATTTCTGGTTTATGCGATAGATGCTTGTTCTTGTATGTTTACTTGTGAGTTGATAATACGCGGTGACTGCTAGTACTTGTCTCTAGACTGCTCGATAGAATTTTGATGATGTGTGCAGTGATAAGTTGCTAAGTAGGATTAATGTATTGATGCATGTCGTCGTAGTTGCATGCATAAGTGTCATGTGTTGAGTGGTAGACCGAGGTTCCCGGATGGATCATGGTTATCACGAACCGCAAGTGCTGCGGGAAAACCATGTAAGCGCGGAGGGCACTAGGGTAGCTCTCTTGGCCGTGGATGCGCGCATGCGCATGAGTTCACTGGTGGAACTGGGAATTTGTGTGCCTGTGTGGCTGCAACTTCTGCGGGTTGCACAGGAATGGCCGACGGGTCTGCAAGGCCTTGAGATTTGTGAAATTTCTTACTTGCATTCATATTGTTCATAGGGTCGTTGTGAGAGTCTAAGATATCGCGAATGTTTGCTTGTTCTGCTTGCCTTAATTGATTGTCTTGTTTTGTTGCGTGATTGATTGATGCTTGTTATTTTGGCTTTGGGCGGGAATCCTATACTTGATTGTTAGTAAAGCTCTAACTCACTAAGTAATTCTAGATTACTCATCCCACTCTATTTGTTGCAAGAACCTTAGTCGTGATCCATTAGAGAGGCATGTTGGACGATAGGATCATCAGACGTTGGAAAATGTTGGATGGGAGGGACGCTCCGGGATAGTCGAGCCTAAGTGTTGGATTTGTTCTAAAGAACTAAAGATTGGTCGTCCCGTTGCGTATGGGTTGTGGCGTTCCATGGCCTCATCGGTGATCGGGGCGTTAAAACCGTTATTCAAAGTAACTTTTTGAGGAGAGAGTAAATCACTTATAGATATCTCAAATGAAAGATTTTTTCTCATGGGTATCTAGACAAATTTTAATCAAATCTATATTTATTTCAGTTTTGATTTATTTTTAATGGGTTTTTTTTTGTTGTCAAAGTATGGGGGTCTCTAAGAGACCCAAATAGAGATGGTCTTAGAAACTCTAGTAAGATTTGTAATTTTTTCATTAGTTCAATTGCATTACAAAAATCAAAATTTAATTAGAATCTCTTTGAAGGTACTCCACTATTCTGGATGCTCTAAGTCCAACATGCACTACTAGATAAACCGATCAGGTAATGACACAAGTTCCATCCTTTTTTTCTCACCGACTTGCCTATCAAAGTTATCAACTAGTCGAAGCCACTATCTTAGAATGCTTTCAAATCGGTGACTTATCAAATTTAAAACCTAAAAATAAATGAATCGGTGACAATAATAGTGACGTATAATGACATTCCACAGTCACACATACACGTAGGGCAATTGATAGAAAGAGACCCACATGAGTCCAACTCCAATCTCCCAGACACTAACGATATATACAAACTCTAATAAATCCTAACACACCCCCCTCCAAATTCGTGAGACCCACTGTATATTGTACCTCTTTCAAAACTGTTTTTTTTTTACCAATGAGATTGAAAAATGGCTTATATACCAAAGCTATATAATCATCTTTGATTTCATAACTGAGAGAGATCGGTCAAAGTCAAACAAAACAAGCCTTTTTGTAATATGGACTCTCACACACTTGATTTGCTAGCTGTCACCAAGAGGGACACAATCGAAGAACATTTTAAGGTGACGCCAGTGAAACAGGAAACGCAATGAAGACAATTTATATATATAGATGTTGTGAAAGTCAAACTCTCGACTTAGAGAAGTGCAGAAGATGTTTGGCGTGTAAGAAAAATTTCATGTGGATCCTATTGTCACTATGCACGTATAGTAAATCTTATTTCACCGTCTATATCAAAGAGATGTTTCGATCATTTGTCACATACGCAGAATATCAAAATCTTCTTTGAAGTATAGTACAATCTCTTATTCTATATCTCTCAGAACCCCGATTCTACAGGTATAAATCTTTCTCTTATTCTTCAAAGTTTCTTCACCATAAATCAATAATTTACTTTTATAACACGTTATCAGCACAATCACTGTATAATTTCAATTTTCATATGCATACTTATTATACCTTATGGTATGCGGATTACCGCCTCCATATTAATTCATATGGCTGCGTTATGCACCATTTTTTATCCTTTATTATGGTGTGCGGATTACCGCCTCCATACTAATTATTGGCTGCTTTACGCATCATTATTTATTCTTTGTTATGGTGTGCAGATTACCGCCTCCATACTGACATACTAATTTATATTATTGTTGTTTTTACGCACCATAATTTATTTATTTATCGTTTTAATTATTTATTTACTTGTTAATTGATATGGATGACTATGTCACCATAACCCTGTTTATTTATTTGTTAATTGACATGGAGAACTCTGTCACCATAACTCTATTATTAAATTCCTATTTATTTGATGATTATTATATAAAATGTTTAACCACCTATTTGTAAATTTAATATATGAACTGATAAATTTATCTGGTTGATTATTAAATATTTTCGGATTAATTTTTTTTTCTCATCTGATTTTACAACGGTCACAAAGAAAAATTTTCAAAATAATTTTCAAAAATTTTTGCTTTTAAAACGGCTATGAACAGTGATTTTCAATCTATAAATACACTCATATTTCATTTTTTTAAAATCACTCAAACATTTTATCTCCTCCCAAACACTTTTACAAAAAATATTTTTAATTCTCATTTTTGTAAGAAAAATGTTTCGTTGGTTTTGATTTTTATTATCGGTGTAATTCTTACTGCTATTTATGGTCTCTTCGTTGGAGATTTTACCCATAAAGAGTTTATCATAAATATTGGTTTACTTTTTTATGTTTTAATGCTGATTGCTGTTATGATTAATGTAAACGGTTTCTAAAAATCATATTATATTTCTAATAAAATTTTATGATTTCATTTTTAGAAACAAATGGCAAACATCAAAAATCTTAAGATCCCAGCTCTCCAAGTCACTGGTGAAAATTACATATCATGGTCCACTAATGCTGAACTTTATTTGTCAGTTTCTATTAGACACCATTAAAGAAGGAAATAAATCGCATGCCCCTGCAAAGGCAAGGGCGGTAATGTTTCTGAGAAAACATTTAGATGAAAATCTAACGCATGATTATGCGAATACAAAAAACTCTGTAGAGTTGTGGAAAACTCTAAAAGAAAGGTTTGACAACCAAAAAGCAATAACTCTCCCAAATGCTCTTGATGAGTGGTCAAACTTGAGGTTCCTGGATTTTAACACTGTGGATAATTATAATTCCGCCATGTTAAGAATTGTGGCTCGGTTGGAATACTGCAGTAAGCCTGTGAGTGAAGCAGAAATGCTCGAAAAACTTATCTAACATTCCATAAGGAGCACTTTGTTCTTGCAGAACAATACAGAAACTGCAAGTACAAGAGGTTTTCTGAGCTGATTATGGCACTCATGTTAGCCGAGAAGAATAATCAGTTTTTCATCAAAAACCACAACGCTCGACGTGCAGGAACCATTGCAATCCCTGAAGTGAATGCAATGGATGGAAAAACAGATGCGGAAAATCAAGGGAGAGGTCAAACCAATCGGGGTCATGGTGGACGATTTAATCGTGGTCGTGGGAGATTCTATAATCCACAAGGACGGTCATTCAAATGGGTCAGGTCTGAACAAAATTCCAAAGGGAAGGAGAAGAAAGGCAATGCCACCCAGAAGCGTGAAAGCATTTGCCACAGATATGGATGCAAAGGCCATTGGTCCCGAGTATGTCGTACTCCTTTGCACCTTTGCAAATTGTACCAAGAGTCCATTAAAGGCAAAGGAAAGGAAGTGAAACTTATGGAACACCCTGAAGGTGATACACATCTCGACGCCTCAGACTTTGAGGGTGATGATACCGAAATGATCGACCTTGCGGATAACTAAGTTGCTTGTGATGAGACTACTGAATAGTCTCTGCTTATGCCATGTATAATATTATGCTTTTCCGTTGTTTGAAAAAATAATGTTGTTTTTAACAACAAGTTAATGTATAATTATTGTGTGTTTATTTTAAATGAATGAAATTTACTTTCTTTTTATTGATGTTTATCTTGATTACAGAAATGGACAGCAAAACAAACGGAACAGTATCCAAATGAAATATTAGAGAAATTTGTATACCAGATACTGGAACAACGCACACTATTCTGAGACATAAAAAATATTTCTCTGATTTAAAACCAACGAGAATTATTGTGAATACAATATCGGGTCCTGCAGACTTGATTGAAGGAACTAGTAAAGCCAACTTTACGTTACCGAATCGAACAAAATTTTCCATAAGTAATGCATTATTTTCTCCGAATTCTAAAAGAAATTTGTTGAATTTTGATGACATATATCTTCAAGGATTTGACACTCAGTCCGCAACTGAGAATGGGAAAAAGTATATGTTCATTACTTCTGATAAATCTGGAGAAAGGCAAATTTTGGAGAAAATACCAAAACTTCCTTCTGGTTTGCATCATACATACATAAATGCGGTAGAGTCGCATTTGGCAATTAAACGAAATCTAGAATATTTCACATTATGGCATGATCGCTTTGGTCACCCGGACACTTCGATGATGCGAAAAATCATAGAGAACTCACATGGTCACCCACTGAAAATCCAAGAGATATATCAGGAGAGTAGAAAGACATGTGCAGCATTTTCTCTTGGAAAATTGATCATAAGGCCATCCCCAACTAAAGTTGATCAAGAATCACTAAAAATTTCTTGAACGAATTCAAGGCGATATTTGTGGACCCATACATCCACCATATGGACCCTTCCACTATTTTATGGTGTTAATTGATGCATCTAGCAGATGGTCACATGTTTGTTTATTATCGTCTCGAAATTTGGCGTTTACGAGATTTCTAACTCAGATTATCAAATTGAGAGCTCAATTTTCGGATTATCCTATTAAGAGTGTTAGATTGGACAACGTTGGTGAATTCACATCTCAAACATTTAATGATTATTGTATGGTAACGGGGATTGATGTTGAACATCATGTAGCTCATGTTCATACACAAAATGGTTTGGCTGTATTCTTAATTAAACGTCTGCAATTAATTGCAAGAACGTTGATCATGAGATCAAAACTCCCACCTTATGTATGGGGATATGCAATTTTACATGCAGCAGCCACTACAAGAAAAAACAGTTTTACCGTCGAAATTTAGCGTCGGATTTGTGCCGACGCAAAATTAGCGACGATTTTGCGTCGTTTTTGTGTCGGTCAAACCATTCGACGCTAAATTGAGACGAAAAATAGCGACGCTAAATCGACGCTAAATTGCATCGAATTAGCATCGATTTAGCATCTAGAACATCAATTCGACGCAAAATCAACCTTAATTTAGCGTCGGTCCTATAGCGTCGGTTGTAGCGTCGAATATTCCGTCGAACTGGGTAGGTAGGTCGCACGTTTTTAATGGGTTCACCTACTTCTATAAAACCGAAGCTAAATCGACGCTAATACGAAGCAAAGTCGACGCAAAATAATTTGATGCTAATTTGATGCTAATATGCGATGCAAATTCGAAGCAAAATCGCTGCTAAATGTCTTATATATACAGATAGCTGCCCAAACCCAAAATTATTGAAGAAAGAAAAAATCTTTCAATAAATTTTCTTAGTTAATATTTTTCTGAATAAGATGGGCGATATATACAAACTAAAAAGGTGGATGTATCGACGTAGAGATGAAAATGGAGGAATTTCAGAAGAGTTCCTCAACGGGCTTGAAATTTTCATGGCTCAAGCGAGTAGTGTGCCTACAATTCAACGGACCGGAGTGATGTTGTGCCCGTGTCGGAAGTGCAAAAATTCGAAGCCGCAGACAATTGATGTAGCCGGTACGCGTTTATTTAATAGAGGATTCACACCTAAGTACTATGTTTGGTTTTATCATGGAAAGGGATATGGAGATGAAACTTTGGGCAGTACTAGTTACCAACCTATGGATCAGGGTTATTCGAATGAACAATATGATCAGTCTCATGAATTTGTTAATAATTATGATCATTATGTCGGGTTAGACCATAATAGGTTCGAACAAATGGTAACCGATGCATTTCCTTGAGTTATGTCTACTGATGATGATGTTGTTGAGTAACCCAATGTAGATGCTAAAAAAATTTATGATATGCTTGATTCTACAAAGCAACCAATCTATGAAGGTTGTAGGGAAGGTCTCTCTAAATTATCATTGACATCTAGGATGAAGACAATAAAATCTGATCATAATCAATCTAAGAGTTGCATGGATGATTGGGCAGCTCTTATAAAAGAGTATTTGCCAGAGGGTAATCAAACTGCTGAGTCATATTACGATATACATAAACTAGTCTCTAGTTTAGGTTTGCCCTCGCAGATGATAGATGTTTGCATTGACAATTGCATGATATTTTGGAAAGATGATGAAGATCTACAGGAATGTCAATTTTGCCACAAGCCAAGATTTAAGCCCCAAGGAGCTGGTAGAAGTAAAGTGCCGTACCAGAGAATGTGGTACCTGCCCATAACAGATAGGCTACAAAGGCTATACCAATCGGAACAAACAGCTGCATCAATGAGGTGGCATACGGAACATTCAACTAGTGAAGGAGAAGTTCATCATCCTTCTGATGCAAAAGCTTGGAAGTACTTCAAATCGGTACACTCTAATTTTGCTAAAGGGAAACGCAATGTTTATATTGGGCTATGTACAGATGGTTTTAGTCCGTTCGGTATGTCTGGTAGGCAATATTCTTTGTCGCCAGTTATATTGACACCTTATAACCTTCCGCCTGATATGTGCATGCAGAGAGAATTTCTGTTTTTGAGTATTTTAGTCCCTGGTCCGAAGCATCCAAGAAGATCTATTAATGTGTTTTTACAGCCGCTGATTCACGAGTTGAACATGTTGTGGTCTCATGGTGTTTGTACTTTTGATTACTCTAGGAAAAAGAATTTTAACATGCGAGCTGTGCTTATGTGGACGATAAGCGATTTTCCAGCATACAAAATGTTATCTGGTTGGACAACACATGGTAGATTGTCATGTTCGTATTGCCAAAATGAGACAGACGCCTTTCAACTAAAAAATGGTAGGAAATCTTGTTGGTTCGATTGTCACCGAAGGTTTCTCCCTATGAACCATCCGTACCGGGGAAACAGGAGGTTGTTCACAAAGGGCAAACGTCTACGTATCCCCCCACCTCCATATCTTTCAGGAGAGCAAATTGAAGGTCAACTTGATTATTATGGAGCTCAGGACACAGCAAAACGTGGTGGTAACTGGCTTAATATTCCGACCAATCTCCCAGATGGATACCTTGAAGAACATAATTGGCATAAGAAGAGCATTTTCTGGGAACTACCGTACTGGAAGGATCATCTATTGCGCCATAATCTTGATGTCATGCACATTGAGAAAAACTTTTTCGATAACATCATGCACACCATCTTAAACGTTCCAGGCAGGTCTAAAGACAATTTGAAGTCTAGACTGGATTTGCCTCTTATATGCTCTAGAGTTGAGTTACATCTAAACGGGAGATGGGGGAGCTCCAGTGCCAATCTTTAGATTGTCAAACGAAGGCAAATCAACATTCTTCAACTGGGTTTCCACCGAAGTTAAGTTCCCAGATGGATACGTGTCAAAACTCTCTAAGTCTATGGAGCAAGGTAAAAAATTCTCTGGTATGAAGAGTCATGATTGTCATGTGTTTATGCAGAGATTATTGCTTTTCGCCTTTGCGGAGCTTTTGCCAACGAACTTGCATGAATCACTTGTAGGTCTATTTTCTATGATGATATATTAATATATAAACAAATGATGTGTGTTATTACATTTCGATCGTTTCTATTGATATTGGAAATCTGAATTTTGGTTTTAGGTGTTGGTGCATTTTTTCAGGATTTGTGTGTGCGAACTCTGACTCAGGATGGAATTGAACAACTAAATAATAACATCACGACATTGCTGTGCAACTTAGAGAAGATATTTCCTCCATCTTTCTTTGATGTGATGGAGCATCTTCCTATCCATCTCCCATACGAAGCCGATTTAGGAGGTCCCGTTCAATTTCGTTGGATATATCCTTTCGAGAGATTCATGAAACACTTAAAAGGAAAGGCAAAAAACCTGGCGAGGGTTGAGGGATCAATTGTTGCGGGAAGTTTAACCAAAGAAACCTCTCATTTCAGCTCATATTACTTCCCTCCAACTGTCCGGACACGTAAAAGAGCTCCACGTAGGTACGATGATGGTGGCATCGCACAAGCGTATCCAGTTTCTGATGTCCCAGATATATTATGTGCAGTTGGTAGGCATGCCGGAATCATAAGAGAAGAAGACTGGTCCTCGCACGAAAACTAGAATTGTGCACACACATATATTCTCTTACAATGCGACGAAGTTAGCCCATTTCTGAGGTATATGTAATTAAAAACTATGGATTGAGGTCAAAAGGGTTATTTTTAACTTATATATGTTTATGATTTCATTTGTTATAACTATATTTTCTATTAGTGAATTCATTCGCCAGATTACCGAGGCTTTCCCAAATGTATCACCCGACGAGATTGAAAAACGTAAAGACCAACACCTTGCTAAATGGTTGAGGAGTCAGGTAAGTTAATTAAAAAAAAATTTTTATATATATATGGTTTCCATTAAAACATATATCTATATATATACTATGTATATTATATTTACATTGTATATACTATATTTGGCAGGTTGATTATGGAGACACGTCGTACCCTGTATGGTTTAGCGAGTTCATCCAAGGTCCATTGGGAAAACTTATGTCATCCCCAATGTATTTTACACGAGGTTATGTATTCCATACGTTCGAACGTGGGAAAAATAGAGCAACTGCGAACTACGGTGTCGTCGTTCGAGCGGGGGACACTGATTTTTATGGCATTATACAAGACATTATTGAAGTACAATACCCTGCTTTAGTTAACTTAAAGTGCACACTTTTCAAATGCGAGTGGTTTGATCTAGTTATCGAGCGAGGGGTTCGAGTAGGAAAGTTCGGTGTCATCGACGTTAATGGATCGCGTTCTTATGCAAAGTATGATCCATTTGTGCTTGAATCACAGGGGGATCAAGTTTGTTTCATTCCATATCCACGGCTCAGGAAAACGGGGATTTCATGGCTATCTGTGCTCAAAATAGCTCTGAGAGGAATTATAGTTGAATCTGACGACGCGCCAATGCAATATGAAACTGCCGTGGACCTAACAACTCGAGAACAAGATCTAGACAACATCATTCTGATAGATCCGCAAAATAGAGAAGTTGAAATACTTTTCGATGCTACCGATGCAGAAAATCTCGAAAACGAGTTTATGAACGAAAGTGCAGAAAGTACCAATGATGATGACGATACCTCAAATGATAATTCAGACAGTGAAGAATAAATGTTATCTTTATTGTATCTTAATTGCAATTGTATAGGTATATATATATTCCAATTTTAAAACAAATGTTACGAATAAAGATTTCAAAAAACCTATATATTTTACATATATCAATAGTAACATTATGTACAATTATGTATTTACCAAAAATTTCAAATTTTAAAACCATTCGGTTTCAAGAAGGATTGACATGATTAAGATTGTTTTTGTATCCAATCTGCTATCTTTAACCAAAACCGAAATATTTGGTTTAGCGTCGAATTAGCATCGATTGTCCACAAGTCGACGCTAATTTGAAAATTTTTAACGTAGCGTCGAATTAGCGTCGCACAATTAAAAATCCGATGTTTTTTCTATTCTTTACCCTAAACTCTATACATCAAACATTTTGAGTTTAGCGTCGAAATAGCATCGAATTAGCATCGAATTGTGTAGTTTCGATGCTAATTCGACGCTAAAGCTAAATATTTGATTTCTAGAGTCTAAGTTAAAGAAACCATGAAGGATACAAAAATATTCTTAACCATGTCAATCTATCTTATAACCGAATTATTTTAAAATTTGAACTTTTGGTACATACATAATTGTACATAATGTTATTGTTGATATATGTAAAACTATATAGGTTTTTTCAAATCTTTATTCATGACATTTGTTATAAACTTTGAATACATAATTAAACAATCGCAATTAAGATACAGTAAAGATAACAACTACGTGTAAACAAGATTAATGATGATATATGAATAAAGATTTCAAAAAACCTATATCGTTTTACATTTATTATCATTAACCTTATGTACAATTATGTATGATAAAAAAAATTCCAAATTTTATAATCATTCGGTTATAAGAAATATTGACATGGTTAAGATTGTTTTCTATCCTCCCTGGTTTCTTTACCCTAAACCCTATATATCAAATATTTTACACATTTCGATGCTATTTCGACGCTAATTAGCAACGAATTTGCATCGAACCTAAACAATTCGATGCTAATTCGACGCTAAATCTGAAATATTTGATGTATAGAGTTTAGGGTAAAAAATAGAAAAGGCATCGGATTTTTAATTGTGCGACGCTAATTCGACGCTTCGTTAAAAAAATTCAAATTAGCCTCGAATTAGGGTCGACTTGTGCACAATCGACGCTAATTCGACGCTAATCTGAAAATTTTTGGGTTTACCGCCACCACGCGCCAACACAATCTTTACGCGGAAAACAAAAAAACATTAATTCTATTCGACGCTAAATTAGCGTCGAATTAGTGTCGAATAGCGTTAATATATAAACGAAACAGTTCTTCTTCTTCTTCACTTTCGTAAAATTCACTTTCAAAGCTTCTTCTTCTTCACTCCGATTTCGTCGAACCGCCAGTTTCTTCACTGTCTCTCTGTCTCTCTCTCCCGATTTCATTCCATCTAATTGAAATGGTTTGTGTATTTTTCTCAATTTTCTTATGTGTATTATGTGTAGATTTGTATTTTGGGTTTAAGAAGAAGTGTTAGGGATTGTTATGAATGAAATGTAGGTTTGTTAAGGTGTATGAAATTTGTATGAAATGAAATTTTAGGAAAGGGAATTTAGGTTTGTTAAGGTGTAAGAAATTGTTTTATAAGTTGAATTTTTGGATATATGAAAAAAAAAGAAATTTTGATTTAATAATAATGAAATTATTTTTCAAGTTTTGGATTTATATTTTGTTAAATTATTTTATAAGTTATTTATGAAAACTAAAATAAAAACAAATTTATGAATTTATCTTTTTAAAAAATTACTTTACAAGTTATTTATGAAAAATATAAAATTATTTTACAAGTTAAATTATGTGTTTGTAAGAATAAGTTATACATAAAATTTATGAATTTATGAATTTATGGTTTGCTCTATAAAACTATTTAACAATTTTAAGATTGATTTTTTAATAAATGTTTGTTAAAAAAACGAATTTATGAATTTATTTTTTACGTATTTTAATTTAATAAATTCGTTTTTATTTCACCATTTATGTTTACAAATAATTGATAGGTTTTTTTTTTAAATCATTACGATTATTAGGATTTTTTAAAAATAAAAACAAATATTTCATGTTTTAAATTTTTTTTTTAGATTTTATAATGTATTTAGTTATTGTAATTTTATTTAATATTTATACTTTACATTGTTTATTTTAATAAATTTGTTTTGATTTTATAGGTGGGTCCACCTTCATACGGAGAGTTATTCGGCGAGGATTCTACGATTTCCGGATCCGTAGGTGGTCGTCGTGGATCGAGATCAGGATCGGGCTCGGGTTTCCAATCTGCTGGGAACTATTATCCACGACCTCCACCACGAGTTCAACCACGAGCTCCACCACTGCCACCGCCACCGCCACCAGTTAATCCACAAGCAGACGAAGACGAAGCAGCTCATCCCGATGATGCGGAACAGGCGCCTCCACCGCCAAACCCGCCTCTTATAATGCGGATTGCTGAGTTTCTTCGCCAACCTGGTCGTCACGAACGGGTTAAGATGCTCCATCCGCTGAAGCCTTCCAACACTTTTTGGTATGTTTAATTTTTTACAATCTTTCTCATTAATTTATAATTATATGTTTTAAATAACTTATTAACATCGAAGTATTTTATAGGTTTATCGATAACTGTGTCTCTCGTTCGATCACCAAAGTCATCATCGGCTATTTCCATATGTCGCATGCTAATTGGACGCAGACGCCGCAATCGGTTCGTGATATTTGGTTTGAGTCATGGGCGGTAAGTCATATTATATTATTTATTTTTATTTAATAAATTATTTGATTTTAGAACTATTACTAATATTATTCGTATTTTTGTAGCAAAAGTGGCACTGTGAAGAATTTCGTACTCACGAAGTGCGAGAGGCCTTCAAGAAGAAGGCTAAATTACGTCTCAACGGCATTGTCGGTAATTGGAAGAAAGCTTGGCGGGAGAAAGGCGATGATGCGATGCCTTTAGGGATGGATCCCGATGTTTGGTCGGGTCTAGTTCGGTATTGGGAGGAACCCTCTTTGATAGCTAAATCATCGAAGTGTTCTGCATCCCGTCTTACGCCAGTGGCCGAAGGAGATGGACCGTCTAAGCATTGTGCGGATCAATCATCATACGCCACTATACGATTGGATATGGTATGATTTTAATTAAAATAGTTTATTAGATTATTTGATTTATATATTATATATATATAATCTAATTTTTATTTTTATATATATTTTACTCCTTTTTTTACAGTCCGATGGTGACCAGCTTGCTCCGATTGTGAAAGTCATGGAGAAAACTCATCGGCGCAAGGATGGGACGTTTGTTACTACTCAAGCGGAACAAACGTTCAACACCTACAACGCTCGAGTGGCAGAGCTAGAGTCACAGTACTCTCCGGGTGGTAGCTCTGTCTAGTCTACATTGGGTGTCGCCGATTACGAGAAAATTTACGAAGAGGTAATTTTTTTAGTTTTGAATATAATATTTTAACTTATTTTCTATCATATTTTTAACAATTTGATTTTATAACGTTTTCATTTTATAGGTAGCACCGAAGAAAAAATGACGGATCTTGGGTGTTGGATCCATCGCCGATCTCCCAGTAGCTTCTTCTACCGCTCGGTATAGTTACACTCCGAGTTCTTCTGACCCGCAGTTGGCAACGCAGTTGACCGCTGCTAATGCTGAGATTAAGCGGCTAAAGACGGAACAAGCAGATCTGCGGTCAACCAACAGTTCGATGCAAGGCCAACTCACGGTATTGACAAATCTGATGGACATTATTGCAGTGGATAACCCGACTTTAGCTGCTGACCTCTCTCAGATACCGCGTCCTGCACAGCCACCTCCAACTAGAGGTCAACCGCAGTTCGACGAAGAAGCCGAAGCTATGATGAATGAATATAGAGACGACATTAATTTAAGAGACAAACATTAAAATTACAATTTCTGTTTGCATTTTCAGTGTTTTTAAACAATTTCTGTTTTTATTTTCGCATTTAAATATAAAAATTTTTAATTTTTAAAAAAATTTGAAATTTATTAAAAATATTTTCATCTACAAATATTTTTTTTTAAAAAAAAATATTATAATTCGATGCTAATTCGAGGTTAAAATGACGTTATCTTAGCGTCGAATTAGCATAGAAATATAGCATCGTTTAGCGTCGATTTTTGCGATGCTAAAATAGCGTTGATTTAGCATCGGATCCGTCTTATGTCGATGCTAAATTGACGCTATTATAACGTCATTTTAGCATCGAATTAGCATCGATATATAGCATCGAATTAGCGTCGAAAGTAATCCGATGCTAAATTAGCGTCGAATTAGCGTCGAAGTCGGTTTAGCATCGACAGATTAGCGTCGAATTGTCATTCGACGCTAAGTCGATGCTAAAAGACTTTAGCATCGATTTAGCATCGAATTTGGCCGACGCTAAAACTGTGTTTCCTTGTAGTGAGCGCTTATCCGAATAAGACCAAGAGCATATCATAAGTACTCCCCGTTACAGCTAGTTTTTGGTCATGAACCAAATATTTCTCATCTAAGGATTTTTGGTTGTGCGGTGTATATGCCTGTAGCACCACCACAACGAACAAAGATGGAACCACAAAGAAGGTTAGGGATATATGTTGGTTATGATTCACCATCCATTATAAGATACTTAAAACCTCAAACTGGTGATGTCTTTTCGGCATGGTTTGCCGACTGCCATTTTGATGAAAAAAAATTCCCAGTTCTAGGGAGAGAAAACAAACAAGTAGGAAAGGATATAAAGTGGAGAGTACCATCTTTATTACACCTTGATCCTCCTACAAAACAGTCGAAAATGGAAGTTCGACGAATTATGCATTTGAAGAGTATAGCAAATCAGTTACCGGATGCTTTTGCAGATACTAAAACGATAACAAAGTCACATATTCTAACTGCAAATGTTCCTGCTCGAATTGAGATTCCAGAAGAACATGGAAGAGCAGATGATACATGTGAGTCTAGAACACGCTTGAAGCGTGGAAGATAGGTCTTAGGACATAAATCCTAGAAAACGTAGAGAAAATGAAAAGGTTGATGTTCCCAAAATAGCAGAAAATACTTTGGAAGAATCACATCATGAAACGAATGATAATGTAAAACATCATGAACCTAAAGAAAATCATGAGATTTCTATCAACTACATTCATAACGGGAAAGTTTAGAATCGAAATGAGATGGTTGTTGTGGATGACGTTTTCTCATATCTTGTGTCGAAAGAGATAAATGAAGAAAATGAAGATCCGGAACCCCAGTTCGTATATGAATGTAAAAAGAGGAATGACTAGAGAAAATGGAAAGATATCATCCAAGCCGAACTTGATTCATTGAACAAACGAAGTGTGTTCGAACCAATTGTACTTACACCAGTAGATGTAAGGCCGGTTGGATATAAATGGGTTTTTGTTCGAAAACGAAATGAGGAAAACAAAATAACGAGATACAAAACTCGTCTTGTGGCTCAAGATTTTTCCCAAAGATCTGGAATAGATTATGTGGAAACCTATTCTCCCGTCACGGATGCAATAACGTTTAGATTCCTGATGATTCTAACAGCTTGCGAAAACTTAGAGATGCGTCTCATGGATGTTGTTACTGCTTATCTGTATGGATCATTAGATACCGATATCTATATGAAAATTCCTGATGGGTTTAAAATGCCAGAAGCATTAAGTTCTAAATAAGTTCCAAACCCAAAGAGTTATGTGCAATCAAATTGCAAAGATCATTACATAGACTAAAGCAATCTGGACGTATGTGATATAATCGTCTAAGTGAGCATTTAACAAAGGAAGAATACGTGAATAATCAATATGTCCATGTGTTTTCATCAAGAAAACAACATATGGATTTGTGATTATTGCGGTCTAGGTTGATGATCCAAATATAATTGGAACTCAGGAAGAAATACAGAAAGCATCAGACTATTTAAAAGGAGAATTTGAGATGAAAGATCTCGGACAGACAAGGTATTGTCTTGGTTTACAAATTGAGCATTCTCAAAAGGGTATATTTGTACACCAATCTACATATACCAAAAGAGTTAAAATGATTCAACATGGATAAGGCAAATCCGTTGAGTACTCCTATGGTCGTTAGATCACTCCAAGTCGAAAATGATCCATTTCGACCACATGAGGAAAATGAAGAGATACTTGGTCCTGAAGTACCGTATCTAAGTGCAATCGGAGCCTCATGTATCTTGCAAATTGTATTCGACCTAATATATCATTTGCAGTTAATCTTTTAGCAAGATTCATCTCGACTCCTACACGAAGACATTGGAATGGGATTAAACATGTTTTCCGATATCTTCAAGGGACGGTTGATTTAGGATTGTTTTATCCTAAAAATTCAAATGGCCAAATGATTGGTTTTGCAGATGCAGGATATCTGTCAGATCCACACAAAGCGAGAAGAATAAAGATATTGAAGTGAGATATGTCCGATCATGCGACAATACTTTTGATCTCTTTACAAAATCACTACCTACCTCAATGTTCAAAAAGCATGTCTATGAAATTGGAATGCTATCAATGAGATCTATGAGCTTGATCATTCGAGGTTGCAGTCTTTTTATCCTTTGATGGTTTTTCTCGATGGATTTTCCTACAAAGGTTTTTAACGAGGCAACAGATAACACGACGCAAGAGACATAGTGACATTGGTCTCCAAAGGGGAATGTTGTGAAAATCAAACTCTCGACTGTAGAGAAGTGCAGAAGATGTTTGGCGTGTAAGAAAAATTTCATGTGAACCCCACTGTCACTATGCACGCATAGTAAATATTATTTCACCGTCTATATAAAAAGATGTTTCGGTCATTTGTAACATACGCAGAAGATCAAAATCTTCTTTGAAGTATAATACAATCTCTTATTCTATTATCACTCAGTACCCCAATTCTACGGATATAAATCTTTCTCTTATTCTTAAAAGTTTCTTCACCATAAATCAATCATTTATTCTTGTAATTCTAAGTAAATTGTCTTTATTTTCTTATGACAGTTGTTACTCTTTTTTGGTTTGTCCTTATCTTAAGAAACAAAATAAAAGAGAAAATGACAGAGAAAATCCAGTTGGGTTGTTTTACCTTGAATGAGAGATGAAGGAAAAGGCTGCAACAATTTTAAAGACAGTGAGAGGATTGGGGAAAGAAGAAGAGCATTAAAGGAATGAGAAAGAGGAACAGCTCTTAACCTAATTAAGTAAATGCTTCTTTTATTCCTTCTTGTTTGTTGAGGTGGGTCTCTTCTGATTTCCACCTCAAAAGCTGATCTTCTATATTTAAGATAGCCACACTGATACACAGAGACAAGAGAGAGAGAGAACAGAGAAGTTAAAAAAACTTATCATATCATATGATTACTATCAATTAACAAGAACACAGAAAGGATAAGCTAAACCTATAAGCTTTGCTTAAAGATCATCACTAATGATAGAGCTCAGAAGGATGATTCTTGTTTTGTGGAAATTGGTGTGTCCTTTCTTACGGCTTGTTAGGAAGCAAAATATTTGTTTAAAGAAAAGTTTAGATATATAAATATATATTTAGTTTATATAGAAAAAGAAGAGTATAGGCTTTTAATTCTATATGAGAATGTACTTTATAATGAAGAAGGCACTAACCTTCCTTGCATATATATCTGCAATGGCTTTGTCTGGTAGTGCTTCAATTGAGTGAAAACAATGGTGCTAGGGTTGCCATGTGGTGAAACTTACCCCTGCTCTTCAATTATATGAGCTTTCCTATAGGCTCCGGCTTTTCCTGATACTTCACAAGAAAAAAAACACTTATATAAAGTATTTATTGATGATGGAAGAGCAAACCCAAAGAGAGACAGAGCCTATATGAGAGTAAAGAGGTGAAGTGGATTTTGAAACAAAAAAGGTACGTAACCAAATAAAAAGCAAGTGATCTTTTGCATATATGCTAAACCAGAAACCTTGTCTTGTTTTTTTTCTCTGTGTTGCTCAAAAGCCATGGAGTCTCCGAGGAACCATGGAAGCTCTGAGGAGGAGGAATACAGCAGTTGTGAGTCAGGGTGGACTATGTACATAGAAGACGCCTTCCATGGAAATGACCATTCTTCTATTCTTGTTGATGATGATGACGATGGTGGTGACATCGAAGATGATTCAAAGGTAAAAGAAGCTGATGATGGTGGTGACGATGGTGGTGATGAGGAGAGTGATGATTCGATGGCTTCTGATGCATCTTCGGGGCCTAGCAACCAGCTTCCAAGGAACATCATCAACAAACATGCAGCTGGGAAGAATGATTCTAAACAAGTCCACCTTCAGAAACACCAACACACAGAGAAAGCAATAAGCAACGAAGGAGGAAAATCAGAGCTCAAAGCTAGAACAAGAGCAAGTGCAGCTAGTCGTGTCCAGAGTAGAGGCAAAGTGAGCAAAACCCAATAATACTCACGACGAAAAAAAGAGAGGAAGATATGGTGGTTCACAGAAAATTCAAACCCTGTAACGAAGAGAGATGTTTCAGTTCTCTCACCAATCCTGTTGTTTGCCTTTAATAAGACATATGTGTAGGTTGTTGCATTGTTTTGTTTTGCCGATATATGTTTTTTTATAGATGCTGTCCCAGATAAGTTATCTGCACAGTTCTCCGTTGGAACCCTGTTATATAATACGTACCCTGTTCTTCACATATTTCCTTCTAACACAAAACGAGCATAACTTGACCTGCATGTTCAACACAGGAGCCGTCAACAGGGTGAATCTGAGTAAAAACACCCTGATTAATAATCAATCTTTAGCATTGAAAAGCACACATAATTTATGAAATACTAATCAGCTTTTCCAAGGAAAAGAAACGCTCATGGTAGAGGACAAAGCGGTTGATGACAAAACCGGAGTGTCTAAGGTTACCAGTATTGTTTCTATTTTGCTTGCTAACAAAAAGTCCTGCTACTTTCAAATGCTCACATGATTCTTTTACAAAACAACAGATTGCAATCATTCAAAATCTGTCATTTTCTACTACTACAAACTCTTTATAAACCACTTCTTAAGAAACTATTTGTACATTAGGAAAGGAGTTATTAGAAGAGAACAGAAATGAACCTGTTCTGATTTCTTTCCTATCTTATCAACACATTAGAATACCGTGCTGGAAAATTATAGTAGAGAAATAACACAACCAAAAGATTAGAGACAAGTCCTAACTAGAGCAACTCAACCGCTACCTTTATCAGCCCCTGAAATAACAAGATGCGATTGGTCCTGGAAAACGGAAAGATGGTAAATTTATCAATTGATCTCTAGATAATCATTGCAGAGTATTAAACTTAATGAGGCGTAATCAATGGGAACAGAACAGAACAGAGACAGTTTAGCTGGCAACTTTCCAGAAGAGGAAGACCCTCATGTTGTTGTTATTCTCAGGTCGCTTTCGACCTTGTAATCTCCAATCCATCATAATGCACGTATGAGCAATAAACAGATAGACGAAAACGAAAGATGGGCCATCTCAACCTAATTTTGTGACCCACAAAACGTGAGATACATGAGAATGTTGCTTGGTAAAAGCATAAAACACTGAACTTGGTCTACCAATTTCACCTTTAGGAATATTGAAGGACCAGATGAGTTCAACGAGTAAAGGCGAAGAACCGAGCACTTGTGTCAACAATAGCATGTGCAGCTTTCTTTCCTAGTTGACAATGACATCAACGAACGGTTAGTAAAAGCATTTAGACAACCAAAGAGAAACCAACAGTGTCTTAGTACAACAAACAACCACCAATCGTTATTGAAGATAGAGAAAAAAATTCAGTCCTAGCCTCACTCACTTTCAGATCTGAATGTTACATTGAAATCCCGAGAACATAGTTATGATAAGATACCACAATGGAAGCACAAGGGACTAGCTATCACGAAAATGTCCCACATCGGAAAAAGGAGCATATAGTCAATGGCTTAATAAGTTCAAGGGCACCCTCTCCTCAAAAGGGTGAGTCCTACCCATCTAACCACTTGAAAAGTTTGAGAAAGCGTTGGGAATCACCAAGGCATCATGAGACCCGGACGGACAAGAAAACAGCAAGAATTTAAGCCTTCTCCCTCTCACTAAGTCATTATGCTATCACCTTCAGCCTACAGTCTCTCTTGAAGAAGTCGGGTTCTGGTGTCCAAGGCATTTTCCCCGGGACTAATGGTTTCGGAAATACAGAGGACATAGTTAACATGGAAACTGCTGAAGTAAAACAATAATAAGTAGAACATAAACATCACCTGGTGGTTTCAAGCTGCAGAGCTGAAGAAGAAAAGTAGAAACAATGGCACTGAAGATGTGAACGTCGAGGAGTTAAAACAAGCTGCAACGAATCAGAGTCTGACTAGAGATATGCAACTGTATCTTTCTAGATTTGGTTACTTGTAATAATGAGGACAACAAGATAAGATAAGCATAATATCATAAGATGATCAGAACCATTCTACAAGCTTATACCATATAAAGTATAAACCATCACTAAACAGGCAGTTAGATACAAGAAAGAAAAACAATGGAAACTTCACTAGCTCTCTCACTAGGAAGGGTTGTAAAAGTGTTCGATGAGCAAGAAAGAATGCAGCAAAACATAAAAGATAAGAAACACTTATCCTCTGCTGATCACATGTCACTGATCAAATCTATAGATTAACGTAAGAATCGTCATTAGGAACCCAGAAATCTAGAACAAGCAAAACAACAAATATTGTAATGAAAAATTTGTTGTCTTCATTTCTGACTTGTGTTCAAGCCACTAACTATATCACTCGCCAAAAGAGTATCTCTTTGAGTCTCAACTACCAAACGACAACGGTATCTGACAAGCACGAGTTTCTTCGTACTGATGATTTAAAATTCCATTTTATTTAATTTTACTCTAAACAGAAAAAAAAAAACATAAAAAGCTAAAGAGGTTCTCTGTTTATTCACAGCCACACACAGAACACACCTTTCCTTTATCCAATTCAGGGAAACAAAACAAATATTCATCTCTTCAATTTTTGTTCTGTCTGGTCTCATGAAATTGAGCAGGAATTCGATAATTTGACAGGAAATAGTGCGTACCATGCTTCTCGGTGGCACAATCTCCACTCCTCCGGCTTCTCTCCGGTTAAGATCCACCTTAAACCCACAAAACGCAGTCACACAGTCATCATCGCAAGCGGCGTTTCCGGCGGCGATGCAACGACAGCCGGCGAGCTACTCAATCACCGACGAAGATCTCGAATCTAGAGGCTTTCTTCTCCGTCGGACGGCGGAAGGACTTAACCTAGATCAGCTGAATTCGGTGTTTGTAGCCGTGGGGTTTCCACGGCGAGACACGGCGAAGATCAAGGTGGCGCTGGAGCACACAGACGCGCTTTTGTGGGTTGAGTACGAGAAAACGCGACAGCCGGTGGCGTTTGCTAGAGCGACGGGAGACGGCGTTTTCAACGCAATTATATGGGACGTTGTGGTTGATCCTTCGTTCCAAAGCTTAGGGCTTGGTAAGGCGGTGATGGAGAGGTTGATCGAGGATTTGCAGGGGAAAGGGATCTGTAACATTGCTCTGTATTCGGAGCCTCGAGTTCTCGGGTTTTATCGCCCGCTCGGGTTCGTCTCTGACCCGGATGGGATCCGAGGAATGGTTTTTATTCGTAAACACAAAAACAAGAATTGATATAACTTATTTCCCCCTTAACATTATTAAATTTCACAGATTGATTACAATGTCTCTTTTAACTACTACACTTGTACGATCTTCAAATCGAAAGATTTTGCTTTTAAAGTAGATTTTCGATTACTTGATTTTGATGGTCAAGAAGCGGCTATGGCATGGTGGAAGAAGGCGACGGAGCAGAGGATGGAAGCGATGAGTGCGAAGAAACCTAATCCGATCATCAGAGAGATTCCGGCGACGATTAGATCCATCGCCGTCTGGAAGCTTATTAGCATCATCAACACCATCTTCGTCTTATTCTTCTCTCTTGATTAAGAGATTTTCGTGTTTGGGGATAATTTACAAATGAAATGATTCGAACAAGAAGAAGAAGTGAAGCCTTGCTTTGACACGTTTATGACATTTAGCGCAATTTCAGAGATCCTCGTGTATACACATTATACAGACATATATCGAAACATACACGTTGAGGAGATTTACATTAAATGTGTGACTTTCTCATGTTATCTGGTCGTTATCGTTATGTATCTTCTAAAGTACAGTTTTTCTACTTTCTTGGAAAGTGGCTTCGAGTTCTGGGCATAATTTGAGGAAATCTTGCCGAGTTTCTGTCAGGGAACATGGAGGAAGTAGCTGGAGAAGTAGGCAATGGTGGGTTAATGATTGGTCTGGGTTTGATTTCTTTGATCTCAACTATAACAGCATCTGATGTCAGAAACGTGTTAGCCACTGATGCAGCGTGTTCTAAGCAACATCTCACCACCTGTGCATCAGTTCTCGGACAAAAAGTTTAATGAGAAGCTAAAACAGACATCAAAGTTAGCTCACAAAACAGGTGAATCCGTGAGATGACTTAGCCCTGTTGTTGTTACCTTGGTCGGATCGATAATACCAGCCAACATCAGATCTTCGTACTGATTCTTTGCAGCATTGTAACCGTACATCGTGTTTTCGCTTGATAAGACCTGCAGGTTTCAGAGTAAGTTACTGGAAGTTATGGTTGGGTCTACAGAGATGACATTATCAAATACCTTTTGTATGACGATATTGCCATTTGCGCCTGCGTTTTTTGCTATAAGTCTTATGGGGTAGCTCAATGCTTTCTTGAATATTTCGGCTCCAATCTGGTCATACAGTGTTGCAAGAAAAAAATATCACATTCACAACTTTTGGGATGTTTTAAGAAATGTAAAAAGCTCGATTGTGATGTTCAACTTCAATACCCTCGAAACGAGTACCTTCTGTTCTGTGTTGTCAAGGGTGTCTTTGATTTTTTCCACTTTTGCAGCCAGTCGCAAGAGTGCGCAGCCACCACCAACTACAATCCCTTGTTCAATCGCTGACTAAATTCTGAGAGATCAGGTTTCTTGGACTGACAATTTCTGAACCACATGGTTTGACTGGAGTTACCTTAGTTGCGTTCAGGGCATCTTCAACCTTTAGCTGTTTATCCTTCAACTCAACCTGGGTCTGTGCACCTACCTAAAGCCTTTGGAAGTTAGTTAGTACTTCAACATCAGATTGTTTTTTGGTATCAGTGCATTACAAAGTCACCTGGATTATAGCAATTCCACCGGATAATCTGGCTATTCTTTCATTGAGGATCTTCTTCTGAAAGCTTCCCTCAGTGTTCTGAATACACATAAAGATTATATGGGAAAACATGAGCATCATATATGGTGATTATAGATGCTCCAGTCAAATAGGTCACTTGGTTAATGTAATGAGAAGACGAGGATGATAAAAGGACCTGGATGAGTTTTTCAATCTGAGAAACCCTTTCCTCTACTGCTTTTTGGGTGTCTCCATTAGTAACAATCAATGTTGAATCCTTAGTTACAAGAATCCTTGTTGCTGTTCCTAAGACCTCTTTTCCAGCTTTCTCTAAGCTTAGGCCCATCTCATCTCTGATCACCGTAGCTACGCAGAGAGAATAACCCAGTGATTCAGTACTTAAAGCAAAAGTGTAATATGCTATACTCTTGTGTGAAGATGGAGCATGACTACCTCCAGTTAAGATTGCAAGATCATCCAAATAGTGGCTCTTGCGCTCCCCAAAGGCAGGAGCTTTTATGGCTACTGCCTTCAGGTTACCTTTTAGTTTGTTCCTAATTACAGGAGCAAGAGCGTCTTGCTCAATCTCTTCAGCAACTATAAGAACTGGATAGTCCTCTTTAACAGCAGAATCCAATATCTTGAACATATCTTTTGGATTTGTTATTTTCTTATCAACCAAGAGCAGCTACAATAAAAAAAATCAATGCAGGTATACTCTTAGCCATTGCATTGCCAAGACAATGGGAAAAACAAATGACAGGTCTTGGTTCTGACCTTGCAATCATGATATTCAACTTCTCTCTTCCTTCGATCAGTGACAAAGTAAGGCGATAAATAACCACGATTAAACTGCATTCCTTCCACAATATGAAGATTGTTCACAAGGTATTTTCCTTTCTCTATTGTTACTACACCAGCCCTTCCTACTTGTTGAAAAGCACTGGAAATCATGTTTCCCACTTCGTAGTCATTCCCCGCACTAACTGCTGCAACATCAGCAAGCTCATGATCCTCCATCTGTAAACACGAGGTTTGCGATTTGCTCTTATTAAGGCTAGCTAATTATAACTCCATTCTCATCATGAGTAGTCTCAAGGGTAGAAGGCAGATGGATCTTTCACCTCTCTGGACATTGACTTGAGCTCTAAAACAAGAGCTTTTGCAGTTTTCTCAATACCACGGGCAACCTGGATGGGATTAGTTCCAGAAGAAACCACCTAAAGAGAAGGCATGTGAGATCAATGGTTCACAACTAGAAGCGCACATTATCTAATTAGGCATTCATATATAATGAGAATGCATGTATACCTTAATACCTTCAGTAATTAGGCCATGAGCAAGCACTATAGATGTAGTAGAACCATCACCCGCAAGGTCATTAGTCTTCGCACCCGCTTGCCTCACAAGTTTCACTCCAACATTCTCTAACGGGTCCTCCAATTCAATCTACACCACACAATAAAAGCTTATTATTATGGTTTTGGCATTTCATTGAGCATAATCGTCCGATAAAGGTAGAGAAAATAAGAGGAAAAGTGAGAAACCTCTTTAAGAACAGTTTCACCGTCATTGACGATCCTGGGAGGTCCGTACTTGTTCTGCAACACCACGTTCCGTCCCTTTGGACCCAATGTCACGCCCAATAGCTTCGCCACCATGTCTGCACCTGCCTGCACCAAACTTCACCACCATTTTTCACATAAGAATACAAAATTCTCGAAAGTTTCACAAAAAGAAGGAGAAAACCTGAAGCTTCTTGGTGACAGAGCCATCACGGTTGAAATGAACCTCTTTTGCAGCGGCTCTTGATCTCAGAACGAAATTCGAAGACGAGAACTGCAAAGAAGATGAAGAAGGAGGAGGCTTTGTGCGAAAATTCCGATCAGAAAGTGGAAACGCAGAGAGTGAAGAAGCCATTGCCGTTAGAAACGAACGAGCAAGGACTACAAAAAAAGTATCAGCTTGTCTGGGAGTGAGCAAAATATAAGGTGGGAAAAAGATCTCATATCTCTTCCGATACTGTGTCTGTCGTTGTTCTGAATTCCAATTTTGTTGGGCCCAGCCCAGCCGAAAGAATCCCAATTATGGCCGGAGAAACAACACCCAACCGAACTGAAGCGAACCAAACCGAATTCGGTTCGGAAATCACCCAATCGAACTCGTTTTTCATTGATATTTGGCATTCGGTTCGGTTTGATATATTTCTGAATTCTGATCGGGTAACTGAAATCAAAACTCGAAAAACTAGAGATATTCAATGCGGATAAACTGATCACTTCCAAACCGAAATAATTTGTTGGTACTAAGTTTAGCACACATAGATCCGATCCAGATCCGATCCGATTCGGAGCTTCCCTAGGAGAGCATACATATTAAGCTCATGAAGACGGATTCGGTCCAGCAGATGAGTTCGGCTCAAGCCCACTATGTCCAAACAGACCTAGCATGTCCCGAGTAAAAAGAAAGGATCAACATGAAGAGTGCAAATGCTTGCAATTGAAAATAATAAGTAGAATAAATGGAATAAAAATGAGCACTGTTCAAGAATTGCATTTTCAAAACAACAATGGTCAGTTTTTTTTTTTCGATTTTGTGATAGTGCCTTTACAGTTAAATCGATTGTGTGATGAAGGAAATTCTTTACAGTTAAATCGATTGTGTGATTTAGGTAATCTTTTACAGTTAAGTGTGTGAAATATCTTTTACAGTTAAATTGATTGTGTGATAAAGGAAATCCTATAAAGTTAAGTGTGTGAAATGTCCTTTACAGTTAAATCAATTGTGTGATGAAGAAAATCCTTTACAGTTAAATCGATTGTGTGATTTAGGGAATCATTTACAATTAAATCGATTGTTTGAATTGTCTTTTACAGACTTGAATGCGGTTCTTGAAACTTCTCATTGGGATCAGGTGTTTCATAACTCTTACTTGATGCAATGTTGGTACTCCTTTGATGTGCCGATCCTTACTTAAGGTATTTGGAGGATTGATAATACGCACAACCGGGATTCTAACTTGTGGGCAGAGACAAGTTTACTGTTTAAACTTCTTAGTGTTGTGGACGGGAATTGTACTTCAACATTCGGATCGAGGAAAGAGCACTTCTTTTTCTTGATGGAACACAACTATGGCGTCAAGTGGTGCGTAATCAGAATATCCACGGTCCCACGACTTTTGTTCACTACCGGTCATGTAACATTAGAGAACCCCAACAATCTTTTTAATCTCAAGTTTATCGAGTTCAATAATGTAGACTATATCTTTTGTGATTTTACATTGAACCATTTTGAAGAAAATGAATCATTTTGAGAGAAAAAAGGTTCAGAGAACAGTACCATAACAGAAAAAGCCTATCCTCATCCGCGAGCTACAAGAATGATACCATAGTAACCAGCTCGTGTTGCACAATAGTTTCCAACGATCCTGTTTCAAAGTATTAAGAAAAGAAGACAACTAATCAAACATCAAGTGGCTACTAGAAACTGGACTATTGCAAAGGCCATTGACTCTATTAGAGACAACAGATGTAAAGGAAAATGATAAGAAAAATTCAAAACCTTATTAACTTTATTAACCCTATCAATGGGTTCCATCTTCTTGACATCCAATAAGCATGTTTCTGGATAATATTCAAAATGTCTAACACACATCTTGGATAATAAAAGTAAAGCTTCCTAAAGTAAGTAGACACATGCAGAATAACATAACAATGGTCAAGATAGAAACCTGGGGATCCATATGGCACAAATCAGATGAGCCCAGCGCCCGTCAGTTGTCGGCTTCATAGCGCCACCTGAAATATCTTTTGTTGGTCACTAATGAAAGCATATAAAGAATATACCAAAAGAGTTTTAATCAAATTACCAACTACAGGACAAAGACAACATCGTGGAGGAGTATCAAGAGTGTCAGGACGACACAAGTTACACAACCACGCCATCACGAGGTTCTAGCTGCCCATAGCATCCAGTATGGACCTAGTCCAGGAAAAAAAGGTTGAATTCATCTAGAAAAAAAGGATGCCAGCCACTATAGAATATAGATTTAAAAGGATATGTAATAACAAATAACTCAGAGAAAGAGCAATACCATCATTCTACATTTATCACATTGCAGGAACAGATTGCTCTCATACTCCTGCAGACATGGAAAATATAAGTCAGAATTCACTTATCAAGGCGTACAAAATTAGACGAACATACTAAACGTTCCACCAAGAAAGAAGCATTGATAACCTCATCCATGCGACAGACATTGCACTTATCAAGATCTTTTCAGTCAACCTGTCCAGGTCGGTAACCAGTAGGATGATCTTGATACTTCCCCGAACTATATTTGCGCTTATAAACTTTGGACGTTGTAATAGCCCATGCCGATTAGATAAAGGCTTATGAGAGGAATAAAAGTGACCCAATTCCTAGTGCCTAGAACGTCTAATCGGAGCCTAGATGATTTAATAGACAAAAATACATAATATATGAGATATATATGAAAAATATATATAAAAACCATAATTTATAACTAATAAAATTTATATTGTATTTTATATTCATCATTTTATAGCCAAATATATACAATTTTACAATTTATATATAAGAAAATTTATATTATTTTATTGTTATAATACCATAATATTTTAAGCAGCAAAACGGTAATCGCCACGGTCTATAGGAGCCTAGCGTCTAAGCGCCGCCTAAACGAACGTCTAGAACGCTTTTTAGAACACTGAAAATGAGAGAAAAAGTTGTTCCACTCATTCCTATGCTATTTAGTGGATGAATTATTTTCAAAAAGATATTTTTTTGTTTTTTTATTTTTTTTTTTTAAATTTGTTTTTGCTAGTTTGAGAGAAATTTTTTAAAAAATAGTAAATGATGATAAATGGTAATTTTTGGAGAAAGATAGAGTAATACATGATTTTCTCTAATTTTGTTCCCCTTAAATAACAACCATTTGCACCCGAAGAATGGAAAATTAATTAGGATTATGAGATTTTCAATATCTCTTTAGGATTTATTCAACCAAATTTATACTTGTATAAATATATAATGTAAGTCTCTGGGAAAGGGATCCGCAGTTTAAATCAATACAAAAACATATTGTTTATGCTCTTCATCGTTTGTAGTACTCTTTAACTTTTACTTTAGAAAATCTAGTTCCTCAATTGTTTGGAAAGAATCCAAGTAGCTTATGCGATCCGGATTCACCATAATTGATATGAAAAAAAAAATATTGTTATCTCTTTTAACGCTGAATTTATTGAAATAGGAAAACAAACTATCACAAAGTAAAAAAGAAAAAAAAACTATGTAAATCACTTGGCTCAGTGGTTGATCAAGAGAATATTAATGCTTATACAATAGGAGATATAGGGTTTGATTCCCAGATAATGTGATTTATTAATGATTATGCAGATTAGTGGAGACAAACTTACTGGAGAACTACAACATTGTGCAAGTAAAACTATTCATCACCATGATCAGACACATCGAGGATAAAGACATGTCTATAAAGGTCGGTTAAATATGTTCGTTGTGGAATTGTCTATGTAACAGTTCCCATAATTTATAACAAAAATAATAAAAAATCAGACGTTAAAGAAAAGTAAAGGAAAAACAAAAGCCCCAAACAAATCAAAAGGCAACAATCAAACATCATACACCTAAAGAAAGGATTATGGATGCTATAGTGAATATCTCGGGCAATGCATTCGGCCAACCAAGCTGGACCACCTAACGGCGAGTAGGATTGAAACCTATCGTCCCTTAATACACTTTTCGATATGTACCGACTCGCTGAATTTGAGTTTGGAGCTTCTACTTTAAAGGCACAACTTTCAAATCCCTTGCTCAGTTGAAAAATCTGCTCTATTAGCACCTGATATCTCGGACAAGTCGAAGGGTTTTGAGGGAGCTTCCAATACTGAACACAATCTTATGCACCTCACATGTGAGATATGAAGATCTTGTAGGATTTGAAGTGCCCATAAGATATATTGAAACTCTGGAATAATTTGATTCAAAGAACCAATGAAAGCTTTCCGAGCATGAAAAATGACATTTCCATCATGTATTTGAGCCATCCAAGCTCTGCCACTATGCAACCTCGCTTTCTGCCAATTTGAGTTAACATTACACTTGATTGGAAGGAAGGCTGCCAATTTTAATCAAACCATCCCTGTTTTCAGTTAAGACCAGTTGATTATTCACTGTGGTATTGCTCTTTGAATCAACTTAAGTAATGCCTCTTGTTTATTCGCATACAATATTGCATTCTTGATTTTTTTAGATTGCCCACAACACATAGGGAATCGACACCCTTAATTACCTCTTCCGAGATCTCATAATTCTCCATCTGATCCAAATGGAACATTATGTTTTCGTCAACAGAATCTGAGAAACCCTCTATGGAAAAGGTAAGTTTGATAACTCCAACATCTCGTGAGCAACGCAACAGTGGAAAATGCATATTTATAGTATTCTAAAATGGCTTAAACGTTTGTTAGACGCTGGATGAACGCCTTACACACCTAACAGTATACGAGTGAAGGCTTAGGTTGATATAAAAAAAATATGTACAAATGAATATATAGATATACACCTAAGAATGCATTTTACCTCAACACTTTGGGTTGTCTAATATAAAACGAAAAATGATTCCAAAAAAAAAAAATGAAAAACACATTTTTAAATCTCAAACTCAAAATATGTAAGATCAACACTCAAGCTGAATCAGTACACCACAAATATTTTCGACATTTGTGCTGCCTTCAAATAAATAAATTAATCTGCTCCCTGAAGCCTTTAAACCCAAAGTCGACATGTACGGGCTAAGAGACAAATTGAAGAGAACAAAGCCATCGTCAGATGATAGCAGATCAACCCTATTGTGGTCTAGTTAGATAAGGTCTTGGTCAAGTTGCATAAAAGACCCTTGCAGTCTTGTCTATAATCAAAAAGAATTGCAACAACTATCGATAAGTTCCAATTGGACTTGATATAAGACCTAACCTCGGCCAAGGCTGGATTTATTGATAAACAAGCAATAAACCACGAAGACTGGAGTACTTCTGTGTTATAGAGAGAAAAGACCATCAAGACCACCAACTCACAAGACTGGACCAAGTAAGTTCATCAACTCAAACCAAATTGCATGCCTCTTAAACTGACTAAAACGTGTTTTTTCTTTATTTCACTTTTCTTCGCTAAGGACAACAACATGGAGAGACTTTATAAGATTTGGAACATTCCAGCCCACCTCTATTATATCTCTATATTCTACTTTAAATTAGAGTTCCGAGTAAAAATCTCTCCAACCCACCTCTATTTTTAATTCTAAAATAGAGATTTTTATTTTTTTCTCTATATTTGGAGAAAGAAATAGATAAATTTTTTTGTCTTACTCTAAAATAAAGAAAAAATAGCATTTTTCTAAAATAGAAAAGTAGATTCAAGAGAAAATCGAAGTGAGAAATAGAAAAATATATTGGAAATGATCTTAGCAAATTAAAAATGAGCCAATGACTCGTTGTTTTTCAAGGAGATTCCAAGTTTTTTTGTGCTAAATTGTAAATATCATTTAAGAAAATAAACAGTTTAGGTTACAAATTTTTACGGGAACAAGTTCGAAAGCCTATGAATTTGATCTCATGGCAAAATAGGTAAAAAACATGGAAACAAAAATAGGTACATCTTCGGGGCTCAATGCTGTGAAACAATGCGCAAAGGATTCCAAGTTATTCTCTAAAAACTCAGAAGTTTCTAAAACAACATGCATTCCCACTTTGGACAAACCTTTATGCATCAGAGCAATGTCTCTTTCCATTTATTATCAAGCAAACCATTTCAAAACGGGAAAAATGTCAAAAAAGCTTGAATTTTCAAAAAATGGTCAAAAAAAGCTCCAACTTAAAAAAGTCCATTTTAATCTCATATTTTTGTTGACTTTTTCAGAAAATGCTAAAGTTTTGTTGATTCGGCCATTTTAGGCTCGACGTTAAATAGACCATTACGGTGTTAACACTCTGTTAACGGCATCCGTTTGGTCAAAAAGACATCGTTTTGAGTTTAATAAAACGACATTGTTTTACGTGTTCAGACTTAACAAAAAGTCGAAAAAAGTTCCAACTTTCGAATTGTGGCAATAAAAAGCTCAAGTTTTTGTTGACTTTTAAATAAAATGCTTAACTTTTGTTGACTCGGCCGTTTAAGACTCGTCGTTAAGTTTTCGTTAATGGAGTTAACGAAACCTCGGTTTATAACATGAGCCTAGTATTTTTGAAGATGTTGCGGTGGTTAATTTGAGACACAATAACAACTTCGTTTACAAGCTCTTCCAACTTGTCTTCGTCTACAACCTTAAACTTCTTAACCGCCACAAGCATACCGACATCGAATATCCGTTTGTACACTGTACCTTGTTCACAATATCCAAACACCTTGTCTAAACCGAAGCTCTCAGTAGCTTTCTCTATTTCTTTGGAACTGAACACAATTGTTTTCTCTACATAGCCTTGTTCTGAAGCCAGTTGTTGCTGCAACAGAAGATCTCCATTGCGTTCAAAGAACTCTTTCCGACGCTTGATATTTCTACGCCTTTTAACGAATTTGTATAGCCAAATGCCAACACCTACAAGGAACACGCTCAAACCTATACCAACCCCTTTAAATTAACCAAAGATCAACTGGAGGTGCACACACACTGTAGATAGTCTTGCAATCCGTGGCATAAACAAGGATTATAGCCAGGTTCGTTATACCTTGTCAATGTGGCACAGCAAAGAATCTGCAAACAACATATTTTTTGTCTGAACTACCCAATTTAATGCTAATATTAACTCCGCTAACAAAAACTTAACGAGGAGCCTTAAACGGCTGAATCAACAAAAGTTAAGCATTTTGTTTAAAAGTCAAACAAAAAATTTTGAACTTTTTTTTGCCACAATTTGAAAGTTTAAGCTTTTTTCGATTTTTTGTTAAGTCTGAACACGAAAAACGACGTCGTTTTATTCAAGCTGTGCCATTTATTATTCAAGCTGTTACAAGCTTATACGAACCTTGTTTAAGCATGTAAGGATTCACATTTTTATTCGTTGCTAAGCATCTTGTGCCATTTATTATTGGTAAAGATCTTGTGTTTTGTGCTATCCTTACATGCTTAAATCACCTTAATTACTGAGATACGAGCTGAATATATATATGATTGAATGTTCCAGGGCCTCAAACACTGCAAAAAATAGCATTAGATTTGATTGAATGTTCTACAAATGTGTAAACAGAATCTGCAGGTATGCGTTTCTACTTTCTAGGTGGGCTCATCTAGGCGCAAACTTTATGTGGGCATTTCCATTTCTCAAATGCTTTCAGTTATAGGATCTGAACAAAAAAAAGAAAAAGATATTTCTCCAAAAGTTAAGCCAGATCAAGGCTTGATATGGCTAGAACAAAAACTCAAGGAAGAAGATTGATATAGCACCATGCTCGTGTAGTCTGAAACATTAAATCAGTTTAAACAGACTATGATTTTCTTAGGTGCAAAGGGAAAGTGAGATTAATTCATTTCAGCAAAAAGCAAACTTGGAAAAGCCTTGTTTTACTTGAATCAAAGGCAGATCTGTTTCTAACAATCATAAACCAACCAAATCTAAATTCAGGAATAGAAAAAAAAACGAATTCAAGAAACAGATTAAAAACAAAAAGTGAAAGCAGAGCAATTCAGAGAACTTTGAAGGTTGTATATAAAATATATCAACATGTATTTGACTTCAGAGGCAATTTCTCATCATCATTCTCTGCTTCCTTCCAATACGAAATAAAAACAAATCATAAACCAACAAAACAATACCGGAATTTTCTATTGGCCAATACGCAATTTCTGGGAAGTTCAGCTATTAAACAACCCTAAAGAGACAACAGAGAAGCGTAATTGCCAATATTTTGCACCAATTGAGTACCCTTTTCTCGAATTGTTCCTCACATCTATAAACTCGAAGATGCAAGGGGCTATTGTGTGCTTATAAGTATCGAAAAAGAAGAAAAACAAATATAAACTTTCTTCACAGAAAAAGAGAGGAAGGGAAAACCCATAAAACCAACAAATTTAACAATACGATCCTATTGTATTTAGCAAAGAACCCAAATCGATAAATGATAATGATAACTCAGAACTGTGAGTGCGAGGACGAGAGTGTTTGATGGTGGTAGTCGCGGCTGTATATATTAGGGTTTCATAGAAGCATTTTATAACAAGACAAGAACTGGGTAGGTTAAGACTTAAGAACCGGGTCGGGTTTTTTTTTTGTTTTTCTAGTTCATTTAAAATTAATTAAAAACATAAAAGCATTACTATAGTAGAAACCCTACCCTATAAATTAATAATGTTACATTGAGACTATGATATTCTAATTTATAGAATTATTAAATTTAGTAAAAAAGAAAAATTTTCAGAATATTTTTAATTAAAATTTTTTTTCTGTACTAAGTATTTGTATGTGAATTTGGAGAATAAACTTTGGTCTTAAGAAATGTCTATAAGCTTAATGATTAAAGGAAAAGTAGAGTATCTGCTTGGATTTCCTCTATTTATAGCTCAGCTCCTCAATCTAGATCCACGTTTCTAGGGCGGTTCCGCGTATCTCGGGCACGATCTCGGCATATTCCCTGCGAATCTCGCTCCTACGACTGAGATAATTGCTCCGTTGACTCGCTCCTAGCTCAATCTCAGCTTGTTATCCACGCACCTATTGACTCGGCCTTTCGGGGCTGACCTGGGCCTTAAGAGAAATAATGTCTAATTCTTCGGGTTTGGACCGCAGGCCCATCGATTCTGGTCAACGTTCTGTAAATAATAAACTTTGACCTGGGCTTTTAAGTGGACCGGATTCGGTGACGAATCCAGCCCGAACAGTTGCCCCCAGCCCATTAAGTATCTAAATAATAATACTTGATGGGCGGTTACTCATCATCACGACGCGCCGCTGAAGCGCGATTTTCCCAATTCGCCTGGATCGTACGATCCTGATCTGACGGCTAGGGACGTGGGAAGGTGAAAGATCAGAACCGCGTCAAAAGAAACGACCCATATTTATGACGTCATCGACGTCGATTGGATCTTTTACCGTGGACCCTACCACTAATAACCACTTTCTCTTCTCAGAAATAAACTGGTTTTAACCCTAATTTCATACCAGATCTCACTTTTATCCTTTGGCTTCACCTCCGAAACTCTGCTACCCTTTCACCTCTTCACAGAAATCGTTCCATGCCTAAACTCTCACCCGAAACCATGTATTCTTCCAGTTCCGAACTTCAATTCGGCCCTTACGAACCGTCTCTGACCACAGTCCAGGATCTCATCGACCTCTGAGAGACTTTGGCGGCCCCTCCTTCGATCGAATTTCGCCTCCCGATGGGGCGGAAAACGCCGAAATCGGTCGAAGAAAGGCTGGTGTTGCGCCTACCTCAGCTATTTCTAGACCTGCGGGCTGACTTTCCCCATCCCCCTCTTTCTGCTCAACATACTCAAGTTCCTCGGGCTGGCCTTCCCTCAGATGGTCCCAAGTTTCGTCCATCACGTCATCGGAACGTATGTTCGTTCCTATGAGGACGAGATGGACCTCAGCCCCAGCCAGTTTTTCGACTTCTACGTCGCTAGGAGCAACTCCTCAGTGAGGGGCTCCTTCTACCTTACTCCCAGGGAAAGGCGAGGGGTCGTCGTCGTTCCCAACAAATACTCGCACCGTGATGCCAACTGGCAGAAGAAAATTTTCTTTTTCTGGGTCTCGCCGGAGACAGTATCATCGGTGGACGTCTTTCGCCGGGTTCCGACCCGATTCCGCTCCAACATCAGTAAGTGCTAACTTCTCCTTTTTCTTTTAACAATTTTTGACTCCCTCGTCGATGTCTTCTGATCTAATCAACGTTACCTGCGCAGAGAACACTTCCTCGGCCTCTCTCACGACCGCAGCGTCCTCCAGGCTATCGCTACTCCGGTAGCACGCTGCTCTGGCGGTGGCCCTACCCGGGGTCTCCTTCAGACCTCCAGCGGCTGCTCCCTCGATCCGCCAGCGGACTCGCTCGCGGGACGTCTATAAGGGGCCTTCGAGCTCTGCCCAAATTTCGGGACGGTCCGCCAAAAGGTCGGCTCCGCTGACGATTTCCCTCCTGCTGACGACACTGGCTCCTCCTCAACCACTCTGTCGGGAGAGCATCTAAAGAGGATGAGAAGGGCACCAATATGGTGGTGGTGACGATTCCGCAACCTCAGCCAGGAGGTCATGGACAATTCTTGTCGATCCGGCGACAAGCTCTTCTGAGGAGACAAGCTCCTCCATGGGTGGTGACAGCGCTTTACCCGGTGGCTCAAGGTCCTCTGGGAGCGTCTAGGAGGTTCCTCAGCCGGTTCTCCACATCGCGGCTCCCCCTGCTCCGGCCGAACCCGTGGCTCCCCTAACTGCTCCTAACTTATGAGGAGGCGGTCCTTTCAGCTAGGAGCGCTTCTCGTGAATCTCCCCTCCCTGTGGGATCATATCATTCCCCATGGGAGGTTGCGGGGACTTCCATAGCGTGGGATGCTAGGGGAAAGAGGACTCCAGAGGAGCCTGAACAGCTTCCTGAGCAGCCTGTGCGGCCTACTCCTCCTCCCCCGCAAGAGTCTGGTCTCAAATTCTACGAGAGATGTCTCAGGATGACCCGGTCTTGGGAAGAGGTAATCGCTTCCCCTCCCCTTTTCTGTCCTCTGCTAGGATTCGCTCTGAACCCACCGCCATTTATTCTGACTTATTCTTGTTACTTCTCTGTTTACTTTGCTTCTAGACCGCTAGGGCCATCAATTCCCTAGTCTCTGATGCCTTCGCTGCGCTTCCAACTCGCCCCTTCGCTGGCAGAAGTGGACGATCTGAGGGCCCGGCTGGAGGGGGCGAACCATCGCTTGGCGCGCCTAGAGAGGCGCAAGCTGGAGTACGAGCAGAGAGTTCGGCGCCATATCGAGGTAGATAGGAGGGCAGAGCTAAACTTTATTATGCACCTGGTGGCAGCCAACGACCTCATTAGCTTCCTTAAATGGGAGGTGTAGAGTGGCTACATCAAAGGAAGAGGCCGTGGCTACTGCGGTGAAGGAAGTGCGTATGGAGATGGCTGCCAAGTACGGGGAGGTGCTAGAGGCCGTGAAGGATAAGTTCAGGAGGAAGGAGGCGAAGATCACATCGGAGATTCACCTGCAGGAGCGGCTTGCAAACCTCCAGCTCCTAAAGGATCTCTCCGTGGGCAAGAATACCATTTCAGAGGAAATGAAGAGGCTCACCGCAGAACACCGGCTGCGAAGAAGGCCTTGGCCGATGCGGTAGTCTCTGACTTTTCAATTGGGGCGCTGGACCTGCCTGAGGTCTCTGCGGAGTATGCCAATTGTGCTAACATGGCCACCCAGAGCTGCCCCCGTTCCTCTGATCCTCTCTCTCTTTCCTCTAAATTACTCTTTATTATTACTTTTTTTTGCCGGTTGCCCATGGAGGCTTTAAACTTTGTTTCTTCCATTCCTTGGGCTTTTAAACTCTTTATTTTATGTTGCTCGGCCCATTGGGCCTTTTGACTGATATTCCGGTTTCTCGTTTTAACTTAGGCGTTTCAAAACTTTTCTATCTCTTAGCCTTGCACGGGCTGCCCCGAGCAGATCAGCCTGGCTGACATGTTCGGCTTGGCTTATTTCTTAGCAAGGAGAGGGTCAAAGTTGCGTTCTCGCCATGACTTCGGCTCTTTCCAGCCTTGAATGTCTTTCTCGCAATTAGTTCTTTTCATACTTGTTCTGGTCTATCTCGTTTCTGAGGTTCTTTGAGAACTTTGAACTAAGTGACGATTTAGAGTCTAATCTTTCGTTGGCATGTGTGATCTCGGGAGGTGACTTTCAGCGTTTGTTAGCTACTCTTTGTGGCGATGTTACTAATGTTGATCGGCCGACACTTATCGTAACAAAGATGGGCTTGGTGTTCAAGTCCGTGTTTTTATGTGATCTAGCTGAGATCGACTTCGCTTGTAACGATGGGTTTATGCCTAGGGATGTCTTAGTTAGAGACCGGCTGGGTCCCTTCGAGTTCGGGGTTTAACTGAACGGACCTTGTGATATGGATCTTTAGCTGAGTCGGGTCCTATGCCCTTTAATATATTAAAGATGTAAGTAGCGCATTATTCTTCTCCATCCGGTTTAGCTCGGCATCTCTTCCAGGGTGAGTAAGATGGAGAGTTTTGTTGGGTTGGTTGGGCTCGAGGGACGAGCTGCTTACGTAGGACCCGACTCAGCTAAAGATCCATATCAAGCCATAACGTAGTTCGATTGTTAAAATTTATTGAGGTTCATGGTGTTCCATGCCCTTTTCACCGTCTTTCCATTCTGTAGTTTGATGAGCTTGTAGACGCCGGGGCAAACTACAGCGGCGACTCGGTAGGGACCTTCCCAATTGATCCCTAATTTTCTGCCCCTAGGCTCATTTGTGTTCTCTTGTACGTTTCGTAAAACAAGGTCACCTTCTTTAAATCGTCTGATTTTTACTCTGGACCTATAGTAGCGAGCTGCTGCTTGCTGGTAGTTTTGAATTCTGATGAGGGCGAGGTCGCGGTGCTCATCGATTACATCTATTGCATCTCGGAGCATTTATTCGTTCAACTCCTCGTTAGGGGGGTACATCACCCTCCGAAGGCTTAGTACCGCTGTTTCAGCTAGTATCATTGCTTCTATTCCTGAGGCTAACGAAACGGGAGTTTCGCTGGTAGCTTTCTTAGGGGTAGTGCGGCATGCCCATAATACCCCTTGCAGCTCCTCACTCCACCTTTTTTTTTTTGCGTTAAGCCGTTTCTTTAAGTTTTCTAGCAACGTTTTGTTGGCAGCCTCGACTTGCCCATTCCCCTGAGGGTACCTCGGTGTTGAGTATGTTAACAGTATCTTTATGGCAGAAACTTTAGAACGTAGCCGAGGTAAACTGGGTTCTGTTATCGGTTACGATTTCATACGGTTGTCCATGTCGACATATTATATGTTTCCAAATGAATTTCTTTACTTGGTCTGAATGGATTTGTCGGTAGGGTGCTGCTTCCATCCACTTGGTAAAATAATCGGTCAGGACGAGTAGGTACTCAACCTACTTTGGTCCTGATTTGACGGATAATCTCCATTGATAATCTCATGAACGTATAGGGAGCTGAGATTGATGACAATATCTCAGCTGGTTGATGTAGGGTCAGAGCGTGTTTCTGACACTTTTCGCACTTGGCTGCGAATGTGGCGCAGTCGGCCATCATGGTAGGTCAGAAATACCCTTGTTTTTTTTATCCGTAACGCTAGGGCCCGCCCCCAGAATGGCTTCCGTAGGACCCGCTATACACTTTGGATATGACGTCGTGGACCTCGTCCCCATGAATGTATATCAGACACGGTTTGGCTGGGATGCGTTAGTATAATTTTCCTTCTATTATGCAGAAGTGCGCACTCTTCGATCGGAGTTTTCTGGCTTCCCATTTGTCCCGGAGAGCAGTTCCGTAGATAATGTATTCTAGAATCGGGATTCTTCCAGTCGGCTTTCAGCGTCGGCCTGCTCAGCTTCTTGTGAATTGGTCGGGCTGTCCTCCTCCGCCTCGTTTTTGGGGTCGTCGGACAACTCACCGTCATCCTTTATCCGGCTTGTTCCTGCTTGGGAGCTGGAACCCGGCTGCAGTTCTCTGGCTTTCCGCCTCGTAGTTACTCTATTTACTCCAGTTTTAGTGGCCATGGAGATGCTCGGCTTTTCTATCCCTTCCACCGGGATTACTCGTCGTACCAAAGGGTCAGAGGTTGAAGCCAGAGCCGTCAGCGCGTCCGCCGATGTATTTCTCCTCGAGGTATCCTGGTCAGTTCGGATTTTTCGAAATGCTTAGCCAGGTCCCGGGTTAGGTTATGGTACGCTTCCATACGATCGTATTTTGTTACGTACTCGCCGTGGAATTGGCTTGTGATGAGGTGAGAATCGCTAAAGATGCAAATTTCTCTAGCTCCTATTCTTAGGGCTAATCTCAAGCCAGCTAAGAGGGCTTCTTATTCTGCTTCATTGTTGGAAACTGGGAAACCGAGTCAGAATGATTGCTCTAGCACCTTCCCGGAGGGGGATGTGAGTTTTACGCCGACCCCGGATCCTTGTTTCGAGGAGGCTCCATCTACGTGAAGGCTCCATGTCTTCCCTGGTTTGTTTTCGTTAACCGCTTGCTGAGCTAGCTCGATTACGAAGTCGGCTAGCACTTGCGCTTTAGCATTGGTTTTGGTTATGTATTCTATATCGTATTCGCTTAGCTCGATGGCCCATTTGGCCAATCTCCCGGATTGGCTGGGACTGTGCAATATGGTTCGGATTCGGTGTGAAGTCATCACCACTATGGCGTACGATTGGAAGTAAGGTCTTAACTTTCGGGCTGAGATGACCACGGCTAAAGCCAGTTTTTCCATAGCCGGATATCTTGTTTCGGCGTCTAGTAGTGATTTGCTCACATAGAACACTGGCGTTTGCTCGTTTTGTTCCTCTCGGACCAAAACTCCGCTTATGTTTGTGGGTGAGACCGCGATGTAGAGGTAGAGGGGTTCTCCTTCTACCAATTTCGCTAGTATGGGAAGCTGGCTAAGATAGGCATTCAATTGCTCGAATGCCTCTTCACAACTCGCGTCCCAGCTGAATCTTTTATTTCCTTTAAATAAATTGTAGAAAGGTGGACACTTATTGGTGGACCTGGAGATGAACCGGTTGAGGGCTGCTATGTTCCTGGTTAGTCTCTGTACTTTCCATGTGGACTTTGGGGACGTCATTTTCAGGAATGCGTTTATTTTTTTGGGATTCGCTTCTATCCCTCTTTCGGTTACCAGGTAGCCTATGAACTCGCCAGAGGGTACTCTAAAGGAGCACTTGGCTGGGTTCAATTTCATGCCATACTGGTTGAGGACCGTGAAGCAATCCCAGAGGTGAGCTACGTGGTCCTCTTGAGTTGCTGACTTGACCAACATAACATCGATGTGCACCTCCATACTTTTTCCGAGTTGTTTTGCAAATTCCTGTCAACTAGCCTTTGGTAAGTAGCCCCGGCGTTTTTGAGTCTGAAGGGCATTACTCGGTAGCAGTAAGTGCCTCGATTCGTAATATATGCTATTTTTTCTTGGTTGTCTTGATTCATGAGAATCTGGTTGTACCCGGAGAAGTCATCCATGAAAGATAGTAGCTGATGTCCTACGGTTGCCTCGACCAGCCGATCGATGTACGGCAGGGGGAAGCTGTCCTTTGGGCATGCTTTGTTGAGGTCGGTAAAGTCTATACAAACTCTCTACTTTCCGTTTTTCTTTTTGACTACCACCGGGTTAGCTAGCCAATCGGGGTACTTGACTTCTCGGATTGAGCCAACCTTAAGGAGGCGGTCAACTTCGTCGTTTACCGCTTTCGCGTGTTCGTGTCCTAATTTTTGTCGTTTCTACTTAACCGGTTTATAGGTTAAGTCGACGTTTAGTTCATGGGAGGTCAGGTGACGTCGATGTCGATCCCCTTCATTTCGGATGTGGTCAAAGCGAAAGTAGTGACGTTTTCCTTGAGGAACTTTACCAGCTCCTCTGTGATCGAGGGGGGGAGCTGGGATCCTATTCCTACACACCTGTCAGGGTGAGCTTCGTCGATGCATACCTGGGTGACTACGTCCCCCTTAGGTCTGGTCATTACTGGTTAGCTAAGGCTGGAGAGGTGGTTAACGGTCAGCTCCGCCTTTTTCTGTAAATTGCTATTGTGGGGATTTTTCGATTTGCTTGTACCCGTTAAGGTAGCATATTCTGGAGACGTTCTAGCTGCCTCTAATAGTCTCGATTCTGTTAGAAGTTGGAAAATTAACGCATTGGTGATAATTTGATGGTACGGCTTTCATGGCATATATCCACAGCCGCCCAAGTATTACGTTAAATGGAGCATGTCGGTTTATTACCACAAATTCGATGAATTTATGGATGCCTCCAGCTACAATCGGTAGGCGGATTGTTCCCATTGAATGGGAGGTTTCCCCGGCGAAGCCGGTTAGGGGGGTTGATTCTCCTTTCAGCTCGGAATCACTCAGGCCCATTTTCTTGTAAGCGTCGTAGAAAAGCATACTTCGAACTGTATACTTCGAACTGTATGACAAAGGCGTCATCATGTGGTTTGTCGAGGTGGGACGTTTCGTTCTCGCTAAATGCGATCTCGTGTCCGGGCTCCCTACTAGTTGTTGGGGGCACGTGCGAGGCGCTCGTCCTAGTTCGGTGTGTTCTTATGGAATTAAGAATCTCGGTATAGCTTGGATCCTTTCAATATGAAGTCTGTCCGCTTGGCCGGGACCGCTGGAGCTGAGCCCCAACAAAGCTTTGGGATTTTTGTCCACGTATGGTCGTTTTCTCAAGAAAAATCATAGGAGAGGTATATTCAATATGACATTTTAAAAGATTATAAAAGTCTCCATGCTTGGCTGTGTGTAAGGGTTGTATGCTGGCTTGAAGCGTAGTGTCAACATCCCTGAAAAGCATGTAAAGAGGTTTGTTTCACCCTCTTGATACCATACTCATTAACTAATATGATTTTGTGCAGAAACCGTTTGTCCTTTGATCACTTTGCGAGGTTGAATGGATGCGGATGATGATGGTTGCATAATTATGAACTTCTAGTCGTGATGATGAATGAAATGATGATCGATATTGCTGGGCGGTTTGGTTGTGTTTGAAATGGAACATAATGAAACGAGTGATACTTCTAAGTGTTGTGAGAGACACTTAGACTATCGAGACTTGATTTTGTTTGGAATCACCGAAACAAACACAAGTTGATGATTTGAAGTGTACTTCCAAGAGATATGAATGTCTCTTAGACTATGGATCTTGATTTCTTTTTGGATTCACCGAAACAGTCTTCAAGAGATGATCAAACGAATTTCAGAAAGTGATTTTGATAAGAAAATGTTTGATAGTTTTATTAGAACGAAAATGAGAGTTTATATAGACGAGAAAGCCTTGGAAAACAGGTCAAAACTTCTCTTTACATGCATGACTTCTAATTAATGACACAAAAACGTGTTGACTAATAAATGAAAGAGAACTTATTAATTTTAATAAAACAGACCCAAAGATAGGAAGATGAACTCGTGATTTCTTCAAGTCTTCCATGGCAATGTTAACAATGGGGGTAAATGGTATAAGAATGTGAACTTGCCTCATTAAAAACGTTGTCTAGAAAACCCAATGGGAAAAACCAGACTAAGGGAAAAAGAGTACAAGCCACACACCTCCCATTGTCAACCCTTAAACGGCTTGAATCACAACCAGAGTAGTTGGACAAGCATCGAGTTTAAGGTTGCCTTCCTCTTGACATAGAAGGTGCTAATAGCTTGATTAAGACGTTTCATCCTTGACCTAGTGATCGGACCAAGAAAATTATGTAAAGGATCTTTTGATTCTTCGGGTACAAGCTGCTGCTTAGCTCCATAATTCGTGTCTTCCTCGGCTTCAAGCTGATCCATAACATTTTCTCCATTGCTTTCCTTGATGGTCACGTCCATGATCATATCATGAACACGTTTCACCCTTTCAACATAATTCCGGCAATGTCTTTGTAGTAGGAGGAGCTACATTCAAAGAGTTACACCTTAGAATTAACATAGATATTCATTGAGATGTGATGGAAAAGGAGCTACATTCAGTGACTTAGAATTCAAGAATTGAACCTTTTAGAACAAAAAAAATTTCATGGGAATCACGAGTAGGGTGCTGCTGAGGCTGGAAGAAAGCTTCAAAATTCTAGAGGCTACATCCATGTCCAATGGTATAAACAATCACTACAATTTTAGCGTCGAAAAAGTGTCGACGCAACTTTAGCGTCGATTTCACATCGTTTTTGTGTCGATGGCATTATTCAAGGCTAATTCGACGCAAAATAGGGACGAATTTGTTGGACGCTAAATCGACGCTACTGGACGCTAAATCGACGTAGCGTCGATTTAGCGTCGAATTCAACGCTACTTCGTTGCTAAATTAGCGTCGATTTAGCGTCATCCTCTTAGCATCGGTATAGCATCGAATATAGCGTCGAAGTGGGTAGGTAGGCGAAACGTGTTTTAAATGGTTCACCTACTTTAGCAACGGCACCTTAAACCGACGCTAAATTGCTGCAAAGTCGAAGCAAATTCGACGCTAATATATTTGATGCTAATTCGATACTAATTCGATGCAAATTCGATGCTAAAATCTCTTATCCAGCCATCGGTAACCAAACATACACAATCTTAAAATAAAATAAAAAATTCTAAAAAAATATATTTTTGAATAAGATGAGCGATATATACGAATTAAGAAGGTGGATGTATCAACGTAGAGATGAAAATGGAGGGATTTTAGAAGAATTCCTCAATGGGCTTCAAATTTTCATGGATCAAGCGAGCAGTGTGCCTACGATTCAACGGACCGGCGTGATGGTGTGCCCATGTCGGAAGTGCAAAAATTTGAAGTCGCAGATAATTGATGTAGCTGGTACGCATTTATTAAATAGAGGGTTCACACCTGATTATTATGTTTGGTTTTATCATGGAGAGGGATATGGAGATGAAACTTCGGGTAGTACTAGTTACCAACCTATGGATCAGGGTTATTCGAATGAGCAATATGATCAGCATCAATTTGTTAATATGTATGACCATGATGTCGGGTTAGAACATAATAGGTTCGTAGAAATGGTAACTGATGCATTTCCTGGAGTTATGTCTACTCCATAGGATGTTGTTGAGGAACCCAATGTAGATGCTAAAAAGTTTTATGATATGCTTGATTCTGCAAACCAACCAATTTATGAAGGTTGTAGGGAAGGTCTCTCTAAATTATCATTGGCATCTAGGATGATGACAATAAAATCTGATCATAATCAATCTGAGAGTTGCATGGATGGTTGGGCAACTCTTATAAAAGAGTATTTGCCAGAGGGTAATCAAGCTGCTGAGTTATATTACGACATACATAAACTAGTCTTTAGTTTAGGTTTACCCTCGCAGATAATAGATGTTTGCATTGACAATCACATGATATTTTAGAAAGATGATGAAAATCTACAGGAATGTCAATTTTGCCACAAACCAAGATTTAAACCCCAAGGAGCTAGTAGAAATAAAGTGTCGTACCAGAGAATGTGGTACCTGCCCATAACAGATAGGCTACAAAGGTTATACCAATCAGAATGAACAGCTAGATCAATGAGGTGGCATGCGGAACATTCAACTAGTGAAGGAGAAGTTCATCATCCTTCTGATGCAAAAGCTTGGAAACACTTCAAATCGGTACATTCTAATTTTGCTAAAGAGAAACGCAATGTTTATCTTGGGCTATGTACAAATGGTTTTAGTCTGTTCAGTATGTCTGGCAGGAATATTCTTTGTGGCCAGTTATATTGACACCTTATAACCTTCCGCCTGATATATGCATGTAGAGAGAATTTGTGTTTTTGAGTATTTTAGTCCCTGGTCCGAAGCATCCAAGAAGATCTATTAATGTGTTTTTACAGCTGCTGATTCACGAGTTGAACGTGTTGTGGTCTCATGGTGTTCGTACTTTTGATTACTCTAGGAAAAAGAATTTTACCATGCGAGCTGTGCTTATGTGGACGATAAGCGATTTTTCAGCGTACGGAATGTTATCTGGTTGGAAAACACATGGTAGATTGTCATGTCCGTATTGCCAAAATGAGACAGACGCCTTTCAACTAAAAAATAGTAGAAAATCTTGTTGGTTCGATTGTCACCGAAGGTTTCTCCCTATGAACCATCTGTACCGGGAGAACATGAGGTTGTTCACAAAGGGCAAATGTGTACGTATCCCCACACCTCCATATATTTCAGGAGAGCAAATTGAAGGTCAACTTGATTATTATGGAGCTCAGGACACAGCAACACGTGATGGTAACTGACTTAATATTCCGACCAACCTCCTAGATGGATACCTTGAACAGCATAATTAGCATAAGAAGAGCATTTTATGGAATCTACCGTACTGGAAGGATCATTTATTGCGCCACAATTTTGATGTCATGCTCATTGAGAAAAACTTTTTTGATAACATTATGAACACCATCTTAAACGTTCAAGGCAAGTCTAAAGACAACTTCAAGTCTAGACTTGACTTGCCTTTTATATGCTCTAGAGTTGAGTTATATATGACGGGAGATAGGAGAGCTCCAGTGCCTATCTTTAGATTGTCAGGCGAAGGCAAATCAACATTCTTGAACTGGGTTTCCACGCAAGTTAAGTTCCCAAATGGATATGTGTCAAAACTCTCTAAGTCTGTGGAGCAAGGCAAAAAATTCTCTGGTACGAAGAGTCATGATTGTCATGTGTTTATGCAGAGATTATTGCCTCTCGCCTTTGCGGAGCTTTTGCCAACGAACGTGCATGAATCACTTGTAGGTATATTTTCTATGACGATATATTAATATATAACAAATGATGTGTGTTATTACATTTCGATCTTTTCTATTGATATTGGAAATCTGAACTTTGGTTTTAGGTGTTAGTGCATTTTTCGGGATTTGTTTGTGCGAACTCTGACTCAGGATGGAATTCAACAACTAAATAATAACATCGAGATATTGCTGTGCAACTTAGAGAAGATATCCCCTCCATATTTCTTTGATATGATGGAGCATCTTCCTATCAATCTCCCATACGAAGCCGATTTAGGAGGGCCCGTTCAATTTTGTTGGATGTATCCTTTCGAGAAATTCATGAAACACTTAAAAGAAAAGGCAAAAAACCTGGCGAGGGTTGGGGGATCAATTGTTGCAGGAAGTTTAACCGAAGAAACCTCTAATTTCAGCTCATATTACTTCCCTCCAACTGTCCGGACACGTAAAAGAGCTCTACGTAGGTACGACGATGGTGGCATCGCACAAACGTATACAGTTTCTGATGTCCCAGATATATTCTGTGCAGTTGGTAGGCATGCCGGAATCATAAGAGAAGAAGACTGGTCCTCGCACAAAGACTATAATTGTGCACACACATATATTATCTTACAATGCGACGAAGTTAACCCATTTCTGAGGTACATATAATTACAAACTATGGATTGAGGTCAAAAGGGTTATTTTTAATGTATATATGTTTATGATTTCATTTGTTATAACTATATTTTCTATTAGTGAATTCATTCGTCAGGTTACCGAGGCTTTCCCAAATGCATCACCCGGCGAGATTGAAAAACGTAAAGACCAACACTTTGCTAAATGGTTGAGGAGTCAGGTAAGTTAATTAAAAAAATGTTTTATATATATATGGTTTCCATTAAAACCTATATATATATATATACACTATGTATACTATATTTACATTGTATATACTATATTTGGCAGGTTGATTATATAGACACGTCGTACCCTGTATGGTTTAGAGAGTTGATCCTAGGCCCGTTGGGAAAAGTTATGTCATCCCTAATGTATTTTACACGAGGTTATGTATTCCATACATTCGAACGTGGGAAAAATAGAGCAACTGTGAACTACTGTGTCGTCGTTCGAGCCGGGGACACCGATTTTTATGGCATTATACAAGACATTGTTGAAGTACAATATGCTGGTTTGGTTAACTTAAAGTGCACACTTTTCAAATGCGAGTGGTTTGATCTAGTTGTCGGGTGAGGGGTTCGAGTAGGAAAGTTTGGTGTCATCGACGTTAATGGATCGCGTTCTTATGCAAAGTATGATCCATTTGTGCTTGCATCACAAGCGGATCAAGTTTGTTTCATTCCATATCCACGGCTCAGGAAAACAGGGATTTCATGGCTATTTGTGCTCAAAATAGCTCCGAGAGGAATTATAGTTGAATCCGACGACGCGCCAATGCAATATGAAACTGCTGTGGATCTAACAACTCCAGAACAAGATCTAGACAACATCATTCTAATAGCTCCGCAAAATAGCGAAGTTTAAAAACTTCCAGATGCTACTGATGCAGAAAACCCCGAAAACGAGTTTATGAACGAAAGTGCAGAAAGTACCAATGAGGATAACGATACCTCAAATGATAATTCAGACAGTGAAGCATAAATGTTATCTTTATTGTATCTTAATTGCGATTGTATAAGTATGTATTCCAATTTTAAAACAAATGTTACTAATAAAGATTTCAAAAAACCTATATAATTTTACATATATCATCAGTAACATTATGCACAATTATGTATGTACCAAAAATTTCAAATTTTAAAATCATTCGGTTTGAAAAACGATTGACATGATTAAGATTGTGTTCGTATCCGTTTTGCTTTCTTTACCCTAAACACAAACATTTAATATTTTTGAATTTAGCGTCGAAATAGCGTCGCACCAACACATTTCGATGCTAATTCGACGCTAGTTTGTAAAGTTTCGGTTTAGCGCCACCTGAAATTTTTTGGTTTACCTCCAACACTTAAACCAAAGTAATTCAATATAGCGTCGGTCTTGCATTGAATTCCAAAAAATCCAATGCGTTTTTTATTCTTTACCCTAAACCACCCAAACATCAAACATTTTAAGTTTAGCGTCAAAATAGCATCGAATTGTTAAGGTTCGATGCTATTTCGACGCTAATTCGCATCGAATTAGTATCGAAATGTGTAGTTTCGATGCTAATTTAACGCTAAACCTAAAAAATTTGATGTTTGGAGTTTAGGGTAGAGAAACCACAAAGGATACAAAAACAATTTTAACCATGTCAATCTTTCTTATAACCGAATGATTTTAAAATTTGAAATTTTTGGTACATACATAATTGTACATAAGGTTAATGATGATATATGTAAAACTAAAAAGGTTTTTGGAAATCTTTATTCATGACATTTGTTTTAAACTTTGAATACATAATTATACAATCGCAATTAAGATACAGTAAAGATAACAACTACGTATGAACATAGATTAATGATGATATATGAATAAAGATTTCAAAAAACCTATATAGTTTTACATTTATTACCATTAACGTTATGTACAATTATGTATGATCAAAAAATTTCAAATTTTATAATCATTCGGTTATAAGAAATATTGACATTGTTAAGACTATTTTTGTATTCTTTGTGGTTTTTTTACCCTAAACCCCAAACATCAAATGTTTTAGGTTTAGCGTCGAATTAGCATCGAAATGTATAGATTTGATGCTAATTAGCGTCGCAATAGCATCGAATCAACATATTTCGACGCTATTTCGACGCTACATCAAAATCTTAAATGTTTAGAGTTTAGGGTACATAATAGAGGAGGCATCATAACTTTTAATAATCGACACTAACTCGACGCTAATCTAAAATATTTTGGTTAAAGAGTTGGAGGTAAACCAAAAAACTTCAACGCTAAACCAAAATATTTCATATTAGCGTCGATTTAGCGTCGAATCGTCGAAAATCGACGCTAATACGATGCTAATCTGAAATATTTTGGGTTTAGCGCCATCACGCGCCAACACAATCTTGACGTGGGAAAACGAAAATCTTTTCATGATTCGACGCTAATTCAGTTTGCTCGTAGCCGTCCGATATCAATCTCTATATTGAAATGGTATGTGTATTTTTTTTCTCTTTTCTTATGTGTATTATGTTTAGATGTGTTTTTTAGGTTTAGAAAGAAGTGTTAGATGTGTATGAAATGGAATTGTAGGAAAGGGAATTTAGGTTTGCTATGGTGTATCAAATTGTTTTAGAAGTTAAATTTTTGAAAATATGGAAGATAAAAAAAATTTTGATTTAAAATTTTTATGAAATTATTTTTCAAGTTTCGGATTTATATTTTCTTAAATTATTTTACAAGTTATTTATGGAAAGTAAAATAAAAACGAATTTATGAATTTATCTTTTTAAAAAAATTATTGTACAAGTTATTTATGGAAAATATAAAATTACTTTACAAGTTAAATTTATGTGTTTGTAAGAATAAGTTATATATAAAATTTATGAATTTATGATTTGCTCTATCAAATTATTTTACAAGTTTATGATTGATTTTTTAATAAATTTTCTTTAAAAAAACAAATTTATGAATTTATTTTTAATTTAATAAATTCGTTTTTATTTCACCATTTATATTTACAAATAATTGTTAGGTTTGTTTTTTAAAGATTATTAGGATTTTTTAAAAATAAAAACAAATATTTCGTGTTTTAGATTTTTTTAGATTTTATAATGTATTTAGTTATTGTAATCTTATTTAATATTTATACTTTACATTGTTTATTTTAATAAATTCGTTTTGATTTTATAGGTGGGTCCACCATCATGCAGAGAGTTATACGGCGAGGATTCTACGATTCCCGGATCCGTATGTGGTCGTCGCGGATTGTGATCAGGATTGAGGTCGGATTCGCAATCTGCTGGGAACTATCATCCACGGGCTTCACCACGAGGTCCAGCACGAGCTCAACCACGAGCTCCACCACGAGCTCCACCACCGCCACCGCCACCACCACTAGTTAACCCACAAGCAGACGAAGGCGAAGACGAAACAGCTCATCCCGATGATGCGCAGCAGGCGCCTCCACCGCCAAACCCGCCTCTTATGATGTGGATTGATGATCTTTTTCGCCAACCTGGTCATCACGAACGGGTTTCGATACTCCATCTGCTGAAGTCTCCCAATACTTTTTGGTATGTTTAATTTTTTTCAATCTTTCTAATTAATTTATAATTCCATGTTTTAAATAACTTATTAACATCGAAGTATTTTGTTTTATAGGTTTACCAATAGCTATGTGTCTCATTCGGTCACCAAAGTCATCATCGGCTATTTCCATATGTCGCATGCTAATTGGACGCAGACGCCGCAATCTGTTTGAGATATTTGGTTTGAGTCATGGGCGGTAAGTCATATAATATTATTTATTTTTATTTACAAAATTATTTGATTTTAGAAATATTACTAATATTATTCGTATTTTTGTAGCAAAAGTGGCACTGGGAAGAATTTCGTACTCACGAAGTGCGAAAGGCCTTCGAGAAGAAGGCTAAATTGCGTCTCAATGGCACTGTCGGTAATTGGAAGAAAACTTGGAGGGAGAAAAGCAATGATGCGATGCCTTTAGGGATAGATCCCGATGTTTGGTTGGGTCTAGTACAGTATTGGGAAGAACCCTCTTCGATAGCTAAATCATCGAAGTGTTTTGCATCCCGTTTTACGGTAGTGGCCGAAGGAGATGGACATTCTAAGCATTGTGCGGGTCAATCATCATACGCCACAATACGATTGGATATGGTATGATTTTAATTAGATTATTTTATTAGATTATTTGATTTATATATTATATATATAATCTAAATTTTATTTTTATATATATCTTACTTTTTTTTTTACAGTCCAATGGCGACCAGCTTGCTCCGATTGTGAAAATCATGGAGAATACTCATCGGCGCAAGGATGAGATGTTTGTTACCACTCAAGCGGAACAAACGTTCAACGCCTATAAAGCACGAGTGGCAGAGCTAGCGTCACAGTACACTCCGGGTGGTAGTTCTGTCCAGTCTACATTAGGTGTCAAAGATTATGATAAAATTTACGAGAAGGTAATTTTTTTAGTTTTTAATATCATATTTTAACTTATTTTCTATTACATTTTTAACAATTTGATTTTATAACGTTCTCATTTTATATGTTGCACCGAAGAAAAAAGGACGGAACATGGGTGTTGGATCCATCGCCGATCTCCCAGCAGCTTCTTCTACTGCTCGGTATAGTTACACTCCGAGTTCTTCTGACCCGCAGTTTGGAACGCAGTTGATCGTTGCTAATGCTGAGATTGAGCGGTTAAAGACGGAACAAGCGGATCTCCGGTCAACCAACAGTTCGGTGCAAGACTAACTCACGACATTGACAAGTCTGGTAAACATTATTGCAGTGGATAACCCGGCTTTAGCTGCTGTCCTCAACCGGGTACAGCGTCCTACACAGCCACCTCCACCTAGCGGTCAAACGCAGTTCGACGAAGAAGCCGAAGCTATGATTAATGAATATAGAGACGACATTAATCTAAGGGACGAACATTAAAATTAAAATTTTTGTTTGTATTTTCATTGTTTTTAAACAATTTATGTTTTTATTTTCGGATCTATATATAAATTTTCTAATTTTTTAAAAAATTTTGGATTTATTAACAATATTTTTGTTTAAAAATATTTAAAAACAAAAATTCATAGAATTCGATGTTAAATCGACGCTATATAGCATCGAATTAGCATCGAATACGTCCAATGTCGACGCTAAAATCACGCAAAATTAGTGTCGATTTAACATCGACATAAGACGGAACCGATGCTAGCGTCGATTTACCGCCGCCAAAGGATTTAATCGATGTTAATTCGATGCTATCTAGCGTCGAAATATAGCATCGATTTAGTGTCAAATTTATTCTGACGCTAAATTAGCGTCGAATTTATTTTAGCGTCGACGCCTTTAGCGTCGATTTAGCATTGAATTGTGCCGACGCTAAAACTATGTTTTATTGTAGTGAATCACTTGACTGGAAGAAAGAAGAGATGAATGATTATAGTACATGGATAAAATGCATACGCTCTCTTGCATAATCTATTCGCTGGAAACTCTCATACGTCAACCTTTGATAGCTGCTTGAGGTGGGTCTCGTATTCGCTCCTGGGTGAGAACTCGCATAGCTCAAGCTCTCAGAGCTTCTTGACGTGGTATTTAGAGAGCTAAACATGTAGTCTCTTAACATTGTCTTTCATTGATTCTCCTCTTCTATTGAACCTAAGGAAATTAAATGTGAGAGTAAGAACAAGTGTAGCTCCATTAGCGCAGCTTAAAATTCTCTAAAATCAGATTTATAACTCGGGATCACGTTATATCTCGAGTCGCACCAATCAATTTAATTTAGGGAGGTGAAGGGACAATTACAATGGAACTGAGGAATCTGCGGGTGTCTAATTTGGATAAATAACGCTTCACAACAATCTGAGGAAAGGCCTTTGTGGTTTAAGTAAAGAGACAGGCATATAGAGTGACAAATACCAACTCAGCTAAGGAAGACGATGAAGTGGGGATTGTCGGATTTGGGGCCGGCCACATTGGGGTTGTGGCATGGCGAGAATATAGCAACCGGGCTGGAGGTGGATCACAAGTCACAACGCATCAACCGACGTGATTCGGTGTGGCCGATCTTCGGAAGACTCATCGTAGCAAGGAGCTGCATCCGATTGGGGAAGAAACCTAGAGGAAGAAGAGACGATTGGGAAACGCGAGAATGTAAAAAAAAAAAAAAATCGATAAGGCTTTATTTTTTTTAAAAACACATGTCAAATAAATATGCCAGCCACATGTCCATGTATGGAGAGTGCTGACCATCTTTTATAGTTTAGATTCATTATATATTTTTTGAGATTTTGATGATTGTCATTATTCATTGATTGAGTGAATTAATTCATTATTTTACCTATTTAGTATTTACCTTTGAATCTTATTTATTTATATTATTGTATATTCAAATATATTAAATAATAAATTAGATATTTTAATTTGATTCTACACATCTACGTATATAAAATAATAAAATAGTAAATTAAACTTCTAAAAATTCATATCATTAACAACAAAAATATTGATGATAAAATCTATAACATAAATAAAAATCACTACAAATTTTTCACATTTTTAAAGTGAAAAATAATATATAAATAGTTTAACCGCGTAAGACGCGGACGAGTTACCTAGTTTGTTATGATTTGTCAAGTCTTATGTTATTGGATCATGGGTTTAAAAAACTTTATTAAAATCCATTGTTATCGAATTAGTGATTTAGAAAAATATCTTCAAATCTATTGTTATTAGAAACATATGAAAGATTTTTTTTTAAATGATTTCAAGAGAGTTAAGAGGGATTTGAGATAATTTTTTTGTTAAAAATATAAAGAACCAAATCACATGGTTTTAGGTGAGATTTTAGAAAATTTTATATTAAATTTCTTAAAATCACACAAAATCACAAAAATCATTTAAAATCTCGTTAAAACTCAAATTGCTTTAAATGTCATATTGAATATACCCCTACTATGATTTTGCCTGAGAAAGTTTTTTGGTTAGATTGATAATTTATATATATATATATAATATTTTAAGGTTTTTTTTTAAATCCAAGTCATGAGAAGATGCCATGTGTCATTTTGACATTTATTTTTTTTTATCTAATGAAAAAAGAAAAATTAAGTATTTTTAATAACTTTAACAATTAATTTTTACAATTTAATAGTTAAGTCTAATGTAACTTAATTCAAAATATTAAAATGTAACATAAGAATGACCCATTTCAGTATAATAAGCCAATAATAATACTTTAACCTTTATCTTTTTTTTTATCACCATTATAATTCCAAATTAAATGTGTTATTGTGAATTTTTAACGGTTTGAAAATATGTTTTATTTATTAAATGCAACAATATACTATAAAAAAAAAACTTCAGATAGATAACTACGATTTTAAAACAAAAAGTCACAAAAATAAAGTTACAATAAACTTTAATAAAAAGAATGGTTAATTTAACCAAAAAAATAGTGTGAAAAAATTAATTAGTGATTTTAGAAAATTTAAAGGTTGTTAGAATACTAAAATTTTCAATCATCTCCTAACAAAGACTTTCAAAAGAAAACCTTACTCCACCACAACTTGTGAATCCAGAAAAACATAATAATTTACCAATGAATCGATGTGAAAGATAAAAATCGCAACAAAACGATAAAAAAAGTGAGACAAAAAAAATACAATCAAACATCAATTAGTCTCTCCATACAATTTAAGGTTCTAACAAATTAAACACAAAGATGTATTCCAACATCTTTATTGAGATGATGCAAATGTCTTGATACAAATAAAACATACTACAACTTGTTTGATCAATAGATTTTTTTACAAATGCATTTGAACCAAGAAAAAAGACGGCCAATCATTTTTATAGGGAACTATAGTGAATATTGATAAAGACATACAAGTTGCATATTTATGCGAAAGAAGATATCTTTCATATGCATACCATGTAATTTTTATAATGATAAGTCTATTTTTTTTCACATATAACATTGAATATGTCCAACAATTTGCTCCAAATGGTTAATCTTCTAATCTAAATAATTATTTATTACAACAATTTTTTGTAATATTAAATACAAAAATAATCAATAAGTTAGTATCAGTGCATGTTTTATCATGTTAATCTTTAAATCCACGCAACGCATGGACAAACTCTAGTATATATATATATATATAATTGTTTGTTCTCTGGGTGTAAAGTGACTTTAGAGAGGGATGTGTGTAGCAAATCAAATATTTTTAACGAAGAGTTGGGATGTCATGATAGCAGTTATAGCAGTTACGGCAGCAACAAGTGGATTTTATATATTGAACTTTATGAATGTTTCTTCGATCAATAGTGTTGTATATTTTTTAGTAAATCAAATTAATTTGCTTCAGAATTTGTCTAGAGATGAATATATCTTTGGTAACTACCATATTTCATATTTGAATATGTAGACTTTGATGTTGTCAATTTAATAAACTCGACGTCACTTTTTTTTTGGGTCCAAAACTCGACGTCACTTAAGCAAGAAACTTTTCGAATTTCCTAGCACTTCCATTTGTAAATACGAATTCTTAATTAATTACATCTTGTAAAAAATATGGATGTTATGGTAACTCGTAAGATCAAGTAAATTAATGTTCTGAAAATTTATTATTAGATACTTTGAAGTTTCGAAAATAAATTATACTCCCTCCGTATCAAAATATAAGTTATTTTATAGGTTTTTTTATGTTTCAAAATATAAATTGTTTTGATAATTCTATGTACTTTTTAACTTTATTGACAATTGTGTGACCAATAGTATTTTGCAGTCATTTTTTTCATTGGTTAAATTATTTTTATTATATATATAAGATTATATTTTTTTAGAAGAAAAGTAATTTTTTAATATTCGCATTTTTAGCCAAAACAACTTACATTTTGAAACAGAGGGAGTATATAAAAATAAAAATGTTTTGCTTAAAGCACAAAGTTTAAAAAAACTTTTCTTTCAAATAAAAATATTTAATATATAAAATACAAACAGTTTAACAAATTTAGAAAAGATAACATAATACTATTGGTTACATAGTATTCAATAAAAGTAAAAATTAAATAGAAATCTGAAAACATTATATATTAAACAAAAAAAAAAACTTCTAAAACGTCTTGTATTAGGAAATGGAGGGAGTATATATATATATATATATTCATTAAGAAGACATTAGAATAAAAATTCATATGTATGAATCAATGAACAGTTTAATTTACACATCATTTAATTTAACTAGTCAAAATATTCATGGTGGACATTCTCTACTGTATTCTTATTAATTTATAACATTTACATGTTTTAAACTTTTGAACCCAACTTAATATAATACTTTAGACCTATCATAAAATCTATTTTTTCTAATATATTAAAGAACTTTTTATTTTTGTAGTTGTAACAATTATCTTCTTGTTTTTGGTCGAAGATGGGAGGTAAGTACCTCCGACATATTATTGAATAAAAGAAATTACATGAGAACTTGACGTGGTCGCGTAGACCCCCTAACCTCTTCCATCAAAACCGAATACAAACCATCCGGTGTAGAATCAAAAGAATGAAAACCTAACGATAAAGAAAATGCATAGTTAGCTAATCCATCCGCTAGACGATTAGCGTCTCTATACACATGTGTAACCCGGACTATCCAGTCCTTTGATATAAAGCCATAGTACAGTCGTACTAGGAAAGACAGAGGATGAGAATCACGAATCCCCTTAGTTAAAAAGGCAACAACTATCTATGAATCCACCTCGAGCTCTAACCGAGTGATTTGACACTCCCATGCTATATAGAGCCCGTAGTACACTCCCCATAATCCCACCAGTGGCGCCGAGCATATTCCGATATTTAGCGCAAACCCTCCACACCAATGACCACCACCATCTTTTAACACCCCACCAGCCGTTGCAAGGCTCGGATTCCCATGCGATGCACCATCCGTATTAAGTTTCACCCAGCCATTCCACGGCGGAATCCACCCGATTTGCCACTCCACCCGAAGTACTGCATGCGTACTCTCCCTTGTGTTAACGTGAGCAAGTCCTACCTCACTACTCAGCTCTTTGATAAATCGGACCCTATCCCGGCATTTACCAATAACCCCAAATACATTTCCACATCGCCATTTCCACCCCACCATACAGTCATCGCGAACATTGTGGACCATTAGCTATCCTCCACTTCTGCGTGCTCCCCCAAGTTCTAATAAATCCACTCAAGTAGAGACTTAACAAAGAAAGTTCTATGTTTCCTTTGAAGAACAATCCGCTGTGTCGACCTGGTATCGGATCAGTACGAGTCACGCCACGGTTCACGTGTTTAGAGCGGGTCTGGGCTCTAAAGTGGCTGACAAAACATATTCCTTGTATTGCTAGACAATCTCTAAGCACATGCATGATCGACTCATCCCTTCCCTTACAAACTTGACAAATGGTCACTAATATGACGTCTTTGTCTCTCCATGTTTGTCTCTTTCCGGCGCGAAAACTTTCCATACACGATCAAAAAGGTGTTGCAAATTCTGTCGTGATGACCTATCACTAGTAGGAAACATATAAGCATATTTCACTGAAAACCGCCCATCCAGGTTCATTCCCATGATAGCCTATCCTTTGCTCCCGTAACATCATCTAGCACTACCGCCACCAGTTGTAATCTTATATTATTGGACAGAAACGGTACAATTTGAGGAATTAACCAGCCTGCTCCAGTCCTCTAGAGATCCCTAACATTAGCATCCACCATGGCCTCCGATATCGCATTCGTAGCCATATCCAAAAAAGGTCTATTTTAAAACCATTTATCTTTCCAAAACTTGATCCTCTGCCCATGTCCCAGTATCCAACACAAACCCGGAAGGATCACTTCTCGTAGTCCCATCCCCGCATTTCTCCAAGTCGAAGACTAATTACTCTTAACCACAGTCCATGTTATGTCATGGACCTCCTTCACTTGATATTTGCTCCGCAAGACTTGTGCCCAAAGACTGCTCTGATCATGTAAAAGTCTCCAACCCAATTTTGCTAGCAGAACTTTATTCATATGACATGCTTGGCGAATCCCTAAACCCCCTTTTCCCTTCGGGCGACAAACTTGTTTCCAAGATATAAGGTGCTGCTTCTGTTTTTCAGGTGTGCTACCCCATAAGAACGATCTCAATACCTTGTCTAAAATGGTTAGAGTAGATGCTGGTAAAGAAATTGTACTCATCAAATGCACCATGATTGATGAGAGAACGACTTTAGTGAGCGTTAATCGGCCTGCAAAGCTCAACAATCTTCCTTTCCATCCTGCTAGTCGTGAAGACACTTTCTCTAGAACCTCACCAAAAGTATCTTTATTGATTCGCTTTTGAAGGATAGGCATACCCAGATATTACCCCAATTCTCTTGTCGAATTTACTGTGTATATATGTATTTTTATTAGTATACTATTCTTATGATGATATATACTATACAAATATTTATACATTTTTTAGCTGGATTCTTCACCGAATTCGATCCACTAAAAGGCCAAGCAGAAACAGTCCGTTAAAGACAAACGAAATGGGCCCATAGCCCAGTCCCAGAGAAAAAAAGATATTCGATAAAAAGCCCACGTCAGCTCCGCGAGTGCTTAGTCAACGGAAGCTGAGCTGACAAGTAGGAACGAGTCAACAGCGCGGTTAGCAAAGCCGTGGGAGCGAGATACACGGAGAATATGCCAAGAATGTGTCTGAGATACGCGGAACCACCCTAGATATGTGGAGCTGGATCGAGGAACTGAATTGAGCTATAAATACGTGAAGTGAAAGCAAATTTTGCCAACATTTCACTTACGCAAGGGCTGAACACTACTTTTTAGCTTGTAATTCATCTCATTCGAGATATCATTGTATATTCGATTCATATCAATATAAATCGAGCTCCGCTCTATAGATATTTCTTAGGACCAAAGTTTTTTCTTCGAATTCACATACAAAAACTTAGTGCGGAATTCAGCTTCCACATTTGGCGCCGTCTAAGGGGGAAAACAGATACGTCTAGCACATAAATCCGATCTAAGATATGCTAGACTGGAAATGGATAAATCAAAATCAAAATCAAGCGTGTCTAACGCCGGTGACACACCGGTCGTAAGCCCCCAAAACCAAGAGCCATCTAGATCCCAGTTACGAGATAAGACCAGAACCCCCGACGTGACGATCCCAATACCCATGCAAAGGCAGCGCGCCTACCAGTCCAATGCGTCACTGCGACGGTCACCACCTATGCTTCTGCCACAACCACCCCGATACTACCACGTAGTGTTTGGTTGAGAACCCTAGATACCTCCGCAGATGTAACTCAAGGATCAGGAGGTATCTCGATCGCGACCACCCCGCCGCCTCCTGGCAGAGGAAGGGAGCGATCCCAAGATGACCTGACCAAAATACGACATATATTGTCCAAGCCAAGAACCTAGATGCGTCGGTCTGAACCGTCGAAGCCCGACTCGAACAACAAGAGAGATCTTTCCTCACTTAGATGCGAAAAATCTCGCAATCGGTTGCCCGAGGGATTCCTCCACGAAGGGCTGTTGGTGAAGGTGTGACCCCTCCCGGGATGATGCCCCCCGAAGGTAGCTAGATTTTTCTGAGATCCTTGCTACTCCCACTAGTACGAGCACGTACCCCAAGTTTAACCCACCTGTGAGCTCGACGACCATGATCACGGACATTCCCAGTCCGAGCTCGCAGAAAGACTCTACACGAGTTAACGAGCAGTCTCTCCCACCGCCGCCGCGTATGAAGACCACCGCCGTGTGGTCGCGATCGAGATACCTCCTGATCCTTGAGTTACATCTGCGGAGGTATCTAGGGTTCTCAACCAAACACTACGTTGTAGTATCGGGGTGGTTGTGGCAGAAGCATAGGTGGTGACTGTCGCAGTGACACATTGGGCTGGTAGGCGCGCTGCCTTTACCTGGGTATTGGTTGGGATTGTCACGTCGGGGGTTCTGGTCAAGCCCCCAGGCGATAAACAGAACCGAACCCATGAACCGAACATGAAGCCTCCACGTATGGAGCCTCCTCAAAACAAAGATTCGGAGTTGGAATAAAGCTCACCTCCCCATTCAGAGAAGTGCTCGAGCAATCGTTCCGACTTGGCTTCCCAGCCTCAAACAACGAAGCAGAATACAAAGCCCTCCTAGCCAACGTAAGTCTGGCCCTAGGTTTATGTGCTAGGGAACTCAACACATTCAACGATTCCTAGCTCGTCACAAGCCAATTCCACGGCGAATACGAAGCTAAGGACGATCGCATGGAAGCATACCTAAAAATAACTCAAGATCTAGCCTAATATTTCAAAAAGTTTGAGCTAACCAGATCCCTTGAGGAGAGAATACCTCGCCGGACGCGTTAGCTGGCCTGGCCTCGACCTTCAATCCCTTGGTAAGACGGATAATTCCGGTAGAGGGAATCGAAAAGCCGAGCATCAAAATAGCTACCAAGGCAGGAGTAAATGCAGTAACTATAAGGCAACGAACCAGAGAGTCGCAGCTGAGCTCCAGCCGTAAGACGATGCCGAGTTATCTGATAGCACGTAAGACAGACCGGGCGAGGGTAGCTCAATCAACTCGCAAGAAGCCGAGCTGGCCGACGTGACCAACAAGGCCAGCAAGGCCAAACCCACCCCTGATTGGAGAGTCCCGATTCTCGAGTACATCATTTATGGGTCAACACCCTAAGACAAATGGGAAGCTAGAAAGCTCCAAGTAAAAAAGCGCACGCTTCTGCATAATAGAAAAAAGTTATACAAGCGTAGCGCAGCCAGACCTTGATTAACATGTATACATGGATACGAGGTACACGACGTAATGTCTAAAGTGGATAGCGGGTCTTGCAGAAGTTATTTCGGGGGACGTGCCCTAGCACTACGAATTAAAAGGCAAGGATATTTCTGACCGACAATGATGGCCGAGTGCACCACATTCGCAACCAAATGCGAAAATTATAGAAGCACGCACCAATCCTACACCAACTAGCGGAGATGCTTTTGTGAATCACAGCTCCCTATCCATTCATGAGATGGTTGATGGATATAATAGGATCTCAGGATGAAAACAGGTCGAATATCTACTCGTTCTAACTGATTACTTGACCAAGTGGATGGAAGCAGCAGCTTACCAGCAAATCCAGTCCGAGCAGGTGAAGAAATTTATATGAAAACATATAATATGCAGACATGGACAGCCGTACAAAATCGTAACCCAATTCACCTCGGCCATATTCAGAAATTTCTGCCAAAAATGGCAAATAAGATTGACCTTCTCAACCCCGAGGTACCCGCAGGGGAATGGCGAAGACGATGCAGCTAACAAAACATTGCTAGAAAGTTAAAAAACGCAGCTCAATTCAAAGAAGGAAAGGTTGAATGAGGAGCTGCAGGGAGCACTCTGGTCTTGTTGTACAACTCCCAAGAAAACTACCAGCGAAACCCCCTTCTCTTTAGCTTATGGAATCCAAGCAATGGTACCAGCTGTACCAAGTGTTCGGAGGGTGATGTGTCCCCGTAACGAGGAGCTTAACGAAGAAATACTCTGAGAGGCGATTGACATAATCGATAAGCACCGCGACCTCGCCCTTATCAGAATTTAAAACTATTAACAAGCAGCAGTTCGCCACTATAGATCAGAGTAAAGATTAGGCGATTCAAAGTAGGCGACCTTATCTTACAAAAATTTCAAAAGAATACAAAGGAGTCAGGTGCCGGAAAGCTAGAGATCAACTAGAAAGGCCTCTACCGAGTCACCGTTGTAGTTCACCCCAACGTCTACAAGCTCATCAAACTCCAGAATGGAAAGACAGTGAAGAGGGCATGGAATGCCATGAACTTCAAGAAGTTTTATCACTAGAATTCCTATATTCAACAACCGAACTACGTTATAGCTTGATCTCTTTACCTGGTAAGTAGGCAGCTCGTCCCTCAAGCCTAGCCACCTCAATAAACTCTTCCACTTATCCACCTCAGCGAGAAGCCGAGCACTCTTTTAAAAAAGAAAATAGTTTATTGTACCACTCTTTGTAAAAAGCGTAAGTCAACAAAGATCTATAATACATCAAAGTTCACTCAATTAGAATCGGAACACACAAGGATCTAGTCGGTCCGTAACTACGACATTCTAAGGCATAACTCCATCATTACAAGCGAAGTCGATTTAAGCTCGATCACACAAAAACACAGACTTGAACACCAAGTTTCTACTTCGTTACAATAAAGGGTCGGCCGACCAACATAACTAACATCGCCACAAGGGGCAGCATAGAAATGCTGAAAAGCTTAACCCTTGCGATCGTACATGCCAACAAAGGATTAGACTCAAGAATGTCACTTAGTTCAAACATTTCAGAGCAACTCAGCACGGAGCTGAGTTAGAGAAAGTACGCAAAGCAAAGACGAGTCAAAATCATGGCGAAAATGCTACTTTAACTCACGTCTCAGAAAGCAAACTGAACCAGAGAAACCAGCTCCGCTGATCCAGCTGGACAACTCACTCAACAGTTCAAGGCAACATAATCTAGAAACGGTTTAGTAAAAGATGAAAGCTGAAACAAGATTCAAAGAAACTTAAAAGCCCAGAGGGCTGAGTTCAAAGTTCTAAGAAAAAAAGAGAGAGCGAAAGCAGAAGCCCAAAAAGGGCAAGTACAAGGATAAAAAGCCCTTCCGGGCACAAAAAGCAAACAAAAGGAAAGTAAGTTTGCAACAACTAAGAAGACAACCTTCATCAGAACATTATGAAGTGAGGAAAGGAAGGTCATGCCTCGCCAGCTGATTCTAGAGCATCATAACTACCTTGACCGAGGTCAGCCCGCCCACCGAAGTCATCAGCAGCATACACCGCCTAGTCAACCTCCGTAGCCGCGGCAATGGAGTCTTCCAAAACCTGGGGAAACAGCAGCTTGCTGACAGAGAAGTTGGACACTTTGGCGGACTCAAACTCCCTTTCGAGTACAGACTGCTGAGCAATCAGCTTTTCGTGCTTTTCCTCGATGGTGGTGGTCCATTTGGCAACGCCTCGAACAACTGGATGTTCGCATGAAGCTCTTAAGGTGGATCTCGGCCATAACCTCCTTATCCTTCCTCTTAAACTTATCACTTATAAATTGATGGACAACGTCGAACTTTGCAACATTGTCGCGGTGATCGTTCTGATGGGCTACCTTTACCTTATCGTCCCGAGAAGCCTTCAGGGCGCTGACCTCAATCTCCAGCCTGTGGTTCAACACCAAGTCAGACGACTACTGAAAAGCGCTCGATTCTCCTCTAGAGGGAAAACCGCCTTCTCATTGGCGTGTCCGAGCTGCCCTCCAGATCAGCCACAGCTCCTCGCAGCATCCTAACCTCATTAGCTGGTCAGTCAAGAACACCAGCCTCCGCCCGAGGTCGACAGTCTCGGCCTTAGAGCCATTTAGGCAGTAGCCATCTCCTCCAAGACCTTCTTCATATCATCGACCTCCTCCTTCCTAGGAATGTCCGAAAACCGACCTCCGCATCGGCAACTAGCTGATTGGCCGACTCCATGGCCTGGGACCAAGCAGAAAAAAGACAACTAGAGTAGGAAGGTTCGGATTCCAAAATAAGTACAAAGGAGAAAGAGTAAATGCGAACCTTCCCAAATGCCGACGTTACAGCAACGAAGGGCTCATTGAGAATGAGGTTCTTGACCATTGGCATAGGGCAACCAGCAGACTTACAATGACGGAACTGGTGAACCAAGCCCTCTAGGTCATCTGTAACCGGATAATCCTTGGCGTGAGAGTAGGACCACAAGAAGGGTCTACTTCCGCTAGAGCTATTTGGGGAGGCGGCACGCGCCTCCACCCCAGCTGAGGTGGTCTGGTCGATACGAGGAGATCAAGACCTGGCTTTTTTGGACAGGTGAGAGTTTTCAGATGACCCCAGGAATTGACTGGGAGCCAGTTGGAGGACGGATCAACGCCTGTTTTTCCACCACCGGAGGCACCACCGGCAAAGGGGCAAGGGCCGATTAGACAGCCCATGACGTCTCCACTCCAGACCCGGTCCCCGGACCGAGCTAGAATCTCATTGGGATGACTGAAGGTTTGTCTACGAGACATTCTTGATCCAGCTGAGTACTTGATAGCTCTAAAGTTTTACCCTAGAAAAATCTCTGCAAGTACACATAATCGCAGTTATAATATAAAAGGTTATCGTATCCCAAGAGACCTAATGTTGCACTGCAAATTTCAGTTTCGAATTATGCTAAGCAAGTTTATAAAGTGACTAACGTGAATAGTAAAATAAATCGGTCTAAACGAGTTTTAAATCAAGAGACAAACGCTAGGCTTTCGGGAAATTCACAGGACATTCAAAATTGTAGACAAACTAGAATGTTAGGGAGATTATAGGATCCGTTCTAGAACATGAAAACTCTGTAAAGCTAACCAACTTCCGTTGTGAAAACTATCTATGTCTAACTTCTTAAATCCTAAATTCCTTTGTAAATTCAATAAGTTAAACAAGCATTAAACACATATTCAATTGTTCACAAATGATCTAAACCAAATTCCCTTGAAGATAGATAATTTGCTCATCTATGATAGTTCAGGTAATTATCAATACTTTCGCATTTAATAATTAACCTAAGATCTAATTCTAGGTGATCAATCAAGAATTAACATTAATAACAATCTAGATGAAGAACCAAGTGATAAACCCTAACGATTCTAACAAGTCTAGCAATTTCTCATAATCCTTTGGGCTTTTTCTGGAGTTTGGATGATTCTGGGGCAAAAAAGAAGTTCAGAGTTGTCTTTTTTCGTATGTCTAAAAGATGGATCGATCCAGTAGAAGATGGATCCATCTGGCTCTATCTGGTTTGGCCTGAAATATTCCTACGCGCCATAAGTGTCAAGATCGATCCACCCAGATTTGGATGGATCAATCTGACTCGATCTGGAAATTTCCCACGCGCAAGAAGTGTCTGGATTGATCCATCTAGATTTGGACGGATCAATATTTCTCCTTCTGGTCTTGCTTTTGCACACGCTTCTTGAATGCCAAACTTCTGACCATTTTATGCTCCTTTGCTCTCATTCCTTACTTCTTTGCCTTAAACTCCATCCAAATGTCTTTTAACTTTAAAAGACTCTAAAGACATCAAAAAAGACTCGAAAAAAAAATATATCATGGTTGAAAACCATGATATGTCAGTACTAGAAGATGAGGTAGCGTCGAGAGCAGAGGAAGGCAGGTCGGTTAAGCAGTAAAATAAATAAATTACAGACATAATAAACGAAAAAGAATCCAATGGCCTAGGAATGGGAAGTTACCTGAAGGATCGACTGGCCAGCAAGAGGGCGAGAGCTGGAACAAGTGACACGTCTCCTTTTCTTGATGGAAGAAGAGCAAGCTGGAGGAGAAAGGATAGTGAGAGGAAACGGTCCTAAGTCAATGGCAAGAACCGGTTCTGGCAAAGCAGCCCTGGCTTGGTCAAAGAGATCGTAGGCGGCTCTGATCCTATCAAGAGTGAAGGAGTCCCAACTGATAGGTCCGCTGCGCAATTGAGGACCAAATCGGACACGGACTCCGTCAGATCTCATGGTAACAGTAAAGAAAATAGAATCGAGGTGAAAAGAGAGAAAGAGTCAAAAACCGAAAGGAAAAAGATCAACAGCGATCACCGTAAAGGTTGAGCTCTCTCCTAACTAAGATCATATATGGGGTTTTATACAGTAAAATCGGATATGGAGCGAGTAAAAACCATATTAGCTATGACGACTGGAAAACTAAGGGAGGGAGAGAAATATTTTTCTTACCTTGAAAATCAAGTACAAGCAGGTAGAGTTAAAGAGATGTGCACGGGGATACGGCCCAATTGATTCAGCTGTTGGAACGATGGAGATCTTTCACCTCCCCTCTTCAATTGATAGTCGCACGATCCTAACTACACGATTGATATAATGCGTTTTTGGCGTATTCTAACCCTTGTTTTGTAGGCTTTATCGAGTCTTTCACTCTCTATCGAGTCATTCTAGGTACAAAAAGCGGCTGGAAGCAATGACTGGAACTTTGCAATCGGAATTAGCTAGAAAAGAATGAAGTTGGACCCTTTTTGGACATTCTGGAGAAAGAGAGCACCTAGTACGAGAAAGGGAGCACCTGCTCCCAGCAGAATCATTAATGGGCTTTTTCCTAAACCTAATTTTCCAATCCTATTTTTGGGCCACCCGTAATGGGCCTTTAAATAGGTCTTTTCGCTGATTTTTTTTGGGGAATCACGCCACACAGCAGCCACGTTTTCACGCAGCAGCAAGGTCACGACGAGAGAGAGAGAGAGAGAGAGATATAGACTTGTTTTTGGAGAGAGTTTGTAAGCTTGGAGATTTGTCTTCCATTCTTATCGAAGTTTTCTTAAACCCTACTCTTTATATATATCGATTTCAATGCAATCTATTATGTCTCTTGCTGCTGTTACTTGTTTGATCATGAGCGAGTAGTCATCTTGTTAGGTTAGGGGGTTTTCGATGGGATTTGATTCATGAACTAAGCATAGATAGGTTTTTATATAATCATTCGATAGTCTCCACCTATTGTCGATCATATTGCCTAGGTTAGATTGATCACCTAGCCTTTGATCTTAGGTTGAATTTACTTATCAAAAGTTTGTAAATTGCTGGAATTGACTTAGGTGGGCGATTTGATCCGTAGCCAACGAAAGTTGAAGTTAGGGCATCTCGTGAACTTATCAACCCTAATCGCTAAAGCTTGATAATCCTTGTAACCTCAACGACAGTTAGGGTGTTAGATTGATTGTGAAAGTTGTAGATGCCACGAAAGTGGATCTCCTTATATTTATGGTTGAGTTCTAGACTTGGTCGTAATCGCGTTCCTGAATAATTGCTTGGTTCTTGATATTCGAATCCCTGAGAATTATCCCCGACCTAACGCTTTTCCATTATTGTTTACAACCGATTTTTACTTGTGTCTTGTTTTGAATTTATTGTGCCATTTAAACCCCAATTTGAATTGCTTAGCTGAAATTGTGTTCCATAGAATTAGAGCGTATTGCTGGTCCCTTAACGAACCTCACTATTCTACATTCGGATTAGTGATACCTAGGTTAACTCATAAAACCCGAAAAAGATTTAACATCAACGATCATAACCGTCGAATGAAGATCTGAGTCGTGAAAATAAGATCGCCGAGGGCATTTACTCGCGAGATATACACGAAATAAGCAACGGAAATATTCGAGATATATGAAGAAGATAAACCGCCCATCAACTATTATTACTTAATTTTTAGTGGGCTGGGGGCAGTTGTTGGAGCTGGATTAGTCACCGAATCCGGCCCACTAGAGGCCCAAGCAGAAACAGTCTGTTAAAGACAAACGAAATGGGCCACGCGGCCTAGTCCCAGAGAAAATAAGATATTCGAAAAAAATCCCACGTCAGCCCCGCTAGTGCTGAGTCAACGGAAGCTAAGCTGACGAGTTAGGAACGAGCCAACAAGACGGTTAGCAGAGTCGTGGGAGCGAGATTCGCGGAGTATATACCAAGAACGTGTCCGAGATACGCGGAACCGCTCAAGATATGTGGAGCTGGATCGAGGAGCTAGTTCGAGCTATAAATGCATGAAGTCAGAGCAGATTTTGTAACTTTTCACTTACCCAAGAGCTGAACACTATTTTTTTACCTTGTAATTCATCTCATTCGAGATCTCATTGTATATTCGATTCATATCAATATAAATGTAGCTCTGCTTTACAATCTTTTCTCCGTAATATTTATAAACATTTTTTAGGATTAAAATTTCTTCTCCGATTTCACATACAAATACTTAGTGCGGAATTCAGTCTCCACACATTTCATTATTGAAAAACATATATCGTTTTGCAAACCTAAATTTCGTTTATTAAGGTACAATTTTTTGAGATTGTCTGTGGCTTCTCCGCAACTCAACAAAGATGGTTGGATAGACATTTACAGTAAAATAGAAGCGTTGATTTCTACTTCTTGTATTTGAAACTAGCGGCTGTGAATTATTTTAACTTTTCCAAAAAAAATTAATTATATTTTTTTTGCTTGGATATATATCACAATGGCTAGTTAATCTCTACACATGTTTGACGACTACTATATATTTTCAAATATTTACAATTTAAGTCTTGGATGTGCATTTCAAAGTTGGATGTATCATTTGTGTACCCTATGCCAATTGCCTTCCGAGGACTCATATTATAGTGTCCAAAATCACTTCTTCTTACAGGACACACACGTCTAAAATCCACTAGGTCTCTCTAGACATCTAAAGCATCATTTTCGCAGCCCTGACCCACCCGGAAACCCCTCTTCACATGAATTTAAGGCGTGAAAATATCTCATATGATCTCTTCGGGGATACAACTACCACGAATCAATGAAACAAATAAACATATACCGTGTAAACAAAAAAAACAAAGAATTTCCACACATTTTGAGGGTTAAGGTACGTATTTTTGCTACAAGTTGGTATCGACATACTAAACAAAAACTAAGCCTCTAATCTATGCACATAGAAATTCCTTCGCCCTCTTGAAGCACCCTAAGTATAATAATCATTGTGATGCCTAAGGGCGGACAGAGAATAATAAGAGACTCTTAAGAAAAATTTTGATCCAAGAAAACCCAAATTCCATAAAGTAAAATGAACTATGGGACGAGGTATAATCTGCGGATAAGTTTTCTCTTACAGCGGGTCGATGCACTGTGCTCGTGGGTCAAGTTAGTCAGCCACAGACGGAGAGAATCATTCGGGACGCGAGAATTGTCTTCATCATCGAAGCAGTGCGCTTGGGGGCCACGCTGGCGCGAGCTTGTGCGTAAAACCGTTTTACCATGTGTCCACGATGCGCTGGTAGCGTCTGAACAACGCTTGAGTTGTGTCTAACCGCAGGATGGGTGCAAAACTTGTTTGCCATGTATATTTCATGCGACATCATGGTCTACAAGCAGCGAAGAGAGGTAGAACAAAGTTTCTGTTGAGTTTTCCTATAAATATCGACCCCCACCCATAGAAAACCTACCAGTTTCCATTTTTCGTACCCAAACTCTGCCAAAATCACTCTAGATCCGACCCTTAGTGAAGATCTTTGATTTTCAGTCACCTATGAAGGTTTTTCGAAGGGTTTCATGGTTGATCGAGTCTTCTAAACTTAGGATCTGTTTGTAGTGGACTCAACCTAGTAAAGCCCTGAACAATCAGTGAGTCCCGGTAAAACGTGTGTTGTACTAACGTTTTGGTGTATACTATTTGATTGCATGCATGTGATGATCTTGTTAAAAGACATCATGCATGATTGTGTGCAGTGGCGAATGCAAAATCCTTTTCCATGGGGGCATTAAGCATATCATCTATCACATATCCCTTATTGATTTCTGTCTTTGATTTAGCTTGCTTTTTGTAAAACCAAAAGCCTATCATCTATCACATATCACGTTTTTATAAAACCAAAAGCCAATTTATATTTTCTCTTAGCTTAATTCGCATCTTATAGATTCATAGTGGATCATCTTTAAATCATTTTTATAGTGTCCACGGGATCCCTAAGTATTATAGCGTTTTCCTGTGCACTTGCAACTTCTTTTAGGGTTAATAAATTTAAAGCTTACATAACCACATCATATGCATAATAGAATAGATATAACGGTAAATGATCTCCTTGCCTTAGTCTTTTAGGCAGAATTATGTGACGTTCCTGTTGTCCATTTATTAAGACCCTATATTGAACCAACTTGATCAGCCACGTGATCGAATTTTTTTGCAAAACCCAAACTTTTTGACAAGATTCTTAATAAAAGGTCATTCCACCCGCTCATAAGCTTTACATATATCTCTTTAAGGCCATATATGTATTGTTACATCACTCCTTTGTTCTTAACGCATAAAACATTTTCTAAACTATCAGTATACGTTTTGAAATCAAATGATTTGATAGAAACACCGATTATGTTTCCAAGATAGTGGTAATAGAAAACTCTTTAGGCGTTGACAAAGTAACTTAGAGATTATTTTATTAGCGACTAATTTCAACTTTCTTGAATATGAAAAAGTAATGAAATATATATCATTGCTGAAAATATCACACCAGTGCCAGTTTCTCTCTACACTTGTTTCGCGAAAAAAATGTAATTTAAACCTTTAAAGCACATCCGACGCATCTCTAAGGTGGATGCATCTCTCGTCTATCATTTCCCAATAACCTTTCATGTACTCGCCTAATAGAGTACCCACTCAGAAATGACACACACGCCTAAAATCCACAAAATCTCTCTGGAAATTTAAATCGTTGTCCTTTTTCCGCCATAGTTGACTCTCCTTGGTGCCCCCTCTTCACATAGACATAAACATAAACAACTTTTGTATGCTCTCCTTCGGGGACATACTTACCACAATCTAATAAAAATAAAACATGCACCATGTAATCACAATACAAAAACTTTAAATGCAGTTTGGGGATCGAGGTAACATAGTTTTTTGCCACAAGCTAGTACCTAGTGAACGAGTAGAGCATGTTAGAACAAGAAGTGGGTTGTTGGAACAAACTCAATTAGGGGGTACTTGAAATTGAGATAAATATCAAAAAGATATTTCGAGAGCCTAAATCATAGAAGACATGTACTTCAAGATAATCTTAAGGCAGATTTTGTATTATGATTTAATCCTTTTATTTGAGAGAGGATATTTTCCTTTTTGTATCTAGATTAATCTAGTAACTGTTCATCTATGAACTAAAGTTGATGTGGTATAAACTTGATTAAACAACTTTGAAACGATTGATAAGAGATTTATAATATAGCTTTTGTTATTTGGTCAAGATTACTTTGTGTTACACAGTGTGTCTCTGTAGTTCTTGGTTTTATAGATATTATTTCAACTAACTCAACTGGAGTTACAAAATTTATTCAATAGCAATAAATTGTTGTTTTGAGATCTGTAACAACATTATTGGAAACATCAAATCAAATAACAAACATGCACTAGAGTACAACACAATCAACTATTTATTAGTTTTAAACGAGAGTATCAAATGAGAAAGTTTTTTAATCCATGAATACACCGGTCGATCAATAAACCAAAACAATTTACTATTGACACCCGATTCATGTTTTATTCGCTTAGTATGGGGGAGGGGGGGAGCTATAACTATAGCTTGGAGGTGCAGGTGGAGACTTGTACACATATGGAGGAGGTGGTGGAGAGCTGTAGACGTAAGGAGGAGGAGGGGGAGATTTGTAAACATAAGGAGGAGGAGGGGGAGAGCTGTAGACGTAAGGAGGTGGTGGTGGCGACTTGTAAACATAGGGTGGAGGTGGTGGAGAGCTGTACACGTATGGAGGAGGAGGGGGAGATTTGTAAACATAAGGAGGAGGAGGTGGAGAGCTGTAGACGTAAGGAGGTGGTGGTGGGGACTTGTAAACATATGGTGGAGGTGGGGGAGAGCTATAAACGTACGGAGGAGGAGGCGGAGATTGGTAAACATAAGGAGGAGGAGGTGGAGAACTGTAGACGTAAGGAGGTGGGGGTGGCGACTTGTAAACATATGGTGGAGGTGGTGGAGAGCTATAAACGTATGGAGGAGGAGGGGGAGATTTATAAACATAAGGAGGAGGAGGTGGAGAGCTGTAGACGTAAGGAGGTGGTGGTGGCGATTTGTAAACATATGGTGGAGGTGGTGGAGAGCTATAAACGTATGGAGGGGGAGGCGGAGATTTGTAAACATAAGGAGGAGGAGGTGGGGAGCTGTAGACGTATGGAGGAGGTGGGGGCGACTTGTAAACATAAGGAGGAGGAGGTGGGGAGCTATAGACGTATGGAGGAGGAGGGGGTGATTTGTAAACATAAGGTGGAGGAGGTGGAGAGTTGTACACGTATGGAGGAGGAGGCGGCGATTTGTAAACATAAGGAGGAGGAGGTGGTGAGCTGTAGACGTAAGGAGGTGGTGGCGGAGATTTGTAAACATATGGTGGAGGTGGTGGAGAGCTGTAAACGTATGGAGGAGGAGGGGGAGAGCTATAGACGTATGGAGGAGAACTATAAACGTATGGTGGTGGTGATGGTGGCGAGTATGTGTATTGGGCACTTGTATGAGCAGCAATGGCATACAAGGCCAATACCAACATAAGTAGAGACGACCAATTATTACAATTGGCCATGTCGATTTAACTTGTATGCTCTTCTTTTTGTTCTATTCTTATTATTCAACCAGTTTATTTTTGAATGGATCGATTGTACTAGAAACGAATCAATATATAGCAGGTACGGCAGCAACAAGTGGATTTTATATATTGAAGTTTATGAATGTTTCTTCGATCAATAGTGTTATATTTTTTAGTAAGTCAAATTAATTTGCTTCAGAATTTGTCTAGAGATGAATATGTCTTTGGTAACTACCCCTCACCATATTTCATATTTGAATATGTAGACTTTGATCTTGTCAATTTAATAAACTCGACGTCAGTTAAGCAAGAAACTTTTCGAATTTCCTAGCACTTCAATTTGTAAATACGAATTCTTAATTAATTACATCTTGTCTAAAATATGGATGTTATGGTAACTCGTAAGATCAAGTAAATTAAAGTTCGGAAGATTTATTATTAAATATTTTGAAGATTCGAAAATAAATTATATTTATATATATTAATTACGAAAACATTAGAGTAAAAATTCATATGTATCAATCAATGAGTAATTTAAATTACACATTATTTAATTTAACAATTCAAAATATATCAATTAAAAATATGTCGTGGTGGACATTCGCTACATATTCTTATTAATGTATAACATAAATCCATTAATAAATGCTTTAAACTTTTTAACCCAACTAAATATAATGCTTTTGACCTATCATAAAATCTATTTTTCTTATATATTAAAAAGCATTTTATTTTTCTAGCTGTAGCAATTGTGTATATATGTATTATTATTAGTATTCTATACTTATTATGATATATAATATACAAATATTTTTTACATTTCGTTATTAAAAATAACATTTATCGTTTTGCAATATGAGTTTGGTTTATTAAGGTTTGCATGTTTGAGGTTGTTTGTGGCTTCTCCGCAACTGAACAGAGATGGTTGGATAGGCATTTACATTAAGATAGAAGCGTTGATTTCTACTACTTGTATTTGAAACTAGCGGCTGTGAATTATTTTAACTTTTCCAAAAAAAAATTAATTGCATTTTTGCTAGGATATATATAGTTAATCTCTACACATGTTTGACGGCTAAAATATATTTTCAAATATTTACAATTTAACATCTTGGATGTGCATTTCAAAGGTAGATGTACCATATGTGTCCTATGCTAATTGCCTTCCGCGGACTCATCTTATAACGTCCAATCTGACTTTTTCTTAAACGACACACACATCTAAAATCCACTAGGTCTCTCCAGACATCTAAAGTATCATTTTCGCAGCCTTGACCCACCCGGATACCCCTCTTCACATGAATTTCAGACGTGAAAATATCTCATATGATCTCCTCGGGGATATAACTACCACAAATCAATGAAACCAAAAACATATACCGTGTAAACAAAAAAAATTCAGACATTTTGAGGGTTAAGGTACGTGTTTTTTGCCACAAGTTAGTATCGACATACTACACTAAAAGTAAGCCTCCAATCTATGCACAAAGAAATTCCTTCGCCCTCTTGAAGCACCCAAAGTATAATAATCATTGTGATGCCTAAGGGCGGACAGAGAATAATAAGAGAATCTTAAGAAGAATTTTGATCCAATAAAACCCAAATTCCATCGAGTAAAATGAAGTATGGGACGAGATGTACACTGCGAATAAGTTTTCGCTTACAGCGGGTCGATGCAGTGTGCCCGTGGGTCAAGTCAGTCAGTCACGGATGGAGAGAATCAGTCGGGACTCGGGGAGTTGTCATTGTCATCGCGGCAGTGCGCTTGGTGGTCACGCTGGCACGGGCTTGTGCACAAAACTGTTTCGCCATGTATCCACGATGCGCTGGTGGCGTCTGAAAAATGCTTGAGTTGTGTCTAAGCGCAGGATGGGTGCAAAACTTGTTTGCCACGTATCTTTCATGCGACAGCATGGTCTACAAGCAACAAAGAGAGGTAGAACAAAGTTTCCGTTGAATTTTCCTATAAAAATCGACCCCCACCCATAGAAAACCTACCAGTTTCCGTTTTTCGTACCCAAACTCTGCCAAAAACACTCTAGATCCGACCTTTAGCGAAGATCTTTGATTTTCAGTAAGCCGTGAAGGTTTTTCGAAGGGTTTCATGGTTGATCTAAACTTAGGAACTGTTTGCAGTGCACTCAACCTAGTAAAACCCTGACAATCAGTGAGTCCCGGTAAAACGTGTGTTGTACTAACGTTTTGGTGTATACTATTTGATTGCATGCATGTGATGATCTTGTTAAAGGACATCATGCATGATTGTGTGCAGTGGCGAATGCAAAATCATTTTCCATGGGGGCATTAAGCCTATCATCTATCACATATCCCTTATTGATTTCAGTCTTTGATTTAGCATACTCGCTTTTACTTTGTTTATCACGTTTTTATAAAACCAAAAACCAATTTATATTTTTTTCTTAGTTTAATTTGCGTCTTATAGATTTATAATGGATCATCTTTACATCATTTTTATGGTGTCCACTGGATCATTCGCTAAGTATTAGCGCGTTATCCTGTGCACTTGAAACTTCTTTTTGGGTTATAAATTCAAACTTTGCATAACCACATCACTTCCATGCATAATAGAATAGATATGTCGGTAAAGGATCTCCTTGCCTTAATCTTTTAGGCAGAATTATGTGACGTTTCCGTTGTCCATTTATTAAGACCCTATATTTGACCAATTTGATCAGCCACGTGATCAAATTTTTCTGCAAAACCCAAACTTTTCGACAAGATTCTTAATAAAAAGTTATTCCACCCGGTCATACCCTTTACTTATACGTCTTTAAGGCCATATGTATTTTTACAAAACTCCTTTGTTCTTAACGCATAAAACGTTTTCTAAACTATCCATATACGTTTTGAAATCAAATGACTGGATACAAACACCGATTATGTCTCCAAGATATATTGGTCAATAGAAAACTATTTAGGGGTTGACAAAGTACCTTAGAGATTATTTTATTAGCGACTAATTTCAACTTTCTTGAATATGAAAAAGTAATGAAATATATATCATTGCTTGGAAATCACTACAAGAAAACATGTCATTTGTGACACCCATTTTAGTCACAAAGTAGTCACAAATGATGATTTAGCGACTACTTAGTGACTAAAACGGGTAGTCGCTAATCGAACGTCGCTAATTTTAGCAGTCACAAAATAGTCGCAAATTAGCGATTACTCAGTGACAACGCTTTAGTAGTAGCAAAATAGCGACTGCTTTGGGACTGTATACTCGTTGTCACAATAAAGCGACTATATTGTGACAAGAAGAGTGTGGTTACAAATTAGCGACTACATTGTCACAATATTGATGTAGTCGCAAATTAGCGACTATTTGTGACTACGTATGGTGGTGGGAAAATAACGACTAAGTCGCGACAACTTGGGAAGTCATTAAATTGTGACTACTTTGTGACGAATGATGTAGTCGTAAATGAGCAACGTATTAGAGACTCTTTGAAATATTATATCTAGTCACAAAGTAGTCACTAAAGTGTCACTGGGTAGTCACAAATTTGCGACTCCTTTGATTTTTTTTTGTCTCCTTATAGGTATATTCAGTTTGTAATTTGATCATTTTTTTATTTAAAACTCACACATTTGTGTTTTGATTTCAGAAACCTGAATCAAAAGAACTTAAAATCTTAAAAGTACAAAGATTAGCAAATTAAGTTTACAAAACTACAAAAGATTATAAATGTCAAGTGTTGTCTTCTTCACAAAAGAAAGCATAACTAGATGTTCCAACAGAAAGCAAAAGATTAAAAAAGACAGCGTTATAAAGTTTGAGAAGCAAACTATCAAGTGTTGTCTTCACCTTGAGGAGCTTGAGGTGTGGCGGTGGCAGAAGCATCCAAGGTAGGGAAGTCAGACATGTAAGCAGCGAGGTTGGGATTGTTGTTCTTTATAAACAGAAAGAGCTTCTCCAATTCAGAAATTCGAGCCTGACTTTGCCTTAGCGCCTCATCACGTCGGTGATTTTCCTCGTCTCGACGTCGATTCTCCTCATCACGACGCAGATTTTCTGCTTCGTTTTCAGTAATCTTTTGACGAGCTGATTTAAGCTCCTCCTGGATCTCTAACAGCGATGACGAAGAAGATTCAGCATAGCATATCTTCCTCTTTCCTTTCTGAACCTGTGACAGTTGGCCCATTCCATAAGGATTCCCCTTGGAATCGATTTCAGTACACTGCAAAACAAAAAAAAACACAAGCAATAACAAGTGATGATTCCCAAAACAGTATACATCTAAATCCAAGAAATAACAATAACGGTATATCTATCATTATACACCTAATCCAGTATCATTCAAGACTACAAAACAGTATATCTATCATTATCAAAACACCTAATTTAGAACGAATCATAACACATCAGAACAGACAGAGTGAGCAATGTTAAGTAATTGAAACATAAAGCATGAGAGAAGATTAAGTTACCTTAAGGAAGATGTCATTCCTCTCAGCGATGCTTAGAGTCCGCTGTGTAGAATGCTCAGAGGAGGAGTCTGTAGCCTCTGGTCCATCTCCAGGCTGATCCAAAACCTCTTGTAGGGCCCTCTCATAAGTCTCAGCGACTTTCTTAGCTTTTTCATCAACAAAACTCCCATCAGCATTTGTATGAGTCTTCCTAAACACTTCACCAAAAGAGACAGGACGTCCTAGTTCCTCCTCCTGTAAGAATGGATAAGAAAGATTAGGTAGATGAAGTATATGTGACAGAAAGAAATGATAAAAGTATTACTATGTCTTGCTGAACGGTCAAGAAAGAAGATTGGCCTGAAACGTGCTTATAGATTCCAAGTCCGTTACGATCAGAGTTGTGGGAGTTGGAAGCCGTAATGCTCCTTCCCTGAGCCTCTGGTGTGTCCCAGTGGACCCACATTTGCTGCCACAGCGTAGGAGTAATCCAAATTGGCCTCACACCCTTTTTCTTTGCCTGACTTACAATTCCTCTCATCCGTTTTGTAGCAATCCTTCTAAAATGAGCCCTCACAAGGGGAGTGATCCCTATATCCCAATCGTACGTAGCCTACACAGTAAAATACATAGTTATGTATACGAATTGAGAGTGGAAAAACGGAAAAGTAGTTAAGTATAAGAATTGACAGTGAAAAAAAGGAAAAGTAGCAAACATTACCGCAAAAGTTCTGAAATATCTTTCTTGTTTGTCTATAGGCGTCATAGTCCAGCTGAAGAAAGGGCCATCGAATTTCCGGCGAAAAATCCCAGCGATGACACGGGTGAGTAGTCCTCTGTCCCGAGTAAACCTTGTAAAAAAATATATGATGATGTTAAATAACACATGCAAAATACAGAAATGCATCTAATACTAAATGATTTAGTTGAGAGAAATGAAACAAATATATTACCAAACACTTACCTAATCCAGTTGACAGAAACAAAACAATAAATCTAACCAAAAACTTAGCTGATCCAGTTTATATATATCAAGCAATTAAGCTATACTACTAAATAACACAGTTCACAATCCAGTTCACAATCTAGTTCAAACAATAAAGCTATACTAAATGATCCAGTTCAAACAATAAAGCTATACAATCCAGTTCAAACAATAAAGCTATACTACTAAATAAGACAGTTCACAATTAGTTCACATATATCAAACAATCCAGCAAATAATCCAGTTAACATATGGTCGGATCAGTTCACAATCCAATCCAGTTCACATATATAACACAGTCCACAATCCAGTTCACACAGTTCACAATCCAGCAAATAATCCAGTTCTGCCTATATTACTAAATTCCATAACTTAAAACAATAAGCTTATTCACTTACCAGAGTGTTTTTCTGCCTTCGATTTCGATGGGAACCTCAGTCAGGAGGGGCAAATTTTGACGTCCTGGAAGAGAAAACATATTATCCAGAAGCGCCTGGTAGTCATCGCGATCATCAACAGCAGCGTACTCGGGTCCCAGTTGTTGACCCTCGACTTCTTCTTCTTCTTCTTCTTCTTCTTCTTCTTCTTCTTCTTCTTCTTCTTCTCCTCTGCCATCTGAACGTCCTGCTGGCATGGTTGGTGGTTTAGATTTAGGGGTGGAGGTTGTTCAGCCAATGGAGCAGGAAATGCAAGTCTCTGAGATCCACTCCGGTTTGATGTAGAAGGGTACTGTGTTGGAATCAAGTTGGTTTGAGAGACAGAGCCAGTGGCTTGAGACGACGTTGTCCCTTGAGAAAGAGGCGTAGTAGGACCAGACGGGTTGGAGGAATTAGAAGAAGCCTGACCGCCGATTGACTTTGTTACACCTGGTGGTGTACCTTCGCCGTCACGGTTTTGTTGTCTGCGTGAGGGCTCTCCACCACCGTCCACAGAAATGCCCTTTCCTTTACCCAGAACCGGAAGCTTTCGAGAAGGCACCGCCGGTCCCTTACTAGACTCGCCAGAAGCAGGAAGCTTCCCTTGACCGCCGGAAGCAGGAAGCTTTCCACCGCCAACGGCAGAACCTTTTCCACCGCGAGTTGATGGACCAGGCAAATTTCCACGACCGTCGGTGCCTTTTCCACCGGCTGGCTTGACTGTAGGACCGCCGCCGACCCCTCTTCCACCGCCTCGTCCTCTTCCACCGCCGACCCCTCTTCCACCGCCGGGTCCTCTTCCACCGCCTCGTCCTCCTTTCGTTGTAGCCATGATAAGAAACGAAGATATGAGATTTCTAGGGTTTGTTTCAATATGAAGAATTGAAGAGATTTCTTCAATCTGGGTTCGATTCAAAGAGTAGAATCGACACACAGAGAGAGGAAAAGACGAATCGAGAGAGATGAAACGAAGAGTGAAGAATCGAAGCGATTTCTTTTCGATTCAAAGAGAGAAATCGACCGAGGGAGAAAGAAAAAGGAGAATCAAGAGTGATTAGGGGAAGAAAAAGGAGAATCAAGAGAGAATGAGAGGAGGAAAGCGAGAAATCGAAGAGATTGTTTCGTGTCGCAGAGAGGCGAGAGCGAGAGCGAGAGGCGAGAGAGAGGAATAGATTTAGGGTTTCTCAAGAAATGATTTGGGATTTTTTTTTTTGATTATATCTCATTGGGTAGTCACTAAAGCGTCGCAAATCCATTGCAAAATATCAATTTTTAGCGCCAAATAAGCCCGCCTAAAAGCCCAAATCTGACCCAATTTACCAAAATTTTTGGACTGAGCGCGAAATTAGCCCGCCTTCGGAGGAGTCACAAATTAGTCACATATGAGTCACAACTTTATGACTACTTTGTGGCGAAATTTTGGTAGTAGGAAATGATTCCCTAAACCCTAAACATTTTAACAAACAAATATCACCCATTATCATTTCCAACCAATTTCACCTGCATTTCTTGAATGTTTGATTGGTTTTATCCATCAAATTAGTAGAAATTCAACTTAATCTATATAAAACAATAAATTTACCAAATAATAGATTAAACATCAAAGTGATTCATACTAACTTTATGTATCCAAAGATATTTAGAAAATGAATTTGGGTTTTTTCACTCTTAAAATATATTCCTTATAAATATTATAGTTTACATAGATTGTTAATACGAAAATAAATAATATACAATTAGAATATGTTGTTTTTTTGCAAAAAGATTATAAGTAGTTGCAAATTCGTTGTAAATTAGTCACAGTTATTACCGGACGTTGTAAAGTAGTCACAAAATAGTGGGTATCGTGTGACTAATTTGCGACGGATTTGAATGTAGTAGCAATCATTTCTCTAAACCCTAATGTGTCACAAGTAAGTCACAAAAGAGTCACAAAAGAGTCACAAAATAGTGGGTATGTTGTGACTAATTTGTGATGGATTTTAATGTAGTGGCAATCAATTCTGTCAACCCCAAAGTGTCACAAATGAGTCACAAAAGAGTCACAAAACCATCGGATCAAAAATAGAAAAAATGGTGTTTTCTCTTGATCGAACCCGTGACCAAAGGAGGGGAATGTTAGATTTAAGTGTTTTGCTAACCATTGGGCTATTGTAACCATTCAAAGTTTTATTACATTAGTTTGTATATATCTTTAAATTTGTCGAATCGAAAAATCGAAAATGTTTTTTTCTCGTGGGATCGAACCCGTGACCAGAGGGGGTATTGGTTGAGTTTTAGAGTATTGCTAACCATTGGGCTATTGTAACCATTCGGTGTCTTACTACATTAGTTTGTATATATGTTTACATTTTGTCCGATTGAAAAAAGAAAAAATGTTGTTTTCTCGTGGGATCGAACCCGTGACCGGAAAGAATAATGGTAGATTTCAGTGTATTGCTAACCATTGGGCTATTGTAACCATTCATTAATCTATCATATAATCCAAGTATATATCTTGTCGGATTGATAATATAAATAAGAATCCCCTAATAGATTACACACTTACTAGTATGAATTCTCACTAATAAAACACACACTAATTGAAAACGTTAATATAAAATCCACTTGGACGACCTACTTCAATAAATATATCTGGTACCTCTACATTTTTCTCTTTTTTTCCCTTTTGTTTTTTGTTTTCCTTCTCGATGAATGAAGAAGAAAATGGGCGTGAGTTGTTTATATAAGCAAAACATATATGTAATCTAATGTTAAATGGTGTGTAAGATGTAAAGATTAAATAAGTTAAAGTTTATAAAAAGATTTAGATCAAAATGTTCACTATTAGATGCCATACAAATGTATTATGTAGTGGTAAAAGTCCACAATGTTATATGTAGTGGCAAAAGTGTCACAAATTGGTCACAATATTACTTATGCGTCGTAAAATAGTGGCAAAGTAGTCGCTAATTTATGACTAATTTGTGACGATGTGTAGGTAGTCACAAATCAAATCCCTAAACCCTAAACAATTAGACCCCAAACTATGGTCCTCTAACCTATCCCTAGACCCTATAACCTAAATTAATGGATATCTCCATTACTACAGTCCTAAAAAAGCAAATGTAGGTAAAACATCAAATTTACAAACTATGAGATAAATGTTAAGTGTATTTATTCTTAAGTACAATCTAAATACAATTATGAATTTGATTTTTATTATAGTTTGAATTTGGATTTTATTTTTCCCTACTAACATATATTTAAACTTAGCATTTGAGTTTAGTACAATATAAATACAACTATGGATCATAGAATCGATATAATTTCGTTTTTAATGTCCACAATGTTATATATAGTGGAAAAAGTGTCACAAATTGGTCACAATATTACTTTTGCGTCGTAAAGTTGTGGCAAAGTAGTCGTAAATTTATGACTAATTTGTGACGATGTATAGGTAGTCACAAATCAAATCCCTAAACCCTAAACAATTAGACCCCAAATTATGGTCTTCTAACCTATACCTAGACCTTATACCCTAAATTAATGGATATCTCCATTACTACAGTCCTAAAAAAGCAAATGTAGGTAAAAAATCAAATTTACAAATTATGAGATAAATGTTAAGTGTATTTATTCTTAAGTACAATCTAAATACAATTATGAATTTGATTTTTATTATAGTTTGAATTTGGATTTTATTTTTCTTTATTAACACATATTTAAACTTAGCATTTGAATTTAGTACAATATAAATACAACTATGGATCATAGAATCAATATAATTTCGTTTTTAATGTCCACAATGTTATATATGTAGTGGCAAAAGTGTCACAAAGTAGTCACAATATTACTTATGCGTCGTAAAGTAGTGGCAAAGTAGTCGTAAATTGCTTACTAATTTATGACGATGTGTAGGTAGTCACAAATCACTTTTGTCTATGAATTGTAGAGATTTTGTTCATTTTTCATAGTTCACTTTTGTCTTCTTGTTGTCGACATGATATGTGTGACTCTTTTGTGACTCTTTCATGGTAGACTCTAATCTATGACTGATGTTGTCGTAATTAAACAGTCACAAATGTGTGACTGCTTTAAGCTGTCGCCGCTTAGTCACAAATTTGTGACTACTTTGCGGTGACATGTAAACTTTCAAACATAGTCGCAAAACAGTCGCTAATGTGTGACTCCTTTACGACTATATTTATCGGTCATAAATATGCGACGGTTTTGCGACTGAATTTAGGGTAGTCATAAATCGGTCACACAACAGTCTCTAATTAGTCGCAAAAATTAGTAACTAACTTAGCAGTCACAAATGGTAGTCACTAATTATCTGTTTTCTTGTAGTGAATATCACACCAGTGCCAGTTTCTCTCTACACTTTTTCGCGAAAAAATGTAATTTAAACCTTTAAAGCACATCCGACTCGGATGTGCATCTCTAAGGTGGATGCATCTCTCGTCTATCATTTCCCAATAACCTTTCATGTACTCGCCTAATAGAGTACCCACTCAGAAATGACACACACACCTAAAATCCACAAAATCTCTCTGGAAATTTAAATCGTTGTCCTTTTTCCGCCATAGTTGACTCTCCTTGGTGCTCCCTCTTCACATAGACATAAACATAAACAACTTTTGTATGCTCTCCTTCGGGGACATACTTACCACAAACTAATAAAAATAAAACATGCACCATGTAATCACAATACAAAAACTTTAAATGCAGTTTGGGGATCGAGGTAACATAGTTTTTTGCCACAAGCTAGTACCTAGTGAACGAGTAGAGCATGTTAGAACAAGAAGTGGGTTGTTGGAACAAACTCAATTAGGGGGCACCTGAAATTGAGATAAATATCAAAAAGATATTTCGAGAGCCTAAATCATAGAAGACATGTACTTCAAGATAATCTTAAGGCAGATTTTGTATTATGATTTAATCCTTTTATTTGAGAGAGGATATTTTCCTTTTTGTATCTAGATTAATCTAGTAACTGTTCATCTATGAACTAAAGTTGATGTGGTATAAACTTGATTAAACAACTTTGAAACGATTGATAAGAGATTTATAATATAGCTTTTGTTATTTGGTCAAGATTACTTTGTGTTACACAGTGTGTCTCTGTAGTTCTTGGTTTTATAGATATTATTTCAACTAACTCAACTGGAGTTACAAAATTTATTCAATAGCAATAAATTGTTGTTTTGAGATCTGTAACAACATTATTGGAAACATCAAATCAAATAACAAACATGCACTAGAGTACAACACAATCAACTATTTATTAGTTTTAAACGAGAGTATCAAATGAGAAAGTTTTTTAATCCATGAATACACCGGTCGATCAATAAACCAAAACAATTTACTATTGACACCCGATTCATGTTTTATTCGCTTAGTATGGGGGAGGGGGGGAGCTATAACTATAGCTTGGAGGTGCAGGTGGAGACTTGTACACATATGGAGGAGGTGGTGGAGAGCTGTAGACGTAAGGAGGAGGAGGGGGAGATTTGTAAACATAAGGAGGAGGAGGGGGAGAGCTGTAGACGTAAGGAGGTGGTGGTGGCGACTTGTAAACATAGGGTGGAGGTGGTGGAGAGCTGTACACGTATGGAGGAGGAGGGGGAGATTTGTAAACATAAGGAGGAGGAGGTGGAGAGCTGTAGACGTAAGGAGGTGGTGGTGGGGACTTGTAAACATATGGTGGAGGTGGGGGAGAGCTATAAACGTACGGAGGAGGAGGCGGAGATTGGTAAACATAAGGAGGAGGAGGTGGAGAACTGTAGACGTAAGGAGGTGGGGGTGGCGACTTGTAAACATATGGTGGAGGTGGTGGAGAGCTATAAACGTATGGAGGAGGAGGGGGAGATTTATAAACATAAGGAGGAGGAGGTGGAGAGCTGTAGACGTAAGGAGGTGGTGGTGGCGATTTGTAAACATATGGTGGAGGTGGTGGAGAGCTATAAACGTATGGAGGGGGAGGCGGAGATTTGTAAACATAAGGAGGAGGAGGTGGGGAGCTGTAGACGTATGGAGGAGGTGGGGGCGACTTGTAAACATAAGGAGGAGGAGGTGGGGAGCTATAGACGTATGGAGGAGGAGGGGGTGATTTGTAAACATAAGGTGGAGGAGGTGGAGAGTTGTACACGTATGGAGGAGGAGGCGGCGATTTGTAAACATAAGGAGGAGGAGGTGGTGAGCTGTAGACGTAAGGAGGTGGTGGCGGAGATTTGTAAACATATGGTGGAGGTGGTGGAGAGCTGTAAACGTATGGAGGAGGAGGGGGAGAGCTATAGACGTATGGAGGAGAACTATAAACGTATGGTGGTGGTGATGGTGGCGAGTATGTGTATTGGGCACTTGTATGAGCAGCAATGGCATACAAGGCCAATACCAACATAAGTAGAGACGACCAATTATTACAATTGGCCATGTCGATTTAACTTGTATGCTCTTCTTTTTGTTCTATTCTTATTATTCAACCAGTTTATTTTTGAATGGATCGATTGTACTAGAAACGAATCAATATATAGCAGGTACGGCAGCAACAAGTGGATTTTATATATTGAAGTTTATGAATGTTTCTTCGATCAATAGTGTTATATTTTTTAGTAAGTCAAATTAATTTGCTTCAGAATTTGTCTAGAGATGAATATGTCTTTGGTAACTACCCCTCACCATATTTCATATTTGAATATGTAGACTTTGATCTTGTCAATTTAATAAACTCGACGTCAGTTAAGCAAGAAACTTTTCGAATTTCCTAGCACTTCAATTTGTAAATACGAATTCTTAATTAATTACATCTTGTCTAAAATATGGATGTTATGGTAACTCGTAAGATCAAGTAAATTAAAGTTCGGAAGATTTATTATTAAATATTTTGAAGATTCGAAAATAAATTATATATATATATATATATATATTAATTACGAAGACATTAGAGTAAAAATTCATATGTATCAATCAATGAGTAATTTAAATTACACATTATTTAATTTAACAAATCAAAATATATCAATTAAAAATATGTTATCGTGGACATTCGCTACATATTCTTATTAATGTATAACATAAACCCATTAATAAATACTTTAAACTTTTGAACCCAACTAAATATAATACTTTAGACCTATCATAAAATCTATTTTTCTTATATATTAAAAAGCATTTTATTTTTCTAGCTGTAGCAATTGTGTATATATGTATTATTATTAGTATTCTATACTTATTATGATATATAATATACAAATATTTTTTACATTTCGTTATTAAAAATAACATTTATCGTTTTGCAATATGAGTTTGGTTTATTAAGGTTTGCATGTTTGAGGTTGTTTGTGGCTTCTCCGCAACTGAACAGAGATGAACAGAGATGGTTGGATAGGCATTTACATTAAGATAGAAGCGTTGATTTCTACTACTTGTATTTGAAACTAGCGGCTGTGAATTATTTTAACTTTTCCAAAAAAAAATTAATTGCATTTTTGCTAGGATATATATCACAATGGCTAGTTAATCTCTACACATGTTTGACGGCTAAAATATATTTTTAAATATTTACAATTTAACATCTTGGATGTGCATTTCAAAGGTGGATGTACCATTTGTGTATCCTATGCCAATTGCCTTCCGCGGACTCATCTTATAGCGTCCAATCTGGCTTCTTCTTAGAGGACACAGACATCTAAAATCCACTAGGTCTCTCCAGACATATAAAGTATCATTTTCGCAGCCCTGACCCACCCGAATACCCCTCTTCACATGAATTTCAGACGTCAAAATATCTCATATGATCTCCTCGGGGATACAACTACCACAAATCAATGAAACAAAAAACATATACCGTGTAAACAAAAAAACCAAAAAAATTTCAGACATTTTGAGGGTTAAGGTACGTATTTTTGCCACAAGTTGGTATCGACATACTACACTAAAAGTAAGCCTCCAATCTATGCACAAAAAAATTCCTCCAGCCTCTTGAAGCGCCCAAAGTATAATAATCATCGTGATGCCTAAGGGAGGACAGAGAATAATCAGAGAGTCTTAAGAAGAAAATGAAGTATGGGACGAGATGTACACTACGGATAAGTTTTCGCTTACAGCGGGTCGATGCAGTGTACCCGTGGGTCAAGTCAGTCAGTCACGGACGGAGAGAATCAGTCGGAACGCGGGGAGTTGTCTTTGTCATCGAGGCAATGTGCTTGGGGGTCATGCTGGCACGGGATTGTGCGCAAAACTATTTCGCCATGTGTCCACGATGCGCTGGTAGCGTCTGTAAAACGCTTGAGTTGTGTCTAAGTGCAGGATGGGTGCAAAACTTGTTTGCCACGTATCTTTCATGCAACAGCATGGTCTACAAGCAACGAAGAGAGGTAGAACAAAGTTTCCATTGAGTTTTCCTACAAATATCGACCCCCACCCATAGAAAACCTACCAGTTTCCGTTTTTCGTACCCAAACTCTGCCAAAAACACTCTAGATCCGACCTTTAGCGAAGATCTTTTATTTTCAGTCAACCGTGAAGGGTTTTCGAAGGGTTTCATGGTTGATCTAAACTTAGGAACTGTTTGCAGTGCACTGAACCTAGTAAAACCCTGAACAATCAGTGAGTCCCAGTAAAACGTGTGTTGTACTAACGTTTTGGTGTATACTATTTGATTGCATGCATGTGATGATCTTGTTAAAGGACATCATGCATGATTGTGTGCAGTGGCGAATGCAAAATCATTTTCCATGGGGGCGTTAAGCCTATCATCTATCACATATCCCTTATTGATTTCTGTCTTTGATTTAGCTTACTTGCTTTTACTTTGTTTATCACGTTTTTATAAAACCAAAAACCAGTTTATATTTTCTCTTAGTTTAATTCGCATCTTATAGATTCATAGTGGATCATATTTACATCATTTTTATAGTGTCCACTGGATCAATCCCTAAGTATTACAGCGTTTTCCTTTGCACTTGTAACTTCTTTTAGGCTTATGAATTTAAACCTTGCATAACCACATCACTTCCATGCATAATAGAATAGATATGTCGGTAAAAGATCTCCTTGCCTTAGTCTTTTAGGGAGACGTTTCCGTTGTCCATTTATTAAGACCCTATATTTAACCAACTTGATCAGCCACGTGATCAAAATTTTCTGCAAAACCCAAACTTTTTGACAACATTCGTAATAAAAAGTCATTCCACCCGGTAGTAAGCTTTACTTATATGTCTTTAAGGCCATATATGTATTTTTTACATCACTCCTTTGTTCTTAACGCATAAAACGTTTTCTAAATTATCAATATACGTTTTGAAATCAAATGACTTGATACAAACACCGATTATGTCTCCAAGATATTGGTCAATAGAAAACTATTTAGGGGTTGACAAAGTACCTTAGAGATTATTTTATTAGCGACTAATTTCAACTTTCTTGAATACGAAAAATTAATGAAATATATTTCGTTGCTTGCACTACAAAAAAAAATTCTCATTAATAGCACATTAGGATAGCACAATTATCGTAAGTGCTATAAAAAATGTATTTGGAATTTTGTTTACCATATATGAGCATTTAATTCTTAATGTTGATGTGATATGTAACTATTCGACTTTTAAAATTTTATGTGGAGAATTAAACAAACGCTAAGATAGAAATTCAGTAAGTGGGAACTTAATATCATTTATTCCGCCAACACTTGGCCAAAATATTCACTTATTCCGCCAACACTTAGCCAAACTAATCACTTATTCTGCTGGATCAAATTTTTATATAACCCTTTCTCCAAATACCTAACTACAACACCAACAAATAACTCCATATAACCTCATAACCTTTAATGAGAAGGGAAAAAACTAAAACACCCCACACTAATAATTAAACAAAAAACAAAAAAGAGAAAATTAAAATCGCATCCTCATCATCATCCATCCCTTCTCTTCTTCGTCTTCGACAGACCAAAACACCACATTATTCACCATTGAAGCACATTTGTTCAATTGAAATCCAATCCGCCATTGAAACCTTAGCTGAATGAATTGAGGTGCGTTCTACTATGTTATAGCTTTAAATTGTAGATAGATAGTAATGCAAGTTGGATTTGGGATTATCTCCCATTATCTTGGATCCATCCATCCTTATCTTATTTGTTAGCGATAGTATCTGGGTCGATTAGATGAAGTCATGTAAATCTCACAGTTGTTGAATCGTAGAGGATTAGTGAATCTTGGGTCAGAATTGAATTATACAGACTTAGAACACCTGGGTAAAACTATGTACTACTGATAATAGGGAACAGTGAGTACAACTAGGTACAACTGGTAGAAGTGGGTACTACGGATAAGGAGTACAACTGGGTACAACTGATATGACTAATTTTTTTTTTTTAGGAGACAATGAGCACAAGCCTATATTTTGATTATGGAGGACATTATGTAAAGAACGGAGATGGGTATGAGTGGATTTCAGCAGAAGATCGCATGTACTCACTATTGTTCAAGAGATTATCTCTGGAGGAGATTAGTTATTCGATGTTATTGGAAAGTGTATGCAAGAAGGTTGGGATAGATTCAGTTACGACGGAACTGAAATTGAGTTTCATACCATTGGACACGAGACCTTTGAGAAAATCATATATCGTTGATGATGATGACGTTTATGTTTATCTAACGTCGATGGATGTAAATAAATGTAGAAGTGTATTGCATGTGGAGAAGGGTAAGGGTCTATTTTCAAGAAGGAATCAGTTGGAGAATGATAAGTGCCTAGTTTCAGGTAGAGAGGAAGGTAGTTCAGTTGGTTTGAATTACGAGGAAGTGGTTCCAAAAAGTTGTGGCAATGCTGGTGCTCTTACTCTTTACGAAACACCATTGGAAGAATATTATGAGCCAGTGGATAATGATGGTCGTGGAGAGTTTGAAAATATATCTTCAAGTGATGATGAAGATAACGGAATGGATTACTCTTCGGATAGGAGTATGGATCCCAACATGGAGCATGAATATATTCCAAGTGAAAAGGAAGGAAGGGATCAGTTTGCTCAGGGATGGGAAGATGGTATGGATTTGAAAGTTGGTCAAGAATTCAATAATAAGAAGGAAGTGAAAGCTTTTGTTGAGAGAGGTACACATAAAAGTTGTTTTGCCTTCTCAAGAAGCAAGAGTGAGAGAGATAGATATGTGTTGAAATGTCGTCAATCTGGACAAGGGTGTGAATGGTATTTACGAACTACGAAGGTGAAGGATTCAGAGTGCTTTCGTGTTAACGTATACAACAACACGCACACATGCTCTCGGGCTAGTGCTAGTACAAGCGGCGAGAATAGGAACAGAGCCACAGCGGGATTAGTTGCTTCTCTTTTGAGAGAAGACTATCCAGGTATAATGAAGTCCCCAAGTCCTAAACATCTCATGGGTTTGGTACAAAGAAAATATGGTGTCCCACCGTCATATACTACCTGTTGGAGGGGAAGGAATGAAGCTGTTAATGAGTTGCGTGGTGATCCAGAAGAAGGATACAAGCAGTTGTATTTTTATTTGTATATGCTAGAGCAAGTGAATCTTGGAACAAAAACAGATGTTAAGCTGGATGAGGAAGGAAGGTTCAAGTATGTATTTGTCGCACTAGGAGCTTGTATTGAAGGGTTTGAATCGATGAGGAAAGTTCTCATTGTGGATTCCACTTTTTTGAAGACTTGTTACGGTGGTGTGTAATGATTGCTACAGCTCAGGATCCTAATCGTTACACTTATCCGATTGCATTTGCTGTAACGGATGGTGAAAATGATGCAAGTTGGAAATGGTTTTTCGAGACTCTAAAAACCGTTATTAAGGATAGTAAGAAGCTGGTTTTTGTGAGTGACCGAAACGCAAGCCTCATTAAGGCAGTGCATGAGGTGTATCCCGAGTCTACACATTTGTATTGTATCTTCCATCTGTCCCAAAATGTAAGGCTAAAAGTTTCGCACGTCAACAAAGAAGGAGTTGCACAAAATTCATGGATATTGCTCAGATTTATACAGAGCATGAGTTCCAAAGAAGGTATGATGATTTTAGAAGATGATATCCTAAAGCAGGAGAATATCTAGATAAAAGCGTTGAGGTGTCAAAATGGGCGAGGTGCTATTTTCCCGGAGCAAGGTACAACATAGACACAAGTAATTGTGTAGAGTCTCTGAACAAAGTGATTGAGGAGGCAAGATACTACAATTTGTTACCTATGATAGATGCGATTGTCGACAAAATTTGTGAATGGTTTAACAAACATAGGAAAGAGAGCATTATCTATGGAAACTACGGGAAACGGCTAGTGCAAATGTGAACTCGTCTGATCCTCAACTATCCTTGGAACTCTTTCGTTTATAGGAGTTCCATCTTCCGAAACAGATGTCCGTTTTGAACGCGCCATTACCTACGAAATCGACAAATCTTTAATCGACAGAAGAAGTGTCCGAGTAATCTTTAATCGAAATCGAAAAGAAACACAGAATTACAACATACCTTAGAGAAGAATTGCAAGTTAGTTATCCTGGGTTGTGCGATTTTTAGAAGGAATTGCCTTAGATTTGAAACGGAGAAAAAGAAGAAACGTCGTGGTCATGGATTTGGTTAAAATCCGATTTAAACGGGTTAGTCGGGTCAATTGCTGGTTGGGTTAGTAATATCCTTGAATTTGTTTGGTTTATTAGTGTTTTCCGCCTATTTTGAGTTAAAAAAAAAAAAAAAAAGAAAAAAATTGTTATTATTGTCGGGTTATTTGTTATTTCGGTCCGTCATTTGAGGTTTTGATTCTATTCCGCCAAACACTCTTATCGAACAAAATTCCATCAGACCTAAAAAAAAAAATCTGAGACACGAAATCGGATCTCATCCGACACGAAATCTCATCCGACAACCGACGATTCTCGCCGTCGAAGCTAGCCACAGCGACACGAATCTTGCCGTCGGCGACCAGTTCCTCATCCGTCGCCATCTGTGGCTCAATCTCAGTCTCGAGTGAGAGGAAATCGAAGGTCGTTCCTACTCTCGTTGTGTCTTTTCGTTTGACCTTGGCTTTAGGAAGATTCGATTTTAGGGTTTATTTGCATAGATGTTATCTCTCTTGTTTGTGTCTTTCTTTCCTACTCTCGTATGTGTTTTGTTCTTTGCCATCAATTAGGGTGTTCGGAAATTATGCTCTTCTGTTTAGGATATTAGAAAAAAGTTTATTACTCTTCATTTGAGAGTTTTGGAGGTGAGATTTCTTGTCGAATTAGAATATCTCTCTTTTTTATCAGTTTCTTTGGTTTGAGAGCAAATCGGAATTGAAATCCTTCCGAGGCAGAACCAGTGGTATATTGCCCAATTTTCTCGTGCCTTGATCTTGGATTTACAATGTTTCTGTGATTTCCTCAACTTTTGTGTACAAGAATGGTTTTGAGAGTTTGGTTTCTGGTTTCTTTAACTCTATCAACGATGCTAATTAGACTCATTACTCTTCATTTGATTCTCTAGAAAACTCTATTTGTAGTCTGTTTGTTTTGTCTATTCAGATTGTTTGTTTTGTCTAATATATAAAGTTCTGCTTTAACTTAATATGATTCCATTATTATTTTGCAAGTGTTGTTGATTGCAATATTGGGGAATTAAAGCTTTTTCTTCTGCGGTAATCACATGACAGGTTAGTTCCATCTATCCATATGTTTAGTATTACAATTGGTTTAGTTAGTACATCATCGTGGTTGTGATTCTTTTGTTTTGTGGTTTAATTAGTATCTTATTATGTTAGTATATCATTGTGGTTGTCGTTTGTTTTGTTATGTGGTTTAATTAGAATGGTTTGAAACAGGTTAGACGTACTATGCTTTCTTAATCTGAAATTGACATGATAGGCTGTTGTTTAATTATTGTAGCTGTGGTTTAATTATTGTGGTTGTTGTTAGGCTTGTGTGTTTGAATTGTTCTATTACATGTTTAAATTAAGGTTAGAACATATAATGTTGGACAAGGCATGGGTGCATCTTTCCAGGTATGAAACTTAATTATACACATTAGGTTTTAGTGGGAATTGGAAACTTTAAGAGATTTTTCAAAATAAGTTGTTCTTTCCTGACTGTATCTTAGATAGAATGTTGACCAAATAAGTTGTTCTTTCCTGAGTGTATCTTAGATAGAATGCTTTACATAATGAGTCTGTTTTTTGCATGTGTTTGATAGAGCACAAGTACCTTGAACAAATGCAAACTGCTGAATTGGCGTATCAATGATGAAGTTGTAGCTGAAGGTCGTTGGCAGACTCAAGAACCACAAACATTGGTTAGTGGAGTTCCTCTTGGTCCCCATGCAGTTAAAGTCTTTGTGGATGTGGTATATGAAGCCGGTACATTTCTATGGAGGCCTACAACAGAAATGACATACCTTGAGGACGCTGTGCTGTCTTCTATAGCATGGCCTACTAAGAGAGTAGTATATAAAGAAAACACGGATGCAAGAGGTCAACAATCTCCTCTTCTGAATTCTGCAACAACAAGTGCAAAATCTGCTGCAAAAACTCCAAAATCTGCAGCTGCAGGTTCTAAGTCTCCTATTGAGAAATCCGGTTCTAAGACTCTTATTGAGAAATCTGCAAAAACAGGTGATAAGTCTCCTCTTCAGAAAACTCCAGTTTCTGGTCTGAAACCACATTCAGAGTCCCCTATTCGAAGATCTCATTTAATTTGTTTTGTATATGTTATGAATTTTTTACTGGTTTTATTGTCTGCACTGGAATAAATAGTTTGTTTTGTAAACATGGCAGCGTAACAATGGAGGTGAAGTTGGACTGCAAAATCAGAAGTGTAGACTCATGGATATTAATGGAAAGAACCGGGTTGTTGCAGAAGGGCGTTGGGCTTCGAATAACCCTGACGAAACTGTACACTTTGTTCGGTTGGGGTCTGATGCAGTTAAAGTTTGGGTAGATGTGGTGAAGGTAAAAAATGCAGCAGTTTGGAGGCAATCTTCTGAGATAGAGTGTATGGGGGATGCAATAGGTACAACGATTGCTTGGCCAGAGAACAAGGTGATAATGTGTTAAATTGATGATGTTTACTCCTTATGAGACAGCTTTTGGATTGAATATTGAGACTTATGTTAAGTAGCCCAGATAAGAAACCTGATGCAGCTTTTGGATTGAATATTGAGACTTATGTATTTTGGATTGAGACTTATGTTATGTATTTTGGATTATGAAATTTTTAAAAATCAGGGTTTGGGTAAAGATATTATGGAACAATGCTGCGTAAACATAGCATCCATAATTGTCATCACAGCTCATATTATCGCGTTTACAAAACTGCTCATAATCTTAGATAATAGTATGAAAAATGAGCTATTACATAATGTATTGCAGCATAAAAAGGAGCTATAACAAACTAAATAAAAGCACCAACATAATGCTATCGTATAGTCACATATAATAGCATGTAAAAAAACGCTATTGTATAGGGGTGATCTACGATAGCTCCTACCATAAACATCGTTTATGGAAATGCTATGAAATATATATTATAGCGTTTATTGCGTGCTAATAATGTCCATTTTTCTTGTAGTGTTGGAAATATCACACGAGTGCCAGTTTCATGAAAAAAATGTAATTTAAACCTTTAAAGCACATCCGACTCGGATGTGCATCTCTAAGGTGGACGCATCTCTCGTCTATCATTTCCCAATAACCTTTTATAGAGTACCCACTCAGAAACGACACACGCCTAAAACCCACAAATCTCTCTGGAAATTTAAATAGTTGTCCTTTTTCTGCCATAGTTGACTCTCCTTGGTGCTCCCTCTTCACATAGACATAAACATAAACAACTTTTGTATGCTCTCCTTCGGGGACATACTTACCACAATCTAATAAAAATAAAACATGCACCATGTAATCACAATACAAAAACTTTAAATGCAGTTTGGGGATGGAGGTAACATAGTTTTTTGCCACAAGCTAGTACCTAGTGAACGAGTAGAGCATGTTAGAACAAGAAGTGGGTTGTTGGAACAAACTCAATTAGGGGGCACCTGAAATTGAGATAAATATCAAAAAGATATTTCGAGAGCCTAAATCATAGAAGACATGTACTTCAAGATAATCTTAAGGCAGATTTTGTATTATGATTTAATCCTTTTATTTGAGAGAGGATATTTTCCTTTTTGTATCTAGATTAATCTAGTAACTGTTCATCTATGAACTAAAGTTGATGTGGTATAAACTTGATTAAACAACTTTGAAACGATTGATAAGAGATTTATAATATAGCTTTTGTTATTTGGTCAAGATTACTTTGTGTTACACAGTGTGTCTCTGTAGTTCTTGGTTTTATAGATATTATTTCAACCAACTCAACTGGAGTTACAAAATTTATTCAATAGCAATAAATTGATAACAAGAACATTGTTCTTTTGAGATCTGTAACAACATTATTGGAAACATCAAATCAAATAACAAACATGCACTAGAGTACAACACAATCAACTATTTATTAGTTTTAAACGAGAGTATCAAATGAGAAAGTTTTTTAATCCATGAATACACACCGGTCGATCAATAAACCAAAACAATTTACTATTGACACCCGATTCATGTTTTATTCGCTTAGTATGGGGGAGGTGGGGAGCTATAACTATAGCTTGGAGGTGCAGGTGGAGACTTGTAAACATATGGAGGAGGTGGTGGAGAGCTGTAGACGTAAGGAGGAGGAGGGGGAGAGCTGTAGACGTAAGGAGATGGTGGTGGCGACTTGTAAACATAGGGTGGAGGTGGTGGAGAGCTGTAGACGTATGGAGGAGGAGGGGGAGATTTGTAAACATAAGGAGGAGGAGGTGGAGAGCTGTAGACGTAAGGAGGTGGTGGTGGCGACTTGTAAACATATGGTGGAGGTGGGGGAGAGCTATAAACGTACGGAGGAGGAGGGGGAGGGGGAGATTTGTAAACATAAGGAGGAGGAGGTGGAGAACTGTAGACGTAGGGAGGTGGTGGTGGCGACTCGTAAACATATGGTGGAGGTGGTGGAGAGCTATAAACGTATGGAGGAGGAGGGGGAGATTTATAAACATAAGGAGGAGGAGGTGGAGAGCTGTAGACGTAAGGATGTGGTGGTGGCAATTTGTAAACATATGGTGGAGGTGGTGGAGAGCTATAAACGTATGGAGGGGGAGGCGGAGATTTGTAAACATAAGGGGGAGGAGGTGGGGAGCTGAAGACGTATGGAGGAGGTGGGGGCGACTTGTAAACATAAGGACGAGGAGGTGGGGAGCTATAGACGTATGGAGGAGGAGGGGGTGATTTGTAAACATAAGGTGGAGGAGGTGGAGAGTTGTACACGTATGGAGGAGGAGGCGGCGATTTGTAAACATAAGGAGGAGGAGGTGGTGAGCTGTAGACGTAAGGAGGTGGTGGCGGAGATTTGTAAACATATGGTGAAGGTGGTGGAGAGCTATAGATGTGAGGAGGAGGAGGGGGGGGGGGGATTTGTAAACATAAGGAGGAGGTAAGCCTCCAATCGACGCACATAGATATTCCTTCGCCCTCGTGAAGCATCCTAAGTGTAATAATCCTCGTGATGCCGAAGGGCGGACAGAGAATAATAAGAGAGTCTTAAGAAGAATTTTGATCCAAAAAAACCCAAGTTCCATCGAGTAAAATGAAGTATGGGACAAGATATACTCTGCAGATAAGTTTTCGCTAACAGCGGGTCGATGCATTGTGCCCGTGGATCAAGTCAGTCAGTCACGGACGAGAGAAAATCAGTCGGGATGCGGAGTTGTCTTCTTCATCGTGGCAGTATGCTTGCGGGTCACGCAAGCGCGAGCTGGTGCGCAAATCCATTCCGCCTTGTGTCCATGATACGCTGGTAGAATCTGAACAACGCTTGAGTTGTGTCTAAGCGCAGGATGGGTGCAAAACTTGTTTTCCACGTATCTTTTATGCGACAGCATGGTCTACAAGCAGCGAAGAGAGGTAAACCAAAGTTTCCATGGAGATTTTCTATAAATATCGACCCCCACCAATAGAATACCTACTAGTTTCCGTTTTTCGTACCCAAACTCTGCCAAAATCACTCTAGATCCAACCCTTAATGAAGATCTTTGATTTTCAGCCCGTGAAGGTTTTTTAAAGGGTTTCATGGTTGATCGAGTCTTCCAGACTTAGGATCTGTCCGCAGTGGACTCAACCTAGTAAACCTCTGAACATTCAGTGAGTGCCGGTAAAACGTGTGTTGTATAAACGTTTTGGTGTATACTATTTGATTGCATGCATGCGATGATCTTGTTAAAGGACACCATGCATTATTGTGTGTTGTGGCGAATGCAAAATCATTTTCCATGGGGGGTTTCTTAAAAAAATTATTGGGGGATTCAACAAATTGCTTTAAGAAAACTAAGAAAAACAAAAAAAATCATAGTGGGCAGATGCACCCACTACTTATGTTGTGGATTCATAGTTTTGAGGTTCTTAGCATTTTTGTGTTGTTTATGCTAAAATATGAACTGTGATTTTGTGTTGTATGTTTAATGTCGAATTTGGTGATGAATGCTTATGGAAGTGTTTCTTTTACTTATGGAAAAGTATGTGGAAAATGTGATAAAATACTTAGTGAAAAGTATTTGTGTGAATCTCGAGCTTAAGTTCGGTGAAACTTGGTTTAGGAAGAGACTGTGATGTGGTTATGAATTATTGTGGTTATTATGCATGTTATCTTCTATATCCATACATAGGTTAACTGGATGAGAGACGGTCCAACGAAATTGGAAGTAAGATGTGGTTAACGTCACTTAGGTGCTACAATGTAGCTTGCGCGCATTGTAGGAACCTGGTTAGCTTCTGGAGTCATGCATACACGATGGTGTATCGGAGTTCAATGGGGAATCCGGGTTTGCTAGACTTTGTGTCTACTAATCCGACAGGGACTACGAACAGACGACGGGACCGCAAGGAGTTAATGAAATTAAATTGAGAATGCATGCATGTAGAATGTATAGCTTTCGTTGTGTTACCACTAAGTGGTTGCAATTGATGTTGATTGTGCTTGATGATGATTGGAAATATATGATGAATATTATCCTTGGGATCGGGCGGAAATTATTTATTTATCTGTTAGAGGAACCATGACTAACTAAGTAATCCTAGATTACTAATGACTACATATTTTGCTGGTGAGCCTAGCGAGTAGACCCTCGGGAAGCCTTCTATGGACTTAAGAAAAAACAGTGGTAGTTTTCTTTTGCCTCTTTGTGAAATGATGGTTTTATTTCGGATAAGACTTTTTGGGGTGTTTAAAATGTGTTTTTGAAATTAAGTATTATGTATGGATGGATTTTGGTATTTACTTAAGTTTCAAATGGTACTAGTCCAGTCCAGAGAAACTAACTTGATCCGGGTTGGCAAGCCTTAAGATCATTTTAGATAGGCAAATAACTCGTGGATAATTGAACTCGGGTAGTCGGATTTGCAACTCAGGTTTGATCGTCCTTGAGTGTGCGTTGTGGCGTCTTTGGTTGGAAAACTTTGGCTGCTGATCGGGGGTATTATACCAAGGGTCCACGAGCAAGCTTTTATCGAGCCATCATCACCTTGGCTCAGCCCTTGAAGCCAGCGTAGTGGAATCCTACTTACAGACCAGTATAGAATGCAGTACGTCCCAACCTACTAAGTCACAAGCAAAGTTGGAAGGGTCAACCACTTTGGAAAGATATCGTCCGTAGCCAAATAAAATGTCAAACCCTTTGAAACTTTCAATTTTGCCCCGCGCTAAGTACCACAACTTGGGGATTCTAACCCAAATTCCTAGGTCACCGCCGATTGATAAATAATTATTTTTAGGTGACGAGTTTGATAAACCAAATCCAATTGTGTGCCTCAACCAAACGTAGTCGGCCAAACATTCGTAAGAATAAGGATATTTAACAACTTTATGTGGATCGTATACTAGAAAAGAAGACATAATGCCATACTTGAACGCATAAGGCTTCCCTCGGAGGAAACAAGACGGAAAGTCAAACAATTGTAGGAGTAGGTTTGCTCCTGAATGTAGTCGAATGTGACTCTGACAGACTAGGTCTGTTGGATAAGCTTCTAGATGACTTAATTACCACCTAAGATATCCATAATGGTCAAGAAAGGTGGTGGTCAAAAATGGAGGTTGTCAAAAATGGAGGTTGTCAAAAATGGGAGGTTGATTTTGTTGTCAACAATTTTGGCTCACTCATTCACACTTCACCAACCCCTCTTCATCTCTCCTATAAATATAGCTTCTCATTGTGAGTGAAAATCATCCCAAAATATACAAACATCAAGAAAGAGCAAAAGCATATGTTTAGTTTTGAGTTAAGTTTCTAAACATATAAAGAGAGTTATTCTTTAAAGAGTGTTTTGTTCTTGAGATACTTTATTTGGTATCAGAGCTTAAGTAGATACGATCAAGAAGGAGACTTGATCATGAAGTTCTAAACACAGAAGGAGATCACCGTAACCAAGCTATGGGAGACGCCGACCCTCCTTCGCGACCAAAAGATTCAGATAAGACAATCTCAATCCAATGCCCTATGTTGTCATCTACAAACTACACCGTATGGGTCATGAGAATGAAAGTGTTGATGAGGATTCATAAGGTGTGGGAAGCAATCGAACCCGGAACAGAGGAATCCAACAAGAACGATGTTGCAATTGCATTACTCTTTCAATCCATCCCGGAGGCTCTCATTTTGCAAGTGGGCGAACAAGAATCTCCTAAAGAGATTTGGAAAGCGATCAAAACTCGACATCTAGGAGCCGATCGTGTAAAGGAGGCACGACTACAAACTCTATTGTCAGAGTTTGATCGGATAAAGATGAGGGACACCGATACAATCGATAACTTTGCAGGAAGATTATCGGAGATATCAACAAAGGCGACCTCACTTGGAGAAAGGATTGAAGAAGCTAAGTTGGTGAAGAAGCTTCTCAACAGCTTACCTAGACATAAATACATCCATATCATAGCCTCTCTTGAGCAAGTTCTAGACCTAAAGACGACAAGTTTTGAAGATATGATCGGAAGACTTAAAGCTTACGAAGAAAGGATTCTCAACGAGGAGAATTACGGAGACACGCAAGAGAAGCTGCTCTATGCAAATTCTGAGGAAAGGAACTCGTCATCTTCACGAGGGAGAGGACGTGGAAGAGGAGGCAGAGGATGCAGAGGACGAGGAAGAGGAAGGTTTAACTCACATGAATGGTCAACAAATCATACGGATCAAAACCAGTCAAAAGAGAAGAAGGATCGAGCAAAAATAATTTGTTACCGTTGTGATAAACCAGGTCACTTCGCCTCTATATGTCCCGATAGAACACAAAAGATACAAGAAGCAAATAAAGTAGAGACGGAAGACGCAGACTCGGCTCTTTATATGCACGAAGTAGTGTTCTTAAATGAAGAAAATATTATACCAAAGAACTACAAGACTGATGAAGGAGAAGAAGGACTTTGGTATCTTGATAATGGAGCAAGCAACCACATGACCGGACATAAGGAGTTCTTTTCGGAGCTAAACGAAAACATAAAAGGCAAGGTCAAGTTCGGCGATGGATTGTGCATTGAAATAAGAGGGAAAGGGTCCATATTATTTCAAAGCAAAACAGAGGAACATAAACTTGTTACCGACATTTATTACATCCCTGGTCTTAAAAGCAACATCCTAAGCCTTGGACAAGCTACGGAGGTTGGCTGTGATGTAAGAATGAGGCAAGACTTCTTGACGGTTCACGATCCAAGTGGAAAGCTCCTAGTAAAAGTCACAAGAACGGCAAATAGACTCTACAAAATAAACCTCAAGATTGGGAGGCCAATATGTCTAAAGACGAGTATAGAGGAAGATTCTTGGAGGTGGCACGCGAGGTTAGGACACATAAGCTTTAAGACGATGAAAGCTATGTCAACACAAGAGATGGTCCATGGTTTACCGGAGTTTAAAGAAGGAAACAGATTGTGTGAGTCTTGTTTGGTGGGAAAACAAACTCGACAATCCTTTCCTAAGACAACCATGTATCGAGCTACTAAACCTCTAGAGCTACTACACACGGACTTGTGCGGCCCAATTTCACCACCAACCATCGCACATAACAAATACATCTTTGTTATAATAGACGATTATTCAAGATACATGTGGTCAATCTTGATAAAGGAGAAAAGCGATGCGTTTTCTAAGTTCAAAGCGTTCAAGAACTTAGTAGAGAAGGATATTGGGAAGACAGTCATGACTCTAAGAACGGACAGAGGAGGAGAGTTTACTTCAAGAGAATTCAATGAATTTTGTGACACAAGTGGGATCAAGAGGCATCTCACAGCACCGTACACACCTCAGCAAAACGGAGTAGTGGAGAGAAGAAATCGGACTCTATTGGAGATGACAAGAAGCACTCTCAAAGCCATGAAAGTACCAAACTATTTGTGGGGAGAAGCTGTGCGACACGCCACCCATTTAATCAATAGAGTACCAACAAGAGCTCTCAAGAGTATGACTCCATACGAATGCTTGAGAAACAAGAAACCGAATCTTGAGCATCTAAAGGTGTTTGGATGCATAGCTTATGCGAAAGTGGAGACAACTAATCTCAAGAAGCTTGACGATAGGTCAAGACCATTAATACATCTTGGTCTAGAACCTGGATCCAAGGCGTATAGGCTTTACGATCCAATGACTCGAAGAATTGTTGTAAGTCGCGATGTGGTCTTTGACGAGAAGACAAGTTGGAATTGGATTAAAACAAGTGAGGAATCAAGTAGAGATCCAGGAATGTTTCACTTGAGATGGGGAGATATTGTAGATACAGGAGAAGGACCTACAATAATCGGTAATGATCAACACCAAGATCATTACGAAACTGAGAATGAAGAGCTAAGTGATCATGGAGAAAGCGACAACACAAACGAAGAAGAAGCAGTACATGATCAGCCTATACAACAACCTTTAAGAAGATCAAATCGAGCAGTAAGTAAGCCGACTTACCTTAATGATTACCTTCTCCAAGCCTCCATCGAGTGCGAGAGACTGTTACTCCTAATAAACGATGAACCAAGCTGTTTCAAGGAAGCAAATGGATCATTGAAGTGGAGATTAGCATGTAAGGAAGAGATCGAGTCAATCAACAAAAACAAGACATGGTTTTTAGTTGATAGAACGAGGGATATGAAGATCATTGGTCTCAAGTGGGTTTTTAAACTCAAGAAGAATGCGGATAATACTATCAACAAACATAAGGCGAGGCTTGTGGCAAAAGGATACGTACAAGAGTCAGGCATAGATTTCGATGAAGTGTTTGCACCAGTTACACGTATTGAGACAGTTCGATTATTGATAGTGTTAGCAGCATCACAAGGATGGGAGATTCATCACTTGGATGTAAAAACTGCATTCTTACATGGAGAGTTAAAAGAAGATGTTTATGTGGAACAACCCGAAGGCTTCGAGATAAAAGGAGAAGAATACAAGGTATACAAGCTTTCAAAAGCATTGTATGGTCTAAGACAAGCTCCACGAGCCTGGAATACAAAGCTGGATCAAATCTTAAAAGGAATGAGATTTAAGAAGTGTGCAAAAGAAAGTGCTGTCTATCGCAAAGAAGAAGGAGGAAATCTTCTCATTATTGCGATCTACGTTGATGACTTGTTCGTGACCGGCAACTCTCTCAAAGCAATTGGTGAATTCAAGGTTGGAATGTCTACTAACTTTGAGATGTCGGATCTAGGAAAACTTACTTATTATCTTGGTATTGAAGTATATCAAGGAGAAGATGGGATCGAGATTAAGCAAGAAGGTTATGCTCGACGAATCTTACAAGAAGCTGGCTTAGAAACGTGTAACCCAACTCAAGTACCTATGGGATTTGGATTAAAGATTTCTAAGGCACAAGAAGAAGAAGAGATAGTTCCCACAAGCTATAGAAGGAACGTAGGATGTCTACGATACTTGTTACACACGCGACCAGATTTGGCGTTTTCTGTTGGAGTTGCTAGCAGATACATGCAAAGCCCTCGAAAGTCACATGGTGAAGTAATGAAGCACATTCTGCGGTATCTTAAGGGAACAATGACGTATGGCTTAAAGTTTAAACGTGGCGGATCAAAGAAACTTATTGGCTTTAGTGATAGTAGCCATAATATTGACCAAGATGATGGAAGAAGTACGACGGGTCATATCTTTTACTTTGGAGCATCGCCAATTACTTGGTGCTCTCAGAAACAGGACACGGTTGCACTCTCTTCATGCGAAGCCGAGTTCATGGCAGCAACAGAAGCAGCAAGGCAAGCTATATGGCTTCAAGATCTCTTAAGCGAGATTACAGGATGGAAAAACGAGCAAGTGCTAATCAAGATCGACAACATGTCTGCAATAGCACTTACAAAAAATCCGGTATTTCACGGCAAAAGTAAGCACATTCATAAGCGCTACCATTTCATTCGAGAATGCATTGAGAGGGAGCTAGTTGATGTGGAGCATGTGCCGGGAACTGAGCAGAAGGCGGACATTTTAACTAAGGCGTTGGCACGAATCAAGTTTGCTGAGATGAGAAACTTGATAGGAGTTCAAGACATGTCCAAGATGAAGTCAACAAAGCTTACGAGGGAGATTGTTGGATAAGCTTCTGGATGACTTAATTACCACCTAAGATATCCATAATGGTCAAGAAAGGTGGTGGTCAAAAATGGAGGTTGTCAAAAATGGGAGGTTGATTTTGTTGTCAACAATTTTGGCTCACTCATTCACACTTCACCAACCCCTCCTCATCTCCCCTATAAATATAGCTTCTCATTGTGAGTGAAAATCATCCCAAAATATACAAAACATCAAGAAAGAGCAAAAGCATATGTTTAGTTTTGAGTTAAGTTTCTAAACATATAAAGAGAGTTATTCTTTAAAGAGTGTTTTGTTCTTGAGATACTTTAAGGTCAGCTCCATAGCTTTACTTACGTGTGGGACTAGAGTGGCTCGAGAGAATCAAAACACTTTACATAAGTCACATTCGTTCGTGGAATCTACATATGTAGTTTTTGTTATGCCCGTTTTTAAATATCTTTGCTTTCTTTTCACAGTTCCAAGTAGGTTGATTTCACACCCTTTTAACCTCTGGGAATAGAAAAGGTGAACCAATAAAAAGTGGAGTGTTTATTGTTAAAAAAAGGGGAAAATTCCATAATAATACACCAACTTAATTTTAGTTACCATTTTAATACATGAACTTTTTACATGTCCAGATTAATACACAAACTGTTTCTTTTGCCCATTTTAATACTCAAATTCTTAATTGTATACTTCTACTATCTGTATGAAAACGGACGTTAACGATGCCGTAGACGGAGGTCAATTCCCGTTTAAAATTAACCATAGTTAAGACTAACTATCCAGACCTAACCCAGGAAAATCATCCAAATTAACCGACCTATAACCCAACCCGTTCAACCTATAACTTAACCCAACATAAAAAAATCCCAAAACTAAGAACCTAAGCTTCTAAACGAAGCACGCACTCAATTCCCTATTCCACCGAGAACGACAAATCAAAGTTTGGATAGAAACTTATAGGGACAACATAAGACCAGTTAATGGAGATATGTTTGGGAACAAAACTTATAAAAGAACCCATTGGAGTGCCGAATTTCAGGAAAATGCTAGGGCGTCCTAAAAAAAGAGGATCAAAGCCGCACATGAGTCGCCTTCTAAACCTAATTAACAAAACGAGTCGTGATGGTAGAGGACAACGACATGTGTTAATTGTAAACAAGTTGGACAATGACATGTGGTAATTGTAAACAAGTTGGACATGTAAGAATGCATCTTGCGGTTGAAGGTCCAAAACGCAAATGCGGTAGACCTTGGAAAACACCTGTAAGTGTAACTCTAATGTTTGATTCTTGCACATTTCAGGTGGAAGGAGAAAGCAATCTGAATCCACCAATAAGACGCAGGACAACACAAGTCACAACCTTCCATTCCAGCACTTGTTGTTCCTTCTAGTGCACCTGAAGCCTCAACAATGCCACTTTCACGTGGACGTGGGTGTGGTCGGCCTCGTGGACGAGGACAAACAAGGAGGGAGACAGTTCCAAGGGGTCATGGAGTGTACATAAGCCCCTTTAGTAGTAATACATTTGAAGTTTGGGGAGATAAAGCACGAGATCTAGCAAGTCCTTCAACACATTGCTCTTCTCGGGATGGAACATAGTTTCTTTAATTACCAAAGTAGTGTTTAATGTTCCTTTATTGGTTGTTTCCAGTTTTAAATTTTGTGTATTTTGTTTATGAACGGCTTTCTGGACAGCTTTTGGTTTCTAATCTCAAGTTGATTAAGCTTTTGGTTTCTGACATAAAATAGATTAAGCAGTGAAACAAAGCAACAACAGCTAATCAGAGTAATCGTTACACAACAACAATTGACCAAAGTAATCGTTAAACTACAAAAAATAAGAAACAAGAACTATAATAACTAAATTTCTTCAGTCCCGTGTCCATTCCAAGAGCAATATGCTCTCTTCATCTCGTCTCCTTCCCTAACCTTGAAATCAAAGATTTGCCTCTCTCGTGAATGTATATTAGGGTTCGTAATTGAGTTTTTTTTTGTAAATGGATTGATAGCTTTAAAGCACGTGGATTATATTTCTAACCCATGGTTAAGATATTAAACGCCTTAATTAACGGTGCACAACGTCGTTTAAGATGTTATTAACGTCTGTTAATGATCTGTCATAAAATGGGTAGACGATTCATAATTCTAGTATTAAAATGGTAATTAAAATTAAATTGGTGTATTATTATGAAATTTTTCCTTAAAAAAAAGTGATGGTTGTGAGATATTTTAAAAGTGAATTATTTGACCATATATATCACTAATAGACATATTAAGAGTTTTTCGCATAATTTATTATGCTAAAAAGTGTATTAATTTTATGAATTTTCAATTTTTTTTGTTTGCTAAAAAGTAAATATTTTATTAAAAATGAAAACATTTTAGGTTTATAATGTTAATTATAATCCTAGAGCATGATTTCATGGCAAAAAAAAGTAAAAACATGGAAATATAATTCATGAAGATTTTCACCATCGACAAGCAGGAGGACGACGACGGAGAAGCCCTAACACCCAGACGTGGCCGTCACGACGCGCCTCCTCGGCCACTCACCGCGAGATGCAGAACGGAACTAGAAGATGGTGGAGGAAAAGGATCCGGAGAACAAGTTAACAGAAAGGAAAGGCGAAGGCTCTCTTACAGCACCGGTGGAAATCGGGCGCCTGTGAGACAAGCGGTGAATGACGGTGGAGAAAGCTTGAGATCGCCGGCTTTGTTGAAATCGCCGCGCGTGACCCCGATTCCCCTTTTTTTTATTCTCTAAGTTGCAAAATTTGATGTATATCATGAAATTTCAACTTAAAACCAATTGAACATGAATATAGATCGGTATATCCTTAATAGTTTGGTCTCATTACAACTTCGGATTTGAGATTACTAGCAAAGTGTTTAATTTTCAGTAATTTGTTTTTTTTCTTTGAGAAATCTAACCTACTAGAAATTCATTACCCGAAAGAGTTATGTTTAGTCTGTTATTTTGTAATTGATTTTAACATCACCAAAGATTACAGTGGGTTATAGCGAAGTTAGTACCCCACTGTAATCTTTGGTGATGTTAAAATCAATTACAAAATACCAGACTAAACATAACTCTTTCCATCTTTATTGACACTGGAGTAGGAAATCCTTTGGAGAAAGTCAAAAAGTGCGATTTATTGTGCGAAAAAGAAGTTCTTCTACAGTGGTTGTCGGTTGTTCGAAATTATTGAGATGGATGAGACTCAGCCGCCGGCTCCTCCGGAGTGGTGGAAGTTCCGGAGGAAGTCCTCGATGACTCTCCTCTTTGGGAGGATCTACTCATCGGCCAATTCATCAACACCGCACCCCATGTTGCTAAAATACATGTGATCGTCAACAAAATTTGGCCTCTAGGAGATCAATCAACCAAGATAGACGTCTTTGTGGTTAGTGAAAAACAAGTCAAGTTTCGGATTAAGAACGCAGCTGTGAGAGCTCGGGTTCTAAGGCGGGGAATGTGGAATATCGCGGATGTTCCAATGATGGTTTCTAAATGGTCTCATATTGTGGAAGAGGCACAACCGGAAATACGTATGATGCCGATTTGGGTGACGATTAAGCATGTTCCACACTCCATGTTTTCGTGGAAAGGGTTGAGTTTCTTGGCTAGTCCGGTTGGGGAGCCAAAGAGGTTGCATCCGGAAACAGAGACCTGCAAAACCTTCGAAGAAGCTAAGGTATTCGTGGAGGTAGATATGACTCGCGAACTACCAAAACAATTCAAGTTTAAAACAAAAATGGGTAAGGAGGAGGAGGTGACTTATGTTTACCCTTCCCCGTTGCTCAGGATGTGGAAGATAGGGTCATATACGGGAAGGTTGCAAGGTAGCTCCCCAAATTTCTATTCTCAAACGTGGTGAAGTTCTGCCTCTCGCACTCTCAGAGACTCAGCAAACTCAGGATCAACAAAACTCAAAACAGCAGATTAATTGTGATGTGACTGAGAAGATTCAGCCGGCTACAGAGAAGGTAACTGGTTGCATTCCAATTCATATGGAGAAAGATGATTCTTCAACACAAAAACAGAGTATGGTGGGTTTCGATGCGTCGAAACAGGGAAACACCTCGGCTAATGAGAGCGAATCTAATGTTGGTCTGCTGGGGTCGAACTGGACTGTGATCTCACCAAAAAAGTCAATTCGACAAAAAGGATCAGAGCCTGAATCAAACATTCGTGCTTCACCATCACGTTTCTCTGTTTTAGTGGTGGATGATGCTCTTGATACGGGCTTAGTGGAGAGGGTTTCGGATGAGGGAACTACCGAGGAGTTAGGGGAACTTGAAGAAGGAGAATTGAAAGAAAGTTTGATTCCAAATGAAACTGAAACCGAGGAGGAGGTAGGGGAAGACACAACAGAACATATTCTAAGTATTGATGATGAGGATCAATGTACTGTCGCAGAGCTTCGTTCTTCTCTAAGGCGGGGTACTAAAAAATCGTTCAAATCATTTGTTGTCACCAAGCCACAACAACAATCTCAGACATAACCTCAGTCATCAAGGACGTCTAGAAGGAAAAATTAGATGTCGGGTTTCTTTTGGAACATGAGGGGATTCAATCAACGTTCGAAACATTCAATTTTGAGAAGTTGGGTAACCAAGAGTAAAATGCAGTTTGGGGGTCTTTTGGAAACAAGAGTCAAAGAGGTAAATGCTGAACCTATAATTACATCGGTGTTTCACGGTTGGTCATCAATCTCGAACTACGAACATAACCGTCTAGGACGTATTTGGATTGTATGGAACGATGAGGTGAGGATCACTCCTATTTTCAAATCGGATCAACTGATCACTGTTTCGATCTTGTTAGAGGGTGCGAAGGAGGAGTTTTTTTGTACGTTTGTTTATGTATCAAACATAATGGAGGAGAGGAAAGTTTTATGGGAGGATTTACGTAGTCACAACGATTCGCCAATGTTCCGTGACAAACCTTGGGTTATTGGTGGTGATTTTAATGAGATTCTTAGAGGAGAGGAACACTCAAACTTCAATTCCTCGTCTTCATTATCGGGTATGAACGATTTCAGAAGTGTGGTTTCCTACTGCTCGTTGATGGACTTGAGTTTTCAAGGTCCACCTTTCACGTGGAGCAATAAGCAAGAACATGGCCTCATTTGCAAAAAGCTTGATCGAATCTTGGTTAATGAGAATTGGATTGATGCTTATCCGAATTCGCATTGTTTTTTTGAGCCCGGAGGTTGCTCGGATCATCTCCGTATACGATTGCATTTGGATGACCAACAACCACATCGACGAAAACCATTCAAATTTGTGAATGTCCTGACGACACTACCGCAATTTGAACCATTGGTTCATGACTTTTGGGAGGGAACGGAAACTTTATTTCTCTCTACATCGGCACTTTTCAGGTTCTCGAAAAAGCTTAAAGCATTGAAACCATTTATTCGGGAGCTAAATAAGGAAAAATTGGGAAACTTATCAAAAGGATCAAAGGAAGCCTATGAGGAGCTATGTAACAAACAAGCTTTGAATTTACAATCTCCAACGCCCCATAATATGGAGATAGAGACGATTGGTTATGCTAAGTGGCATCACATTTCGATCTTAGAAGAAGCTTATCTTAAACAGAAGGCAAAGCTCCATTGGCTCAACGTAGGCGACAAGAACAATGCCTATTTCCATAATGCCTTGAAGGTGAGGCACATGGTGAACTCCATCAAGGAATTAAAAAGGCAAAATGGTGATGTTTTGACGAATGGTGAAGATATAAAGAGGGAAGCTTCTGGTTTTTTAAAATTTTCTTAATCATCAACCTTTGGACTACAAAGGAATGAGTGTGGAGGATATTAAGGAATTGATCTCTTACCGCTGTTCTGCAGCCGATGGTGCTTCCCTAATGTGTGAGGTTTCTGATGAGGAAATTCGTAATACACTCTTTGCAATGCCAAAGGATAAATCACCGGGCCTGGATGGATTTACAGGTGAGTTCTTTAAAGCTTCTTGGAATATACTCGGGAAAGATTTCTTGATCGCGATAAAATCTTTCTTCGTCAAGGGGTTTCTTCCAAAAGGGGTGAACTCAACAATTCTTGCACTCATTCCCAAAAGTGAGGAGGCAAAGGAAATGACAGATTATAGGCCGATTGCTTGCTGCAACCTTCTTTACAAGGTGATCTCTAAAATTATTGCAAATCGTCTAAAGCGATTGTTACCCGGATTCATTTCGGGGAACCAATCCGCCTTCGTCAAAAACAGGTTACTCTTGGAAAATGTTCTCCTTGCCACAGAACTTGTTCGGGATTATCATAAAGAATCGATCTCCACTCGTTGTGCAATGAAAATCGATATCTCAAAGGCTTTTGACTCAGTGCAATGGGATTTTTTGCTGCATTCGCTTAAAGCCATTAACATCCCGGAAAGATTTATTCATTGGATTAAACTGTGTATTACCACTCCGTCTTTCTCGGTTCAGGTTAATGGAGAGCTTGCTGGTTATTTTGGAAGCAAAAGGGGCCTAAGACAAGGATGCTCTCTTTCTCCCTATTTATTCGTAAAATGCATGGAAGTTTTATCAAAGATGATTGATAGGGCGGCAGTTGAGAAGCATATCGGGTTTCATCCAAAGTGCAAGAACTTGCAACTAACACATCTTTGTTTTGCGGACGATATCATGGTGTTCATTGATGGAACGAAACGGTCTATTGAGGAGACGTTACGTATTTTTGATGATTTTGCGGTGCTCTCGGGGCTAAAGATAAGTACACAAAAATCTACAATCTATGTGGCAGGTGTATCAGAGGAGGTGAAATCGGAACTCCTTTTGCAATTCGAACTCACAAATGGAGAACTTCCGGTGAAGTATCTTGGATTACCACTACTATCAAAAGGGATGAAAGAGGGGGATTACCGAATACTTATTGATAGAGTGCGATTGAGGTTGAGCTCTTGGACTAGTCGCTTTCTTTCCTATGCAGGTAGACTGAAACTATTACAATCGGTTATACTCGGAATTATTAACTTCTGGATACAAGCATTCCGACTACCGAGCAAATGTCTAAAGGAACTAGAGAGTTTATGCGCGGCATTCTTATGGTCGGGACCATCCTTGAATCCAAATAAATCAAAGGTTGCATGGTGTGAGATTTGTAAGCCAAGGAAAGAAGGAGGGCTTGGTCTCAAATCACTAAAGGAAGCAAATGAGGTAAGTGGTTTGAAACTCATTTGGAGCATTCTAAGGAACAACAACTCACTTTGGGCGAAATGGTTAAAGAATTATGTTCTTCGAAATGGATCCTTTTGGGTACTTAAGAGTAACTCAACATGTGGCTCTTGGATTTTGAGAAAAAATTTGAAATTGAGGGACAAAGCTTGGGATCTTACCAAGATGAAGGTGGGGAATGGCAAGTCTACTTACTTTTGGCATGACAATTGGACAACATTGGGGAATCTTGGTCAAATGTTGGGTATGCGAGGACTGATTGATCTAGGAATCCCAACTCATGCAACTTTAGCCGACGTGATGTGCTCCAACCGTAGAAGACAACACCGGTCAGATATTCTAATAAAAATTGAAGCCAAAATTTTGCAGGTGAAAACTAGAAGATTGGAGGATGACGATTGTGCTCTTTGGAAACATGGGGAAGGAAAATACAAAGATACATTCAACTCCAAAGCAACTTGGAATCTAATTCGTTCTCCAAGCCAAACAAGAAATTGGTACATCGGTGTGTGGTTTAACCACGCAACACCAAAGTACTCGTTTATTGTTTGGCTTGCCATGCTAGATAGACTGTCTACATGTGACAGGACACAATACTACTCGAGGGACCGTACATGTGTATTATGCAACAATCGCGAAGAAACAAGAAACCATCTTTTCTTTAGGTGTACCTTCTCGGCAAGGCTTTGGAGGACACTCACTTGGAAACTGCTAGGAAACAAGTACACGACAGATTGGCTTGTTATCAACAACCTGGTGCAGGGGCGAGATTTCAACCGCATTCACACTTTCATCATCCGATACGTTTTCCAAACAACAGTTTATCACTTGTGGAGAGAGAGAAATGGAAGACGGAATGGAAACAGTGCTTGTTCGACATCACGGCTGGGAAAGAATATAGACAAGGATGTGCGGAATCGGCTAAGCACGCTTAGAAGATTGGACGACAAAACATACCACGAGGGACTCCTCATTTGGTTTGATACTCGACCAACTACGCATAAGCCTCGACGTCGACTTGAATCGTGTCTAAACCATATAACAAATCTCTAAATGCTTTTGAATTATTCATAGTATGCATTGTAAAAACGACGGTTTTTGTTTGAATAAATTTAACATTCATTAAAAAAAAAAAAAATAGAAGTTAGTAAAGATGTCGGTAAGGAAGTTTTTCACGATCCACTAATGATGGTTTTTCATTTTCCATCGCTGAATTTCCGATGCGAACAACAGAACAGTTAAATACATAAAAAAGTTGAGAAAATTCTTTACTAAGTTTGAGTTTTAACTACAGATGTTCCCTGTTTTTGTCCACTTTAATTCCAATGCTTACTTTGCTTTCGTAACAATGTTTCCAATTCCAAAATAAATAAATAAAATAAAAAAAAGTTTTCAAAAACAAAAACAATGTTTCCAATTTTTTCAAGCCTCGAAGACGATTATATTATTTTTTCTTTTTGGCGTCTTTTTTATTTTATTTTGGGTGGGCCACAACGGACTGACCCACCAGCCCATTTTTGCATCACAGAGGAAGATGGGGTCGAATCATAGAGGCCACAGAGCGTGCAAGTGAAGCCTGAGCCACTGCACCAGCATACGATTATATTATCAAACCAAAAGAATAAGTGTTTTTTTTTATTTTGGAAACCGATCCCAGATACGTGACTAGCAATCTAGTTATAGTAACAACTGTACCATGCTCTTTATTAAAATAAAAAAATAACTGTACCATGCAATGATTAATATCCCAATAATCTGTAATGAAAATTGTATCACATAATGGTTATGATCCATGTACCGACATTAAGATATAAAAATCTAGAAATTAATAAACAAACATTGTGGAAACTTTCTTCCACAAACGACAGTGAATTTCTATTGACCACTTCCAAGTATAAACCAAAACGCTAACTCTGTCATGTTCTTGCCAATATATTTCCAGTTGTCTGTTTTAAACGATAAATTTTATATAAATAATGTATAAGTACGACATTTTGTTATAAATGTTTTCAAAATTTTCAAGCAAGTTGTTGTAGTTTAATGATATTATTTAGGGAGAAAAAAAAAACCGACACACAGCCTAAAAGAGTAATTGAACCATATTTTAAACGTGTTTTTGGATCGTAAAGCAAAGGTGTCACTAGTTAAACCTGTACGGATAAAAACAATATATATGTTTTTACAGAGTTATGCCACTCTAGTCGTGTGTATCTGATGCATGTTAAAGCATAAATCGTATAAATTTACCATAACTTGGATTGAAATCTAACAAAATTCTCAAAATAAGTGAGTACATGGAAAAATTCTTCCGCCATCTAGCGCTACACTAAATCTAAATGACGTCGAGTTTAGATTGACAACTTCAAAGTCTACCCATTCGAATTTGAAATATGGTAAAGGGTAGCTACCAAGACTTCTTCCTAATTTTTACCTTAAACAAATTCTCAAGTTAATTTGACTTATTAAACAATATAACCCTCTTGCTCGGAGAAACATTCATAAACTTTAATAAACAATCATACCAGTTGTAGCGATCACTGCTATATAAACCGCATGCTTGTTAATTCAACTCATTCAAAACTAAATTGGTTAGACAGACTAAGACTAACAAAGAGTATACAAGTTTTTTCAAAATGGCCAATCCTAATTGGCCATCTCTTCTTATGTTGGTCTTGGCCTTGTATGCCATTGCTGCTCATACAAGCGCCCAATACACATACTCTCCACCAACAGCACCACCGTATGTCTATACTTTTCCGCCACTCCCACCCTATGTTTACAGATCTCCTCCACAACTTCCATACAACTCACCACCACCTCCTCCATATATCTATAGCTCTCCGCCACCGCCTCCTTATGTTTACAAATCACCCCCACCGCCTCCTTACGTCTATAGCTCTCCACCACCACCTCCATATGTCTACAGTTCTCCACCACCTCCTCCATATGTCTACAGCTCCCCTCCTCCTCCTCCCTATGTTTACAAGTCTCCACCACCTCCTCCATATGTCTATAGTTCTCCACCACCGCCACCTCCATATGTCTACAGCCCACCTCCGCCTCCTCCATATGTATACAGCCCACCTCCGCCTCCTCCTTATGTATACAAGTCTCCTCCACCGCCACCTCCATATGTCTACAGCCCACCTCCGCCTCCTCCATATGTATACAGCCCACCTCCGCCTCCTCCTTATGTATACAAGTCTCCTCCACCGCCACCTCCATATGTATACAGCCCACCTCCGCCTCCTCCATATGTATACAGCCCACCTCCGCCTCCTCCTTATGTATACAAGTCTCCTCCACCGCCACCTCCATATGTATACAGCCCACCTCCGCCTCCTCCATATGTATACAGCCCACCTCCGCCTCCTCCTTACGTATACAAGTCTCCACCACCACCACCTCCATATGTATACAGCCCACCTCCGCCTCCTCCTTATGTATACAGCCCACCTCCGCCTCCTCCTTATGTATACAGCCCACCTCCGCCACCTCCATATGTCTACAGCCCACCTCCGCCTCCTCCATATGTATACAGCCCACCTCCGCCTCCGCCTTACGTATACAAGTCTCCGCCACCGCCACCTCCATATGTCTACAGCCCACCGCCGCCTCCTCCATATGTATACAGCCCACCTCCGCCACCGCCTTATGTATACAAGTCTCCTCCACCGCCACCTCCATATGTCTACAGCCCACCTCCCCCTCCTCCATATGTATACAGCTCACCTCCGCCTCCACCATATGTCTACAGCTCTCCACCATATGTTTACAAGTCTCCTCCGCCTCCACCGTATGTCTATAGCTCTCCACCATATGTTTACAAGTCTCCTCCGCCTCCACCGTATGTCTATAGCTCTCCACCATATGTTTACAAGTCTCCTCCACCACCTCCATACATCTATAGTTCTCCTCCACCTCCAAGCTATAGCTCTCCCTCTCCACCAATATACTAACCATATATATACATGATGAAGTCAGTCTCGACGGAAGATTGTGTTTAACAAGTGACCATCACGTGGTTTAAAAAAGCTTCCTTCTGAGACTTCAATATATAAGAAATGTACTTTCGTTTGTACTTCAATAGTTCATTGATGTTGTTTTCCTTTTAAAGACTAATGAATTTGTCTTCCATTACTATTGCATAAACTCAAATGGATTTTTACTTAATTAGGTAAATAAATTCGTCAAAAATATTTGAAGTTGTACAACTGGTCACATGAATAAATCATATATCCGGAGTCAGAAGCTCAACCAGCTGAATCTAAATATTTTAAAGTCAAGGTACGCTAGATCGATTGATCACGGATTTATCTCCTGTACACGCGGATAAATTATTTATGTATTTTTGTTTTAAATTTAATCTTTAAAAATTTAACATATGTAGTTGTTTGGTTTTATAATAGAAATTGTTGTTGGTTCTTTTTGTTGTTAATTTTTTTGGTCAATAATATCGTTTTAATTAATAATATGAATTTTCAAAATTTAGTTTTACCATTTAATTATTTTATATAATTATTTTATATATGTAAATGTGTCAAATTAAAATGTAATACATTAGAGTAAAAAAAAATATATGTTAAATTTGGCTTGTCCAAATATTCTTAAGTAGTATTTAGAATACAAATAAATTATTTAATATTTGAAACATTAAATATATAATCATAAATTTTATAAATAAAACGCAAATAAAAAAAATTGTTGCTTTCGAATAAAAAAATATTTTTCTTTCTTTCAAATTGTCTTGCGTAAACAAAATTTCAAAAGAATAACTAAAACCTGGGAAGTTTTTTTCACAAACATATCAAAGTCTCTTTTAAAAATTTGTTAAGTCTTTCTTATTATTTTCAAAAGAATATATATTCTATAAAAATGTTCTCTAATTTTAGTTTTACAATAATCAATTTCTAAACTATTTTTAAATGGGAAACCAAATTTGTATATAATTTTAGAATAAAAATGAAAATCTACTAACATATTGATTAAAAATTCTTTTGATTTATTTATGGTAACAAATATTAATTTAGTTGTACAAGATTTTGTTATTGATTCAAAATTTTTATGTCATAATTGTTTTACTGAGAGTGATTGTAGAGATAACACATAAGCATGTTCTCACAAATCATGTCTGTGGGGATAAAAAATTGAAATCGTTAAGATTATCTCCATAAAATGTACGATGTAGTTTAATACATTTCCATAGAAATATTTCCGAGACTTTACTATCTTAACGATTTTGTGGAGATACTCTTAACGATTTTTCTAATCAAATAATCGAAAAAAAACATGTAAAAATAATCTTCTATTCCGTGAGATTATTTTTTTATCATCACTTTTTAACTTCATCAATGAAGCCATTATTCTCATCTACTTTTTGAAGTTGAGCTAATTTTAATTATTGAGTTTGAACTAATTTTAGTTAGGGATTAATGGACTAAATTAGAGAGAATGCCTTGTCATATTTTAAGGGATGTCATGTCATATTAAAATTGGAAGAGATTATTTGGTGAAGACATCTAAGACTTTTTTGAAAACCCATTCTCCAATTAGTATATAAGAGATTCTTAATTTCATCAATAGAATCATGATTCTCATCTTTCTTTTGAACTTGTGCTAATTTTAATTATTGAGTTTGAGCTAATTTTTTTTTTTTTTCGCTAAAATTTGATTAAAAAGTGTAACATGGGGGACTCGAGTTTGAGCTAATTTTTACAGGGATTAATGGGATAAATTAGAGAAAATGTCATGTCATGTTTTAAGAGATGTCGTGTCATATTAAAATTGGAATTGTGAATTTGGTGAATACTTTATATAAGGGATATGAAAATTGGAACTTGAAATCTCAGTTTCTATATGAAAAGTTAGTTTATAGTTTGTCATATGGGTGTGTGCATACATTATAAAGGTCAATATCTTAACATTCATACCCAAAAAAAATTATAAAGGTCAATATGAGGATTGAATTGATTGATTAACATCAACAATATTAGAAAGCGAAGGGCACAAATATTTCTCAGTTATATATATTAATATATATACTTAGTCTACGAGGCATCAGGACCGTTAAGGCGTTAACATTAATTTGATTATCGCTAATACTTGACAGCATTACATGATAATATTAACTTTGTCCAACCAAATTGATTATCAAACACACTACCAGAAAACAAACGATTTTCCGACGGGCAAAACCGTCGGAATACACCATATTCCGACGGCTTTCCGACGGTTTTGGTCGGTCGGTTCTATCTCGTCGGAAATAAAAATTCTATCGGAAATCCGTCGGAAATACTGACGAATTTCCGACGGAAAAGGGATTACCGGAATCCATCAGAAATCCGTCGTAAATCCGGCAATATTTCATTTTCCGACGGATTTCCGACGGCTACACACACCGACGAATTTCCGACGGCTACACATACCGACGGATTTCCGACGGCTACATATACCGACGGATTTCTGAGGGGTAAACATACCGACGGATTTCCGACGGATATATTATTTATTTAAAAAAAGATTTTAATTTAATTAAATTTAATTAAATTAAATTAAAATAAAATAAATTAAATTAAAATTAAATATAAATAAAAATTAAATTAAAATAAAAATAAAAAAACAACATTTAAAATTAAGTTTTAATATTTTTAAAAGTGATTTAGAAAATTAAAATATTACATAACGTAAAGTCTATCGGTTACGGAAGATCTCGTTCATCCTTTCTTCCATTTCCCGCATGCGTGCCATCTGTTCTTCCATTGCCCGCATGCGTTCCATCTGTTCTTCCATTGCCCGCATGCGTGCCATCTGTTCTTCCATGCGTGCTGCATCTTTTGCGCGTTGTGCCTCCAACCCGGTCACCTGCTCGAGAAGTTCGGCGTTCTGTGCCCTCAACGTACTATCTGCGTGAAAGCGGTAAGAATTAACGGACGTGGATGAACTGTCTTCCGGGAGGCCAAACACACGACCTCTGTGCTTAGGCGTAACCTACGAAAAAAAATCAATCAATAAATGTTGTAACTTGTTTATATTTAAATTTATTTAAAATTTAATTAAAATTGACAGTGTTACTAACCTGGTAGGTAAACTCGTTGATCAGCTCGAGTGGAACTTCCGTGGCCGGGGGAGTTCCTTCGACGATCGGTTGGCATTGGAGGTACTCCTCACCGAGCCTCTCCACGCTCTCCACGATTTCACGAGCAATGGGATCTTGAATTTCACCCGTCTTTCTGTTGGTGTGCGCATCTTTGACCAATTCAAGATGTGACGGACGCACACCGGTCCTCTCAATCTGTTGGCATAGATAATGAAAGAAATATGAGAAATGTTATAAATAAAATTTTAGTAAAATTTATAAAATTACCAGTTTCTGAAGACGTGACGCTTTGCTCGTTGCACCGAGGTTATGGGTCGCCGGTCCCTTCCCCTTCTGGTCGCTGTTCCGGTTAGATGAGTTTTTTCCGGAGCTTGCTTTTGTGTCCTCCCGTTCCCAATGGGCAAGTAGTCCAGCCCATAATGTGGGGTTATCTTGCAATCTCCGCGGCACTTTTCCTTCTTTGTACCACATGTCCTTCCATTCGTTTATCTTCAACGAATACTTCCGGGAGGCTTTTTTGTAGAACTCCCGTCGGACCCGGGCAGTCAACTGTGGGTCCCAAGTAAATTCTTGCTGAAAAAAAAAACGTACCCATATTAGTATTGACAATTTTAATGGAAATAAAAATCTATATTCTTAATAGGGAAAAAAAAACATACCGCAAATTGCCGAAACCAGGTCTCCTGGTCTGCCACCGGCATCGAACTAAATGTGGGAGACGGTTTAGTTATCAACGAATTAGTCATTGCGTTGATCGAACTCGTAATCCCGTTTCCCGAAAATTGAAACCTAAACAATATTTAGTTAAATATTTTATTAAGTTAATATAATCAAATACATTTTTAAATAAAACTTACCAGGTCGTGTTAGGTGGCAAGTCAGGATCTAGGCGAGTCAACCTATCCCGTCCGGGTTGCGAAACAAACTCCTCAATGCTCATGGCCGTGGGAGCTAAGGGCTGTGTACCCATTGGAGGAGACGGGTGTTGGGGATCCGGAAAGCTAGTCTCTGGGATATGCGACTGACTCCCTCCCCTACTGGAAGTACCGGATCCAGTAGAGTGATGAAATCGCCCATAGTCCCTACAATTGCCAAAATGTTTACATACCGTTGAAATTTACTTACATATATAAATATAAATTCTGATATTAAATATAAATATATGTAAATTTAAATCATAAATTTTAAATATAAATTTACAGATATTTTAATTTACATTACGGATTTAGGGATTTTCAGTTTTTGAGAATTTACCGACATCGAATTTTTGAGATTTCTGAATTATGGAATTTACGGGAATCGGGGACTTAGCGATTTTAGGATATTGATATTTTGAGAAGTAGGGATTTTGGAATTTAGGGATTAATTTATGGAATTTCGGGATTTCATAAATTAAGGTTTTAGGGAGTTAGGGATTGTGGGAAATTGAGGTTTCTCTAAATAGGTATTTAGGGATATTTGGATTATGGATTTCAGATATGAACATTTAGGAATTTACAGATTTAGAAAATTTTTGGAATTTCAGATTTGGTAATTTATAGTTTTAGATATTTACGATTTTTCCAGAATTTGGGATTTTGTAATTTAAACAAATTAAAAAATTAGTAAAATTTCAACAATTTAGAATTTTACTAATTTTTTAAATTATAAATATTTATAATTTCCTAAAAATAACAAATACATATTAAAATGTAAATAAATTTTATAAACCCGAAAATTCTCTAAATCACAAAATTTACAAAATTCAAAACTTTTCAAACATCCTAAACCCGTACATTTCTACATTTCTATTATCCTAAATCATTTAATCCCTTAATTTTTAACATCCTAAATCTAACAAATTCTACAAATACATCTCATAATTCATAATTTACAAAAAAAAAATTCTAAAAACTTACATTGGATTGATGATTTGTTGATAGAGATTGAGATTGTGGATGAATTTGGTGTTTCCGGCGTGTTTCCGGCTTGAATCGAACGTTTTCCGGCGAGTTTTTATGATTTTTTTCCGTCTTTTCGTTCTGTCTCCGCGAAGAAGAAGAGTCTGGTTTTATTACAGGTTTCCGACGGATTTCCGATGGATGTCCGACGGAATTTCCCGCTATTTTCGATGAGATCGAGGCTCTCTAGGCGGCAGAAATTAGGGTTTCCGTCGGAAATCCGTCGGTATTTCCGACGGATTTTAAATTTTTATTTATAAAAACGCGTAAATTTAATAACGATTTTTTTAATCATTATCGGTAAACTTAATAAAGATTTTTTATAATTAAAAAAAATCAAAATCCGTCGGATTGTATTATTTTAAAATTAATTTTTTTTGTAAACAGATTTTCTTATATTATAAAAAATATTAATTCCGTCGGAAATCCGTCAAAAATACCGACGGATTTCCGACGGATTGTAATTTTTTATTAAATTAATTTTTTTTATACAGATTTTTTTATATTATAAAAAATATTAAATCCGTCAAAAATACCGACGGATTTCCGACGGAATTTTTTTAAATTAATTTTTTTTTTATACAGATTTTTTTATATTGTAAAAAATATTAAATCCGTCGGAAATCCGTCAAAAATACCGAGGGATTTCCGACGGATTGTAAAAATTTTTTTTTTAATATAAACAAATCTGTTTTAAAAATAAAAATTACAATCCGTCGGAAAACTGTGAAAAATCTATCGCTTAAAAGTCCGCGTGGTGACCCGATTGCAGAGTTAAAAAAATGTCCAAACATTTATTCATAAATTATTTTAAATTTATCCGGAAATTGAATAAAAGATTTACACAATGAAATTTTATAACAGATAAAAAACAAAAGCCGAAAGGAAATTTATTTATTTTAAAGTTTGAAAAACATATGTCTCTGTATCCACTCCAAACTTACCTTTTGTTAGAACCTGAAACTTTTTTTTCCCTTTTTTTTCTTTGGCGGAGAATCTACATATCCGTTGCAAAATTCCCTTTCGATTGCATCAACATCTATATTTAAGTTGGGGCTTTCTGGTCTTTGGGCAAATTCATAATCATTGTACTGATCCTTTTTATTCTTCAGTGTACCTTCTAAATATCCGCCGCAAACATCTCTTTTGATTGCATCAACATCTATTTTTAAGTTCGGACTTTCTGGTCTTTGGGCAAATTCATAATCATAGTAGTGATCCTTACATTCATTTGAAGTACTTCCACCGTAAGTATCTGACGTTTCAATCAAGTGAGATGGTTGTACGTCTTCGAGAACACTCTTCTTGTCTGGATATTTGTCGCACTGAGATTGCGTTTCCCACGAGACGTTTGGAATGCGTTGGATGGTTGGCAAGCACTGGCTGTCCGGCACTATTGTTGATGAAGAATCTCCGATTGAGATTGGTGAGAACGTATCAAATTCCCACGAGTAAGTGGGTATCTCTTCAGTGTGTGTGTCGCATTGGGTTTCGGTTTCCTACGAGTATTTTGGAAGTAGAAAGTGGTTTGCCACGATTTTTGAGTCTTCATTAGGAGAGTTAGAAGACATTATTTGTGTTGTTGACATGAATGAACGTATGAGAAACCTTATATAGAACGGAAAACCGTTGGAAATCCGTCAGAAACCTCCGACATAATACCCCGCCAGTCCCATCGGCCGTAGATAACGCAATGGTAACCACTCAAACTTTGCTGACATCGGAATTCCGACGGAACTAATTCCATCGTTATGTCGTCCGAAAATTAGGACAGTTTTTATCCCGCGGAAATCCGGCGGCAAATTTAGTAAATGATTCTAGCGGATATTACCATAAAGTACATTATATTAGAGGGAACGCATAGGTGTTATAGTACAACATTGGTAAACAAACATTTATTCATAAATTATTAATCTGAATCTTCTGATGAACCTTCACTAGGGATGGAGTCTGAATCGTCGTCAAATTCTTCACGTAGTTCATCTTCATCCGAATGCACTAGATCATCGCCGATATGTGTGACATCAGTGACAAGGTCAATGTTATCCGTCTCCTCAACATGTTACATTTGGTTGGTTCGCGATACTTGTAGAGCATCATGTTCCGGAACTCCATATATTTTTCCTCGCGAATTAATTGGAGTTACTGTCATCCAAAGATCTGTCCTCCGCCCAACTCGAGGATATGGAATGTAGCAAACCTATTCATTAACGGTGGATGTTGTTAATATACAAGAATAACAAAACTTAACGTATAAATATAACGGAAAACCTATCAATATATTGATACTGGTCTGCTTGAGATGCAAGGATAAATGGATCGTAATGATGTAATTTCCGGCTTGAATTTATCGAAATAACACTAAGAGGGTCAATTCGAACCCCACTACCATTGGATGGATCATACCAATCGCACATAAACACAATGCACCTCAACATAACAATTGTTATATCCTGTAACATAACAATTGTTATTAGATGAAGACAAATAATTGCACAAATTTAGTATGAGAAATGGTGTACCTTTCATACTCTCCAAGTTCGTCACAATTTCTGAGGATATATGTATGCAAATGTGTGACCTCTTGTGGTGATAGTATGCGTTTCTTCCATTTTCCACTTACGCGGCCCACTTGCGCAAACAACTCAGGTACAACCACGGGATACACTGCTTTCTCACCTCTATAATCATGTCGCGCCGGCCGTCTACCTTTAGTCCGAACATCCGAAGGAAAGTAATATTCGGCAAAGTGTGATACTTCTTCGTTTAGACTTTGTGCAACAATAGATCCCTCAACTTTGCTCAAATTTTTAACCTTTTTCTTCTGGTGGAACATGTAACGCTCGACAATCATGACTCTTCATTCCAATAAACTTCCCTTCCGTCGAATCCACGCAATTACGCAGATTAGATGCGTAGCCGTCAGGAAATTTAACAAAATTTTTAATCCATTCAAAGAAAACTTCCTTCTTACCCGCGTCTAACCGGTACGCAGGCATCGACAATCTACCATTAGGCAAAACATGAAAAGATGCCCTTGAACAAATCAATGGCAAGTCTAATCTAGATTTCCAGTTATCTTTTGTCTTTCCTGGTACATTTAAAATAGTGTTCATGATGTTGTCAAAGAAATTCTTTTCAACATGCATGACATCTACATTATGCCGCAGTAGATGATCTTTCCAATAAGGCAAATCCCAGAAAATACTTTTCTTATGCCAATTGTGATATTCCCCACAGCCGTCGACGGGGTGATGGCCATTACCCCCACATTCAGGAGTTCGCTCTGCACCAAAATCTCGTAACTGTTCCAATATGCTGTGACCATCTATCTCCGGAGGTGGACCATTAAACACTGGAAAATTCTTTCTGAAATGTCTTCTAGACCGACGATATGGATGATTTGCCGGCAAAAAACACCTATGGCAATCAAACCATGAAGTCTTCCTTCCGTTCTGCAATTGGAATGCTGAAGTATTGTCTTGGCAATAAGGACATGCCAATCTTCCATGCGTTGTCCATCCAGATAACATACCGTACGCCGGAAAATCGCTTATGGTCCACATAAGAACCGCACGCATGTTGAAATTCTGCTGGATTGAAACATCAAATGCCTCAACACCATGCTCCCACAACATCTGCAACTCATAGATCAATGGTTGGAGGAATATATCGAGTGATCGTCTTGGATGATCTGGCCCAGGAACTAGAACTGAGAGAAACAGGAACTCTCGCCGCATGCACATAGAAGGAGGCAAATTGTAAGGTGTTACGATGACCGGCCACAATGAATATTTTCTTCCATGCTTTCCAAATGGGTTGAAACCATCAGTGGATAAGCCGAGGTATACATTTCGGCGTTCGTATGCGAAATCTGGATATACCGATTGAAAGTGTTTCCACGCTTCTGCGTCAGAAGGATGCGTAATATCTCCATCTTGATTATGCTCTGCATGCCATCTAATAGCCTTAGCAGTGCGTTCTGATTGATACAGCCTCTTCAACCTCTCTGTTAATGGTAAATACCACATCCGTTTGAAAGGAATCTTCACTCTGCCACTTGTGTCTTGGAACCGTGGTTTACGGCAAAATTTACATTTGTTTCTGTTCTCATCTTCTCTCCAGTATAGCATGCAGTTGTCGATGCACACATCTATTATCTGGTAGGGCAAACCAAGACCGGCAACAAGTTTCTGGACCTCGTAGTATGATGCTGGAGAAAGATTATCCTCTGGCAAAACATCTTTCACAAACTCGGCGAATGCATCAACACATTCTTCGGACAAATTGTAATCGGTCTTCATGTTCATCATCCTACTAGCAGAAGATAACGGTGAATGCCCTTCCCTAGAACCGCTGTACAGTGGTTGCTTTGATGCGTCTAACATATCAAAAAACCTTCGAGCTTCTAAATTAGGTTCTTCAACCCTATCACCCTCATAAGCACCCGACTGCAAATTCTCTCTAAACGCGTCGTTAACCATCGCAACCGTACTTACCCCAACATCTACTTCCATTGTACGTTCTTCTACGCTATCCGGAAAATAAGGTGCATTACTACTAGTACTACCATATTCGTAATTGCTTTCTCCATGTAAAAACCAAACTTTATATCCCGGCCTAAATCCATATCTATATAAGTGATTCCAAACAATATGAACCACAACACTAATTCTGTTACAGCAATTAGAACATGGACATTTGATATCCTGACATTTTTTTGCTGCATCTTGGTTTCTGGGTAAATTCATGAACTCGCATATACCTGCAGCGTAAGCGGATGTTAATAAGTTCGAGCCCATATCCATCATTGGCTCGTCCATCCAAGACCGAAAATATGAACTCATCGCTAACAATTTTTTTTGATTTGTAAAATTGTGTTATGAATGAACGAAGAAATGAAGGAACTTATATAAAACGGATTTTCGTCGGAATTCCGTCAGAAATCCGTCACAAAACTCCGACATAACACCCCACCAATCCCATCGGCCACCGCTAACGAAATGGTAACCACTCAAATTTGCCGACATCGGAAAAATCGGATTTCCGTCGGGAGTCCGTCGGAAAGTCGTCAGAATATTACGACAGATTATTTCCGTCGGAAATCCGTCGTTTGTACCGACGGATTTCCGGCGGAATACCGACGGTAGATAAAACCGTCGGTATTCCGTCGGAATTTTGCGACGGATTTCCGACGGATTAATGTTAGTCGCAATTGTGTCGGTAAGCCGTCGGAAAATTCCGACGGAAATCTTGGCCGTCGGAATAGTGGCTGTTTTCTTGTAGTGACAGTGCACTAATGTGAAATTTATTTAAAAATAGTACAAAAATGTTATGAACCCATTAGCCCACGTTCTTTTTTTCCAAATTTTACTTGTTCTTTCAAGTATTGTATATATACTCTTTATTTTTTATGGAAGAAAACACATAATTTTCTCTCAACTATTTTTTTTTCACATTATCAACACGAAATCCTAGTCGATTGAGCATGAATTCCTATCCAATTGAAAAAATATTGATCTTCACTAAAATTTGTAGCTGACATCTCCTATCTTTCCAAAGTTATTTATGCTTTCAATTTTTAATCTCTGTGACAACTTCGCGATGATACCTGATTTAACAACCATCATCAAGACCTAACCTAGATATGAATCCAATCGAATCTCTACTTGGAGAATACAAGTTGGACCATTGATGGTTAATCTAGCCCAACATGAGGGTTCAGCCCAGGTCCATTGCAATCGACCGACCTAGCAACCCCGAGAACAAAAAAAAAGATGAACATGAAAAATGTAAAACCATGCATAATTAGGAGGTTTTTTTATATTTCTAGGGTTTACTCGACCGACTTAAACTTGTATAAATATAAAATGTAGTTCTGTTTTGAAGGGATCCAACTCTTAATTAGTACACAAGTTTCTCACAAGCACTTTACATCGTTACATTAATTTCTTGAATCGTTTACTCTTTTTTTTTTTCAACAATCACCATATATTAAATCAAATGCTACCAATAAGATGGTTTCCCTGACGAGTAACCCCAAACGGAAATGTCTGACTTACGTGGTAGAATACATAACCTTGTGTTCGAGCACCCTTTTCAAGGGAGCAGGCCCGGACATTACCACTACGTGGGATATGAACTCAAATAAAATATATAAAGGATTATCTTAACATATCGAACTAGTCAAGCTCTGCACTGAAAAATGGCCAGTCTAGTGGATGCGTAGTCATAGAAATCAAGCTTGCATAGTCCTTCTCAATTCTCACTAAGAAGAGTCTCCTCTCGCTTAGACACTTCATCGTCCAAAGCAGCCCGTTGAACTCAGCATGAAGTGCCGAGATGTTTCGTCTATATTTCTCTCATGCCGAAAGTAAGGACGCCCGTATAGTCTCTTAAGCACCACCCTAGTCCACTGACCGGACCATGATCGATCCAAGATGCATCGATCTGGCATGTCATGATTTGGGGGTATCGGGGAGATAAACCATGTGAGTTGTCATGTTGGCGTAGATATTTTCCCTCTTCTTCCTCTTCTCTTTGATTAACGATACTTTAACACTCTGCCTCGAGTGTCGCTATCTAGAGAGTATACCGTGGAGATATTATTTTCCTGTTGAACACCTTATCATTTCTGGCCTTCCAGATATACCAAAAGATCTAGGGAAAGATTCCCTTTATGACACGGATAAACCGATTTCGTTTGTTCCCGAAAATAGGAAATCCATATTCCGGAATAAAGAAGTACTCGGGAAGAAACCTAGAGAGGACATGAATTCCGATAACGCCCAAACTTGTAGGACAGGCGGACATTCAAAGAATAAATGATTAATCGGCTCTTCTAGTGAACCACATCGTGGGCATGTCATTTCTGAAACCAGATGTCTGTATGTATGTCATTGGAATGTGGGAACACAACTAGATGGTGATTGCCACATGAAATGCTGAAGCTTTGCGGGAGCTCGGCTCTTCCATACTTGGCTCAGAAAACAAGTAATATTTGGTTCAGATACAAACATGGGTTCTTGAGACCGTCTAATACTGCTAGCAAGTGTGTATCCTGACTTAACGGTGTAGACCCCATGGTCGTATGGCTCCATGCATACCCATCAGGTATGGAATTACGACTAGGCCTCATTTCTAAAATGAGAAGGATATGCTTATGATGGATTAGGTCTCTGATTAGAGGTATATCCCATGTTCTCCAATCACCTTGAATCACAACGTTGACCTTGAGTGGTGGATCATGGTTTTTTGCTCCAATGGTCTCGTTGGACGGGTCGAGATGTCAGAGATCCATAGATCACTCCGAATTCGTGTGGTGGTTCCCGCGCCAATAGTTTTCCTAAGGCCTTGTTGAAGTAATGGTTTGGCCGCCATGATACTCTGCCAACCAAACGACAGAGAATAAGCCTCCTTAGCTTCCAAATGACTAGTAAGTCTTAAATATTATCTCTTAAGAACACGAGCTAGAAGGGACAAAGGATATTGGATAAGATGCCTTTTCTCTGCGTTTTTCTCCTCATCTCCTCTTCTCTAGGATGTCTCTATTTATAAGACTTGATCAAATCTTTTTCGGATTAGGATGAGACTTGGCATCAAGATATCTCCTTAATAATTGGGATTCTTGATATGGTTGAATCCTTTACCTCTTCATATTATGAAGTCAAGATAATGATGGACCTTGTTGTGCTTCCTACTGACAAGTCCATGCGAAGTTACCTTAATAGACTTGTATTTATTTTATATCAAATAACTTAACTAGCCCTGTAACGGCGTAACGACGTTCACAACTTGATAATAACGTAGTAACAACGTCGTAGCGACGTTCATGACTTGATAACAACGTAGAAACGATGTCCTACTTGCTACTGACAAGTCATTTCTCCATTTTACATGACATACGTGATGTATTGCCAGGTTATAGCAATTTATTACCTCATTTAGCACGTCGAAGACAACGTGTAGTCAGGTATTAGCATACATGTCTTTACCTTGCGTAGACAATCCCTTGTCAGGTATCAGCAAGTTATGACCTTGTTTTACCTGACGTAGATGATGTATTGTCAGGTAAAGGCAAGTTATGACCTCGCTTTACTTGACGTAGATGATGTATTGTCAGGCGAAGGCAAGTTATGACCTCGTTTAGCATGTCGTAGATGACGTATAGTCAGGTATTAGTGGGTCGTTACCTGACTTTTACTTTGTGTATACAATTTCCCGTCAGGTATCGGTAAGTTTTTACTTCGCTATATACCTGACGTGGACGATGCATTGACAGTATCTGACTTGGTTACGACAAGTCCTATTGACGTTTTACGCGATATAGACCACATATTTTCAGGTAAATGGAAGTTATTATCTCTTTCTACTTGACATAAACGAGGCATCATCAAATAAGCATGTCATCAGCTTATTAGACATGGCCTAAACAGTGTATAGCCAAGTCTTATGTTCTAAGCAGCACTAACCAAGGTCTACCAAGTAGTGAATTTATTTTCTCCAACAGTTTGCCCCCCACTCTTTAATTTCTTATTTAGAATTTGAAGAGTAGTTAATTTAGAACTTGCTACGGTGGTCTTTGTCCGGCGACGTATCGCGTAGACTTGCCAATTGTGTCTTTTCGCGTCATGTACTTATACAATGATTTTACATCTAGAGACATGTAGATTCTATATCTCTCTTGACCTAGTGACATCCATGTTTATTGATGTGCAGGGTTTTAATAATGCAATACGAGTTTTAAATTTATAACCCTAGGAAACTGCAAGTGCACAATAAAGACAATTGTAGTACTTAGGGGTCGATCCACTAAGGACTAAGTGATGAATGCACTACAAACCTATATGATTCCAATTAAGCTAAGTAAACATATTATTTGGTTTTTGGGGTTTTTATGCAAGCAAATAACAAGCAATAAAGTAAATGGATAGATTGATCAATTAAGATGAGAAATCAAGCAATTCACAAAACATATGCAAACATAAGAAATCTATTTAGGATTTTAATACTAGTTGTTCTAGAACTCATATCACTAATGTAAGGTCATCCCACTGTAGTGACGTAACTAACCTTCTACGTTTTCTACCCTAATAGACTCAACTATCTCAGGTTATTATAAGGTGAAAACATGCTTTATGATCAAGATTGATTGTTCACTAGACTCCTTAACTAACCTATCGAATTGTTAAGATGCCTAGCTTATCGAATACTAGGTCCGGAGATATAACAAGCTTTTGGAGAGTATATCAACCTAAGATCAACCCCTGGGTAGCTAAGCCAGTTCGTGCTTTGAGTATAAATAAAGATGAAGAATCAGCTCTAGTATAAAACTCTAAACGATTAAGTATGTAAAGACATAGAATTAAGAAAGTGCATAGAAATCAAATCAAAGCGAATACTCTAACATGTTTTGCAATACGTAGCAGCAAGAGTAAAGCAGATAAACATAGTATAAAGTTGATCTACAAAGCGTAAGGAGTTAGATCTCATCTCTTCGCAATAGGTCAAAGTCAATCTATCCTTAAAGGCTTTTAGAATCAATTATGCATTAAGAACAAGAGAAAAACGAAATACATATTTAGGTATTGATTTAGGCTGTTACGGCCGGCTGCTTAAGTTCCTAGAGAGGCTAAAAACAAGTATATATAGGGGTTTAAGGAGGCTTAAGTCGGCTAGGTCTTCTTCGGGCAAAAATATCTTTTTGGTCGAAACTGAGGCAATACACAATACTGGTCGGGTTGCGTGACCGGCATTTGAGGCTTCTATGGTACTTCTAGAAGGTCAGCAAAGGTCTGGATTATCGGTCTATGGGCGGCCCGGTGCTTGGCTCCATTGTGCACTCACTTCACTTCGAAGGTAGGCTGACATTTCCTCAGTGTTTCCAGTGTATCTTCTAAATTATAGCTCCAATTGATGAAATTCCAACTCCATTGGAAAGCTAACTCAAGGGCTATCTGCGTACCAAGTTTCATTAAATTCCCAATTGACTTGATCATCCGTTCATCAGCGAACGTCTGGCGTATATGTTCTGTCCAATTTGAGAATATGCATTATCTTCAAGATAAAACGACTTGGTTTGGTTTTTTTGACTTGAATGAGTAGCTGCATCATAGATAAAAGTCCTTTTGCTTCATTTTACATCCTTTTGATGATAAAACCTGTTAAGACCTTAAAATCTACAAATACGAGAAAACTACCTATTTTGGTCGAAAAGCTTTATTAATATATGTAAAAACCATAGTAAAATAGATAGTAAAAGTGGTAAAATATAGGGTATATCATTCATGGAGAAACAAGTATTACGTCTATTTTGTTTGACTTGGAGAGGTCCATGACCGTGTACACGTGATAACATGTCACGTTGAAGAGCTATGTTGTCCACACGGAAGAATTATTATTTTCACGTAGTGGTACGTTGGCTGCTAGCGAGCAATTTCCATGCTACCCAAAATCAACAAACACACGTTTCTTTGTGATAGAGCAACTTTTGACGAGCTAAGGCATTTTATACTTGACAAATTGCAAATTCATCTCATGGATGTACTCGCCTCGTTTACATTGATGAGGTTCCCAACTATAGTTGGTGAGGTTCCCAACTATAGTTGGTGAGGTTTGAGGAGGTAGAATTTGCATGGACCAAGCTCATGGTGAGGTTCCACATATTGTTCGAGAGGTTTTCATAGACTTTACCTCTCCCTCTACCAAGTAGTACTTGGTTATGACCGTACTCAACATGTCCTGAGGTCAATACTCGTGATTTAGCTAGTAGTGAGTATTCTAATCACTTTTTAGGGAGGTCATACCTCTTAATGACAAGTCATTGTGCTTTTCACAATCAGTTGGGGATAGTATTTTCTGATCTTGCCAGATAAAGACAGTCGTTACTTTTTTGTTTGGGAGATTTTGTAACGATGATTGACCTTGTAGACTAATTTACAGCCTTTTGGACTTGTAGTTGTTTAAAACCTTGTGAATTGGACTTCCTGCTCTCTTTATTTATTTCGGATATTATTAATCAATAAGGTTTACAACGCCCATTCTTGGTACATCTCTTGTTAGACGTTGCTATATGTTTAGCATTCATCTGGTTGTTGCTCTTAACATTATGTTTTCATGTTTTTTGGTGGTCTTGCCTCTCATTTTAATGTGGTATCGAATGTTTTCGTAACCTAAGGAAGCCGATATCTTTTTGTTTACCTAACTATATTCAAGAGATTGCGAGGTCGTACCTGATATAATGCGTTTTTGGCGCATTCTAACCCTTGTTTTGTAGGTTTTGATCGAGTCTTTCACTCTCTATCGAGTCATTCTAGGTACAAAAAGCAGCTGGAAGCAATGACTGAAACTTGCAATCGGAATTAGCTAGAAAGGAATGAAGTTGGACCCTTTTTGGACATTCTAGAGGAAGGGAGCACTTAGTACGAGAAAGGGAGCACCTGCTCCCAGCAGAATCATTAATGGGCTTTTTCCTAAATCTAATTTTCCAACCCTATTTTTGGGCCAGCCATAATGGGCCTTTAAATAGGTCTTTTTGCTGATTCTTTGAGAAAAAAGGCGACAGCCACAATCACGATTTCAAGCAGCAGCAAGACATCACGACGAGAGAGAGAGAGAGAGATATAGACTTGTTTTTGAGAGAGTTTGTAAGCTTGGAGATTTGTCTTCCATACTTATCGAAGTTTTCTTAAACCCTACTCTTTATATATCGATTTCAATGCAATTTATTATGTCTCTTGCTGCTGATTCTTGTTCGATCATGAGCGAGTAGTCCTCTTGTTAGGTTAGGGATTTTCGATGGGATTAGAATCATGAACTAAGCATAGATAGGTTTTTATATAATCATTCGATAGTCTCCACCTATTGTCGATCATATTGCCTAGGTTAGATTGATCACCTAGCCTTTGATTTTAGGTTGGATTTACTTATCAAAAGTTTGTAAATCGCTTGAAAGAACATAGGTGGGCGATTTGATCCTTAGCCAACGAAAGTTGAAGTTAGGGCATCTCGTGAACATATCAACCCTAATCGATTAATGCTTGATAATCCTTGTAACCTCAACGCCAGTTAGGGTGTTAGATTGATTGTTAAAGTTGTAGATGCCACGAAAGTGGATCTCCTTATATTTATGGTTGAGTTCGAGACTTGGTCGTAATCACATACATGAATAATTGCTTGGTGCTTGATACTCGAATCCCTGAGAATTATCCTCGACCTAACGCTTTCCCACATTTGTTTACAACCGATTTTTATTTGTGTTTTGTTTCGAATATATTGTGACAATTAAAACCCGATTTGAATCGCTTAGCTAAGATTGTGTTCCATAGAATTAGAGCGTATTGCTGGTCCCTTAACGAACCTCACTATTCTACATTCGGATTAGTGATACCTAGGTTTTAATCTTGAAACCGGATAAAAGGACTTTCATCAAATTGGCGCCGTTGCGACGGGGACCAACTCGATACCTCTACTTCTCGACTATGATTTTAGACTAAGCACTAATCTCGTTCTTTTGTTTTTCTTTACGTGTGTTTTAGGTGCATGAACTCGAGGACAACAAGGAGAAATCTTCAAACTCCCCTCGTCACTTTGAGTAATCCCGAACTCGCGAGACTAGAACGAGGAAACAGACGACAAAGGCCTAATCCCGCTGATATGGGCGAACAAGGCAAAAATAACATGGCAGTTGAGTTGCAAAGGTTGCAAGAGCAGATGGCTCAAATGCAACAGCAGCACACGCGTGAACTGCAGCAACAACGCGCGCGTGAGCAACAACGAACCATAGGGGATATGGACAATCCCCATGCCTATTACCGAAACCGAGCTGCGATAGTTCCCCCCGCTGTTGAAAGGAATGATTATGAGATCAAACCACAGATGATATCGCTGGTTAAGCAGCACTTGTTCCACGGATTGCCTGCTGAAATTTCGATGGACCATATAGAGAATTTCGAGGAGATTTGCTCCACGACAAGCTCTAATGGGATGAACCCGGATTTTGTTAAATGCAAGCTGTTTCCGTTTTCACTCGCAGACAAAGCTTCTCGTTGGCTTAAGTCTTTACCTGCTGGATCCATTAAGACTTGGGCACAATGCAGAGCTGCGTTTTTGGACCATTTCTACACAAAATCCAAAACCGCGAGTTTAAGGAACAAGATATCCTCCTTCCACCAACACTCCGGAGAGTCCTTTTGTGAGGCTTGGGAAATGTTTAAGGAGTATAAGAGAGAATGCCCACACCATGGGTTCACTGATGAAAACCTACTGGGGATTTTCTACGATGGTGTGGACTGAGATTATAGGAACGCGCCCAATGCTGCTAGCGATGGTGATTTCATGACCAAAACCAAAGATGGAGCATATAAGCTGATTGAGAACTTGGCTGCAAGTTCAAGCAACAAGTCCCAGGAGTATGACAGGACTACAAAATCCAATGGAACGGATTCTGCTAAGATCAACTTGCTGCTCAAGGCGAACCAAAGGATGGTTCATTTTGCTGATGAGGCTGGTGAGCCACTTGCTGAGGAAATGGTTGAGGAAGCACTACAAGAAAACAGGCAAATTTCCGACGGTCAAAACCGTCGGAAAGCCGTCGGAATAGGGCTTATTCCTTCCCCTTCCGGTCGCTGTTCCGGTTAGACGAGTTCTTTCCGGAGCTTGCTTTTGTCTCCTCCCGTTCCCAATGGGCAAGTAGTCCACCCCATAATGTGGGGTTATCTTGCAATCTGCGCGGCACTTTTCCCTCTTTGTACCACATGTCCTTCCATTCGTTTATCTTCAACGAATATTTCCGGGAGGCTTTTCTGTAGAACTCCCGTTGGACCCGGAAAGTCAACTGTGGATCCCAAGTAAATTCTTGCTGAAAAAAAAAACGTACCCATATTAGTATTGACAATTTTAATGCAAATAAAAATCTAAATTCTTAATAGGAAAAAAAAACATACCGCAAATTGCCGAAACCAGGTCGTCTGGTCTGCCACCGGCATCGAAGTAAATGTGGGATACGGGAAAGTTATCAACGAATTAGTCATTGCGTTGATCGAACTCGTAATCCCGTTTCCCGAAAATTGAAACCTAAATATTTTTAAATATTTTTAAATTGCGTTAAATATTTTTTTAAGTTAATATAATCAAATACATTTTTAAATAAAACTTACCAGGTCGTGTTAGGTGGCAAGTCAGGATTTAGGCGAGCCAACCTATCCCGTCCGGGTTGCGAAACAAACTCCTCAATGGTCATGGCCGTGGGAGCTGAGGGCTGTGTACCCATTGGAGGAGACGGGTGTTGGGGATCCGGAAAGCTAATCTCTGGGATATGCGACTGACTCCCTCCCCTACTGGAAGTGCCGGATCCAGTAGAGTGATGAAATCGCCCATAGTCCCTACGATTTCCAAAATGTTTACATACCCTTGAAATTTACTTACATATATAAATATAAATTCTGATATTAAATATAAATATATGTAAATTGAAATCATAAATTTTAAAGATAAATTTACAGATAATTTAATTTACATTACGGATTTAGGGATTTTCAGTTTTTGAGAATTTGCCGACATCGAATTTTTGAGATTTCCGAATTATAAAATTTACGAGAATTGGGGACTTAGCGATTTTAGGATATTGATATTTTGAGAAGTAGGGATTTTGGAATTTAGGGATTAATTTATGGAATTTCGGGATTTCAAAAATTAAGGTTTTAGGGAGTTAGGGATTGTGGGAAATTGAGGTTTCTCTAAATAGGTATTTAGGGATATTTGGATTATGGATTTCAGATATGAACATTTAGGAATTTACAGATTTAGAAAATTTTTGGAATTTCAGATTTGGTAATTTAAAGTTTTAGATATTTACGATTTTTCCAGAATTTGGGATTTTGTAATTTAAACAAATTAAAAAATTAGTAAAATTACAACAATTTAGACTTTTACTAATTTTTTAAAATTATAAATATTTATAATTTTCTAAAAATAACAAATACATATTAAAATGTAAATAAATTTTATAAACCCGAAAATTCTCTAAATCACAAAATTTACAAAATTCAAAACTTTTCAAACATCCTAAACCCGTACATTTCTACATTTCTATTATCCTAAATCATTTAATCCCTTAATTTTTAACATCCTAAATCTAACAAATTCTACAAATACATCTCATAATTCATAATTTACAAAAAAAAACTTCGAAAAACTTACATTGGATTGATGATTTGTTGATAGAGATTGAGATTGTGGATGGATTTGCAGTTTCCGGCGTGTTTCCGATTGCTTTCGAACGTTTTCCGGCGGTTTTTTGCGAATTTTCTCCGATTTTGCGATCTGTCTCCGCGAAGAGGAAGAGTCTGGTTTTTATTACAGCGTTCCGACGGATTTCCGACGGAAGTCCGACGGAATTTCCCGCTATTTTCGATGAGATCGAGGCTCTCTAGGCGGCATAAATTAGGGTTTCCGTCGGTATTTCCGACGGATTCTAAACATTTATATATAAAAACGCGTAAATTTATTTTTTATTAAATTGAAATTTTTTTATTAATTTTTTTATTAAATTAATTTTTTTTAATACGTTTTTTTTATATTATATAAAATATTAAATCTGTCGGAAATCCGACAAAATACCGACGGATTTCCGACGGATTGTAATTTTTTATTAAATTAATTTTTTTTAATAAGGTTTTTTTTATATTATATAAAATATTAAATCCGTCAAAAATACCGACGGATTTCCGATGGATTGTAATTATTATTTTTTTTTAATATCATATATCTGTTTTAAAAATAAAAATTACAATCTGTCGTAAAACTGTGAAAAATCTATCGCTTAAAAGTCCTCGTGGTGACCCGATTGCAGAGTTAAAAAAATGTCCAAACATTTATTCATAAATTATTTTAAATTTATCCGGGAATTGAATAAAAGATTTACACAACGAAATTTTATAACAGATTAAAAACAAAAGCCGAAAGGAAATTTATTTATTTTAAAGTTTGAAAAACATATGTCTCTGTATTCACTCCAAACTTACATTTTGTTAGAACCTGAAACTTTTTTTTCCCTTTTTTTTCTTTGGCGGAGAATCTACATATCCTTTGCAAAATTCCCTTTCGATTGCATCAACATCTATATTTAAGTTCGGACTTTCTGGTCTTTGGGCAAATTCATCATCATTGTACTGAGACTTTTTATTCTTCGGTGTACCTTCTAAATATCCGCCGCAAACATCTCTTTTGATTGCATCAAGATCTATATTTAAGTTCGGACTTTCTGGTCTCTGGGCAAATTCATAATCATAGTAGTGATCCTTACATTCATTTGAAGTACTTTCACCGTAAGTATCTGACGTTTCAATCAAGCGAGATGGTTGTATGTCTTTGAGAACACTCTTCTTGTCTGGATATTTGTCGCACTGAGATTGCGTTTCCCACGAGACGTTTGGCAAGCACTGGCTGTCCGGCACTATTGTTGATGAAGAATCTCCGATTGAGATTGGTGAGACCGTATCAAATTCCCACCAGTAAGTGAGTATCTCTTCAGTGTGTGTGTCGCATTGGGTTTCGGTTTCCCACGAGTATTTTGGAAGTTAAAAGTGGTTTGCCACGATTTTTGAGTCTTCATTAGGAGAGTTAGAAGACATTATTTGTTTTGTTGACAGGAATGAACGTATGAGGAACCTTATATAGAACGGAAAACCGTCGGAAATCCGTCAGAAACCTCCGACATAATACCCCGCCAGTCCCATCGGCCGAAGATAACGCAATGGTAACCACTCAAACTTTGCCGACATCGGAATTCCGACGGAATTCTGACGGAACTAATTCCGTCGTTATGTCGTCCGAAAATTTGGACAGCTTTTATCCCGCGGAAATCCGGCGGCATATTTAATAAATGATTCTGGCGGATATTACCGTAAAGTACATTATATTAGAGGGAACGCATAGGTGTTATAGTGCAACATTGGTATACAAACATTTATTCATAAATTATTAATCTGACTCTTCTGATGAACCTTCACTAGGGATGGAGTCTGAATCGTCGTCAAATTCTTCACGTAGTTCATCTTCATCCGAATGCACTAGATCATCGCCGATATGTGTGACATCAGTGACAAGGTCAATGATATCCGTCTCCTCAACATGTGACATTTGGTTGGTTCGCGATACTTGTAGAGCATCATGTTCCGGAACTCCATAAATTTTTCCTCGCGGATTAATTGGAGTTACTGTCATCCAAGGATCTGTCCTCCGCCCAACTCGAGGATATGGAATGTAGCAAACCTATTCATTAACGGTGGATGTTGTTAATATACAAGAATAACAAAACCTAACGTATAAATATAACGGAAAACCTATCAATATATTGATACCTGGTCTGCTTGAGATGCAAGGATAAATGGATCGTAATGATGTAATTTCCGGCTTGAATTTATCGAAATAACACCAAGACGGTCAATTCGAACCCCACTACCATTGGATGGATCATACCAATCACACATAAACACAATGCACCTCAAGTCCAACATTCCTGGATAGTGGATTTCCAAGATTTCTTTTAAATGGCCATAGTACATGGTATCACCTGATTGCACCGAAATACCATTGTCCGAAGTTGGCCTTTGACGTCCTTCGTCACGAATTCTGAACGAATATCCCCTAGTGCAAAATCTCGGATATGAAGTCGCGGTGCTGCGTAAACCATGAGAAAACTCCACTAACCATGTCGGGAGGGTTTGACCACTTGCTAAACCTTCGGAAACCTAAAAACAATATAAGTAAGCAATCAATAACATATGAACGTGAAAACCTTATAAAATAAGAGTGAGGAGTTATATTTAACGTACAAAAAATTTCAACCACTCCGGGAATTCTTCATCTTTTAATACAGCAAGTTCGGAATCTGTCTTATCAGCATGGTAAGTTTGTGCTAGGGACATGTATATCCTGTAACATAACAATTGTTATTAGATGAAGACAAATAATTGCACAAATTTAGTATGAGAAATGGTGTACCTTTCATACTCTCCAAGTTCGTCACAATTTCTGAGGATATATGTATGCAAATGTGTGACCTCTTGTGGTGATAGTATGCGTTTCTTCCCTTTTCCACTTACGCGGCCCACTTGCGCAAACAACTCAGGTACAACCACGGGATACACTGCTTTCTCACCTCTATCATCATGTCGCGCCGGCCGTCTACCTTTAGTCCGGACATCCGAAGGAAAGTAATATTCGGCAAAGTGTGATACTTCTTCGTTTAGACTTTGTGCAACAATAGATCCCTCAACTTTGCTCAAATTTTTAACCTTTTTCTTCAGGTGGAACATGTAACGCTCAAACGGGTACATCCATCGGTATTGAACAGGGCCTCCTAATGCTGCTTCTCGTGGGAGGTGAATAGGAAGATGTTCCATAACATCAAAAAAAGACGGTGGAAATATCTTCTCAAGATTACAAAGGAGCACCGGGATGTTGGCCTCTAAAGACCGGATCCCGTCCGCTGTTAGTGTTCGTGAACATAAATCTCGAAAGAAAGCCCCAACTCCTACAAACGAAAAGTAATCAAGTTAGTACATATATAGTAACATTATATTAGTAATAAACTAAAGAAAGTTATGAAATATACCTCCAATTGCTTGATGGATGTCTTGTGGAAGAAGATTAGAAAATGCAAATGGAAGAAGACGTTGCATCACAACATGACAATCATGACTCTTCATTCCAATAAACTTCCCTTCCGTCGAATCCACGCAATTACGCAGATTAGATACGTAGCCGTCAGGAAATTTAACAAAATTTTTAATCCATTCAAAGAAAAATTCCTTCTTACCCGCGTCTAACCGGTACGCAGGCATTGGAAATCTACCATTAGGCAAAACTTGAAGAGATGCCCTTGAACAAATCAATGGCAAGTCTAATCTAGATTTCTAGTTATCTTTTGTCTTTCCTGGTACATTTAAAATTGTGTTCATGATGTTGTCAAAGAAATTCTTTTCAACATGCATGACATCTACATTATGCCGCAGTAGATGATCTTTCCAATAAGGCAAATCCCAGAAAATACTTTTCTTATGCCAATTGTGATATTCCCCACAGCCGTCGATGGGGTGATGGCCATTACCCCCACATTCAGGAGTTCGCTCTGCAACAAAATCTCGTAACTGTTCCAATATGCTGCGACCATCTATCTCCGGAGGTGGACCATTAAACACTGGAAAATTCTTTCTGAAATGTCTTCTAGACCGACGGTATGGATGATTTGCCGGCAAAAAACACCTATGGCAATCAAACCATGAAGTCTTCCTTCCGTTCTGCAATTGGAATGCTGAAGTATTGTCTTGGCAATAAGGACATGCCAATCTTCCATGCGTTGTCCATCCAGATAACATACCGTACGCCGGAAAATCGCTTCTGGTCCACATAAGAACCGCACGCATGTTGAAATTCTGCTGGATTGAAACATCAAATGCCTCAACACCATGCTCCCACAACATCTGCAACTCATAGATCAATGGTTGGAGGAATATATCGAGTGATCGTCTTGGATGATCTGGCCCAGGAACTAGAACTGAGAGAAACAGGAACTCTCGCCGCATGCACATAGAAGGAGGCAAATTGTAAGGTGTTACGATGACCGGCCACAATGAATATTTTCTTCCATACTTTCCAAATGGGTTGAAACCATCAGTGGATAAGCCGAGGTATACATTTCGGCGTTCGTATGCGAAATCTGGATATACCGATTGAAAGTGTTTCCACGCTTCTGCGTCAGAAGGATGCGTAATATCTCCATCTTGATTATGCTCTGCATGCCATCTCATAGCCTTAGCAGTGCGTTCTGATTGATACAGCCTCTTCAACCTCTCTGTTAATGGTAAATACCACATCCGTTTGAAAGGAATCTTCACTCTGCCACTTGTGTCTTGGAACCGTGGTTTACGGCAAAATTTACATTTTTTCCTGTTCTCATCTTCTCTCCAGTATAGCATGCAGTTGTCGATGCACACATCTATTATCTGGTAGGGCAAACCAAGACCGGCAACAAGTTTCTGGACCTCGTAGTATGATGCTGGAGAAAGATTATCCTCTGGCAAAACATCTTTCACAAACTCGGCGAATGCATCAACACATTCTTCGGACAAATTGTAATCGGTCTTCATGTTCATCATCCTACTAGCAGAAGATAACGGTGAATGCCCTTCCCTAGAACCGCTGTACAGTGGTTGCTTTGATGCGTCTAACATATCAAAAAACCTTCGAGCTTCTAAATTAGGTTCTTCAACCCTATCACCCTCATAACCACCCGACTGCAAATTCTCTCTAAACGCGTCGTTAACCATCGCAACCGTACTTACCCCAACATCTACTTCCGTTGTACGTTCTTCTACGCTATCCGGAAAATAAGGTGCATTACTACTAGTACTACCATATTCGTAATTGCTTTCTCCATGTAAAAACCAAACCTTATATCCCGGCCTAAATCCATATCTATATAAGTGATTCCAAACAGTATGAACCGCAACACTAATTCTGTTACAGCAATTAGAACATGGACATTTGATATCCTGACCTTTTTTTGCTGCATCTTGGTTTCTGGGTAAATTCATGAACTCGCATATACCTGCAGCGTAAGCGGATGTTAATAAGTTCGAGCCCATATCCATCATTGGCTCGTCCATCCAAGACCGAAAATATGAACTCATCGCGAACAAATTTTTTTGATTTGTAAAATTGTGTTATGAATGAACGAAGAAACGAAGGAACTTATATAAAACGGATTTTGTCGGAATTCCGTCGGAAATCCGTCACAAAACTCCGACATAACACCCCACCAATCCCATCGGCCACCGCTAACGAATGGTAACCACTCAAATTTGCCGACATTGAAAATATCGGATTTCCATCGGTAGTCCGTCGGAAAGTCGTCAGAATATTACGACAGATTATTTTCCGTCAGAAATTCGTCGGTACAAACGTCGATATTACGTTGGACTTTTGCGACGGATTTCCGACGGACTAAATGTTAGTCGCAAATGCGTCGGTTTTCCGTCGGAAAATCCGACGGAAATCTTGGCCGTCGGAATAGTGGCTGTTTTCTTGTAGTGAAGGAGACAATGCTCAGGAAGAGGTAAGTTACGTTAATGGCCAAGGGTTTGTGAGGAACCGCGGTTTCAACCAGAATTACAGGAACCATCCCAATTTTTCCTACAGGAGTACGGATGTTGAGAACCCGCAGGACCAGGTTTATCCGCAGCAAACCGGCTCCCAATTCACGAAACCTCATGATCAAGGTTTCCAGAAAACTTTTCCTCAAGGTTTCCAAGGGAAGTCGTTCCTTCCCTTTCAAGGTTAGAAGCCGCAATACTCTAACTTTCAGGCCCCTGCGAGTTCTGGAAGTACCTCTCAGGATGAGTTGAAGAGTATGATGCAACAATTGATGGCAAATCAGCAGAAGTGTGCCACTGATATGAACACGAAAGTGGATGGTATGTACTTGGACCTTAATGGTCGACTCGAAGCAGTTTGCAACCATGTAAAGAAACTCGACACACAGGTTGCTCAGACGACAAAAGCGATTAAAAGACCACAGGGAGTGTTACCAGGTAAAACTGATGCAAACCCAAGGGATTTCGTGAATGCAATAGAGCTGAGAAGTGGGCGAACTTTGCCTGGAATCGTAAGGTCAGCAGCTGAAAACTGCCCAGAAGGAGCACCTACTCCTGTTCCTGGAGCACCTACTCCAGATGAGGGAGCACCCGTTCCGGATGAAGGAGCACCTGCTCCCGGAACAGAAAACAACGATGAATACCCTGCTGAGCCAACTTCTAAGGTATTAAGACCAAATGAGATTATTGATAAGGTTCGTTCTCGTGTCTACAGGCCCCCTATCCCTTACCCAGTGCTTCTAAGGAAGTCACAGAAAGATTTGGAGGAAGCGAAATGTAAGGAGATGTTGCAAGACTTGACGGTTAAGCTAACATTGGCGGACGCGATTCAGATGATGCCGTCCATGAAAAAATATGTCAAAGGTCTGGTTACTGGACGGATTCCTTCAGAGCAAAGTGCCATGGTTGTAAGCTAGAATTGTAGCGCTGTGCTACAAAACAAGGCCATTACAAAGCAAGAGGACCCAGGTAAGTTTGTTCTTTCTGTTGATATTGGTCCTGTGCGATTTGCTTGTTCTTTATGTGATCTAGGTTCCAGCGTGAATCTAATGCCCTATTCAGTTGCAAGGAAACTCGGGTACACAAAATTTAAACCAACACGAATTTCTTTAGTGTTTGCTGATAGATCTATCAAGTTGCCTGTAAGGATTTTGGAAGATTTGCAGGTTAGGATTGGGATCATCTTCATCCCAGCGGATTTCGTGGTGTTGGAACTGGATGATGAGCCGAAGGATCCTCTGATTTTGGGACGTCCTTTCTTGCGCACAGCTGGTGCAATCATTGATGTAAAGAACGGGACGATTAGTCTCCAACTGGGAGACATTATTATGGAGTTTGAGATGGATCGGATGTTGAAGAAACCGACCATTGATGGGCAGACTTATGCCATTGAGGATAATCTTGAAATCTCAGAGGGAGAGATTGAAGAGATCCTTGCTGATGATCCCTTGGATGTTGCATTAACAAAAGCCGAAAGCGAACATGGTTATTTGAGCGAAGATACCATTGGGTTCGTAAGGATGTTGGATTCCGGGCAGATGGAGAAATCGACAGACTTTTTGAGACTCAACATAGAGGGAGAAGACAGAGCACCTGCTTCTGTGCTTCGGAACCTCACTGATGATCCTTGGAGCGAGCTGAAAGCTCCAAAACTTGAGCTCAAAACCCTACCAGCCGGGCTAAGGTACGCGTTCCTAGGCCCTAACTCCACATATCCTGTTATAATCAATGCTGGTCTTAATAATGTGGAATCCGCCTTACTTTTATGCGAGCTTAGGAAGTATAGGAAGGCTTTAGGTTATTCACTAGATGATATCCCTGGAATCTCATCTGATTTATGCATGCATAGGATACATTTAGAGGATGAATCTAGAACTTCTGTAGAACACCAAAGGCGATTGAATCCAAATTTGAAAGATGTTGTCAAGAAGGAAATTATGAAACTCCTAGAAGCTGGTGTTATTTATGCTATATATGATAGTAACTGGGTCAGTCCTGTGCATGTAGTTCCTAAGAAGGGCGGAATCACTGTGATCGCCAATGATAAGAATGAATTGATACCGACTAGTACTGTTACAGGGCATAGGATGTGCATAGACTATAGAAAGCTAAATGCAGCGACTAGGAAGGATTATTTTCCCTTACCGTTCATTGATCAAATGCTCGAAAGATTAGCTAACCACCCTTACTACTGCTTTTTAGATGGTTATTCAGGTTTCTTTCAGATACCTATTCACCCGGATGATCAAGAAAAGACGACCTTCACGTGTCCCTATGGCACTTTTGCCTATCGTAGGATGCCTTTCGGACTATGCAATACCCCTGTGACTTTTCAAAGGTGCATGATGTCCATTTTTACTGATTTAATTGAAGACATAATGGAAGTTTTCATGGACGATTTCTCCGTCTATGGAAGCTCTTTTTCTGTTGCTTGTCTAATCTGTGCAGGGTATTGCAACATTGTGAAGAGAAACACCTAGTGCTTAATTGGGAAAAATGCCATTTCATGGTAAGGGATGGTATAGTTCTGGGTCACCGAAATTCAGAAAAAGGTATTGAGGTTGACCGAGCAAAGGTTGAAGTGATGATGAGCCTGCAACCGCCGGATTCAGTCAGAGGGATAAGAAGTTTCCTTGGTCACGCGGGCTTTTACAGACGTTTCATCAAGGATTTTTCAAAGATAGCGAGACCTCTCACGCAACTCTTGTGTAAGGAGACCAAGTTTGCATTTGATGGGGCTTCCCTAGAGGCATTTCACACGATTAAAGGAGCATTGGTGAGTGCGCCCATTGTTCAACCACCGGATTGGGATCAGCTGTTTGAGGTAATGACAGACGCGAGTGATTACGCTGTGGGAGCGGTTCTGGGGCAAAGGAAAGATAAGAGGCTCCACGTTATCTACTACGCGAGTCCCACGCTGGATGAGGCTCAATGCAAGTATGCGACGATTGAGAAGGAATTGTTGGCAGTCGTTTTTGCCTTTGAGAATTCAGGTCATATCTCGTAGGCTCAAAGGTCATTGTTCATACCGACCACGCAGCATTGAAGTACTTGCTCACCAAGAAGGATGCAAAACCTAGGCTTTTGAGATGGATTTTGTTGCTTCAGGAGTTTGATCTGCAAATTGTTGATAAGAAAGGTACTGAGAATGGAGTTGCTGACCACCTGTCAAGGATGAAAGTTGACGAAACAGTACCACTTGATGATGCATTGCCGGATGAACAAGTGTACGCTATTGGAATCTGTGTTCGAGAGCACCCAGTACAATCTGGAGCACCTATCCTACCCGAGGGAGCACCTGCTCTAGGGGCAGTTTGTGCGGCTATCTCAAATAGAAATCCACCAAGTTTTCCATGGTTTGGTGAGATCGCGAACTACTTAGCTGCTGACCAGGAACCGGCGGACTTCGTGGGAAACAAGAAGAGGAAATTCTTGCGCAATGTAAGGAGATACTTTTGGGATGAACCATACCTCTACAAACAATGCTCCGACGGTCTTTTCCAGAGATGTGTTCCCGATGAGGAAATCCCGGGAATCTTATTTCACTGCCACAGTTCAAGTTACGCTGGACACTTCGCGACCTTCAAGACAGTATCAAAGATACTACAGGCTGGATATTGGTGGCCAACGATGTTCCGCGATGCACATGCATTTATCTCACGATGCGACAAATGTCAGAGGCAAGGAAACATCTCGCGACGGAACGAGATGCCTCAGCACTTCATCTTGGAAGTTGAAGTGTTTGACGTATGGGGAATAGATTTTATAGGACCGTTTCCATCCTCCTATGGAAACAAGTACATCTTAGTGGCTGTTGATTACGTGTCCAAATGGGTTGAGGCCATTGCATCCCCAACAAACGATGCCGCTGTGGTTTTAAAGATGTTCAAAACCATAATATTCCCCAGGTTTGGAGTTCTGCGAGTGGTGATTAGCGATGGCGGGACCCATTTCATCAATAGGATTTTTGAGAACCTTTTGAGAAAGAACGGCGTAAAGCATAAGGTTGCAACGCCATATCACCCGCAAACTAGTGGCCAAGTTGAGGTTAGTAATCGGCAGATCAAGGACATTTTTCAAAAGACCGTAGGCACCACTAGGAAAGACTGGGCTGCTAAGTTAGATGATGCAGTTTGGGCTTACCGAACGGCATACAAAACGCCATTGGGGACAACGCCCTTTCATTTGGTGTATGGTAAGTCATGCCACCTTCCGGTAGAGCTTGAGTATAAGGCGGCATGGGCAGTTAAGTTAATGAACTACGACATCAAACCCGCCCTGGAAAGGCGATCCATGCAACTTAACGAGTTAGAGGAGATTAGGCACCTGGCCTACGAGAGTTCGAAATTGTACAAGGAACGAACCAATATGTACCACGACAAGAGAATTCTTAACCGAAACTTCCAACCCAATGACATGGTACTTCTCTTTAACTCTCGTTTTAAACTTTTTCCTGGAAAATTTCGATCTAGGTGGTCCGGTCCTTTCCGCGTCAAGGATGTTCGATCATATGGAGCTCTGGTGTTGCTGGACGCCAAGGGAAAAGAGTTCGTCGTTAACGGTCAACGATGTAAACCATACTTGGCCGGCACAACCCAGGCCGAAGGGGAATCCGTTCCCTTAGGCGATGCACCAAAAGCCTAAACGGCTAATCAAGTCAAGCTAAAGACTTTAACCAAGCGCTTGGTGGGAGGCAACCCACCGGTACGTTTTCTAACTTTTTCAATTTGATTTCTTTTATTACTAATTTTTATTTTAGTTTCGAGTTTACAGGTTTTACTAAAAAAAAAAAAAAAAAAAAACCGCAGAAGGGAGAAAAAAGGTGGAGATCGATCGATATCTGAACAAGATCGATCGATCTGAATTTCGGATCGACCGACGTAAGTTCTGTGATCGATCGATCCGGAGAAGGATTTCAACACAGCCCGGAGAGAGCACCCGCCGCCCAGAAGAGAGCACCTGATGCCCAGAGCGGAGCACCTGCTCCCTAGAGTATAACAGAAACGGAATTTTCGAAAAATTTGGTCTGGGCCCATTACCAGGTAAGTCCAATAAGAAAGAGAGATGGGCCCGAGGGATATTAATTAAGGGATTTTTTCCAATTTCAAATGGATATAAAAATTGGAACAATGGGCCATCCCTAAAAACCTTATATATCTCGCGCCCCTCTCTCTCCTTTTTCTCCTTCCTTCTGCGATTTTTCTTTTCCACCATTAAAACGGTTTCCAAGTTTTTGTACAAGCACAACTCCTTCAATTTCCCACCAATCTAAACGATTTTTTGCTCTATTCCACTCGGTTTTTTGCCCTCTTTCCGAATCTACCACTCGTTTCTTCAAACCAGCAAGGTAACGTTTCAAAAACCCACTTTTTCAATCCGCCGTTTTCGCGAAAAAGGGTGAAATCCGGGTTTGTTTGGCTTGACTGGTTAATGCGATTGTTTAGGGTTACTCTAAACTTGTTTAGGGTCGATTTCGAGTACATAGGGGTGTGCAAAAATTGACTATAATTTTCGCTTGAAACCAAACCCACTTTTGTGGAATGAAATCGGAACTTAGGGGATGAGGATTACTCTTATGGGAAATTCAGCTTATGATTTTTCTGTCCAGAGTGTTGTAGATGTCAATTTCATCTGTTTCAGACAAACTCACTTCGCTTGGTTATGTATTTGTGTGGTGTTTGAGATATCGGTTTATACTGGATTTTTGGTTGTTTCTGTTGTTGTCATTGCAGATGACAGGCCCACGCACTTCGTTCGGAAAACCGCCACGCTCCTCCAAGGGGCAGCAAGCGTCTTCCTCCTCTTCGGGCATCACCACTAACCCATGGCCACGAAAGGAAGGCAAACGCTTCGCCTTGCCCGACTCAGGCCTTCCTCCGAACTCTGACAACGCATGGGATCAAACCGATGCGTATTATTACAACAACTGGCTAGACATCACCATCGAGCCAACACGCTTCCTTTGTGGCCAAACGCTGAAGAGTTTGGGGCTGCTTTACGACGTGGGCAGTGTACTCGCCACCACCCAACTTACCGACCTTGTCACGCAACCGGATGCTCTATACCTGGATCTTGTCCGCCAATGTTTGGCCTCCGCCAAGCTCACATATGCGGATTCTCGCCAACCCGTCGCTTCCCAGGGGGTCCTCTCTTTCTTTGCTGAAGGAAAGAGACACGAGATCTCCATCCCGGACCTCTGCCATGTCTACGGGTTCGATTCTACAGCTGAGCGGGTAAGTATTCCCACGCGTTTTCCCGTGGCACATCGGTTTTGGGACTTCATTGCGAGCGGCAACTACTTCTCACGGTCGGCTGCCCAGTCCGCGATCCGTAACCGCCCTTCGGATCGGTGCTAAGGCGATTAGCACGATCTTCTTCGCCAAGGATGATGCGAGGAAGGTCCGGGTTGACGAGCTGATCATCCTCTACAACGCGGTAAGGGATGCGCTGAGCAACGAATTCCTTCATGGGGGCAGTGTTCGCAGAGGTCATTGTAGACAAGCGGACCAAAGTTGCCAAGGGCAAAGCCGCGGCCCACGCAGAGCGGATGGGGAGCCTACTGACTCGTTTTTTTCTTTACCTGGAGATCGATGTCAGCGGATATGAGTGCAGCACGGAGTACGAGTCTATGGACACGGCTTACCTCCTTTCTTGTGAGATCTTAGCCGAACCCACCACCTACCGTTTCACGTCATGCGCCGGTAGTGTTCTGTTTTGCAGGTTGCCTCAGCCATCGCTGACAGATTTGGAGGTTGCTGCCAACATCGGGTTTACCCCCGGAACGGAGTATTTGTACCCAGCCACTGGAGCACCAACCAGGAGCACCCCGAAGCACAGAGGGAGCACCTCTGCTGCCAGAAAGCAAATCCAGTTCTGCACCTGCTCCTGCTCCCGCTGCTGACGTCCCGCTGAGCTATGAGGAAGAAGAGGATTTGGCAGCTGACACACAGCGTACTCAACGGTCTCGCACTCACTACCGATAGCCTTACACCAGCGAGCTGACACTCGATGATATCTCAGACAACCCGGACGACGCTGAGTACCGCCGTTGGATGGTGGCTTCCACTAAGAAGAACAACGGGCTCCTTCGCCGACTTTTGCACATGTTGCAGAAGGGATGCAGCAGCTCACAGGCCGCGGAGACAATGCCGTCCACTGCGCCAGTACAGCCACCTCCGGCGCAACCATCATCCTCTGCTCGCCCCACCACACGCTCATCCAAGAGGAAGAAGCCACTCACGGATGACAACAAGGTATCCGATGCTACCGCCAGCTATTAGTCCTCCCTATCTTTCTCCCTATCTCGTATGTCCTCTGAACATTTTTACTTTCTTGCTTTTTCGTTACGATTTCTTTTTCTTTTGCTCTCTCTTTTCTTATTTTCACACCGAGACGGTGTGAAGTAAGTCTGGGGGGGAGTTGTTGCTAATGATTTTTTATTTTTCTTCTTATTTTCTTATGTCTTGTTTGAGTCTATTTTCCGTTGTTTTATTGAGTCAAAACTTTGTAGGGAATTAGAACTTTATCTCATGATGATATTTGAACTATTTGTGTTTAACCTTCTATCTAGTGACCATTTCTTCAGAGCATGAGTACAAGGAACAGCTGGAACACTTCGACACACTACCTGAATAGCTAGCTCATTTTTAGTTAGTATCCTCCTTAACCCTTACCTCTTTTCAAACCCCTTGCATTCTTGTTACTTCATTGTCACATGTGCAGCATATGCGCAAAAGGGCCGGAGAGAATTGGGTCAACACTGCATCTAAATCACTCTTTCTGAAGAACAGAGAGCACCTGCTCCCCAGAAGGAGCACCCGCTTCTATTTCCAGGAGATGGTTTTACGCGCTTGGGTATGTACAGTAACTCTGATTCTTTTTCGTGTTTGAGAGACATACGCTTGTGATCAAACCCTCTTCATCAATGCAAAAAAAAGTATATATATATATATATATATATGATAATAGGGATGATATGATAGTTCTTGAGTACGAGATGAGGAAATAAAATTCCAGTGAGTCGGTACTCAAGAAGTGATCACCCAGAGCTCAAAAGCAGCAGTCCGAGTCCCTTAGAACGGATGTAGAGGACGAGCGATCTCACGACCCTGTCTCCTCACAAGGAACAACAGTAGTGAAAGCATTGCTTTTGAATCTCAATAGATGATGAAGAGTGGTAAAATCTGTATACTAGAAATGTCTCTCTACACAGCGAGTATACCCAAGGTGGATGATGAGATGTTGAGACGTTGGAGAGATTTGGAGAAGAAAGAGTGGTTTAGAAAATGTGGATATCAACGCACCCGTTCTCTCTTGCAATTTTGTGCGATATCCTGCATCCTCTACGAAACATCGGGTAACCTTTAAACACTTTAAACACTTTTAGCTCCACCTCTAAATGGCCTTAAACCCTTTAGCGTCGTCTACCCTAAATGGTGCCTTTAGCGAGACCCTCACGCAACTTTGAATGCGTTGAGTTTGTGTTTGGGAAATGGAACTTGGTTGAGAAATGTGTTGAGGATGTTTTGGTAAAGCTTTGCTATTCGTAATCTGGATTATGTGGTCTGCAGATTGAAAGTTTTTAAACCCGGTTCATTGAGGATAAAAGAGTTCCCGCGTTTTCAAACCTTTCTCCTTTACTTGGTCTTTAATTTGTTTGAGGACAAACAAAGATCTAAGTCTGGGAGAATTAATATAATGCGTTTTTGGCGCATTCTAACCCTTGTTTTGTAGGCTTTTATCGAGTCTTTCACTCTCTATCGAGTCATTCTATGTACAAAAAGCAGCTGGAAGCAATGACTGAAACTTGCAATCGGAATTGGCTAGAAAGGAATGAAGTTGGACCCTTTTTGAACATTCTGGAGGAAGGGAGCACATAGTACGAGAAAGGGAGCACCTGCTCCCAGCAGAATCATTAATGGGCTTTTTCCTAAACCTAATTTTCCAACCCTATTTTTGGGCCAGCCGTAATGGGCCTTTAAATAGGTCTTTTTTGTTGATTCTTTGAGAAAAAAGGCGACAGCCACAATAATGATTTCAAGCAGCAGCAAGACATCACGACGAGAGAGAGGGAGAGAGAGAGATATATAGACTTGTTTTTGAGAGAGTTTGTAAGCTTGGAGATTTGTCTTCCATACTTATCGAAGTTTTCTTAAACCCTACTCTTTATATATCGATTTCAATGCAATTTATTATGTCTCTTGCTACTGATTCTTGTTCGATCATGAGCGAGTAGTCCTCTTGTTAGGTTAGGGATTTTCGGTGGGATTAGAATCATGAACTAAGCATAGATAGGTTTTTATATAATCATTCGATAGTCTCCACCTATTGTCGATCATATTGCCTAGGTTAGATTGATCACCTAGCCTTTGATTTTAGGTTGGATTTACTTATCAAAAGTTTGTAAATCGCTTGAAAGAACATAGGTGGGCGATTTGATCCTTAGCCAACGAAAGTTGAAGTTAGGGCATCTCGTGAACATATCAACCCTAATCTATTAATGCTTGATAATCCTTGTAACCTCAACGACAGTTAGGGTGTTAGATTGATTGTTAAAGTTGTAGATGCCACGAAAGTGGATCTCCTTATATTTATGGTTGAGTTTGAGACTTGGTCGTAATCGCATACTTGAATAATTGCTTGGTTCTTGATACTCGAATCCCTGAGAATTATCCCCGACCTAACGCTTTTCCACATTTGTTTACAACCGATTTTTATTTTTGTTTTGTTTCGAATCTATTGTGACAATTAAAACCCGATGTGAATCGCTTAGCTAAGATTGTGTTCCATAGAATTAGAGCGTATTGCTGGTCCCTTAACGAACCTCACTATTCTACATTCGGATTAGTGATACCTAGGTTTTAATCTTGAAACCGGATAAAAGGACTTTCATCAGTACCTCTTTATTCATTTGGAATTGACTTCGTTGAGTACTTTCTAGGAGGTTGTACCTCCTAATTTATAATGTTATAATGATTGTTACAAATTCGAGGTGTCCCTCTTCGTCTTGTGAGTTTATGACCATTATTTTTGTTTGTGAGGTTGCACCTCTTGTTTTGGCAGGTATTGACTCTTTTCGTGACCTTGTGAGGATGTACCTTTTATTTTTTATTAGGCAGTGACTGTTGTCTTAATCTTTCGAGGCTGTACCTTTTTATTTGCCATCAATACTGTTGTCATAACCTCATGAGGACGTACCTCTTTATTTTTGTCAAGTTATGGGAGTTTACCTCTTGAGTTCTAAGTTGTTATTGTTAACACAACCTGTTGAGATAGTGTCTCTTGATTTGTTTGGTAGTGACATTCGTCACAAACTCTCAAAGGACGTACCTCTAAATTTACCTAAAGGTTGTACCTTGTGGTTTGTTATATAATGACTATCATCGTAACTTCATGAGGACGTGCCTCTTTGTTTGTCTGGTTGTGCCTTTAAATTATCAATGACAATAACCGTATTCAACTTTACCAACACTTATTGTCACATTTTTGGGAAGTATTGCCACCCGGTTGACTGAGTACTTGACCGTAGTGTTACAGATTAAAGATGTGCTTTTTAATTCTAAGGAAGTTATGCTTCTAAACGTGTTTAAACTTGACTATTACTTGAGTACTTGTATAAAGACCTCGTAAAGTTAATATGTCAAAACTCCTTTATTATGATCCGTGCCCGTAGACATGTTGTGAAGTACACAAGTTAATAGAAAAATTCCTTGATGCCTCATGGATCATCAAAAAACGTAAGAAAGATAGCCAAGAACCAAGACTTGAACACAATGAAAAACATTTGTCTCGTAGCTTCTATGCTTGGTCCGCACATCTCTGTTATGTTGTGAAGACTTCCTTTGTTTTTTAGATTCGCAACTATGGCTTCAGAGAAAGGCTGCCTACGTACCCAAGAAGGGATCAAATCGCTCGTAGTTCATATATTGTTGATAGATAAAACACACTTAGAAATAGTATGTCTTCAGATGCAAAGTGCCAGGTCATTCTCTGCTCGCGGAATCTTGTCCTACTGTTCCACCTTTGGCTCTTTGACGTGGAGTGTCGTTCGTGGGTTTTGTACTTCCTTTCGAGGTTATCTGATAACAAGAGCGAGAATTTTCTTGTTCTCCTTTGATCTCTTGTACACCCCAGAAGTAGCAAACTTGATGGCTATGAAGAGTCGATGGTACTGCTTTCATGTCAGGAATCCATGGACGTCCCATTATTGCCTTATAGGCTGATGCGCAATCCACTACCTGGAATTTGGTTTGTCGGTTGACACCTCCTGCGTATACAGGCAATGTTACTTCCCCAACGGTCTGTGACCTCACCGCTGAACCCTATCAATGGCATAGACTTTCGAGTCATCTCTTCTTCCTTTAGGGCTAACCCTTTAAAAGCTTCCATGTAAAGGATATTTGTTAAACTTCCATTGTCGATTAGTGTCCTTTTCATCAAGCAATTAGCGATTGTTAAGGATATGACTAACGCGTCATGATGGGGACCTAGAACACCTTCGCTTTCATCTGTCGTGAAGCTGATTGAACATGCTGGTGTAGCACCACTTGTGACCTCGCTGCATGCATTGTGATGTCTAGCAGTTCTCGTGTTCTTCTTAGCTGCTGAGTATAATACTCCACTAACTTCTGAACCTCCAGTGATCACGTTGATAGTTCTGTCATGCCTAAGAGGTGAAACAGGAGCAGACTTCAGCGGAGTTTCGTCACCATCTCTCTTGTCGACTCTGTTTCTACTTCATTCAGCCAAAAATTCTCGCAAGTGATCCTTTTTTAGCAGCTCGTTTTCCTCCATCCTTAACGTGATGCAATCTTCTGTTCGATAACCATGGTCATCGTGAAATTCACACAACTTTGACTGTCATGTTTATCACTTAACGTCTTAATTTTTTAGGCCATCTTATCGCTGCCCCCATCTGCCACAATGCACCTATCAACTCTGCATGTGAAATTGATAGGTTGCTGATGTCCGGCCATGTTGATGATGAACGCTTCTCACATTCACTCTCGTTGAATGGTCGGTGACTGCCTCTGTTATCGCTTGTGCTACTAGTACTATCACTTCGAGGTCTCTTGTAGGGTTTATCGTTCCTGTTGGTTCTTTCACTCCTTGTCTCGCATGACTCATCTCGTGGGGAGCGTCGATAATAATAAGCAGGATCTTCTTCCCACTTGATTTGCGTTCATGCTCTTATGAGCACGTCTTCCATGATTTTGCACTGATACTTGGTCAGTTATTTGTACAGGTCACCATCTCGTAGTAGACCTCGTTTAAAAGCCGATATTACAGTAGATTGACACAACTCGGGATAGATACTTTTTCCTTGTTGGAACATCCCATGTAACTGCGCAGCGGTTCGCCTTCCTTCTGGATCACCTCATAGAGGTCATCTGCTGTCTTCTCAAGGTTCCTACTACTTGCAAATTGTTCAACAAAATGATCAGTTAGTGAAGCAAAGGAATCTATTGACCCATTGGGTAAGTTTGTAAACCATTGGAGCGCAGGTCCCGTAAGACTTGAACCAAACCCTTTACACATGCTGGCTTCCTTGTACTCTCTTGCGATTGCAGTGATAAAAATTCGTTGTTTGTATTGTGCGATGTGATTGTCAGGGTTTGTCGTTCCGTCAAACATCATCATCGAGGGAAACAAAAATCTTTTTGACATCTCTACAAGCACGATCTCGTCCGCGAACAGAGTATCCGCGTAGCAGTTAGGTGCGCTCTTTGTTATTGGTGGTGCTACACCAAGAAGTCGCTTAATCATCGCTTCCATCTCTTCAAGACGTTTGACGATCAAGTGTGGATCTTCTGTTGATTGTGTTGTTGCTGCTTCACTAGAGTGAATCGAAAGTGGATTAGGGTGAAGCAAGGATCAGATGACTTGCTCCCGAACCTCATCTCTAACCACATTAGTGGCAGATGCACCAGCACCTGGTTGCTGCACCGTCCTTCCACCCGCAGCAGGTGTAGTTCCATCTAGTGACCGCATCAGACCGACACGTTGTTGGAATCAGTTTCGAGCTTCGAGCTCGCTGCCTGCAGCGAGTAGAGTCTCATTCGCAGCTTTCAAAGTAGCGTTCTCTACTTCGAGCAACACTGCTCGCTCTTCAGCCTGCTTCATCTGGGTGGCGAGTTCCGCCAGTTGAGCAGCGGGATCTTGAGTGTTGTTACCTCCTTATGGGTATCACGTTTTCACCTTCGCTCACCATGTCTCATGTAGTTAAATCTTTCCCTCCTTCTAGCACCAATAGTTCGGCAAATTTTAACCAGGTTCGCAAGTACACAGATCTACGGAATGATAACGAGAGGTATAGTTTTATTAATTAACGAAGTGGGCTTGTAGCCAAATAGTATTACAACGTCTAGAGGTCTAAAGCGTTTTAAAGAACTTTTTTGGACGCAGAAAACAAGACTAGATCTCTAGTATCTCAGGGATACTGTGAAGATGTAGCTCTTCGAGTTTTCTCTGCGTTTTACTCCTCCTCTCCTCTTCTCTAGGATGTCTCTATTTATAAGACTTGATCAAATCCTTTTCGGATTAGGATGAGACCTGGCATGAAGATTATCTCCTTAATAATTGAAATTCTTGATATGCTTGAATCCTTTACCTCTTCATATTGTGAAGTCCATGCGAAGTTATCTTAATAGACTTGTATTTATTTTATATCAAATAACTTAACTAGCCTTGTAACGGGGTCGTAACGACATTCATGACTTGATAACAACATAGTAACGACATCGTAACGGCGTTCATGACTTGATAACAACGTAGAAACGATGTCCTACTTGCTACTGACAAGTCATTTCTCCATTTTACATGACATACGTGATGTATTGCCAGGTAATAGCAATTTATTATCTCGTTTAGCACGTCGAAGACAACGTGTAGTCAGGTATTAGCAGGTTATGACATGTTTTTACCTTGCGTAGACAATCCCTTGTCAGGTATCAGCAAGTTATGACCTCGTTTTACCTGACGTAGATGATGTATTGTAAGGTAAAGGCAAGTTATGACCTCGTTTTACTTGACGTAGATGATGTATTGTCAGGCGAAGGCAAGTTATGACCTCGTTTAGCATGTCGTAGATGACGTATAGTCAGGTATTAGTGGGTCGTTACCTGACTTTTACTTTGTGTAGACAATTTCCCGTCAGGTATCGGTAAGTTTTTACTTCGCTATACCTGACGTGGACGATGCATTGACAGTATCTGACTTGGTTACGACAAGTCCTATTGACGTTTTACGCGATATAGACCACATATTTTCAGGTAAATGGAAGTTATTATCTCTTTCTACTTGACATAAACGAGGCATCATCAAATAAGCATGTCATCAGCTTATTAGACATGGCCTAAACAGTGTATAGCCAAGTCTTATGTTCTAAGAAGCACTAACCAAGGTGTACCCAGTAGTGAATTTATTTTCGCCAACACAGAAGTGCTTGAGCTACAAATTTGATCAAGATCTATTTCCCTCCGCTGGAATAAAGGAATTTTTTAGACCAAGCATTGACTCGGATTACCTTCACGGATAATCTTTTTTCCATGCTTCACAAAGGAGGCATAAGCAACAAAATTGCTTAGTGAGAGCGGTCATCTTGTCCCACTTAGACACTGAATATATATATCGCAATCAAATAATCAATTCAATCATTCAGTCATCCTTATCAGATTAGTCACTTGTTCGGCTCAATTATCCCAAGTTATAGAGCAAACTTCCCGCAACTAGACAAGCCTTAGCAGCATCAATGCCCTTAAGCGTGTTGTGATGCGGGAGCAGATGTGCAAGACAAGGAAGCAGCACAAGGAGTTGAGAAGAAGAACGGGCTGGCCGTCACTTTGTTGATTTTGGCCCAGCCTAATACCTAAAACATGGACAACATTCTTTTGGGGCTGGAGTTTATGAAGATAAGTTTAATGAAGTGTTTTCAGGCCCAAACAAGCAAAGGAAGAGTCATTTTCGTCCATGGTCAAGACTGCATTAAGATCAGGTTGTTTCTCTCTCTTACATGCAGATTAAAGTTTGACTTTATTTCTTCTAGGTGCTCTGCATGTAGAGAACCATTTATGAATGTTTTTATTGTATTTTCTCTATATAATGAGGCTCTTATTGATTAACAAAAATTAGAAAACAAATTTGAGAATTTGGAGTGTCTTTGTGACCCCTTCTTCTTTGTTAGATCTTTTATCTTTATCTTTTGATTTTGGGAGAGTCATTGGTGGTGGTTTCGAGCATCTTTATCTTCTGGTGGTGGCAACTTTATCCAGGAGTGGTGCTAGCTCAGCGGTTTCTTTATAAGCTCCTGTGCTTCGGCTTTACGAGTTGTGGTCATCCTTTATCTTTCTATCTATCCGGTTACTTCAGTCATGTTCTGATTAGTCTTCGTTACTGTCATACCTTCATTCACTCCATTCACTTTCTGCTACACGCATCAAAGTGGTATCAGAGCATTCCAGGTTGCTGGAGTGAAGACTTTTGGTTATCCTCTCTTTGTGAAACATTTTTGATGGATCTTCCTAGAGGATTGACACTAGATCAAGCATATACTGAGCGTATTACAAGAGAGATGGCGGATCTAAGGCAGCAGATGCAGCAGTTTGTTCAGGCTTTTAATGGCGTGAATATTCAAGATCAGCAAAGGAGACGAAGAGTCGTGGAAGTTGAAATGTCTTCTGATGAAAGTGGAGGTTCTTCTCATTGATCTGATGTTGATCCTAGTATTTTTATGGAATGTCGTAGAAGGTGAAGAAGATTTCAGAGTGGATTTCCCTAATTTTGAAAATAAACTGAATCCATATGACTTTCTCGATTGGTTGAGATCTATGGAGTTGCGTTGGAATACAACACTTATGACTATGAGAAGAAGAATAAGGTGGCTACGTTGAGATTTATGGGTTATGCTAGCCTTTGGTGGGATACTCTTAAAGCGCAGCGTGTTAGAGAAGGAAAGACTCGAATCTGGTCATGGGAGAAGTTGAGGAGACTCATGAAGAGGAGATTTTTACCTGACAATTACAAACAAGATCTGTACTTGAAGCTTACACACTTGCAGCAAGAAAATCGCACTGTTGAAAAGTATACAAGGGAGTTTGATCTTCTACAGTTAAGGTGTGATGTTCAAGAGCCACAAGAAAGAACCATCGTACGTTTTGGGCATGGTTTGAATGAGGATATTGCGTCTAAGGTGGAGTTGCAACCTTTCTGGACTCTTGACGATGTTAAGAAGCTTGCTATCAAGGTGGAGAAGCAGAACAAAACGGGGAAGAAGCCATCCACCATATCATACAATTCTTGTTCTTCTTTTAATCCTAAGGTGGCTGTTAAAGGGGAGATGAGTAGTAGCAGCAAGAGGTTGAATCCGAAGGTTACTACAACAGCACCTACAGACCTTAATACAAAGAAGAAATGTTTTAAGTGTCAAAAATTTGGTCATTTCCAGGCTGAGTGTCCTAATCGAAGAGTTATGACAATTCAAGAGATTGAAGAAGAGATCAAGCAAGAATCTCTTGATTTGGCAGCAGTGGATCAGAAATTTCAAGATGAAGATGAAGAGGTCGTTGAACAACCTGATCAGAGTCGTGCCTACTCAATAAAATTTGAAACAATGGCTTAGGACAACAGTTTTCATACAAAATTTAGGGGTAGCTTTACAAAAAATTTTTAATGTGGTGTAAAGTTTGTTTTTTGCTTCTATACAGATGTCTACAAAATATCCAAACTCACACTTTTTTGGATTTAACTTTCACCACACTATGATATTTTCACTAACTTATTATAATTTGTTAGTCAATTTTCTATCCCATTTACCTTTGTTCATACTCTACAACTTTAATTGTAGATAACTTTTTTTCTATATAAAATACCGTATTTCCTATATCATAGTTATATATATACATATATATATATATATCTATATTTGTTTGTTTTGTTTATTTTATATTTATAAACAATTTTCTTTAAAAATTTGTATTTTACTTATTATAAATATTTAAATATTAAAGTGAAATTTTTGTTTTGCTTACGGCATCAAAAACTCTAGGCACGGGTCTGAACCTGATCATGGAAAGATGTTGGTGATTCAGAGGGCTTTGCATTATATTCCTATCGTAGAAGAAGCACAGCGAGAGAATATATTCCAGTCTCGTTGCACACAGTTAAGGGGAAGGTTTTGCAATCTGATCATTGACAGTGGAAGTTGTGCAAATGTGGCATCAAGTACTCTTGTGGAGAAACTGAATTTGCCTACTACAAAGCATAAGCAACCATACAAGCCAAAGTAGTTGAATGACAGCAAACTGCAGGTATCAAAACAAGTTTTGATTTCATTCTCAATTGGAAAGAACTATCAAGATAAGGTGCTCTATGATGTAATTCTAATGGATAATGTCATTTGTTACCTCAGAGACCTTGGGAGTTTGATAGGAGAGCTGTGCATGATGGGTACAAGAATACTTATTTTTTTACAAGGATAAGAATCATATCACATTGGCACCATTGGTACGTAATCTGCTCAACAAACCAGAACCAGAAAAGAGCTGTTTGGAAAGTCTTTTCTTGGGAGAATCACGGGTTGTGAGGAAGCTTGATGAGGGAAATGAGGTTTTTACGCTACTGGTGGTCGAGAAGAGTGATGCTTTAGAAATGATTAGTACACATCCAATGATGCAAAAGTTGATAAAAGAGTATAGCGACGTGTTCCCTGAAGATTTACAACCTGGTTTGCCTCCAATTAGAGACATTGAGCACCAAATTGATTTGCTGCCTGGTGAACCTCTACCAAACCGTCCAGCTTATAGATGTAACCCGGAGGAAGCTAAAGAATGCAGAGACAAGTTCAAGAGCTGATTGCTAGAGGTTATGTGAGGGAGTGCATGAGTCCTTCTTCTGTTCCAGCTCTGCTTGTTCCAAAGAAGGATGGTTCGATGAGGATGTGTGTGGACAGTCGAGCGTCTTTATCTTCTGGTGGTGGCAACTTTATCCAGGAGTGGTGCTAGCTCAGCGAGTTTCTTTATCAGCTTCGGTGCTTCGGCTTTACGAGTTGTGGTGATCCTGTATCTTCCTACCTATCCAGTTACTTCAGTTCTGTTCTGATTTATCTTCGTTACAGTCACACATTCACTCACTCTGTTCGCTTCCTGCTATACGCATCATGTTCTCTGATCTAGACTCTCGGTGAAAGGAATCAATCAGTACGATCAGGCCAACGGAATAGAATCAACGATAAGGAAACAATCAAAATCACCCAAACAATCAATATTCGATGAATATAAGCAAGAAAACGACCCTACACTTAGGCCCATGGTCACGCAATCACTTTAGTTACTCGAATTTGATGATTGCTCCAATCCGGTTCAGTTTTGACGCATCTTGTTGTGATGATCCGTCGAACGCAAAGTCGCGCAGATCACTCAGTTTTCCACATACTCGATTGACATTACCCGCAGACTCGATCGATCAACCCACACTCGAGTCTTTCAATAATTCTCTCGAGTATTCTCTTTGAAATTGCACTGAAATTCTTTCTAAGTCTTTTCTCTGTTTTTCTATGTGTAAAAAAACCAAGGCCCAGGGTAAGTTCTGACTCGATAAGTGCCTCAGAACCGCTCAGTCATACACAATTTAGAGTCCCAGACTCTGCATAACCGTTCAAATGATTTTCATTAAAAACCAGCGTGTCTCGGTAGGTATCCGTTCCCGCCCAAAATGCCTTCAGAATATTTTCCTGAATATTCAGCTCGGCCTAGACAGTTCACTGCGCAACTGCCTTATCTGCATCATACAAGCTGCCGTGGTAACCGTCCTATCTAAAATCAGACCGCGGGTCCAAAAAATCCGCCCAAATTGGATTGAATTGCCCAGCTCGGTTTTACTTCCGCATTTCATTTCTCTCGGCCAAAATTGCCCAAAGCGCCTCGATCACTTCTATTTGTTCAGATCGTGGTGGCCAATGTGCAGAAAACGGGCGTTACAATTATCCCCTACTTAGCTTGAGATTCATCCTCGAATTTTCTTCTCTTTACCCGCGTCTTCCTTTAGTTTATCAAACCACTTAGGAAACTCAGTGATAGGGTAAGAATTAAGTTGTACTCAAACGAACAACCTAGACTGCAAGTGCACAACCAATCAGTCATAGTACTTAGGGATCAAATCCACATAGATTTAGAGCACACATAAATAATATCAATAAAAGAATTACGCTAAGTTAAACAGGATTTTGTAGTTTTCAGAATTCGAGTAAATGTAAAATCGGTGTAAACAATAAGAGGAAAACGTTGGGTTTTAAGGGGTTCTAAGAGATTCACAGTTCGAATTATTCAGGCAAACTTCTAGGAGCAATCTATTCAATTTTACGTCTTCCTATAAAATGAACATATAATAAGCTAAGTATACTCTCGCAGCATTAACTTCTAATTTGAATTCATCCTATCATCATACTCTCGTAGCGATAAGGATTTATTCTAATGCAATTGTAGATAAACTCAATTGCTCATCTAACTCAATAAGTTAACTTTCGCAACCTAGAGAATCAAACTCATTAAACACCATATTCATGATAAAGCAATGGAACGGTTAGCACACAATAATTCGTCTAAGATCAGTTTCAAGGTGATCAATCCTAGGAACATGCCGTAAGAATAGATCTAGATGAAGGAATACTCTTAATCTATCAAAAGCTCCACCCTAATTACAAAACATATCTATCGAACCATGAAATCCCTCGAATACATACCCTTAAAACCCAATAAATAAACTACTCAGACATGACAAAGTAAACCAAAGAAAAAGCAATAGATAAACTCATAATCATTAAAAAAAAAGGAGTAAAGGGTTTGAGAAAACTTCTTTATGGGTTATAAAGAGGTGAGATCCTTCTCCCTTAATCAAAACAAGCAATAGAAAGAAACAATGAAAGAGATGAATGCCTTTAGAACTTTGTGAATAACTTTAAGCTTTGAAGGTAGGTGATGATGGTGTGCTGAATTGTCGTGGCTCCTGCTCTCTTTTTACAGGGAACAAGTCGTATTTATGTTAAAAACCCTTGAAGCTTAGGAGATTGCGTCGAAAAATAAAAAATTTCCAATTTCTTCGAATGAGGTTATCGGTCGATTACTAAGGTGTTCTATCAATCACCTTGTAAAATAGTCTATGCACAAGACCAGGGGCTCTGCATCCGTTGATTACTCCAGGCGTCCGGTCGATCATGGATGAATATTCTTGAACCGTCTTTAACTTACTCCTTACTCAAATAGATTTCAGTAGATCAATGATATCTCAAGATCTAACCGTCGGATTGTGTCGATCAAATATTCATTTTGAAGCAGAGATCCTCCTCTATCTCATGGTAATATATGAACCTAATATTACAATGAAAACATCTTCACCTGGAGCGAAACATCTAACGGTCCAGATCTGTCCTTTCTTGAAAAGGTTTGATTTCCCTCCTTTTAGGCCCAAAATACTCCAATTTCCTGTATAGACTTCAAAACCCACGAGAATTCCAAAAGTAGCATATAAATTCCAAAATTCATTCATTTTTTTATTAAAACCCTATTAAAAATTTAGTAAAAATGGATAAAATATCATATATTACAACTTCCCCTGACTTAAACCTTTGTTTGTCATCACACAAACATCAACAAAAGCGTTAAAAAGAAGTTTGAAAATCATGGGAACTCACATATCCTTAGAACATAGCCTTGCCTCATTGACTTGCAACATACGAACAAAGTCGCTCCAAGACATATTCATCATATCCCATCACAACCATCGCAAGTCTTATCCATTGAATCTCAACCTGCAAAAAAACCTCAACTGCACATCATCCAACTTTCTACATTGATCAAAGTAATGGTGGAATTTCTCTTTAAAGGATATTATTCAGGGTAGATGGTGCTAGGTATTAAAGGTTTTTTTTAGGGGTGGAGTTAAGAGTGTTTAGGGTTACCATGCGCTCCGGAGGATGCATATATTTCAAAATCACAAAAGAGAACTGTTGATGCCCATTGTTTTCCAATCACCAAATGATACTATGAAATCTCTACGAACCACCAAATGTCACCAGAAATCTCTGAAATTCATGTCCACCTCTCCTACTTGATCCATGTCTTTCCCTGGGATTTTTGCTTACGTTGAGACTCATAAATGTGATCAACCCCCTTTCCCTTATATATTGTCTTCACATTTTTTTTTAACGAAAAGGAGATTGATCTTATGAACTTGGGTCTTAAAGGCATGAAAATTACATGATATTATGTAAATCGCAAGGGATAACCAAGCTCTGAATGAATCTCCATGTACAATGCTCAATTCCAACCAAGCTAATTCATAATTGAGCACTGTAAGACTACATCTATGCCCAGTTCCTAGGATGATAAAGTGTTACTTGTGGGTGGTAAGGTTAAGTGTTGGCTTTTAATGATTCCATAACTTTGAGATGTTAGTGGAGTAATACAGGATGCTTCTTAAAACAAAGTGAATGGCAGATTACCTAGTGAATGTTAAATGGGGTCTTTTATAGGAGAATGAAAATAAAGCTATATTCTTCAAATTCACTCATGAATAACCACGAATTGTTCAAGGCCAAAATGAACACAATAGAGAATTGATCTATTCGAGAAAATGTAGGTATGCAGTAACTGTTGTCTCTGTTTACACTAAAGTCTGGGTGGTTCAAGACATCATGTTCACCTCCTGACCGAGTAAATCCGACAAATATTAGAAATGATTGGTTCAAAGCTGAAAAATGCTACCTCTCAGATATAGTTACATTTTCGTATACTCTCGAAAGTTTGTCTAGTCTAGTGTACTCAAGTTGTGTCTAGTCAAGTCGTGTCTAGTTTACTGAGTCTGTTGAATTTTCATATGTTTAAAGTTATTTCTATTTAGGAGGGGGATTATTGGAACCATTTTGAAATAAACAAATGGGCCTTACATTAGGCATTTTTTTAAATGCCTAGATTTTTTTTTAATTACAAATTATGAGAATTTTACAATGACGATTCTACCACGGACAATTCACTCCGACCATTTTAGATCTATGGCAGATGGCATTTCTTGCTCCATGTTCATGATACCTTCTAACTTTATTGCGTTAGACATTTGTGTTTTGCAAAATTAGTTTGAAATGTAAATGAGAAACGGGAAAAAGCCTTTGGGCTAAAGAGGAAAAGCCTCTTGTTGGTTTAATGAATGCACATGTAAAATATCCCACATTGCTAAGGAAAAACATTTTCATGTAATATATAAAGGAGTGAACATGTGTATAAGTTCAAAACATTAGAATACATGCTGCATGCATGAGATGAGAAGAGACCACAAGCACGTTGAACCGAACCGGGCAAGGCTTGGCACGTACTCCGGCCGAGGTCTCGTGGTCTCGTGATTATCAGTGGTTGTATCTTGGGTCTCTAGAATTAGTGATTCAAAGAATTAAGGAAAGAGATTTATCTCATCTCCACTGCTTTTTTTTTTTCTTAACGTTTCTCTTATTGTCATTTTCATAGTGCTCCAAATTTTTGGTCCTACACTTTTTTCATGCAGGCTCTACAATATATGCACCGACATTTCCCCAAAACATGCTGATCCTTTATCCTCCTCTATCGTTTTTTCTCTCTCAAACAGAATTCATGAAATCGAACCATTCCTCAATGCCTCCGTTGAATGGAGGATTAAAAATGCAAGTATATATAATGTATTTGTTGTTGCATTGTAATTCCGCAATCTATATATAATTGCAGCATCGATTCTTTCGTTTTTGCATTCATCTGATCTTGTTATTAAGTTTTGAACAGAAGACGCATGGCTACGGGAGTGATCTCCACAATGTTGTCCACATGAACCATGGAATTGGTGCTGCACCCAATCATGAAGATGCAACAGGTGAAAAGCCAGATACTTTCCGTAAGCCACCTAGTACTTAAAAAAACAGCTAAAGCATTTCATGTTTATCTCATCTTACAGCCAACTTGTAGGTGGAACCGTAGATGCTTTTTCTTCACTTTGTACTCAGCTTTGGCTGCTATAATCGAGAATTTTATTAACTTCAAACCAAAGATTGAAAATGAAACAGGGAAGGAAGCAGATCTTCTCTTTGTAACCTGAACAGCTCCAGATACAGAGTCGAGAGTAAGAGCAACAAGATTGTGTAATGGAGACGTTCCTAGTTATCGATTTTTCCCTTTCCACTCTCTTTCATGTTTCACTAAATTTTGCTCTCGCAAGACATAGCAACCTTTGTAACAATCTAAATAGCCGCATGTCCAACAGAAATGTCAGATTATAATCCTCTACAAATACCATTTCAAGATAAATAGATTCTTTGCCCCTCTCATACTAAGTTCCTTTGGCATTTTTAAAATGATCAGGATTTGCTATGTAATTCAGCTTCTTTACAGACAAAGGGATCATGCCTAGAGCAAGCAGAGACCCTGATCAATCGGAACTAGCCCTACTTGGAGGCCAAATTTTCCAACACCATTCAAGATTATAACCAAAATATTCTTTGTGCGACTGTATTCAAGATTCCAATGTCAAGAATCCGAATTTGATGGACGGGTCAAAACAAGGAAGCTAGATGTGCAGTGCTCGCAAGTATCAATATCTTGAGCTTGAATAGAAGCAAATATTGACGTTAAAGATGGAGGGGAGTGAGACTAGTTTATTAACAATGAAAAATATGTGAAGAAAGAAAAAAATAACATAGACTAAACAAAGTTCTCTATTCTTTTACCTTTTTTGTTTTCTTCCAATCTACAAGTTATTTATAAAACAAAAGAGGGTAATACAGGGTTTAAGACGAGACATCAGAAATAACCCAAATCCTGAGGGTTATAGAAGTCAAAACAAAAACAAAAACAAAAACAAATTGAAAAAACGAAAAATTAAAGACACATGACTGACTAAATCTGTCGAGTCTCCTCCACACTAAAAGCTGAAACCAACGAATATATACACTATTACAGCCAGTAATCATCCCTCCGCCTTCACGTGTTTCCACCAGTGGAGTCTAAGCAATAAAAACATGGGAGATCTTTTAATCTTCTTCTTCAGTCTTTGACATCTCAAAACTGGCACGAAGTCCCCAGCCTCTGCCTCTGCTTTTGTCCTAAAGTTATCGCCTTGCGCTTTGCAAATGCCGGATAAAGCAGCTCTTGATATTTCTGCAGGAATATCATCCACTCCTCTTCGCTCATATCCGACAGCTTTACAAAGCTTGTGCTTGCTGGCATCTGTTCGTCTGCACTCCTTTGCCCAGACGATGCATATGCACTCTCTGCTCTCACTCCTGGGTGTTTCTGAAACTTCTGGCTCTTCTCCCCAAGAAGAGTGCTTTTTAGAGACATTGAAAGCTTTGCAATGGCCGGCATTCTCTCTACATCAGCTCTTACGTCCTCTTTGTCTTCTTCTTCCTCGTCCTCTGTAGTTTCTTCAACCTTTGACAAATGGCTACGAGCATTTCCAAAAGTGAATCCGGGTGGGAATGCTGGTTTATCGCACATTCCTTCCTCACAATCTAAATCGAACTGGAATTCAACTTCACCGCCTAAGTCTGATCTTGGGGACTCGGCTTCCTTCTCTCCTATCAAGCTCCTTGCCTCAAGACAAACCACTTCAATCTCACTAGGCTCCTCGTCTCCAGGACGAACCTCCCTAGTCATCATCTCACCAATTTCAGCCAAGCATAGGCCAAAAGCAGCAGCTTCCTTGAGGAAAATCGTGCAGAGAACCAGAACACGGAGACTGGCCTCACGTACCATTGGAAGCTCCCTTCGCAGCATCTCACAATCTTCAAAAGGATCCAGATTTGCTATGTATTTCAGCTCGTCTTCAGAGAATGGGATCGATGCCTGTGGCCAATGAATCCACTCGAAGTAAGGGTCCTCCAGAGTTTCAGGCAAGGAAAGACCATGATCGATTGGAACTAGTTCCACCTGGCCAAACATTCCAACACCATCCAGCTTCCTAACCAAAAGATTCCCTGAGTGTCTGTCTGTATTTAAGATTCTGATGTCGAGAATCCCAATATGGTGCACGGCTGAAACAGGAAAGCTGGATGTACCATGCTCGCTAGCATCGTAATCATGGGGGATGAATTGCTGCAAGGAAGCAATCTTGCTCACTAACATCTTCTCCATAGGCTTGCCTGCCTTCACTCCATTGTTGACATTAAAGATCGAGTGAGTAATCTTCACCAGAGCAGTGGGAGGAACATTTGCAAAATTATCCTTGTCAAGGAGATAAGCCGCAACTTCTCTGTAGCCTGTTTCCCCAACCCGAACCGAACGTTTCAACCCAGGTTGCCCAAGCGCCTTACCGACAAAACCTTTTGGGTTATTTGGAGCAAAAGGCTCCTCATCAGTTGGTTTAACAATAGCAACACTCTCACCACGGCTGTTCTTAAAGTAGTAGGCCCCTCCAAGCCCACTATGGACAGCAACTGGATCAATTCCCCTCTTCAATGCTTTTGTGATATCCTTTGCCATTTGCCTCACAAATGAAGAACAAATCGAGTTCCCAAGAATTTCAATAGAACTGCTCTCGTCCCTATGCTGCTGAAGATCAGCCCTCATGGGGGAAAGACATGGAGTCGATGAACTCCTATGAAAATTGTTCCGAGTTAGAAGGAGAGGAGAATCATTCCTAACTGCTGTAAGATCATTATTAAGCACCAAATCCCCAAAGGTCAAGGAGCTTTCTTCAGTGGGGAAATTAAGGGCAACCTGCAACTTCCTTTTCACTGTGTGTGCATTATCACTACGATCCAACTCCAACCCCAGTAGACAACCAGTCTCGGTTTGGACAAAAACACGCCTACGACCCACAGGCGACTTCATTCCTATCTTGTTAAACTCATGGAATTCCCCGGTGAGGGGGCTCTTTAAAAGTGCCACTGACATTTGTGTCTGAATAGGACTGTCAAGCTTACGTGTCATGAGTGTGGAGATCAATTCAGAAAAATAACAGCCTTTGCGACTAACAGTCGAAGATGGCTGCAGAAGATAGCGACAAAATCCAAGACCAGACGTTGAATGAAAGAGTTCTTCCAAGCAGTACAAGGGACCATCAACGGAACCAATACTCGAACTCGATAATGAAATTAGACACCACGATGAGCTTCCATAGTTAATAGGCAAGATGACAAGAACATAACAATCTGCAAAAAGAGAAATTGATTTGATTGTTGGTAATCAAAACTATGAGTCCAACATAGATCTCCAAATCTAATAATGAATCGATTACAACTTCGCTAATCACGAATTTCAATACCAATACGTCTAAAACTAGGTAATGGAAAGCATTTGGTGTATCTTCAACAAAACATTACTTGCAGAAAATTGTACAAGGAGCCAGTACCGTATTGGAAAACACTAATTAGTGAACATAATACCAATGTGAATACGAGATCCATGTTAATATTGAGCTGATTACGAAAACGTAAGCTTGTGGCCTAATGCGCAATCGAATCGAAACTGATACGATATTTTTGAAGAATTAATTCAAATCTCAGACTTGGTCACTAAATCAGGAAACAGACAAAGCAAAGAAAAACAAATTGAAAACGTCGTCGAGGATCCATGTTTTTCCGTGATAACAAAAAATATACAAGGAAGAGGAGACTCACCAGAGACTCGACGCCGGCAAGGGAAAGAAAATGCGGAGAGGCGGCAAAAGAGAAATCGATATCGGATTAATGAGCTGACTTAATGAAAACAGGCGGAGAGAAACGGAGACGAAGACTTCGAAAGCGAATCCAGTAGAGAACAAATCAACTCGTTCCGAGTCGACTCAGGAAGGTCTCGCTTGAGAAGCTGGTTTTTTTCTCTGTGCCTATCTCTTTCCTTTGTGCATTGCCTCAATCAATCTCTCCCCCACTTACACAGACATTTAACCCCTCTCACCGCTTAACCCAAGGTCAAAAACTAACCATGGTTAAAGGGCCTTCAAAAGCCCAGGAGAATCAATAATCATTATAAATAAATAAATATCAGCTAAACAAAGATTTTGCATTTGTTTTCTCTGCTTCGTACTTCGAAGGATCTAGAACGTAAGATCTCAGCCATCGATTCTCTCTGTTAATAATGATGGTGAAACGAGCACCGTACGATTCGGGCACCGGCTCTTTGGGGGACAAGGAAACAGAAGATGATGACGTGGACATTAGCGATTAGAGCTTTGACGTGGCTGGGTCAAACTTCTCAACACATCAACTGAATTACCAGAATTACCCTTGTTTATAGGACCAATTAAGTTACCGGATTTGGAAATATTTATACAAGTGTGTGATAGATGTCGACATTCCAAGTTAATTGACGTATTCTCCAAGTGATTTTGACATACCTGAATCTATAATCTAAAATGGTTTTTTTTCGAAACATAATCTAAAATGTTTAAAACAAGATCATCTTCATAATCTTTCAGTTAAAAGTTAGAAACACAATTATCAAATACGTCATCATTAGATGAATAGATGTGTTAGAACAACTTTATAATCATTGTTAAAACAAAACAAAACTTTATAATTAGCAGATAGACTATACAATTTGTATGTTTTTCTTTTTCTTTTTTTAATAAATTATTAATATTAGAAATGAATAATTTTTTAAAAAAATTACTTGTAAATTTTACTAAATAAACATAAAAACGAAAATTTTTAATGAAATAAGTTGGACTTAGGAGATCATTCAATCAAATATTCTTATTTTTGTAAAATTTAATACATTTATAAATATATATATTTAATTTCAACAACACAATTTTAGTTAATTTTTCATAAATTTATTTAATTTGAAGAATTCTGCTACATTCAGCTGTTACCATTTGAATTCAAAAGTATTTCATCCGATTCCACAAAAGTTCACCAAAATTTCTGTCATATTCTACAATTTCGCTAGATTTTGCTATTGGCATACACCCAAATTCTTTCATTATATATACTTTTTGAGGGAAATTTTTTTGTTACATTGGCCTGATTGGTAATAGTTATAGCTATATATATGTAGAATTTTGGGTTTGACTTTTTAAAATGAAAATTTGATTAGTAAATAAATAGAGGAACAATTACAAAAATGTTACATTTGAATTATAAGTTTGCAAGCGTGTCACAAACGTGTACCCTCTTGCAAATACCACTAATCCCAAAAATGTCATGTTTGCCCTTTGAACAAATAAAACATTTCTCATATGTTTTCTCTTTCATGTTTCTTATTTCTCTCTCTCTCTATAAAACTTTTCAATGGTGGTGATAATGTAGGATAAGAAAAAACATATATAGATCTGAATATCTCTCTCACATATAGATTCAGATCTACATCCGGGTTTTATCACTTTTTATTGCAAATATGGTTTTATTTGATTTGTGTTGCAGATCTAACTTTTTTATTCGATTTTGGTTATAAATCTAAGGTTTTTGGTTCGATTTGGCTAACAGTTCTGAGTTTTTCATTATTTCTATGTTAGTTTTGTTTTTGATATTCTTTTTATTGATCTAGGGTTTTGACTTTATTTAATAATTTTTTTAAAAGGTTTATAAATGTTGAGACTCCTAAACCTCAAAGGCGTCGAGTTTCCGTGAGACATGAACAAAACTGAAACTTGTAGAGTTCTGAAAACAGATAGTTTCACAGAGTTCTGAAAACAGTAAAAGCGCAGAGTTGTGAAAAACAAAGTAAAATACAGAGTTGTATGTAATGCTTGAAACTTTGTGTGAGAAAGAGATGGAGAACGAGATGAACATAAATAAAACAGAGCACACAAAGCTTTAACGAGTTCACGCCCGTTAACAAGGGTTGCTACGTCTCGCTGAGTCTATGCTCGGAATCCACTAGATTCAAGATAGAGTTTACAATAGAAACTATTAGTGACCCACTCTAATGCCCTTCACTAGCACTTAAAGCTCACTCAATCAATTTCTATGTCTTAGAGAAAACTATGTAAGCTTAGATACAAGTTTTCTCTCCTCACTCTATCTATCTCAATCTGTGACTCACTCTTATCTCTAAGATGTGCCTTATATAAGGAAACACCTTTATGCTCATACCATGACTTAAAGCAAACGTGTATATGATGCAGATGCCAAATCAGGCTCATTTAATCACGTTTGTACCACAGACAAACAAGCCTTAACCATTTGAAATCACAAGAAGACAACATGTACGGTGCCTTACAGGCCTTGTAACTGTTTTCCCATAAGTAGTCTCAGAAGCATTGTTTAACTGTAGTTTGATTTATTTATCTTGGTCAAAAGAACTTGGTCATTTGATTTTGAAATCAGAGAAAGAAAGATTGAGATCCGAAGAAAAGATATGGAAAAAAAAATAGATCTGAAAAATTAGGTTAAATGAGCCTAAGGACAATATGGGAATATTGGAAATATTTTAATAATGTAGCAGTTTTGTAAAGTGGCATATAAAATGTGACATTTCTAAAAAGTTCTCATAAATAGATGCATGCTATAGATTAACTATTTTATTTTTCTCTATATTAACAATAGATCAATATTTGTGTATCTGAAAAAAGTAAATTGTCGACATATATATTATAGACTAATTACTTATTATTAATTATAAATTAAATAAATTTTGTAATATATAGAGGTGAAATATAGTTGTAATATACATATACTACATCTATACGTACATACATATATATATATATATATATTCTACTGCAATATCGTGTATATATAAATTATATATGAGTCTCAATGTTAAATTTTTGAATTCGACTGATTCTTGCTAAATTGCAGAATCTCACTGAATTTTCAGTGATTTCTTATGGAATCTACCTAAATAATGTCAAACTTAAATTAAAACAAACTTATATATATATAAAAAATTTACATTTTTAATAAATATTCCTTGATTTTCTTATTTCCTAAAATATTTTCTAGTTTACTAATTTTGAATTTAAATTATTAAATTAGATAGATTTAAGTAGTTAATTAATATATTGATAAAATAAATTAATATACATGATTTTTAATCGGTTGATGTATGATATAATATTTTGCTACTGAAATGACTTATTTTTTGTAGACTTTTTTAAAAACATTACAAATGCATTTACAAATGCATTTTTATTGAAGAAAATAAAGAATTTATTAATTTTCGTGTTCTAGTAATCATTTTTCAAATTTTTTTTTTTATGAACTGGTAGCAAACATTCTCATATTCTTCAAATTCTTTCAATTATGCAGTAATCATTTATTGTCTATATGTTTCAAAATATATAAAATAATATTATTTTGTGAAAGAAAAGCGAGCATGCTTTTCTTTGAAAAGATGTGTTTTTCTAAAAGTATTTGAAATAAGAAAAATTTTAAAAAATGCCACTTTTCAAATGCCACTTTACAAAAAATTTATATTATTTATGTTTGGGTTAATTATGTTCTACTAGGGTTTAGTTTTGAGTGTTTATGGGGGTTTAGGTGTCAAAATAATTTTTAGGGTTTTGAATATAGGCTTTATAAATCTATAATTAGTGGTATTTTTGTAAATGAACACCACTAAATGGTATTCTTGCAAATGTGCAAATAAAAAGTGACATTTTTGTAATTGCCCCTTGAAATAATACCCTAAAAAAATGCCACTCCACAGCAGCCATAAAGAAAAAAGAAAAAAACAATTGTGACTTACAAAACTGAAATCAAAACTTGATTGTTTCATTTTAAATGGTATAGAACAAATAAAGTTGTGCACAACTCTCACCAATTATCCCCACACTTCGACAATTTTAATGTCGAAATAGCCCCTCGAGAGAATAAGAGAAATTCATGAGTTGGAAGAGATTTAGTTAAGTTTGTTGTTTGTAAGTCATTCTGTAACATCCCAGAACTGCAGTAGAGGTTTCGGTAAGAAAAAAAACTTAGAAGGAAAACCTTATCGATTGCGGTAGAAATCTTGGTGGGCTAATGAATGGTGTAGCGCACCTTGTTTACGCTATGGATGGGCCTAGGATAATAATGACGCGGAAAACCTTAGAAGGAAAGGGTAAAAACATGGAGAATGAGAAGAGTAGGTGGGCTTGGCCGGTGTAGTAAGGAAGTGAAGATAATTATGAAAAGTGAATATTCTCTAGAGAGATTTTCGTGGGATATATATATAGGGAGTTAAGGAGCTCATATTTTACACACAAAAATCATTTTATTCTTCCAGAGCCAAAGAGAAACGCTTAGAAAGAGAGAACAAGGAGGAGCTTGAAAAGGAACTCATCACCCCGGCTCTAGATGTTCACGGTTAAGGTAAGGCGCGATCCGTACCTAATCCTCTTTTCTAGTCTTTTATATTTATTGCTTTCATAGGGTGTTTTACTAGTATGGAGTCATGTTTAGGAGAGTAGTGGTCGAGGTAACTCGATCCGGATAAGAGATTCGGACGAGAGTCTTGACACGAGAGGAGAGTCTCGTGGATGGCGAGGGGCTTCGGTACGGGCAAGGGACTGCATACCGGTAGGCACCCGGTCTGGTATTGGTAGCACATACCTTAGTGGATAGAGAGCATTGGTATGGCTTCGAGGTGCCTCGATGAGTGTCTCAATCCAGACAGTGGTGCCGCGTCTTAATAGGTATCGATATGGTCTTAGGGTGCCTCAATGATCTTTGACAGAGCATCAGTACGGGCATCATACCATGCCATGATAGAGAGATCGTGGTGCGTATTGATGGGCCTCGTGCCGCGCCATGGCATGTGGTTGTGTCGCGTCATGGTAGTCAACGTGTCGCACCTCGATAAGGCAGCATGTTGCGTCACGATAGGCTTAGGGCCACACCATAGTGGGCATCGTGCTACGTCTTGGTGAATCTTCTTGGCCGCGTCTTGACGGGGCATCATTTAGAGAGATTGATGGCACCTCGACATAGCCATGACGAAGCCTAGGTGTGTGATCGATGGTGCCTCGATAGCGTATTGACAGGCACATCGATAGAATCTGGATACGGTCAGCAAGAGTGTATCAGTGGAGCCTCGGCACGCGCCTTGATAGGGATCTCATCGCGCCATGATGGAGCTGATGTTACTACAAGAGTTGTTGTATGTGGATTTATAGGACCTTGGTAGAAAGACCAAGGCAGCCTTGATCCATGTTAACACAAGACCAAACCGGGCAAGTTAAGGCTTGGCTGACGGTGCAGTGGTCGGGCATCCGGTTGGAATAGAGTGGATCCGGTTATGGACTTAGAGGTGTAGTTGGTAGGAATCTTGGCAGGACTTGTAGGTCTTGACAAGCAACTCATTCAGCATCACGATGGGCTATTGGTTAGGAGACACATGCTAAGAGTATTTCGGGCGTGGGATTCGAGCATAGTCTCGAGGAAACTTAACATGGCGTCGACCAAGGCCAAGAGTGACTCGTTGTTTGATGAGACTGTTTAGGAGTATGGATGAAGGAGTTTACTCATAAATCCGAATTGAGTCTTGCATTGCTCCTTAGCTATACCCTACCTAGCGAGCTGCCATGGGCCGATTGGGAAGTTAGTCAAGAAAGCTGAAAGGTAGAAAGACTAACCAACCGTAAACCATGGAAATAGTGCTATGGTAGAGTTACCGCAGAAATAATTCTACTTGATGGTTCGGTTGTTTGTTAGGATCATCCGGCAGTCTGATAGGGATTGTTGTGTACCAGGCGAAAAAGTTATTAGGATAATCATATTGGTTATATTGGTTCTACCTTAGCCAACCCTATGCAAGGTCGTAGGTAAGGTCTTGTAAGAGAATAGTCAGAAAGATTTGACGAAATCGGCCTAGATGGCATACGACGATCAAGGGGGTATAGGATAGACACGAGACCGGTTGGGCTGTCCACGGTCCAAATTTGTATCGTAAGCTATCCACAATTAACGGATAGTCTTATGTTTGTATTTCTGCAGAGACGGATGCCGTATGGCCATAGATGTTTTCATGGGTAACGTATTGGGATAGTTATGCTTACCTAGGACCGACCATACGGGGCAAAGATATAGGTTGAAATGTTATGGCTATTGCTTGAGAACGTAGAGTAACAGATTAGGTTTAATTGGAATAGATATTGATTGTGAACCTTAGAGATGTGTAAAGTATAAAGGAATCCAAATTGGTAGGATAGTAGGTTCACAATGTCACCAATAATTATTGTATAAGAGTGTTTGTATGGGTATTCGTCGCTGACTTATTTGTGTTTGGCCCGAAAAAGTGGCACAAATACCTAGCCGCACAAAGTTATCGTTGGAAGGGCTTAGGGAATCAAAGAGAGGTGAAACTTGGTCTACGGGCTAGCTACTATGTGTGTGGTACTCTGAATGTGTCAGGCGGACACCTATGTACCTTAATTGGAGTGTATGTATGGTGTGAAAGTACTCTGAATGTGTCAGGTGGACACCTTTGTACTACTTTATGGGGTGGTAACTAGGAGGTAGCCGGTGGGGCTTGTTTACTTACTATTGTGTGGTGTGGAACATGGTGCTAAGGCATCATGTGGTGGTAAAAGTTTTTCAAGGGTAGTTAGATTGTATTAGGTCGTGAGACGGAGTACCATCTTACTGAGTATTCAATACTCACCCTCTTACCAAGCTTGTAGGATAGGAGATCCGGTTAGATGGGTCATGGGATGGCAAGGCAGGAGAATGCGGCAGGGTGCGGTAGAGAATTTTCCGAGGCGTGGTAGTGTAGAGTTCCTTATATTGTAATTCACCGCACAATATAACGAAGAAATTTTAGAGCAGTGAAATACATAAGTTTGGCTAATACTTACGGTAGAATTTGTAGTCCTAGGTGCGGGTGTTACACGTTCATCCGAGGAATAACTCTTAGAAACAAATGGTACACATTCAACCCTTTTTTAAAAGGTGTAGCATTAATGAGTATTAGTTTGAAATAAATAAAAAAGTTTTATCATCGATTTCTCTCTTTTCTTCATCTTTTCATATTTCTATATATCAAATTTTCAACTATGGATCCGAACGATCTGGCCATAATCTTTACAAAGATTAGAACTTTAGAACTAGAGAATGTTGTCAAAATCATTTAATCTCTAATCTCATCTTTTCAATTTTGAAATTCTCAAATCAATTTTCTTCTTTCATATTCCTCCTCTTTGCCGATATTTTTACCGCCTCCACCAATGTTAACGTCACATCCATCAATACCGCTTATCTCATGTTTCTTTTGAGATCTTCGATTTGAAACTTGCTTGTCGATTTGAGTCCAAATTGACCAATGACGATATCCTAGGCTCTTCAATTCACGTGAGGATAATTTGGTTGTATTATCCTCAAATTTCACACTTAGTTTGACAAAATATGGTTCCCAAGCTTCTACACAAAGTTTATCCAAATTAGTTGTATACACTTCAAAATCTGGCAGGAAAGATGAGAAGAATTATGAATAGCTCTGGTGTACAAATGTTTGCAGAATGAGATTATTCTTGTTGTACTCGTTTGTGGTTTTGCTCAATGGATTATGTATGATGGATGGACATATATGGATGGTAGTATGCATGTAATGGATGAGTGATTATGGATATAGACGAATGGATGATGAACATTGGCTTAGGAACCTTTAAAAATAAATTTTGTTTGGAAGAAGTAGAGAAATATGTGTGATTTTATTGTTCTTCGCATTCATGTGAAGACAATATGGCCACATAAATTTTTTTCCATAGAGCACTGAGTGTGTTTTTTAACTCGCAAAAGGCGTCACCTCCCCTCTTAGCAACAATAGCGTCGCTTCTCCTCAACAACAATGGCGTCGAGCTCCTCTACGGTTTTAGTTGTTTAATTGTTTAGCTCGCATCTGTCTATTTATTTTTTGTAGTATGTTTTGCTCTTGTAGTAATATTTGTATTTGCATTGATGACTATGTTTTTATGCTTTATAAACAATTTCTTCTTTATTGGAGATTAACAAATCTAACAAAATCTTGGTGAATAAAAAAAATAATATATATAATTCTAGCGCAATTAAGGGTGTTTATTGGTTTTGGTATTTTAATGGATTTGGAATTTCAAGCCAAATCCTATGTTATTTAATCAATCATTTTAAAATCCTCATTGAATTCCAGTGTTATTCAATTTGTGATTCTCAAATACAAATTCAAATAAAGTGTTATTCAATATTAATGATTTAAACATGGATTTGATTTGAGAATGGATTTTAATGGATTTGAGAATGATCTTGTGTTATAAATACAAAGGTTGAAATCTTTATCCTTTGTTATTTTGAATTGGATTTGAGAAAACAAACTATTGTAGTTACAATCTTCTCAAAACACACCTCATATATTTTCATATCATCTCATATATCTACAATTCTTCATTCCAATGTATGATAAATTTTAGTATTTTATGTTTATATGATATAAACAATTTTTTCATGATTCCATGTAAATAAAAACTGATTTTTAATTGAAAATAATTATTGAAGAGTTGACTTTTAATTAAATAAATAAAACTACTCTATGGCGTAGAACATATCCAACTCATGTAGGGGTAATATCGGGTTATAAAAACTGCGTAGTGACTAAAACAGTATTTGTATAGTATGCCAAATACCCAATTATCTGTGTATATGAAGTGTAATTTCTCATAAAAAAAATTATTGAAGAGCAAATTACAATTTTTTTTAAAAAAGAATTGTCGTTTATGTCATAATACTTAATATAAGTCAATTTTATTTATTTTACAATGTGTTTTTATATCTAACTTTACTTTACTTGGTTTTCAAATCCATTTCATTTGATTTCTAAATCCTCCGCACTTGATTCTTAAATCTATTAGATTTGATTCTCAAATCCAATTTATTGATTTTAAAATCTATATAGAATTCCAGATACTCATAGATTTCCAAAACTATTAAATTCCATGAACTAATCAACCATAATTAATATTAGAATACAAACAATTAACTTGTTTATTAGAGAAATTAGGGTGGAGCTCCAATGGAACTAATCGCGGTTTTCATTGGATAGCATGAGAAAAATTATGTGTCCCTAAGGAAGAAGGAGGTTTGGGGTTCATATCCTTAGAGAATTTTAATTCAGCTTTATTGGCGAAATAATTGTGGCGAATGTATCAATACCCAGATTCTTTGGTTGCAAGATTTTTCAAAAGAAGATCTTTTCGAGATAAGCATCCGCTAAAGGCAACCAAAACCTTACTCCCCTTCATATAGTTGGAAAAGTTTATTATCAGCCAGGGATTTGTTATCCAAAGGAGGTCGGATGAATTTAGGATCCGGAAATAGCGTCTCAGTATCGCATGATCCATGGATTCCAGATTATTTTCCTAGGCCGGCAAGAGGTAGAGGCAGTGTTTTGCAACCAAATTTCAAGGTCAATCATTTAGTTGATTTCCACTTAAAAGAATGGCATTCTCCAATTCTTCATGAGTTTATGGACCCACCGGATATTCAGTTAATTCAAAGGTTAGAGATTAGCACCGTCTTCATGCGGGATAATTATGTTTGGCAGTTTACTAAATCGGGGAGATCTACGGTAAAATCGGGCTATTGGTTGGCTAGTAAATTAGAGAGAGAGGTCGAGACTAATATTGTTCAGGAACTTGGTTTCACGGTTTTGAAAGCCTACATTTGGAAGTTGAAATGCCCTTTAAAGATTAAGCATTTTATTTGGCATGTCCTATTAGGCTCTTTGGCAGTCTTGTCCAGATTGAATCATCGAGGCATCAATTGTTCGACATTGTGTCTGAGATGTGGGGAAGAAGATGAGACAATTAATCATGCATTATTTGAATTTCTTGCTGCTTTTTAGATATGGGCATATTACTTATCTCCCCAGGGATCGGCTACATTTCCATATTCAACGGTCTATGCAAATATGGACTTTCTTTTTTGGAGAATAAAAAAGGAAGATACCCTAAATGGGAAATGTAAAGTATTCCCTTGGCTCATGTGGTATATATGGAAATCACGGAATAAAAGATGTTTTCAAGGAGTGAAGCCAGATTCAATGAATACTTTCCACTTGGCGGAGAGTGAAGTTTTGGCGAGGACGGAGGCACAACTGGATCCATCAGGAGAAGCTACCATTCCAAGGAACGGTCCCTTGATTTCGGGCCAAGCATCGAATTATCACCATTGTCCGGTTGATGGCTCGTGGAAGGAAAGAGATGCAACATCAGGTTTAGGTTGGTCTGGTTGCAAGGTGACCAAGGCATGCTTCTTGGCGCGCAAGGGTTGAGACATCGGATGTCCCCGTTGCATTCTGAAATGGAAGTTCTAATATGGGCAATGTCATCTTTGTTAGAAAGAGGAGTGGAGTGCCATGCTTTTGAGACAGATTGTTCGGATTTGGTGGATATTGTCTGTAATCCGGAGGAATGTCCTGCTTTTTCTATTCTTTCTGCCAAGTTCAAGGAATTACGTTTTTGACTCCCCCAATTTCCGTTATCTTTAATTTTTCGCACTCTTAATCTTAAGGCGGACTGTTTAGTCCATTCTGCACGTTCTAGAGTTTTAGATTTTCATTTTGTAAGCAACTCTTTATCCATTTAGATTATCAATTATAGGGACATATTTCATTAAATGTTTTGGTTGAAAAAAACAGACTTATTTATTAGAGATATAATATAATTTGTAATATATTCTCTTTAAGAAAATTGTATGCAAAGTGCAGAAACTATTATTATTGTGAGCCAATTATAAATAACAATTTAAAACCAGATGTTTATGTAATCCATCATGTTTAGGCACGATGTGGTGGCGGTGCTGGCATTCAACGGTCGTTATAGATATTTTCCGACATAAGCAAATCCATCCAATGTTTGTTTATTCACAGGCCTGTTAATATATTATTTTGCAATTTTGATTCTTCTTTTTTTTTTGATATATATTTTGAATACTATTTTCTCCAATACTCCTATTTGGTATAACTAGTTGTATTGAGTAGTAGTATTTGGTACTATTGTACAACTTGGGTGGTAGTATTTGGTACAATTAATTATACCATGGTACAACTAGATATTATTTGGTATAACTGTAGAGAAACGGTACAATTAGGTATTATTTGGTACAACTATAAAAACATGAGATGAGAAATATACATGGTACAACTAGAGTTTCTCAGACATTGATTTAGTCAACACGAACTTACGAGACAGTCATTCATTTTACCTTGAAAAAGCGAAGTGGTTTTCATAACTTGTTTTCTCCCCTAGAATTTATTTGTTAATTGGATGATTTTTCTTTTTTATCACAATAAACAAAGTGATAAAGAAATAGTGTTAGAAGATATAATACTATTATTATTATTATATTTATGGTACTACTATATTTTGTTATTATTTACTGTTTTAAACCGTTTTGTACCATTATCTTGTATCATGGAAAAATTTATATCATCTTATGTTACGAATCAAATTCTATATTATCAAAAAATATTTTCGCAGAAAAAGCTATAAATAAGAAAAAAAGGTTTTGAACCAAAAAAAAACAAAAAAAGAAAAAAAGTCAAAAAAAAACATTAAAGCTAGGGTTGTGACTAGACTCATAATTCAAATGACGCTGCATTGCAATGAACAAATGCAATCTTCTGTGAAATTTGAGATATAGACAAACAAAAAAAGTAGTGCTCCATAACTAGGAGGTGTATTCAATCAAGTATTTTAAGTGATTTATTATGATTTGTCAAATCCTATGTCAGTGGATCATGGATTTAAAAAATTTTATTAAAATCTAGTGTTATTTAACTTATGATTTGGAAAAATACTTTCAAACCCACTGTTATTAGAAACATATGAAGGATTTGGTTTTTAATGATTTCATGAAATTTAAAAGGGATTTGAGAAGATTTTTTTATTAAAAATACAAATAGTCAAATCACATAGTTTCAGGTAGGAATGCAGAGAGTTTTATATTACATTTTTAAAAATCACACAAAATCACTAAAATCTCTAAAATCTCATTAAACCTCAAATCCATTTAAATACAATTTGAATACATCCCCTACATTCCCTTTTGATATCAATGACAAAATGAAGATAAAGAAAATAAAGCTAATATAAGCATGAGTAAGAAAAATAGAAAATTGCCGAAAATATCATTTGTTTGAAAAAAGTGTTAAAAATATCATTTATTCAAAATTTCTTAAAAAATGTCATAAATTACTATTTACATAAAGTAAAATGACTATTTTACCTTCTCTCTCATTTTCTCTCTTTCTCTCTTTCTTTTTGGCTGGAGTTTTCTCTTTCTCACTCTCCATTTCTCTATCTTTATCTATCTCTCTTTCTCTCTCTCACTCTCTCTCTCTATCTCCATATCTCTCTCTATTGATGAAGAAGAAAGTGGTGGAGAAAAATGAAGACGGTGGTGGTCATCAAAGACGGCGACGATGGTTGTGGACAAAAACAGTGTCGACGGTTGTGGACAAAAATAGAGACGGAGGCGGAAACAACGATAGACAAAAACAGAGACGACATTGATGAACAAAACCGGTGATGGAGAAGGCGATTATGGACAAAATAGAGACAGATACGGTGGTGGACACATATGAAGATGGTCGGTGCTGACAGAAACAGTGGTTGATAATGACGGAGACGGTGGTGGCTATGAACATAGACGGTCATGATGGACAAAAACGATAATACCGTAGTCGAAAATGTATACTATGAGATCATAATTAAGGATATAAATATCTTTTTCATTTCGTGAATAGTTATTTGTGATATTTTTTAATGTTTTTTAAATAAATAGCATTTTTCGAAATTTTTTCAAACAATGGCATTTTTAGCAAAAGAAAAAAAAAATATCCTTAAGAAAAATTCACTTGCCTTTATAAAATGCAATAATTAATTAGTTCGTCTCGCCAAGGAAATAAGACAAGAAAATGTCGTGCAGACGACTAAATCCAAAGGACTGGTGAACGTGAAGGTGATACAGTGGTTAGTTGGAAATTATACGACGATCGATCTTATCCCATCACGTGTCATCATCATAGGTCTCGTGCTCAAAGTCCATTTCTCCACATTCTCTTATTATTAGCCATACTTTTTTGCTTAATTTAGTAACCATTCTATTTTAATATACCAAGTACAGTATAGATATTATCATACTTCCGATTATTTTTTAATTTATAAAATCGTGATAATTAATGATCTGTGGTTAGGGATACTATATTTGTGGTTGAATTTAAAAGCAATGGTTGTGGGCTATAGTGATGTATAATTAATAATAAACCAGTGTAGTCTTCTTATGAATTCATCAGCAACAAAAACAGATGCTGCAGCAACGGTTATCTCGAAGTAGGGGTGAAATTATTATCCAGGATCCAAGATCTGATTCGTTATCCGTTTAGAATCACTCCAAAAATTATGATATTCGGAGAGCCCGGATGCGGATAAAGATAGTAAAATTTAGAATCCGTGAAAAGAGGATCCGGATCCGAATAGCAAAATTTTAAGGTCCGGACGCATTAAATATACTAAAACCATATATATTATATATTTATTAAACTAATTTTATATAAATAAATATATATAAAAATTCATTTGAGTTCTTTTTATAATAAATTATATTTATAATAAAAATACTATTTAAAATATTAACTAATAATTTTTAAAAATATATTTTTATTTATTTATTAATTATTTTTAATATTAATTTCGGATCCGGATATCTGCGGATATCCTGATTTTTGGAAAGTTTCTAGAGCCCGGTTATCCGGAGGTCACGATTCCGGATCCGGATAATTTTTTCACGGATCCGACGATTCCGGATCCGAATCCGGATACTCTGAAATTCCAGGATATCCTGAATCGTCCCACCCCTATTTCAAAGGATAGATGAAGATATCTTACATAGTTTTTTTAATTAAGATTCGACTTGTCAAAACCCAGCGATAATTTTCTTAGACATAATTGAAATCCAATGAACTTTTTTTTAAGTGTAAATTTCTTTTTATTAAAAAATAAATAGGGGTTATAAGTTGGCAGTTCAAAGGGTTTAGCTTGACACTTGTGGGAACGGGGGAGGTGATTCGAGACCTAATCTTTCGCAGCCGCCCCTACAGTAACCGTTCTTGGAATTTGCTTGGTTTGGTCCGGCGGTCAGTGGCTTTCTCAGTGCCGGAGCCGGACAATTAGGTTTCTCCTTAGTTTCCTCTTTTGTCGGTTTTATCAGTTGTAGTTGTAGGGGTGTTTGTCTAAGGGGTTGGCTCGGGTCTAGTGGATGGGTCCGGTGATGATGACGGGTTCAGATCCATCTGGATCTTGGGTGTTGGCGGCGTGGGTTTCGGTTCATAGCGTTGTAGCTCTTGATTTTTTTTGGATTCTAGATCTGCTCTTATTTCGGTCGTTGAATCTTCGATTCGATCGTAGCCTTTGACTCTTTGTCTAGGATCTTTTTGTTTTGGGGTTTCATGGGGTTTAATGTGACTTTTATTTCGATGGTTTGAGATTGATAGTTCAGTGATGGGGCTATGATGGTGGTTTGGGTGTGGGTCGGGCTTGTGGCGGTGTTTCGTGATGAACGTTGAGGCTCATCTATAGATTGGTGGTGCGATTTACCTTTACTTGCGATAACCATTCTTTTGCTCCGATTAATCTCTCTCTAGATCTGGCTCTGTCTTTTATGCGGATCTCTCCCGTCGTCGGTCGTCTTTCTCCTGTGAGATCTGTTTTTCGTTTGATGGTTCAAGGGTTTTGACTTCTCGTGGTTTGGTTTCGGCTTATCCGTGGGTGATGATCTTCTCCGTTTGATCGATTAGTCTAGCCGTAGTGTTTCTTTCGCCTTCTCGTTTGAGATGGTTTGTGTAGTCTTATTAGGTAGAGTTAGGCGGTGGTTTTGTCGGAGTCAGAAGTGTTTGTATGCGTTTCGGCTTGGTTCGTGCTTCTGTATGTCCAGCTTCTGTTGCTAGCCTTCTGGTTGGCTTTTTGGTTGGTTGGTTGTGATTTCCAAGCTGGTTTGTCTCTCACGATCTTGGTTTTAAAAAGCGCGCCCAAGGCGGGCCTAGGCTCAAGGCGCACCTTGAAGAGGCCTATTGCGCCTGGTAAACTCAAGGCGAGGCACTATCTGAAAAGCCCACGCCTAGATGCGCCTTGACGAAAGCTCGAGGCGAGCGAAGCGAGCGCCTTAAATGTATTAAGGTTAGATTTTGAATTTACATGGTTTTTTGTACTTAGAAATATCTGTCACTTATATTTACAAAAATAAAACGATAATAAAAAGAAAATGAATCGTTTTTGTTGAGATATTCAAGGAACATTAAACTCTGTTACATTTTATCACGGCTTAGTGGTATCCCTTTAAAAAAACTCTTCTTCACAACATCAGAACCAAAAAAAAAACTCTTCACGCCACATTTTTTTCTTCTTCTCAAACTTCATCACCATGTCAGGGAAGGCTATTGATCCGGGCAGAAAATATGGGATTGTAGATCCAGCAAACGCTAATAATTGGAAGTGTCAATTCTGTATGGAGTGGACTAGAGGAGGAGTTTATCGTCTGAAACAGCATCTCGTTGGTGGTTTTAGGAATACTCTTGAATGCAAGATGTGTCCTGCACATATAAAGGAAGAAACCAGAAGATTCATGCTTGAAAAAGCAGCAGCAAAAAAAATTACACAGAAGTTGACGAGTATGATGTTGAGGAAGAGATGGATTGTGAGGCAAGCGGCTCACGCAACAAAACTGCACTTAAAATGCCGAAACCCAAAGGTCCAATGGACAGGTTTGTGACTACTCCCCCACCTGATATTTTGCTAGGACGAAAGCAACAAAAGAGAATTTTTGGAGCGTGTGACAAGGAAGCGAGGGAAAAAACGGTTAGGGCTATTGCTAGGTGGATCTACGATGCTGGTATTCCTTTTAATAGTGTTAATTATGAGAGTTTCCCTCAAATGCTCAAAGAAATTGCTCAATATGGACCAGGATTAAAGCCGCCAACTATGTATGAGCTACGGGTTCCTCTTCTTAAAAAAGAAGTAGATGATACTCATGCTCAATTGGTTGAGCATAAAAAATAATGGGCGTCTAAGGGTTGTTCTATCATGTCAGATGGATGGCATGATTCCGTGGTGCAAAAGGATATTATCAACCTTCTAGTTAACTCTCCAAAAGGTTCTGTTTTCATAAAATCCAACGATGTTTCCGAAATCGTGAAAAGTTCAACATTGTTGTTTGATATGCTTAGCCGTATGGTTGAAGAAGTTGGAGAGCAATACGCGGTTCAAGTCGTAACTGACAATGCGTCAAACTACGTCAAAGCAGGTAAAAACGTTTTCTGTTTTTTCAATTAAACGTTTTCTGTTTTTTTTATCTTAATAAAATCTTAATTTTTTTTTATGTTTTGTATTCTTTAATGTACAGGAAAATTACTAATGGCTGAACGGAAGCATCTTTATTGGACTCCATGTGCCGCGCATTGCATTGATTTGATGTTGGAAGATATTGGAAAACTTCCAATGGTGAAAGATGCTATAAAGAAGGGATTGTAACTCAAAACAACCCAACTAACTAAAAAAAATTCATAACAACCCTCCTAATTCTTAACAACCCTCACTCATGTGCTTTCTCTTCTTTACCCCTCCTTCCCCTCTTTACTATATTATTATTTATATAAAAAACCTAATTAAATATATCAACAACCAAATTAATTCATCACCAACCAAAAAAAACTGAACCTATCAAAAGGAAACATGTGGCATGCACATAAAGGAGAAACTTCTTCTTCTTCTCTCCTCCTGCCGGCGCGACGCAGCTCTGAAACAAAAAAAAAACACAGATTTCTTCCAATTTCTTCTCCGTAAAGGAGAAGTTTCATCACCCATCCCGCCGTCGTCGCTTCATCACCCATCCGTAAGCTCTCCTTAAGCTCTCTGTAAGCTCTCATTCTCGTCATTGTTTCACAACAATTCGTTGTATCCAACAAAAACATAAGCTTTTCCGATTTCCGTTATAATAGGCTCCTTAGGGTGTGTCATTGTTCTTATTATATTTTTTTCGTTAAAATATGGAGCTTAGGGTGTGTTATTTCTGATTTCCGAATAGGTTTAGGTTTAGGGTTTCTCATATTATCTTCGGAGATTTGTTAGTTTTGTATGGTTTTTTGGATATTGGTCTTGTGTTTGTAAGTATTTGAGGGTCATGGGATAGTTTTTGTACAAAAAAAACAGCTTAATCGTTGTGAAACTTACTTGTTGTTAGAGTAAGTGGTATGACTGGAATAACTGGTAGTACTGAAAGTGAAAAAACAAAATTTTGTATGTTCTTATTTTCTTGTAGGAGAAAATGAATTGCACAATCATATGTTTTGATTATGGAGGATCTTATTCAAGGGAAGATGGTTTCATAAGATGGAGCTCAAGAGGAGATCGAATTCACAATTTAGCGATACGGACCGGAGCGGAGGAGGTGACTTACTCGACGTTGGTTGAAGGAATTGGCAAGAAGATGAAGATAGATTCAGCTACAACACAGCTGAAACTCAGTTTCTTTCCGATGATTCTGAATGTTATGTTACCATCTGATGTGTCGAATGATGATGAGGTTTTTAATTACCTAATGCAAGTGAATGGAGATGGTCGTAGAAATCTTTTGCACGTGGAGATCGTCGAAGATGTGGATCAATCTCATAAAAGTGTGCAAGTGATAAGAGAGGTTAGAGAAACTGAAGTTGATATAGGGGAAGGTATGATGACTTGTTACACAGACGAACCACCGGAAGACTATCCGTTGGTTCAACAAGGTATTCTTGGAATAAGTTCTCTCTGTTTGGTACTACTAGGAATAACTAAGTATGACTGTGAATTGTTTTTATGACAGATTACGAAGATAACTTTGGTATGTATGAACATAATGAGGAAAACTTTGGTATGCATGAAGATAATGAGGATAACTTTGGTGTGCATGAAGATAATGAGGGAGAAGATGTTGATATACATGGGCTTGTATGCACTCCCACTCCATGGGAGGATGGTGTAGATATGTTTTTGGGTCAAGAATTTGGAAGTAGGGACGAAGTGAGGGTCTTAGTTCAAATAGCTTCACATCAGAATTGTTTTGAGTTTAAAATAGATAAGACGTGTCCACAACGATATGTGCTAAAATGTTGGGCGTGGAAAGAAGGTTGCAAGTGGTATATACGGGTTATTCCGATGAAGGATTCAGATCGTTGGAAAGTTGTAACTTACAAGAAGATGCATACATGCTCTCGAGCTGATGCAAGTACAAAGATAAGAAGAAGGAGAGGGTCATCAAAAGTAGTTGCCTCTATTTTACAAGAAGAGTATCCCGGTAATTTCGAGACTCCAAAACCAAAAAATCTGATAAAGATGGTTAAAGAAAAAGCTAGTGTTGATATAGCATACACTACTGCATGGAGAGGAAAACAACTAGCTGCTAATATCGTGCGGGGAAGTCCAGAGGAGAGTTATCGATACTTGGATTGTTATCTGTATATGCTAAGGAAGACGAATACGGGTACACGAACATTTGTAGAATGGGACGCTCTTGGTAGATTTAAGTATATGTTCTTTGCGTTAGGTGCATGTATTGAAGGGTTCAAAGCCATGAGACAAGTCATCATTGTGGATGCCACTCACCTTAAGCATTCATATGGTGGAGTTCTAATTGTTGCAATGGCTCAAGATCCCGATCATCACCATTATCCAATTGGTTTCGGTGTAGCTGATGGTGAGAACGAAACAAGTTGTGAAACAACCCGACCCGTTTTTTTTTTTTTTAACATTGGATTCGAATTAACATTCCCATAAATGCTAACTCTCAATAACCCAATCAACTAATTAATCAAACAGCGGAAAAACAAGACAAATAACCCAGTAAACCATTCAATAATTTCATCCACGACAATAATCAAAACCAATATCAAATCCATGACACAATTCAATATCTAAACCAGTTCACTCTCCACACCAGAATCACTAACATCCTAGCGGTGCTAACAACCTACTTCACTCAATCGAGACACTAGATCATCTCCTCTTCCTTGCCCGATCCCACGATCACACTTTCTCTTTACCTGCAACACATGGCAAAAAGAGTTGCGTGAGTATTATCACAAATACTCAGCGAGACGGTCATCCCATCTACAGATTATATGCTCAGGCATAAAAGAATACAATACCAGGGTGAAACAAGCGGCACACGCAAAACAAGCAACAGAACAACAAACAGGCCAGCAGCCTCTATGTCGATCGACACATCCTCTAGGCGTCGATCGACACACGACTGTCTGCTGCGTCGATCGACACAACCCAAGTGTGTCGATCGACACGGCACCTGCTGACCGAAGGATCAAGCCTATCCTCTCATGGCTCCGATCCGAACGACCCCAATCGATCACCTGCAACGTATTAGCACATAGCACACCACATACATACAAAGTAACAGCAATCAATCGCATCCTATTCAACCTACACCTGATAAATCTATGGTCACGCACTCACCTCAAAGGATCGAAATGAACGGATGAACGATGTTTACTAAAACCCTCGTACACGACGAACCACTGGTCCAATTCCAAAATTGGCGACTGTTCCGGAAACTAGACACACACAGCTACGCGTCAGTATGCAGATCGCCCCCAGACTCCTTCTGGTTCGATCGAAAATTCCCTCTGAACCCGATTGATCGCAGACAACAATCTGCACAAACCCACCGAGTTCAAACAGCCATAACTCGGTGAATAATCAACCGAAAGACGAACCGTTTTCGCCTATAACACGAGCAGAGATTGAAGAACTTACCCTCCAAAAATCAGCCCAAACCGCCGCGAAAAGCCCCGCCGTTTGCCCTCTCAAAGATCCGATCAGAAACTGTCTCACACACACAAACACTTAACTCTTCTCTCAACAAATCTCTTCTGATTTCTGATCCAACCAAGCGGCCAGGATCCTGTTTCAGCCTTTTATATCCAACCCTAGGGTTCTCCCTTAACCAACACGCAAACCGTGCGATCAAACCCGACCAAAACCAACTCCCAATTCTCACTTCGAAACCGTGTCGATCGACACTCACTCTGTGTCGATCGACACAGACCTCTCTGGTCGATTCCAACACGCGAACAAACACCCGTGTCGATCGACACACATCTGTTGCGTCGATCGACACCCTACCAAAAATCCTATTTTTGGATCACGGGCGTTACAATTCTCCCCCACTGACAAGGATTCGTCCTCGAATCACAAGCCAATAACCACTCAGATCCGTGCTAAGATCACCACTTATGCTCATAAACCCGACCCAACAATCAGACAAGAACAACAATCAGACAAGAACATGTCCGACCCCGTAGACCCGGCATAAAGGACTAACTGATCGTGTAACAATCAGACAAGAACATGCACGACCAAGACGCTACATTACTCTCCGAAATTGCCCGAATCGAGGTTCCAGCACAAATACTAACCCTAGACCAGACCCTACCATCCAACCCACATACATGACCCCACCGGTCAACCCACCTGAGATCCTTCTCGATCCCCGATGGCCATTCGGTCGCCCACTTGCAACCTACCCAGACGCTATTGCTCATACTCATACTCATGACTCGTACACATATACACCACACCTACTCGCAGGATCGTCACCCTTTGAGCTACGGTGTGCAGAGAACCCACTATTCTTTGGAGAGACCCACTATCCCTCAAAGTACATGTAGGAGACCCACCGTCCCCAGAGGCCCACTACCCCTCGAGTGCATGCAGGGAATCCACTATCCCCTGGAGAGATCCACTATCCCTCAAGTATACAGGAACCCACCGTCCCTAGAGAGGCCCGCTATCCCCTCAAATGCATACAGGGAAACCACTATCCCCTGGAGATATCCACTATCCCTCATATCTACAGGAACCCACCGTACCTAGAGAGCAATCCTCTGCAGCGTGCCGTCATAGACATCTATCGACCAACACACCCCCATGGTTCTCCATGACATTTCCCCACTGGAAATGTTAACTATCGCTGTAACCCCACTAGTTTACCGTAACCCCCACTAGGTTACAACACACGAACTCGCATCCTACGATCCAACAATAATAAGAAAACATATCTTATTAATACTCAAAACGTACATTCGTTACCACAAAACGAAAAATACAACAACTGTAGCCACATGCTACTACAAAACCGAACCCGCAACAGAAAGAACTCAAGCCTCTGCTTGCTTCTCAAACCACTTCGGAAACTTGGCCTTTAACTTCACCTCCGGCTCCCAAGTCTCCTCCTCGACACCATCGCAGTCCCACACGACTCTCACCAATGGTATCCTCTTACGACGCAGAACCTTGACTCTCCTCTCGAGAATCCTCACAGGCCTCGCCGCTAATGTCATGTTGGGCTGAAGATCCTCTGGGATCCTAGCCAACACCTCCTCAGACTCATGTAGACACTTCCGCAGCATCGAAACATGAAAGACATCGTGAAACGCCCTCATACTCTATGGCAACTCCAACCTGTAAGCTACCGTCCCAACCCGCTCAACCACTCTGAACGGACCCATAAACCTCGGACTCAACTTGTTCTCTGCAATAGATCTGTTAGGACCCCTCAACATGGCTGCCTTGAGATACACCATATCTCCCAGCACGAACTCCAACTCCCTCCTCCGCTTATCGGCATAACTCTTCTGCCGATCCTGAGCCTCCTTCATGTTCAGCTTCAAGACACGGATCTTCTCCGTCGTCTCCTGAACGAAATCTGCACCAAACATGCTCCTCTCCCCCACCTGCGTCCAGCACAAGGGTGTCCTACATGGCCTCCCATACAGAGCCTTATACGGAGCCATCCCAATACTCGCCTGATAACTGTTGTTGTACGCAAACTCTACCAAGCTCAGATGATCTGCCCAATGACCACCGTAGTCTAACACACACATCCTCAGCAAGTCCTCCAATGTCTGAATCGTCCTCTCGGACTGCCCATCCGTCTGAGGATGATACGCCGTACTCATATGCACCTTCGTGCCCATCTCAGCCTGAAACGCTCCCCAGAACTCCGAAGCAAATCTCGGATCTCTGTCTGACACAATGCACGCTGGCACCCCATGGAACCTCACAATCTCCCGCACATACTTCCTAGCCAACACTGCAGCCCCATCAGTCTTCTTAATGGCCAGAAAATATGCTGTCTTGGTCAGACGATCCACAATCACCCAGATCGCATCATAAGTCCGCGAGATCGGCAAACCTGTCACAAAGTCCATAGTCACCATATCCCACTTCTACTCCGGCATAGGCAGACTCTGCAATAACCCGCTCGGAACCTGATGCTCAGCCTTCACCAGCTGACACACGTTGCACCTCGAAACCCAACTCGCAACATCCTTCTTTATCCCGACCCAGTGGTAGTACCTCTTCAAGTCCCGGTACATCTTGGTCGCTCCAGGATGAATCGACAGCATACTCGAATGAGCCTCACCCAGAATCTCCTGCCTGAGACTCTCATCCTTGGGTACACAGACCCGACCGTTCACCAGTATCATCCCACTCCCGGAGACCTGATACTCTGAACCCACCTGCTGAGAAGCATCAATCAAACCTTGATCCTTCTCCTGAGCTACCCGCACTCTGCTCAGCAAGTCCGCTCGGTTAGGTGCCTCTAACCCCAACGGCTCCTGCGAGATAACACACAGGCTCAACGCGCCGATCTCGCTCGCCAGCTCCTCTAAATCCCGCTCCTGCGCCGAAGCAACCCTCTTCCGACTCAATGCATCTGCAACCAGATTAGCCTTCCCCGGATGGTACTCAATCTCCAGGTCGTAATCCGCCACCAGTTCTATCCAACGCCTCTGCCTCAGGTTCAGCTCTGGCTGAGTGAAGAAATACTTCAGGCTCTTATGGTCCGTGAACACCTGGACCTTCCCACCATAAAGGTAAGATCGCCAGATCTTCAGGGCGAAGAGCACTGCAGCCAACTTCAAGTCATGTGTAGGGTAATTGCACTCATGCTTCCTCAACTGCCTCGAAGCATAAGCAATCACCTTCCCCTGCTGCATCAGAACACACCCCAACCCCACACCAGATGCATCCGTATACACCACGTATGGCTCGCCCGCATCAGGCAACGCCAAAACTGGTGTACTGGTCAGCATCTCCTTCAGCTGCCCGAAGCTCTCCTCACACTCTGCGGTCCACACAAACTGAGCATCCTTAACCGTCAACTTTGTCAACGCCTGCGCCATACTCGTAAAACCCTTGACGAACCTCCGGTAATACCCAGCTAATCCAAGGAAACTCCTGATCTCCGTCGCATTCCTCGGTCTCGGCCAATCCCTAATAGCCTCGATCTTAGCCGGATCCACTGAAATTCCCTCGGCAGACACGACATGCCCCAGAAAACCCATCTCCCGCTGCCAGAAACTGCACTTACTGGGCTTCGCATACAACTTCTGTTCCCGCAGCTTCTCCAGAACCAACCTCAGATGAACCTCATGTTCCTCCGGAGTCCTCGAGTACACCAAGATATCGTCGATAAAGATAATAACGAACTCATCCAAGTACTCCTGAAACACCCCGTTCATCAGCCTCATGAATGCCGCTGGCGCATTCGTCAACCCAAACGGCATCACCACGAACTCGTAGTGTCCATACCTCGTCCTGAAAGCCGTCTTCCTCACATCGGCCTCATCGATCGGAATCTGATGGTATCCCGAAGCCAAATCGATCTTGGAAAAACAAGTAGCCCCCCGCAACTGGTCGAACAACTCATCAATCCGCGGTAGAGGATACCTGTTCTTCACTATAACCCGGTTAAGGCCCCGGTAGTCGATGCATAACCGAAAACTACCATCCTTCTTCTTCACAAACAACACCGGCGCTCCCCACGGTGAACTACTCGGTCGGATGAAACCCTTACCCAGCAAATCATCCAACTGCTTCTTCAGCTCTGCCATCTCTGCTGGAGCCATGCGGTAAGGTGCCTTAGATATCGGAGTAGTCCCAGGCTCCAACTCAATCGTGAAAGGATCAGACCTAGACGGCGGCAATCCCTGCAACGACTGAAACACATCCTGGAAATCCCAAACAACCCGAATATCAACCAAAGCGACCTCCCCAACAGACTCTGGCATCACAATCGTCAGCAAGTACGCCTCGCAGCCCCTATCAATCAACTGCGCGGCCTGAATTGCTGAAATCATCAAACTCCCGGAAGTCGGCCTGATGCCTTGATAAACCAACCTCCCCGCCTCACGCTCAAACACCACTCGACCTCGATGACAATCCAGATGAACCCTGTAACGATCCAGCCAATCCATCCCCAAAATGACATCGTACAATTCCACTGGACTGATAACCAAATCTGCCGGCATGACCTCTCCTGCCACCAGAACATCTACTCCACAAGCACGCCCGAAAGTATCCAAAGTCTTCCCTCCAGCCACTCTAACCACTCCCGGCTGCTCCCCGGAATCGCTCCGGATCCCACTGCACTCCGCGCACTCCGGTGTAATGAAGCTATTCGAGGCTCCAGAATCGAACAAGACATGGGAATCACGCCCGCCTACTACTAAGGTCCCTACACCATTCATGTGTCACAGAGCCTAAAGTATTATCACAGATAAAAGACTCCCAAAACAAGCAATTCACAACGTTAAAAATTGAAAATTCACCAAGTTAAGGTTTAAGTACCTGTGATCGGCCTGGCGCTAGGACCCCCCGTCTCCGCCGAAATGAACACACGCGGCGCAGCAAGCTGCCTCAACGGCTGCACATCAACTGCCGCCCCCTGCACCGGCTGCACCACTGCCACTGCCATCTACAACTTGGGACACCTCACCCTAATGTGCCCCGTCTCTCCACAATGGAAACATGCCTGTGTAGTCCGAACCTCTCTCCTCTTCGGACAAGCTGCCACCCGGTGCTCCGTGCTCCCACAACCATAGCACCCCGTACCACTCTGGGCCCTCTGACCGGAACCCGAAGAGCCCTCCCACTTCCTCTTCTGTCCCTGAGCCGGCTTACCGCCCCGGCTCGCACCTGCCTGCTGCTGCTGCGGCCTCCTCTGCTGCTGCTGCTGCACCGGTGGACTAAGCGCTGCAGCCAGCAGCAGCAGCCAGCTCTGTCCCCATATCAACCTCAATGGCTGCCGCAGTCTCAACCAACTCCGCCCTCGTGGCGTACTTACGAGCCCTGCACAGCGTCCTCAGCACCGGTCGAAGTCCCTGCATGAACCTCCTGATCTGGGACTCCTCGCTCCCAAACTCTCTACCAGCATACACCAACAGCCGACCGAACTGCTCATCATAACCCCGAACCGAACTCACTCCCTGAGTCAGCGCCAAAAACTGCGCCTGCATCCGGTCCACCGCCTCCTGCGGAAAATACATGGCGTCAAACTCTGCCAAGAAATCCGCCCAGGTCATCCCCGCCTGAGGCCTCCTGCTCGTCACACCTCTCCACCACAGATGTGCATCACCCTCCAAATAGTGAACCGCAAGGTCCACTCTGTATCCCTCGGGACACCTCAGCGCCTGGAAATTACGCTCCAGACGACTCCTCCACGCAGCAGCCTCCTCAGGCTTAGCACCGCCCGAGAAATACCCAGTAGAAATCCTGTGCATCTGCTCCAAAATCCTCAGGTAGGAAGGAGCCTCCTCTGCAGCCGCCACACCTGGCTGCCCCCGGACCACTGCTAGCTGAACACCCGCTGCTAACGGCTCAACACCAGCCACCCCCGGCTGTACACCCGGAGCGTACCCCTGAGCCGGTGCCCCACCTGGCAACCGCTCAAGAACCTGAAGCATCATCGCTTCCAAACGGTCCAACCGACCCTGGGCCTTGCCCCCGCCAGGACCCCCACCTGGGCCCTGCGCCACACTGGCTAACTCTGTACCACCCACTGGCTCTGGAGGTATCTGCGACTCTGCAACCTCCTCCTGCGTGGCCTCCTGAGTCCCACTCGACTCAACAGGATCAACCGCCGATCCCCGACCACGGCCGCGACCACGCCCTCTAGCCCCACGGGCACCACGACCTCTGCCTCTAGCCATCTCTCATTGACTAACCACAGCAGACTAAGCATTAGAAACAGAAATCATAAACGAAACACTTACCGTGGAATCATATTGAAGGCTCGGAGAAGATGATCCAGGACTCCAAACCCAAGCAACAATCAACTGACTAACTCACATAATCAATTAACACTATTCTACACAATCAGCAATACATGCAGTTACTAAGTTCTCCCGCCCTAGAATCGTAAGGGCTCTGATACCAAATTGAAACAATCCGACCCGTTTTTTTTTTTTTAAACATTGGATTCGAATTAACATTCCCATAAATGCTAACTCTCAATAACCCAATCAACCAATTAATCAAACAGCGGAAAACAAGACAAATAACCCAGTAAACCATTCAATAATTCCATCCACGACAATAATCAAAACCAATATCAAATCCATGACACAATTCAATATCTAAACCAGTTCACTCTCCACACCAGAATCACTAACATCCTAGCGGTGCTAACAACCTACTTCACTCAATCGAGACACTAGATCATCTCCTCTTCCTTGCCCGATCCCACGATCACACTTTCTCTTTACCTGCAACACATGGCAAAAAGAGTTGCGTGAGTATTATCACAAATACTCAGCGAGACGGTCATCCCATCTACAGATTATATGCTCAGGCATAAAAGAATACAATACCAGGGTGAAACAAACGGCACACGCAAAACAAGCAACAGAACAACAAACAGGCCAGCAGCCTCTATGTCGATCGACACATCCTCTAGGCGTCGATCGACACACGACTGTCTGCTGCGTCGATCGACACAACCCAAGTGTGTCGATCGACACGGCACCTGCTGACCGAAGGATCGAGCCTATCCTCTCATGGCTCCGATCCGAACGACCCCAATCGATCACCTGCAACGTATTAGCACATAGCACACCACATACATACAAAGTAACATCAATCAATCGCATCCTATTCAACCTACACCTGATAAATCTATGGTCACGCACTCACCTCAAAGGATCGAAATGAACGGATGAATGATGTTTACTAAAACCCTCGTACACGACGAACCACTGGTCCAATTCCAAAACAGGCGACTGTTCCGGAAACTAGACACACACAGCTACGCGTCAGTATGCGGATCGCCCCCAGACTCCTTCTGGTTCGATCGGAAATTCCCTCTGAACCCGATTGATCGCAGACAACAATCTGCACAAACCCACCGAGTTCAAACAGCCATAACTCGGTGAATAATCAACCGAAAGACGAACCGTTTTTGCCTATAACACGAGCAGAGATTGGAGAACTTACCCTCCAAAAATCAGCCCAAACCGCCGCGAAAAGCCCCGCCGTTTTCCCTCTCAAAGCCCCGCCGTTTTCCCTCTCAAAGATCCGATCAGAAACTGTCTCACACACACAAACACTTAACTCTTCTCTCAACAAATCTCTTCTGATTTCTGATCCAACCAAGCGGCCAGGATCTTGTTTAAGCCTTTTATATCCAACCCTAGGGTTCTCCTTTAACCAACACGCAAACCGTGCGATCAAACCCGACCAAAACCAACTCCCAGTTCTCACTTCGAAACCGTGTCGATCGACACTCACTCTGTGTCGATCGACACAGACCTCTCTGGTCGATTCCAACACGCAAACAAACACCCGTGTCGATCGACACACACCTGTTGCGTCGATCGACACCCTACCAAAAATCCTATTTTTGGATCACGGGCGTTACAAGTTGGATGTGGTTTATGAAGAAATTGAAATTAGTGGTACCGGATCATCGTAAACTGATGTTTATATCTGATCGAAATGTATCCTTGATCAAGGCAGTAAGTGTGATGTTTCCGTTGTCTCAACATGGGTATTGTATATACCATTGGTCTCAGAATGTGAAGACTAAGGTTTCTTCGGGCCTGAAAAAAACAGTTGCGGGGGATTTCATGAAATGTGCGGAAGCCTATACAGAGCATATGTTCCTAACACTTTATAGTGCGTTTAGGAGAAAGTATCAAGCAGCAGCTGTGTATCTCGATAAGAGTGTGGTTGTCGAAAAATGGGCAAGGTGTTATTTTCCATGAGAAAGGTACAACATAGTAACCACCAATAGTGTAGAATCGGTCAACGGTGTTTTCGTAGATGCAAGGAAGTACACGTTATTACCTATGATTGATATGATCGTTGCGAAAAATAGCTGAATGGTTCAACAAGCATCGGAAGGCCGCGAATGAATTACCTGAGTCACAGAAGTTGGTTCCTCACGTGCACAACATATTAGAGCATAACATACCGATTGGAAAGAAGCTATTGTCGGAAGAAATAAACAGCTTGACCTATGAGTACATTGTGATTGGACAGGATGGGAAGAATTATGCGGTTAATTTGAGCGAGAAAACTTGCACTTGCAAGTACTTTGATATAGACAAGTACCCATGCGTGCATGCGATACAAGCTATCATCCGATTAAGCGGAGAGACGGAGGTCCGTCATTATGAGTTTGCCTCTCCCTTTTATCTGGTGGAGCAGTGGGTACTTGCATATAATAGGACGATATATCCTACACCCCATATGTCAACTTGGATGATACCTAACGAAAAACTTCAAACGATCCGCTTCGGCAAGCCTCCGAAGCACGATATAAACAAAGGCCCCGCTCAACAAACACGGTACTTGTCAACTGGAGAGCATCCAGGAAGAGGAAGAGGAAGAGGAAGAGGAAGAAGAGGACCTATTTTTGACTACTTAGGTGGTGAACCTAGTACGTCTAATCCGATTTAGGTAAGTCTCTCTGTTTGGTACTACTTGATATAACTGAGTATGACTATGTAATGTGTTTTTGGGACAACTCTCTATTTGGTACTACTAGGTATAACTGAGTATGACTATGTAATGTGTTTTTGGGACAACTCTCTGTTTGGTACTACTAGGTATAACTGAGTATGACTATGTAATGTATTTTTGGGACAACTCTCTGTTTGGTACTACTACTACACGCACATCTCTCTGTCTAATGCTACAACGTATTTTTACTTATTTATAATTTATTTTGTGCAAATTTAAAATATTTGAAAACCAAACTTTTTACTAAAATCATAGCTTACACCTATGTAAATGTAAGGTAATGTATGAGTAGAAGCACTAATTGTTAAGTCAAACATTGAAAACTTTTGTTTTCATAGATTTTAATATAGGAAACAATATAAACTAAGTTGAAATGGATTAATCAGATGCGTCCTACTAGAAAAATCATACTTTCACATAGGTATGACTAATAAAATGTAAAAAGCATCAAAATATAACTATGTGTTAAAGGGTACTACTTAAATACTAAGTATGACTATGAGTAAAATTTTGATAGTTTTTTATTCAAAAGACGGCTCACATGTTAAATATGTTGTATTTTCCTTAATTTTTTAATGATGCAAACACATGTTTTACACGTGTTCATTAGGAGGTTCATTGACAAGTTATACCAGTTATACCAGTTATACTATTACTTTAAAAAACAAGTTTAGCTATACTTAATAGTTATAATACCATTTTCCTTTACCACCTGAAAAATAGTAGTTTCAAAATAACAGTAGTACCAAAATAACCAGTTCATCATTCAATCTTACCACTAGTATTAAAATCCCAGGTACACACGAGTACCTAAAACATCAACCCGTCCATAATCCTATCCTACTAGTACCTAAAACATCAACCCGTCTTGGTTCTCTGCCTTGTATTTCTTCTCTTAGGTTTATCCTTCCTTCCCCTTTTCTTCCCAACCTCCGCTTCAGCTCCCGCTTTGTTCTTCTTGTTGGCTTTCCCCTCCGTATAAGGCGATTTTTTGAAGTGTGATGGTTATGTTCTCCTCTTCTCACTTGGAGTTCTCTCATTTGTCCCTTTCGGCTTCTCCACATTCTGAGGAACCTCTTCTTCTGCTTCTTTCTCCTCTGTTTTCTCTTCTTCTTCTTTCTGTTCTTCTTCTTCTTCTGCTTCTTTCTCCTCTGTTTTCTCTTCTTCTTCTTTCTGTTCTTCTTCTTCTTCTGCTTCTTTCTCCTCTGTTTTCTCGTCTTCTTCTTTCTGTTCTTCTTCTTCTGCTTCTGTCTCTTCTCCTTTGTCTTCTTCTTCTGCTTCTTTCTCCTCTGTTTTCTCTTCTTCTTCTTTTTGTTCTTCTTCTTCTGCTTCTTTCTCTTCTCCTTTGTCTTCTTCTTCTTTCTGTTCTTCTTCTTCTTCCTTTTCTTCATCTTCTTCTGGTTCTTGTTCTTTCATTTCTTCTTCTTCTTTATCTGTGGTAAAAGGCCCCGAATCATCAGTCCCTGATGGCTCGGTTGCCTTCTCTTTCCCTTTTTCTGCATTGGCAGTCCCTGATGGCTCCCCTACATACTCATTATCATCTCTCTCGAACCCATCCCAAGAGCATCCACCTCTGACTTCACTCCTAATAGCCTTCACTTTTTCCTTTAAGCGCAAGACCTTCTTCTCTAAATCCAAATGGGCATCATTCACCTTTTCAAACCCTTCCCTCATTCTCTCCATCAGCCTATCTTCAAGCTCTTTCAAAAGCTGAACCAAAACAGGATTGGTACTCGGGAAGCCAGGATTTTGTGCCTTTTTCTGCCACCATTAACTTCTTTTTCTTTCTCTATTGGTACTCAGGAAGCCATGTCTATTGGTACTCGGGAAGCCACGTCTAAGTCATACAACCCTTGCCAACATATCTTCTTCTTCTTCACTACAAGATACTCATTCCACTCATCTTGCATTAGATCGTAGCCTGCAAAAGCTTCTTCAGCTTCTAAGATGTGGCTCAAAAGTACTTCTTGCTCTTCATATTCCGGTTCCAAGACACTTTGAATATCCTGGAAATGTAAATAAGTACAAATTACTTGTTAATTAACATTAGCCAAAATGATTTCTAATTATAAACATCAGTTGAAACTAATACCTTACTATCCCCAAGCGATTCATAAACCTCTTCCAATGTCCACCCTTTCATACTACAAGTTTTAAACTTCTTATTGCACATTATTGGACATTCTCCGTTTACTTCTTCCACATTTGCTCTAAACTTTGTCTTCAAATTTGTTATACATTCAAAGGCCAGAATCTACAAACATTTATATAAATACAATTATACTATGTAATGGATTGGTTAAATATCAAAACATAATTATAGAAATAATATTTTGGTTTACCTCTAAAGGAATTACGAATCCAGGGAAAGTCATTTTTTCTTTAGCAGAACCGTTCATAGACTCCACCGCGCGATAAACATCTCTAACAGAACCTTCAAATGTCATCCGCCCCCATGGAAATGATTTACACATTTCTGGATCCTCAGCCATTTTAAACAAGAATGGCTCTATATTTCCATCACTCTTCGACTTACATGCAAGGACGGCACTTAGGAAATATAAGATGGCCAACTTCAGCCGAGTCTCGCTACTCTTCTTCCTTGACAGCAACTTCTCTTTCACATCTTTGATAGTCACTTTTGTCTTTGGATTTGCCCCAAATACCTTCTTCCTCAACTCACTTTCGTAGTTCTTCAAATTTCTCCACGGATTATAACCAGGCGGGTATTCATGGCAGTCAAACCCACATAGGAGACCATGCTCTCTCAAAGAGTACCGTATAGGCACACCATTGACCACAAACCAAACAGCGTTCCTCCTTTCCACCTTCACAGTTCGAAGGAGCAGAATCCATAATCCTCGAAGCATATGATTTGGTTCCTGATCCATATGGAATATGTGTTGGAACTGTGGGTGTGATTCGAACCATTCCAACTCTGGTGGAAATTCCTTTATAAACTCCAAGAAATTATTCAACTCGCATCTGGTTTGTATCTTGCACTGCTTCTTGTATTCCGAAGGTACCAAGAAGAAATCCTCATCCTTAGGTGCTGCTGGTTGGGGTTCTTCTTCCTCTGTCTCCTGTGCCGACGGTTGGGGTTCTTCTTCCTCTGTCTCATGTGCCGACGGTTGGGGTTCTTCTTCCTCTGTCTCATGTGCCAACGGTTGGGATTCTCCTTCCTCTGTCTCCTGTGCCGACGGTTGGGGTTCTAAATCCTGCAATCCAAACAAAATCCAAGCATAATCCAACCACTGCACTTTAGTGTTACCAGTCTTCCTAACTACTCACAGTTTTCCCTAGTAGTACCAGTCATCCTAACTACTTACAGTTCTCCCTAGTAATACAAGTCATCCTAACTACTCACAGTTCTCCCTACTAGTACCAGTCATCCTAACTACTTACAGTTCTCCCTAGTAATACCAGTCATCCTAACTACTCACATTTCTCCCTAGTAGTACTAGCAGTCCTACGTAGAACTACACATGTCCAAAAGAAGTTACATACCTGGTTCTGACCCATTTCCATATTCTGACCCATCTCTTGTGATGGCGAAGGATCATTTCCAGATTCTGATTCTGCCCCATTACTTGAATCGCTCACAGCATATCTTTTTTGGACTCTTTGGAAGCTACTACTAGAAGTCTTTGAAGTCCCTTTCTTTGAAGTGACTCCCTTTGAAGTCCCTTTCTTCGACCCTAAACCCTTGGTCTTAGGAGGCATTCTTGCAAAATCCACAAGAAGCAAATCAAAACACACACAAAACACCTAATAGTCCTAATTTCAAACCATATACATCTATTGCCAATTCATATCAAATTCGGAAACACATTAGAAATCCTAGTACAGAGAACGAAAAGAACAAGTCCATACATCTCCAATTGAAACCAAAAACCTACAACAAATCAAAACGGAACTGATTTTTCAAACACTAGTTTCAAACCCGATATCAAAATCAAAAGTCCAAACCCATTCGAATCATAATACTAGTACAAAATCACAACATCTCGCAACATCTCGCAACCCAAAACCCATTACAAATCAAAACCCCCAATTTTTTACTTCAAACCCTAATTTCAAAATTGATTCCAAATCCTATCAATTTCCGGTACATTCATATCAAATTAGTAGTACATATCGAAACTCTATCATCTCGCAAAACGAAAACCCAAGAAACCCCATTCAAAATCAAAACCCCTTTTCTGAAAATTGCAAGATGTGATGAGGAATGACTTACTGTGACGACGGCAATACTGACGACGGCGATAGCAAAGGACGGGCAAGAGACTGTTATCGGATTTCAGAGATAGAGAGGGAGAGAGATAGAGAGAAAAGAGTCCAGAAAAGAGAGGAGGCCGTGAAATTGTTCTTCGCGGTTGGGATTCCTCGCGGTTGTGTAGAATCAAAATTTCAAATAACCCAATCTTTAAAAAAAAAATTTCAAATAACCCGAAGATAAATTTTTTTTTTTTCTGTTCTTTTGCTCTCGAATTTGGGTAAAAAGACACAAAAACCAGCCAAAACTTAACATAATTACGAACCCAACCATTAAATCCGACCCGTTCCGCATAAATCGGATAAAACCGCCCCAGTACACATAAATCGGGGCCCATAAATCCCGCCAGTTCCGCATAACTCCCTCCTCCATGACAACTCAAGTTGGGGTTCAAATTGGGGTAAAACTAGGGATAACTAAGTGTGAAGAGTTCACAAAGAGATCCAATTTTCCAGTCTTTGAATTCGAATTCTACACCAATTGCTTGAGCGATTTCTCATAGAAACTATGCCGCGTACAAAGTTTCCATTAATTGGAGTAGATGACCGTCCTTTACTGCCTCCTTCTATAATTCGAGCGAAAGAAGCAGAAAAAAGGGTTTACGAAGATGAAGAAATGAGTTCGGAGGGAGGAAGTTCGGAGGGAGGAGGTTCGGGAAAAGCTAGAGAAGATAGAGTTTTAGAGGTGGGAGGAGGTTCGGGAGAGGCCAGAGACGAAGAGGATGACGAACACTTGGTATGTGACTTCAAACTTGGAGAGTAACACTTGGTATTAGTTGTATAAATGGGAGTAATACTTGGTATAACTTGCAGCAGAAAAAGTAAAACTAGGTATTAGTGGTATAACTGGGAGTAATACTTGGTATAACTGGCAGCAGAGAAAGTAATACTAGGTAAAACTGGAATGATAAAAAGAGTAATACTTATTATCTTTATGATTTGCAGGATTATTCTGAGTTAACAGGATTATTACCTACAATGTACTTCGACCAATCCCAGTACGAGAAGAAAATTAAGCTTCCTACAAGGTGTCACCTTAAGAAGGCCGTAGATACCTTAAAATCAAAGCTTAGTGCGAAGGAGTTAAAATGGTTTGTTAAGCATCCACAGTTTAAGCATTTCTTTTACATGCATTTGGAGAGAAAGCATAAGGTTCAAGGGATGTGGATGCTATTTCTTCATGGTGCTATAACTTTAAAGAAGCGGGAAGCTTGGTTTGTTGTGAACGGTGTTCCTATACGGTATTCACTCAGAGAACACGGTATCCTCTCTGGTTTACACTGTCATAATTATCCATCATTGGATTGGAGAAATTTGGGCGGTTTAGGCTTTGCGAGGAGGAATTTCAAGTTAGGGTCAACCATAACCTATGAAGTTGTGGAGCATAAGTTCATGAACATGGGACCTTCCAAAGATAGATTGAACATGGCTGTCTTATATTTCTTAAGTTCAGTGATTATTGGGAACGAAAAGCAAGGGGAGAAAGTAACCGGTAAAAACGCACCAAGTGTAGAGCCCTTCTTTATTAGAGCGGTTAACGACCTAGGATTGTGTCGGACGTTTCCGTGGGGACGTATTTCTTTTGAGAACAATCTGGAGAAAATGAATAAATTGTACATGACATTTGAAGGAGCAGTCACGAGACCTTCTTGGGTTTATCCTAGTTTTACTATTCCTTTGGAGGTAAATCAACTATTAAGAAATTGCTAATCTGTTTTGATCTTAGTTTGAAATTGCTAATGTGTTTTGTTTAATTAATTTGTAGATTCTGGCGTTTAAGACGATTCCAGAGTTGAAGTTGAAGTACCGAGAGTCTAAGGAAGGTGCAAGTCCTATTTGTCCGAGGATGTGCACGACTAAATTCCAGAAGCATTCGGTGTCGGGTTTTTCACTTTCTGACTTATATGACACACTGGGAACAACTAAGGTTAGTAATACTAGAAAAACTACTAGTAATACTAGTCTTGTTAGTTAGTAATACTAGAAAAGTACTAGTAATACTGGTCTTGTTAGTTAGTAATACTAGAAAAAGTACTAGTAATACTGGTCTTGTTAGTTAGTAATACTAGAAAAACTACTAGTAATACTGGTCTTGTTAGTTAGTAATACTCATGTTATTTATGATTGTGTTGTAAAATCTTACAGTATTTTTTGTATAATGACAGGACATTGATAGTGTTTTGCGCCCAACTGATGGTGAGCGAGCTCTTTGTGCTGAAATCTTTGATGAGGAGCTGGACAACGATCGAGATTGTGATGACTACATCGTTCAAAGTTGGAAGAATAGGATTTTTGGTGAGAAGAAGCGTGTGTTTCTTCAAGAGCTGTACGAGATTGATGTCCATGCCCTAAGGAAAGCTGCGGCTGAGAAAGAGGCGGCTGAGAAAGAGGTTGCTGAGCAAGAGGGTGGTGAGAAAGAGGCGGAAGAAGAACCGGCTAATGTGGCTAATGTGTCTAATGTGGAGCAAGAGCCGCAGGTTGTGTCTAATGATGAATTGGAAAAGTTGAAGAAAGATATGGAGAATCTAAAGGAAGGAATGCTCAAGATGACTAAAAGTATGGACGATGGTTTTCTAGGTTTGAGAAACTTGATGAGTGAGCAGGAGAAAAGGCTAAAGGTAGTGGAATCATATGTGAAGTCCCAACCTACGTATGATAGCCATTTCGATCCTGTTAGTTATGATTTTGGTGGTGGTACAACTGCTGGTGACGGTGGTACAACTCCTGGTGGTGGTGTTGCTGGTATTACTGATGTTGTGAATACACCAGCTAGTAATACTGATGCGGTGGAGACACCAGCTGGTAATACTGATGCTCAGGAGACACTAGCTGCTATGGAGACAGTAACTGCGGCTGTGGTGACAGCAACTGCTCCTCCGGAGACACCAGCTGCTAGTGTTGATGCTGCTGGCCAGTCAGAAGGTGAAGAAGAGAAAGATGGTGAAGAAGACAATGAGAAAGAGGCTGATGCTGCTATGGAGACAGTAACTACGGCTGTGGTGACAGCAACTGCTCCTCCGGAGACACCGGCTGCTGGTGTTGATGCTGCTGGCCAGTCAGAAGGTGAAGAAGAGAAAGATGGTGAAGAAGACAATGAGAAAGAGGCTGATGCTGCTATGGAGACAGTAACTACGGCTGTGGTGACAGCCACTGCTCCTCCGGAGACACCGGCTGCTGGTGTTGATGCTGCTGGTGTTGATGCTGCTGGCCAGTCAGAAGGTGAAGAAGGGAAAGAAGGTGAAGAAGGTAAGAAGGATGAAGTTGTTGGTGAAAAGAGGAAGATTAAGCCATCAGATGCAAAGAAGCCTCCCTACACCACTTTCACCGAGGAAAAGAAGAAGAGGAAGAGGAAGAGTAAGAAAGCAAAAGTCACGATAGAATGATCCAACATTTACCAAACTCTATTTATATTTTAATTATGTGTTTCGGTTATTAACTAGTTATGCGCAAAAACTTTGAACTATGTGCTTTGGTTTGTTGTTGTAATGGTTTTAAGTACTTCCTTTTAATGACTTATATTAGTTTTGATGTTTAACACTGCTAATACTATGAAAAACTGGTAATACTATGAAAAACTGGTAATACTACTTGTAATACTAGGTAAAACTGGTAATACTATGTATACTGGTTATACTAGTTATACTAGGTAAAACTGGTAATACTACGAATGCTAACTATACTAGTTATACTGGTAATACTTGGTAAAACTGGTAATACTAGGTAAAACTGGTAATACTACGTATGCTGGTTATACTATGTATGCTGGTTATACTAGTTATACTAGGTAAAACTGGTAATACTATGTATGCTGGTTATATTAGTTATACTAGGTAAAACTGGTAATACTACGAATGCTAACTATACTAGTTATACTGGTAATACTTGGTAAAACTGGTAATACTAGGTAAAACTGGTAATACTACGTATGCTGGTTATACTAGTTATACTAGGTAAAACTGGTAATACTACGTATGCTAACTATACTAGTTATACTGGTAATACTTGTAATACTACATATGCATACAAAGATACTTGAAAGTACAAACATAGATTCATTACACAACCATAAAAATACTTAAACAAAGATTCCTTACAACCATAAAAGTACGTATGCTGGTTATACTAGGTAAAACTGGTAATACTACGTATGCTTGTTGAATGCCTCCATAAAACGAGCCATATCTTCTTTAAGGATAGCGATCTCTTCATCCTTCTGTTTCAGCTCCAACTGGATTTGCCCAATGAGAAACTTATGGTTTGCCATATCTCTCCACCTCTTCGTGTTCTCGTCAACCTCCGTCGTTAATTTTTCCACCTCTTCTTCCATAGAAAGATCCCAAGCTTTCCTAAGGTGGAAGCCATCATTCTACACATAAATACAAATGCTGGTTATACTGGCAATACTAGGTAAAACTACGTATGCTAGTTATATTGGTAATACTAGCTAAAACCGGTAATACTACGTATTCTGGTTATACTGGTAATACTAGCTAAAACCGGTAATACCACTTATGCCGTGAATAGATGGGATTCTACACAGAAATACATCATTCTACATCTTCAAATGTCGTGAATAAAAACTCACCCGAAATACTTGACAAGTAAAGAATCTCTTTTCTTTCAGCATCTCGTGGATTATGGGGGCACCACAAGGACACTTCTTGGCGATCTCATAACCCCCATCGACAACAGCTTCTAATTGTCGAAAAGCCTTCATCGAACTCTTCATGTCTTCATAGTAAGGATCCCCCATCGGCAACAGCTTGATTTTGAAGGAAAGAAGAGAAGAGAAAGAATCGAAAGAAGAAGAGAAAGACAATACTCGATTTGAAGAGAAAGACAATTGATTTTGGCCGCAATCGGAGTGCCTGGCCGCAATCGGAGAAAGGGGAGAAAAAGGAGAAAAACCCTAGAATTCGCGATTTCGAATTTGATGGAAAAAAATATTTTTGATGTTGCTCGTTTTTTTTTTTTTATATCGTTTACAAATTGAAGCACGTGCCGCCGTTATCTAAATTAAACATGTGCTTTATATAACAATCCCACATAGTTATCCTACCTAGTATTCCAGTGTTACAAATTCAACTCATAGTGTTCCTTTTGACGATTTACCTACTAGACCAGTTATACCTACTTAAAATTAAAAAATTTCAGTAGTCCACTTCATTTATGAAATTTCTAAGACATTTCATATGAGTGTGCACAATAATATTTGCAAAAACACATTTTACTAGAGATTCACTTAGTAAAGTCTATAACACTAACAAAACCTTCTTTAAAAGTACTATGTTGTTTAAGGTGATTGTGGGAGAATAATCATATATATAATTTTTTTTTTTAAATAATTTTGTAAAGTAAATTAACAATGAGCTGTTCTTATGCGACATATAATTCAAACACATAAATAATTGAAACACATATATAAATGATCGTAACAATGAAAATTCAACCCTTAGTATTACAAATACAATAACCAGTATTACTTAGTTATACAAACTCGATTGTAACAAATAAAATTTCCAAATCATGCACCACTTGGGAATCCTACTTCATCACCACCACCACCACTTGGGCCAGCTAGTTCAGCACCACTTGCGACATCCCCTACTTGAACCACCACTTCGGACACCACTTGAACCGCCTTTCCCTTCTTCTTTCGTTGTGGTTCTCCTACCGATGGCTTCCTTCTTACTTCACGTCTTCCCTTTCTGTTTTTTTTCTTCTTCTTAGGTAAAATGTTTTTTTCTTTTATACTTGCAGGAATATTCCAGTCGGAGCTATGGGGCACTAGATAAATGGTCTTGCAATACATGGAAATCCACTCGGCAACGTAATATTTTGGCGAACACAACTCATGTATCTCGATGTTATGCCCTCTCTCTTCTTCCCTCATGAGTCTGTACAATGCGGATATCGGATGGGCAGAAGGATACTTGTCAATATCAAAAGTCTTGCAACTGCATGTCAAGTGTCGCAAATCTACCATATACTGCTTCCCATCCCGTCCAACCACACTAAATTCCTTCATGTATATGTTTAGCTCAGTCGCAATCAAATGATACGCTTCCGCACATCTCTGGTGCAATATTTCATTCACCCGCGGCACTAACATCCTCCCGGTGTTTGCGTAGATAACGCTCTCCTTCCTATGTTTGCTAAACCATTCGGAAATCTTCTCGACTATCGCATCTATCATAGGCAACAAGTTGTAGTGTCTTGCCTCCTCCATCACTTTGTTCAGAGACTCTACGCAATTACTTGTGTCTATGTTGTACCTTGCTCCGGGAAAATAGCACCTCGCCCATTTTGACACCTCAACGCTATCATCAAGATATTCGGCTACTCTGGGATATCGTCGTCTAAAATCCTCATACCTTATTAAGAATTCATGCTCTGAATAAATATGAGCAATATCCCTGAACATCTGCGCAACCACTTCTTTGTTGGCGTTCGAAACTTTTAGCCTTACATTTTGGGACAAATGGAAGATACAGTACCCATGTGTAGACTCGGGGTACACCTCCTTCACCGCCTTTATGAGGCTATTGTTTCTGTCACTCACAAATACCAACTCCCTATCATCCTTAATAACGGTTTTAAGAGTTGTGAAAAACCAGTTCCAACTTGCATCATTTTCACCATCCGTTACAGAAAATGCAATCGGATAGGTGTGATGGTTAGGATCTTGAGCTGTGGCAATCATTAGCACACCACCGTAAGAAGTCTTCAAAAAAGTGGAATCCACAATAAGAACTTTCCTCATCGATTCAAACCCTTTAATACAAGCTCCTAGTGCGATGAATACATACTTGAACCTTCCTTCCGTATCCAACTCCACCTCCGTTTTTGTTCCAAAATTCACTTGCTCTAACATATGCAAATAACAGTACAACTGCTTGTATCCTTCCTCTGGATCACCACGCAACTCGTTAGCAGCATCATTCTTTCCCCTCCAACAGGTAGTATATGATGGTGCGACACCAAATTTTCTTTGAACCAAACCCATGAGATGTTTAGCACTTGGAGTCTGCATTATACCTGGGTAGTCTTCTTTCAAAAGACCAGCAACTAATCCCGCTGTGGCACTGTTTCTACTCGCACTGCTTGTACTAGAACTAGCCCGAGAGCATGTGTGCCAGCTTTTGTATACTTGTACACGAATGCAATGCTTCACCTTCGTAGTTCGTAAATACCATTCACACCCTTGTCTATGTTGACGACATTTCAACACATATCTATCTTTCTCACTCTTGATTGTTGTGAAGGCAAAACAACTTTTATGCGCACCTCTCTCAACAAAAGCTTTCACTTCCTTCTTATTATTGAATTCTTGACCTTCTTTCAAATCCAAACCATCTTCCCATCTCTGACCAAAATGATCCATTCCTTCCTCATCACCTGGAATATATTCATGCTCCGTATTGTTATCCATACTCCTATCCGAAGAGTAATCCATTCCGTTATCTTCATCATCACTTGAAGATATATTTTCATTCTCGTCACGGTCATCATTATACACTGCCTCATACTGTTCTTCCAATGGTGTTTCGTAAAGAGTAAGAGCACCATGATTGCCACAACCTCTAGGAACCCCTTCCTCGTAATTCAAACCAACTGAACTACCTTCCTCTCTACCTGAACCTAGACTCTTCCCCTTATCCAACTCATTCCTTCTTGAAACTAGACCCTTCTCCACATGCAATACACTTTTACATTTATTTACATTCATCGACGTTAGATAAACATAAACGTCATCATCATCGACGATATATGATTTCCTCAAAGGTCTCGTGTCCAATGGTATGAAACTCAATTTCAGTTCTGCTGCAGATGAATTTATCCCAGCTTTCTTGCATACACTTTTCAATAACATCGAATAACTAATCTCCTCCGCAGATAAATTCTTGAACAATAGTGGGTACATGTGATCTTCTGCTGAAATCCATTCATCCCCATCTTCGTTCTTTACATAATGTCCTCCGTAATCAAAATATATGCTTGTGCTCATTGTCTCCTGCAAAAATGGTAAGTGTTACACTGGTAATACTAGGTAAAACGGGTAAAACTACGTATGCTGTAATACTGGTTATACTGATTATGTTTGTAATACTGGTAACACTACGTATACTGGTAATACTACGTATGCTGGTTATACTGATTATGCTTGTAATACTGGTAACACTACATATACTGGTAATACTACGTATGCTGGTTATACTGATTATGCTTGTAATACTGGTAACACTACGTATGCTGGTTATACTACGTATGCTGGTTATACTGATTATGCTTGTAATACTGGTAACACTACGTATGCTGGTTATACTGGTAATACTGGTAATACTACGTATGCTGGTTATACTGATTATGCTTGTAATACTGGTAACACTACGTATACTGGTTATACTTATTATGCTGGTTATACTGATTATGCTTGTAATACTGGTAACACTACGTATGCTGGTAATACTACGTATGCTGGTTATACTGATTATGCTTGTAATACTGGTAACACTACGTATGCTGGTTATACTGGTAATACTGGTAATACTACGTATGCTGGTTATACTGATTATGCTTATAATACTGGTAACACTACGTATACTGGTAATACTACGTATGCTGGTTATACTGATTATGCTTGTAATACTGGTAACACTACGTATGCTGGTTATACTGATTATGCTTGTAATACTGGTAACACTACATATGCTGGTAATACTACGTATGCTGGTTATACTGATTATGCTTGTAATACTGGTAACACTACGTATACTGGTAATACTACGTATGCTGGTTATACTGATTATGCTTGTAATCACTAGTAGTATCCAGTTCTTCCAACTTGCGGATTTCCCAACTTGCATTACTATCCAAGTTACTAAAGCTGGTTATACTAAAGCTATAACATAGTAGAACGCACCTCAATTGAATTCAATGCCGGATTGGGTTTCAATTGAACAAATGTGCTTCGGATTGGGATCAATGGTGATGCTCAGATCAATGGTGATGTCGCCGAGCACGGTAAGAAGAAGAAGATCCGATTGAGCTGTGGATAATCCGCCGGAGATTGATGTCGCCGCCGGGAAGAAGAGAACGACGTCCGTAGACAATGCTGGTTATTTTTTCATTTTTTTTTAATTTTTTTTTTAATTATTATTGTGAGGTTAGTTTAGTAATTTCGTAGATTAAAAAGGGTTAGAGGGTTATATGAGAATTTTTTTGGTGTTTGAGGTTGGTGTTGGAGAGAAAAGGTTATTTAAAAATTGGACCCGGTTGTGTAGGGCACGTCTCGAAAAACAAAATAATAAAGTAATTATTTTTTTTTCTTTGGTTTTTTTGTAATGTCACTGATTCATTAAGTGCACATTTGATTTTAGCCACTTTTCTGATTAAAAAAAAATCAAAACAATTAAAATGTTTATAACGGGGTTTTTTTGAGTTAAAAGATTGGTTTGAGGGTTCTTTTAGGTTACAATCCATAAAGAAGTGCATATACATGAATGGCTACATTTATAGTCACACTTCTCTTGTGAACATGATGAGAAAATTCACCAAGGAAAGAAATTTGCATAGGCCATCTATTACGAGGTTTGCAACATCTTTCATTACCCTTTCTCACTATCATAAGCAAAAGAATAACTTGAGGAAGCTGGTTACTTCCGAAGAATGGAATAATTCAAAATGGCCAAAGGAAGTGGGAGGAAAAAAAGTGAGAACGTATATTTTGCAAGAAAGCTTTTGGAAGCAAGTTCTTTATGCTCTAAAGTTGACTGGTCCTCTTGTTAAGGTACTTAGGATCGTCGATAATGAGAAAAAACCAGCTATGGGGTACATTTTTGCAGCCATGGAAAGGGCTAAAGAGACAATTGTGAGGGCTTTCAACGTACGAGAAGAAAACTACAAAACAGCCTTTAAGATCATTGATGAAAGGTGGAGGTGTCAACTTCATCATCCGTTGCACGCGGCTGATTATTTCCTAAATCCGGTAATCCAATATGATCATCGTGAAGAGGTTAATTGTGAAGTAGTCGAGAACGGTTTGTATGCGTGCATTGAAAGGTTAGTTCCAGATAAAGAAACTCAAGACAAAATTACTATGGAGTTGGAGAAATTTAAAAATGCTGAAGGGCTCTTTGGTTGCAACATGGCAGTTAGGCAAAAAAAGTTAAAATCACCAGGTAACAACTAAATCATTATGTTTTACTTTTGGTCAAATATTGTTATGTTATTACATGTTATGGTATCTTAGAATACATGAAAATTAACAACACACTTTGTTTAAATAGCGGATTGGTGGTCTTCTTACGGAAATACAGCTCCAAGCTTGAAGAGCTTTGCTATAAAAGTTCTTAGCCTTACTTGTAGTGCTACTGGTTGCGAGAGAAATTGGAGTATTTTTCAACATGTAAGTAACCTTAAATTCCATTAATTATTTTCCTATTATATTTAAAGATTATTTCAGTAGATTACTTAACTTATAATCTTTGCTTGACAGCTTCATACAAAAAAAAGGAACCAATTAGTCCAAAGTCGATTGAATGACATGGTTTTTGTCAAATATAATCGTGCTTTGCAAAGACGGAAAGAGAAAAAAAGTAACCGGTGATCCTATTGTTTTGGAAGAGATTGATGATAGCAATGAGTGGCTACTTGGGAAAATGGATGGAACTTCAGATGAAGAAAATGCTGATTTTGTGTTTGAAAATGATGATTTGACATGGAACATGGTTAGTCAAGTTTCGGGAGCTGAGGAGCCTAGTTATCGTACAAGGGCAGCAACAACAAGTGCTAATACGGATAAAGAGAAAGGAAAAGGAATTGAAAGTAGTACCACTCATGGGCAATCTTCTCAATTTATGTCTCTGGTTGATGATGATGATGATGCGATTGAAGATGATTTTGTAGGAGATGAGAAGTTTGGAGAAGAAGAGCATTTTGGGGAACAAGGAGACTTTGGGGACGAGGAGTTTGGGGAAGATGAGCAAGATTATTAGTGTTTTAGTCTTCTGAAGTTTTACAAACTATAAAACCTTTTATGTTTGCTTTTCCTTTGGATTGATTTGGATTATGTGTTTGCTATTTTTTCTTTTGGATTGGGTTGAATTATGCTATGTTAGTCTTAAGTCAGTGTTTCTGTTTTGAAAAAGTGAGATGTTTTGTCTTTACTTGTTCATACATGTGAAGTATGTAGGCTATTAACCGTATTTGCGCCTCATATCTCTAAAGCCCACCTCTAAGAGCGCCTAGGCTCAAGGCTACATCGAAGGACCTTTGCGCCTTGGTGCGCCTTGCACCTTTTAAAACCAAGCTCACGATGCAGTTTCTGGTCGAACCTAGCTGGTTTGTTTCCCGTTTGCTGTAGTTCTATTTGGTATTGTGGCTCTCTTATCGGTTCCATTGGTGTGTTTGGTTTGGACTGGTGTGTTTATTAGTTGACTTACTTTTTTGAAGATGATGTTCTCGAGACTCATATCCCTCGCCCATCAGATATCACTCGTTTTTTCAGAATAATTTTTCAATCGGCGATGTACATCAACAGCTAGCCAGCTCCATTAATTTAGAGTGGTTTGTTGAATATCATTTGGAGACTCCTCGAGTGGATGGTTTGTCTTTGTCTTGTTTGGTGACATTTTTCTTCATAGTTTGCACCAGCTCTTCTGATTTATGCGTAGTTGTTGCCTCTGTCCGTCGTGGATATGGTGGATGCCTTGCTCCAGTCTTTGCATCCTTGTCGTGTGGTTCTAGTATTGGTGAGTTTGTGTTCGTATTTGTGTATCTCCAGTATTGATTGGATGTATTTCCATGCTTTGGGTCTTTTGATTTAGCTTTGCCTTCGGATTAAGGTTTGAAATTGTATTCCTTTTTTTGGTCTATTGGTTTCAGACTTTTGAGTCTGTTTCGGTTTAGCTACGGTTGGGTATGCCCAATTCCGATTTTGATCTTAAATGTAACTTTCCGTCTTTAGTAATAATATATAATTTCAGATGCCAAAAAAAAAAAAAGTTGCCACTGCTTGTCGTTTTGCAATGATAGTATCACAATATATATACAAACATAATTCGATTCGGGTTGGCTACCTCGACTCGTGGGATTAGTCTTTGGACCTACAAAATATTTGGAATCCCCACGGTTATAAAAAAAAAACATAAATGAAAACAAATTATTATTGTTTTTGTATAAAAAAGATAATGAACTTGCCATAACATATTGTCTTTATTGGTTGTGTCAGCAATGTAATGTAAAGGTACCCCTAGTTTCTTGATGAAACCATGTGGAATATTTTTTTGGAGTTATTTAGACCATCTTTTCTTTTTCTACTTTTGTTCTTTATTATAATTTCCTATTATATTTGAACAATTATATGGTTTATACGAATAAAACAAAAACAATAGTCTATAGGAGGGATAACGGGAATTGGTCGTTTCTTCGGCTGACAAAATTTTCACTATGGGCGGGGATATCCGTTGGCCGACTGCCTATTGTTTTTTTTTTCTGGTCTTGCTAAACAAACTAGCGATGTTAAAATGGACTGTCCGGGCCTATTAATACCTGGCCAGTTTAAACGAACATAATCAAATTTGTTTTGGGCCTGTTTAACTTTCAGCCCGTCGGGTTTTGTCCAACCCGTTAAGTCCGTTTACAAATTTATGTTCTAAAAAAAATGTAACTTAATTAGTGAATAATGTATAACAATTTTTGATTATGATACGTTACCGTTATGATTATGCAAAGTAACAAAATGTAACAATTATGATTAATATATAAACATATGTAACAGTTTTTGAAAAAAATGTAACGTCATGATTATGCAAACAGATAAATGTAACAATTTTTGGAAAAAAAAAAACAAACAGAAAATGTCAACATAACAAAAAAATTCAAACATGGCATATAGATATAAGTCTAAATTGATAAACTTTAAGGCTTCTTCTTTGATCTTTGCATACATATATATGCCACTCTGCAAATCAAATCAAACAAATAGATATAGATGTTAAACCAATTTATCATCAATAGTTTGTTTAACAAACTGGCTATCGTTTCTTGTTTGATTTTTGTCGTATTGTTCTTAATGACAAAAATCAGATGTTTTGGGTGGCAGTCGAAATATCAAAAAAAAAATTTGAAAGTGTTATAATACCATTAGTTTATATATATAAAAGGGATAAATTTTTACACATAAAACATAAAACATCGATGTCAATTTTATTCATAAATTATAGAACAAACACACACAGAGAATGATATATGAACACGCAAATCACATGTAAAAATGTAATTTTACACCATGATATTTGATAAATCTACATTTAATTTAAATTCTTTTTTTTCTGGTCGAAATGATTCAAATTCTTTTAACCTAAAAAAAATCTAGGAAACAAAACTATATGGCGTTTAAGAAAAAAAAATTACGCACATATTGTTTTAACAATATTACTTTGTGTGGTACCCATTATTTCAAAAAAAAAAACATAAAAGTAAATAATAAATCAAAATTTTGTCGTTAAATTTAATAAAATTTTAAAACAAAAACATGTGCATCCCGCGAGTCAATTCTAGCTTAGAATAATTAAGAAGAGAGTAATTGAAAGAGAAGAGAAAAATAATAGTCTTCTATATATTAAAGGAGAAATATTATAAGCCAATTTTGCTTATGTGTCACTCCCACAAATTTTTTAAAAAATTTTATTTATTTATTAATTTTTTCTATACTTATTACCAAACACATTTATTTTTTAATATTATCTATTTTGATTATTCTAATCCCATTATCAAACACATTTGAATACTCCTAAACTTGAGAAAAACAATTATTACAAATAATTTAATATTAAATCTAAACACAAATGAATACATAATTCGAAAAAAGTAAAAGAGACTCTTTTCATTTTTATTTTTTAAAGCTATGAACATGTAAAAGAACTTTTCAAGATATCTTTTCACGATTATTGATATATAATTAAATGCATTTAAGATAAAAAGAAAACAATGTCTAACAATAAATATGATATATAACTCGACTGATTTTAAAAAACGGGCTAGTCCGTATAAATCCGCAGTCTTAAATTTAACAACCCTATTCCGTCCCGGCAGATTTTGCGGTATGTCCGTGGATCTTTTACAATTCACATAAAAATATAATTCTTCACAATTAAAAATACAAAAAATAAATAAAAATTTGAGAAATTTAAAAAAATACCACTTTTCAAGTGTCATTTTACAAAAATGCCACACTTTTGAAATCTTTAAAAAATACCACTTTCAAAAAAAAAATTATATCATTTATGTTTGGATTAATTATGTTCTATTAGGGTTTAGGGGGTTTTAGGGGTCAAAACATTTTTTAGGGTTTAGAATTTTAAGATATAGGATTTATAAATCTATAATTAGTGGCATTTTTGCAAATGGGCACCCTTAAGTGGCATTCTTGCAAATGTGCACACAAAAAATGACATTTTTGTAATTGCCCCTAAAAAATATCATATTCGGTATTAAAATTGTCATAAAATCTATAGGTTTTAAGTAAATTTTATAAAAAAACAACCTCTAAAACCATTAATCCATACGATAAATCTTCAATCATTTTAAAAACAAAGTAAATCCATTAAATGTATAAGATCTTTGTTAGTAACCACCTTCCAAACAAGACAAAACATTAATTTGGTTCTCAATGAATAAAGGTCTTGCTTATTAGTGTTATATTTTCATAAGATTTTTTGTTTGATGTACCGATGTCAAATCCCACTGACCGCGCGGTCAAGCCCACAATGATCCATTGTCCATGATGGACTAGCCTTAACCCGCTCTATGGCAATACGGGTAAGCTTGCAGGCGAAGTCCATGTACATCAATCATATTCTTTTATGTATTCATATTTTCAGGAATTTTCCGTTAAGATATACTATTGAAAACATGCAAACTCTTAGATGTTATTGGTTTGTGTATTTAGAAGGATTTTTAAAGATTCTAACAATTAAAGAGTTATTGAATTTAAAAAGAATTTCTAATTTTCTTTAAAATTGGTTTCACGATTTTATAACATTTATAATTCTTTGAGTCGAGGATAATTATAAACTTTTGTAGAGTTTATCTTTTTGTTAAATTTTTTTGTTTTTATTTGTTGTTATCTACTTTGTGTTAAATTTTCATCTTCTATAAATTGTTTCAAAAGTTCATACGTTATTATTGTGTACATTTCCCAAAACCTGTAGGTACGCCACTAAATACTCAACTTTTTTTTTCTTTCTAATTTATATTGGTGTGTTCATCCAGTTTTTTCTTATATATGTTTGTGTGTTTGCACATATTTTTTTCTTCTGATTATTGTATGTGTGTTCATATAGTTTCGTTGTGTTCTTTTGCTCTTTATTTGAGTTATACTTTACGTTCCATTTTCTTGTTTAATTTTGTTATCGATTGATTGAATTTTCATGATTGTCAATATATATTTACTTACAATGATCTATACATGTATAATTAGCTAATGGAATATTCACAAAAAAGTAAAGAAAAAGGTAAAAATAATCTATGGGGACCCGATGAAACAAACTTGTTGATCGATCTACTTGTCGATGGAATTAAACGAAACTGGCGTGATGCTAACGGTTTAATAAACAAGCTAACGGTGGAGCAAAAGATTTTGCCAGTTCTCAATGAAGAACTTAAATGCAAAAAAGAATACAAACACTACCTAAGTCGACTGAAGTATTTGAGGACCATATACCAAAACTATGTGGATCTTCAACGTTTCAATTCTGGATTTGGATGGGATCTTCTAGCAAAAAAGTTTACTGCTCTTGATGAAGTGTGGGATGAGTATTTAAAGGTACATAATTGATTACATAAATTTAAGCATCATCATAACTTGATTTTCAAACATAGCTTATACGTGAGACATTTTTTGTATTAACCTACAGAAACATCCTACCCATAAAAATCTGCGGTATGAATCGGTTGACCAATTTGAGAAACTACAACTCATATTTGGATGTGGTATACCTACTGGTGGTTTTGCAGTTGGAATGGATGATACTACTGATGCTCGCACTTTTAAAGTGGGGGAAAGTAATCGAGTGAGAGAAAACATGGAACTTCATGAGAGCAACAATGAAATTTTTGAATTATCATCCCAACTTCCATCAGTAGAATGTGGTATGTCGTCTTTTCCTGGCACAAGTTCAAAAGGCAGTGTAGAAAAACTTCATCCGAGGAAGAGGTCTAAAAGAGAATCGACTAACGATGTTGATAAGCTGAAAAACGATAATGATGACTCGATGATCACAGTTAGCAACAAGATCCTTAGTGTCATACAACAAAGAGAAGAAAGACAGCAACGAGAAGCTGAGAAAAGAGAAGAAAAGCTAAAACGGGAGGCTGAAGAAAAAGAAGCTGAGAGAAAAAAAGATAATATATGGGAAGCCATGAAGGAGATTCCTAATTTAGATAATCATACCCGCTACAAAGCTATTACTTTTATTCATTCACTAGGAATGAAAAACGTCTTCATAGACATGACAGTAGAATAACGTTTTGGTTGGATTCAGAGCAATGTTGGCTCTATTTGATTACTTTAGTGGTCTTTGAATGTTTTTGGGGTTCTAAAAGCTTTTTTTAAAATCTTGTGTTTGGTGAGACTATCTTTTCTGATTGGTTTATTAATAACAAAAAAATTTTGAATGTGTTTTGCTTCATACAAGTAGTCTTTGATAATCACATCTCAAATTGTTTGTTTTTTATTTTGTGAAAATTTTATGGATTTTCTTCTCCACGTTTGATTCAAATTTACTCTTTCTTGTTTTCATGTATATTTCAATTGTGGGTTACTACTACATTTCATTAGTTTTATGTTTACTGCATAGTGATGGTTTTCATTTTTCCATTTAACCGATTATATTATTTTTATAGGGACTTATTTCTTTACGATGGAGCACATTATTGAGGGAGATGAAGAGCTTCATCTTGAAGATGATGAATCAGAAATGGACATTATGTTATTCATATTGCAAAATACAACTAGAGCTTATTTTAAAAAAAACAAACGTGTCGAGCGTCCGATTCGTCAGCCGGTCACAAAAATTGGTTACAACTACATCCAAAACGCTCTAAAGGAAGATCCTGAACACTTTCGACAAGTGTACCGTATGTATCCAGCTATCTTTTTGAAGCTATGTGATCTTATCAAAGATCAAATTTCTCTAAGAGACACCCGACAAGTGTATCTTGAAGAAATGGTAGCTACATTTTTGCTCACTATTGGTCAAAATTCAAGATATTCTTACACAATGGACACATTCAAGAGGTCAAAGTTTGCTACAAGTACAAATTTTCACAAGATTTTAAAGGAATTAAAAACGATCGTCCCAACTTTGATGGCTAAACCTGGAGTGACGGTACCTGCAAAGATAAGAGATAGCACACGATATTATCCCTATTTCAAAGTACGTTTTATTCAAACTATTTTGTTTTAGCTATAGTACACTAGAACTAACTATTATCTTTATAGGATTGCGTTGGCGCTATTGACGGTACACACATGAATGCAATAGTGCCTGCTTCTGAGGCACCTAGCTTCCGCACTCGGAAAGGACAAATATCACAAAATGTCCTTGCTGCTTGTAACATTGAATTAGAATTCATATATGTTCTTAGTGGATGGGAAGGTATAGCTCACGATTCAAAAATACTAAATGATGCTCTAACACGAAGAACTAGCAGATTACCTGTTCCATAAGGTATATATATTCAATATTCATAACATAGAAACTTTTTTTTTATCTTTTTTTGTAAATATATGCATTAATATCTTTGTATAACGTATGATTTTCAGGAAAATTCTATTTAGTTGATTGCGGATTCGCAAATCGTCGCAATTTTTTAGCTCCATTCAGAGGAACAAAGTATCATCTACAAGAGTTTAGAGGTCAAGGTCGTGATCCTAGTAATCAAAATGAGTTGTTCAGCTTGTGTCATGCATCTTTGAGAAATGTGGTCGAGCGAATTTTTGGTATCTTCAAATTTCGTTTTCTGATTTTTAAATCGGCACCGCCATTTCTTTTTAACGTACAAGCGGAACTTGTATTAGCTTGTGCTGGATTACATAATTTTTTTCGTAGACATTGTCGGTCTGATGAGTTTCCTCCTGAAGCAAAAAATACGGACAGCGAAGAAAACAATTCTCAAGAAAATAGAAATGCAGGAATTTTCTATGAAGAAAATGGAGATGTGGGAACTCTCCAATCTCAGCAAAGAGAATATGCTAATAATTGGAGAGACGAAATTGCTAATAATATGTGGGTAGATGCTACACCAACATGAAGCATAAGATGAAGATCGTGAGCATTACTTTTAATTTTTCTTAAGTTCGAGTCAATTTGTTTAGAACATTGTTCGATTGTTTAAACTCTTTTCCAACATGGAATCTCTAGTATATGAATCTTTAAAGTGTTTGGTCCACTATGGTGTTCATTGCTTTTGTCTGAAACCATGGTTTAATTATCAGAAGGTTTTCGTCTTTTGTATTGGAGTATGCATTTAACACTTGTGGTTGAGTTTGTGTTCATGTTAATCTGCCACCAACCATATCTTCTGGTGCTAGGTTTAGGTTGTTTGTGTGGGAAGAAATCTTCCATTGGTCAATTGGATTTATTATGTTATTTTTTTTTAATATAAAAACACAAATACCATTATGAAAGAAAGATTTTGGTTTTACAAAAGAGATTAACCATCTAAACTTGTCTTCTTGCTAAACAAAGATTAAAACATAGAGGGGTGACATGGGAGTTGGGAAGGAGACTTCAGTCCCTCCGAATCCAAATTTCAATGAACTTAGCGTAGTCAAGTGATGCGGCCTGGCCTAGTGTATACCGTGCAGTGCGAAAGGCTTCAAGGACACTTCGAGCCTTTGTCACCTTAGAGTCTCTTGCGACAGTGTGTGTAAAGCATTTTGTTTATATGGTGTTGTTGTGATAAAGGCAGTTAAAAAGAGTTTTCATGAAACCTAAAAGCTACAATTACCAACACACAACTTTGATTGTTCTTAAAGAAAAACCACACAAACACACTTTCTCCTCCAAATGATGACCACAAGTTCTCCGATTTCAAATTCCTATGTAGCTACGGTGGTAGAATCATTATCCATATCAGAGATGGTAAGGAAACTCGAATATCTGGTGAAATTCCGGTGCCAATTTCCGAAGGATGATCTCGGCAGTTGTAACCGTAACTTTCGACGAATATCTAATGAATCTCATGGAGGTATACAACAACCGACAGAAATCTAACAAATCTTACAGAGGCATATGACGACTCGAAACCATCATCGTGAGACTCGAAATCGTCACTGATTAGTAATCAAGCACCCAAACTTGGAATCGAAATCGTTATTGATTAGTAATCAAGCGGAAGAAGAATTGGAATCGAAATCGTGAGACTAGAATATTTCTATTAAATAAACAAAAAATTTTTGAGAATACCTCATGGCTGTGCATTACTTTGACAAGTAAATTTTGTGAAGAAAAATGTATGGATTCAATAAACCAATAACTCAAGACTGTTAATGACATAGAAAATACGTTACTTTGATTTTGTTTGAATAACGCAAGATTTTTATTGATTTTGTAAAATCATAAAACCAATAACTCTAGATTTTTAAAGATTTTAGATTACTTTTTACCAATTCATAAACCAATAACACCAGATTTTAATACACTCCTAAAAAGTCTATATTGAATAACACTTGAATCTTTATAAAATCTGAATCTTTAAAAATATTTCTAGATACACAAATCAATAACACCCCCTAAATGTCAGTTTAGAGTAAATTACTATATTAATCCATCACGTGATCATTTATTAGATACCTTCTAAATTAAATTATTCAATTTATGGTATTTTTCCCCTTGTTAATATAAATTTGTCCCCTTGCATAATCAAGGTTGATCTTGCAATATTTTGCATTTTTTTTTTTTTTTGTCACGAACACACTTCAATATCAGTTATACAAATACATTGTCTCTATCAGAAAACCAATATGGAACAGAATGGTCAATATAGGAGAAAACTGTATTTCGCGTGCGCGCCGACCTTGCAAGTAAATCCGCCCTCTTGTTTTCCTTCCGTTGCCGGTAGATGAGTTCGAATTACGGGAATAATTCCCGAATGTCCACCAAATCACGCAATTCTGGCTGATAACTAGGCCAGTCGTGTGGTGTTGTCACCATTTTCACTAACCCTGTTGAGTCAATATTTTGCAATCTTTAATCTCTCAAATTCGAGTCTATATCAGTCACCATCCATAAATAAAAGAACTGAAGAAAAATACATGAACATAATCATAAATTAGATTTGTGAGACAATTATGGGAAATAAAAGTAAAAGACTGGCCAACAAACCAAACAAACTTGAATGTAGTGTTGGCCGCTACAACCGGCACCTATGCAGTTGTAAACTTGAGCTGGCTATGTTGCTTTGTCTAGCGTTTCATCTCTTTTGCAATTGCCAAGACCTCTCTTGAGGATGGTTGTGACCTCTCAAACACCCATTTTTATGTAGTTAGAGATTGCAAGAAGGTCTGTTATAAAGTTTTGAGCAGAAATAATATTTTATAATTATACGAAATCAAATCGATATAATAGAAGAAAATGAACAAAACTGAAAGTGCATACTCGGGCTAGATCTATGTGTTCCTGTTTGTATGATCATAAAGTAAAGAACACATCGAGATTCAGATTCCCTACATCCCGAGACCTAGTCCAGAACAAATCCACTAGAACAAGAGTACAACTACAATTGTGTTTGGTATCCGACACTACAATGCCTACAATTATTTTCTAGATGATTCACTAACTATGAAAATAGGTATCAAGCCCGCATCCTTGACTACCAACTGACACCACCAGTGCATCACCGATCTATGAATCGATCTAATGGGACGACGTCATACACATGTATACATCTTACAATGGAACCCTAGGCGCGTGAAGATTTTTGTCACCACCAAGTCCTATTTAAACAAAAGGGTAAAACCCTATCAACCCACATGATGTTCAATTCTCTTTGAACAAAGCCCACATGGCCCATTTTCCTTTTTCTTGCAATTAAGCCCACGTTCTTATAACGTGTCTTCAAATTCCTCTTCATCTTTAACGTTGCAACAGAATATTCACATGTCTGTAGCAACTCATTAATTTGCATCATTATTATCACCATAACACACTATGTTCTGTGTCAATTTACTCAGCACTGTATCAAGTTATGTCTTGTTTCAACAATCTTCTAAAGCAGTCAACAATACACTTAATTTAAAAACCTTCACTGCTTCAGCTTTGTAGATAAATGTAGCTATTTATATGCTTGAGGCTCAACTTCTTCTTCGACATTAGAAGGTTTGACTTATAACTATTTGACCAATTCACTTACTTTACCTTAAAGTTAAGACATCTAACTGATGATTTGCATAGAAAACTACTATCTAACTGATGGCTGATATATCATGGTTTTTACCCATTTTCAACCATGATATAAGTCGTTTTTGTAGAGTCTTTTTGGTGTTTTTAGTGTCTTTACAGGTATTTGGTCGTTTGGAGCTTAATGGAAGATTTTGGAACATTTTGGAGTAAGATCAAGTTGGAATCGGCGACAGAAGCTTCTCTGTCGATCGACATTACTACTGTCGATCGACACACGAGTTGACGAAGCAGAAGATTTTACCAGAGAACGTCCTGTCGATCGACACGAGATTTAATGAAGATTTCCACACGAGTTTTCCTAGGCCCATGATGACTTTTTACCTTTGTATATATAGTTTAACTTAAGTTTTTAGTTCATTATCTTGTTTTTTCATTGAGACCTTGAGAGAGATTGCTTAGGGAGCTTTTCAGAGAGATTTCACAGATCTTCAGCATACAAACCCTCTGTATCTCTAACTCTATTTTATTTATGCAATTCTATTCATATATGAGAATGATTTCATCATCTATGTCTGAGTAGTTTGCTTGTTAGGTTGTGGGGAATTCTAGGGTTTGATGAGAAATTGTTAGGATTATAGATTTGTTAAGGTTCGTCTTTTGTTTCTTCATCTAGATTGTTTTAACTCTGATTTTAGGACTGGCCAACTAAAATTGGAAACCCTAGGTTGTTTAATAGACGCGGAAGTGTTATTATCAACTGGAACTAATCTTAGATGAGCAAAATCACCTATTCGCAAAGGAGTTTGGCTTAGGGATTTTGTGAACAATTGAACCTGAATGTTAATGCTTGACTTGATTCTCTAGGTTTGCAAAGGAATTTGGAATTTAGGTTTCTAGTCATAGATAGTCTCTGCAACGGAAGTTGACTGGCTTTACCTTCGTGTTTGAGTTCTAGAACAGTGCCTAATCAAACCCTGACAGTAATTTTATCCTCAATTTTGAATCATACCTGAAGAATTACCCATCGCCTAGCTTTTGTCTTTTTGAATTACATAACAACCAAAATCGCTATCTTTTGCTTGTTTTGTTTTGATTCTCGCATTACATTTATATTACTTAGTTTAGCATAATTCGAATACTTAGATTGATTGTGTAATTCTTTTCCCTGTGGATTCGATCCCTAAGTACTACAAGGATCTCTTAATTTGAGAGAGTAGCTCAGGGTAAATTTGAGCATATCAAATTTTGGCGCCGTTGCCGGGGAACTCGATTTTACCAATCGATTTTTGTTTTTATAATTTTGTCTAAGTTTTAATTTTCGTTTACTTACTTCCGTTTTCTTTTGTTTCTGTGTGTTTCAGGTGCATGCCTAATCGCAAGACCAGAAGCAACAAGGATCAAGAGTTAGTGGACTTAAATTCTGAGTTAGGAGTTTTAGAGCGAGCCAACCGGGCAACGAGAAAGGCAGCCAGAATGGTTAATCCAATTGTGCTAATCAGAGGTGACGATGGGCTTCTTCATGACCAAGAGGGTCTGAGGAGAAATGCCCAAGGTCAGAGAGTGGACGACCATGGGGCTGTGATTGAGGAGCAAGCTGAGCAACAGACCGAGCAGCAGATTGCGCAGCGCCAGGAGCCTGTTGCACGTGGGCGTACTCTGGGAGAGTACAACAGGCCTGATGAGTTCTATGCTAACAGGGCTGCGATTCGTCCTCCTGCTTTCCAGAGGAACGATTTCGAGCTAAAGCCTGCGTACTTTGCGCTTGTAGCTCAGCATCCTTTCCATGGTCTGTCGTCTGAGCACCCTATGGATCATATAGAGAGGTTCGAGGACTTGGCATCTAGCATCAAGGCTAATGGAGTCTCCAGCGACTACCTTTACTGCAAGCTTTTCCCCTATTCACTTAGTGGAGAAGCAGCCTACTGGCTGAAACAGCTAGAGCCGGGCTCACTGACCACTTGGGAGGACACCAAGAACGCTTTCCTCAACAACTTCTTTGATGAGGCACGGTCCGAAGATCTTAGGACAAAGATCTCTATGTTCAAACAAGGACCGACTGAAGCATTCAAGGCTTCTTGGGTGCGATTCAAAGCCTATCAGAGGGATTGTCCACATCACGGCTTTAGTGATGTTCAGTTATTGGGTATCTTCTTCAGAGGAGTCAACTGGCGCTATCAGATGGCGTTGGATGCTGCATCTAACGGGAATTTCAACACTCGATACCCAGAGGATGCACTTGTGCTTATCGAGAACTTGGCTTCTAGCAATAGTACCAAGAATGCTGATTTCGAGAGGAAAAAATCGGGTGGCAGCATGGATGGAAGCCAGATTGCGGAGGTTAAGGCCAAGATTGACTCCGTGCATAATCTTCTGGTGGGGAAGAAGTCAGTTCAGTTTGCTGCAGAAGTAGAGACTTTCGAGCTAGACCCTGTGTCGATCGACACGGACGGATTGTGTCGATCGACACAGGCTGAAAAAGATTGCAACTTCGTTGGTGGAGCTGGTTTTCAGGGTCAGAGGTTTGGGAATCAGCAGGGTAACAGAGGCTTTAACGGGAACCACACCAGGAACTACGGTTCTTCTTCCTACCAGACACCTCCTACTCAATCTTCAGACAGCGAGATGAAATCTATGCTGGAGCAGATTCTGGAGGGTCAACAGAAGATGACTATGAGCTTCAATGGGAAGATGGATGCCATGTACCAGGATTTGAATGGGAAGTTCGAAGCTTTGAACGCCCATGTCAAGAAGCTAGACACCCAAGTTGCTCAAGCTGCGGAGAATGTTAGAAGGCAGGAGGGATTCCTCCCGGCTAAGACTGAGGTAAACCCAAGGCTCCATGTCAATGCCATCACTGTGGGGAATAGGAAAGAGGTGTTTGAAGCTAGTGGAAAGGATTCAGAGGAGGTGGAAGTCGTGGAGCCTGATGAAAACACGGATTTGGGGACAGCAGAGCTCGTGTCGATTGACACGACTGGTAAGTGTCGATCGATACGGATCGGTGACACAACGGACAAGAAGTCTCCTGTCGATCGACACACTGCTTATGTCGATCGACACGCTGCCCAGAACAGCCCACCTTCTTCAAAACCTTCAGTCAAAGCAGAGGAAAGGGTGTACAAGCCTAAGCTTCCATTCCCACGGGCTATTAACATCAGATCACCAGAGGAAAAAGGGAGACATGCTCAACCACAGCTGAGGAAGTTGCAGAAGATAACAAATCCAGGGATGTTCATGGTTCCTTGCTCAATCAAAGGTATGGAATTTAAAAATTCTCTTTGTGACACTGGAGCTAATGTGAATGTCATGTCTGAGTCTGTGGCAAGGAAGCTAGGGATTAAGGATCTGCAACCTTCGAAGATGTCTATCACACTACCTGATTCTTCTTCACCGTGTTCGAAAGGATTCATTCCTGACTTGATGCTTCAAGTAGGAGATTGTCTGGTTCCGGTAGATTTTCACCTTATGGAGACGAAGAATGACAGGGAAAGACCATTGATTCTTGGGTCATCATTCCTTGCCACGGTGGGTGGAATTGTAGATTTTTCCAATCAGAGAATCTCTTTCTCCAAGATCAACAAGGATGTCTTCTACCCCTCAGCTCGGTTTGAGAAGAACTCTTGTCTGACTGTTACAAATGAAGAAGAGTCGAGTTCAAACCTTGGAGATGACACGAAGGAGATCCCGTATGCCCCACCCTTGACTTCACCACCTAGCCCAGCTAAGGCCAAACGCAAGAAGACTTCCAAACCATTCTCCAAGTTCAGAATTATCATTCCTATGGAGTTAAGTGAGAAAGGAGAGGAAGTGATCCAGGAGATGATGTTAAACACCATGAAGCTGCTTCCCGGTGTTGTACCCTTCACCGACCCACCCGAGACCTGAGCTTGACACAGTCGAGCTAATGACTGAAAACAAGCGCTTAGTGGGAGGCAACCCACTTGTAAGTTTTTCTATTTTATCTCTTATTTTCTTTTGAGTCAGTTAGTCTTTGGATTTTTTTTTTTTTTTTTTTTAGAAGCTTGAACTTGATCATCTTAAAGATTTGCATTGTGTGCCTTCTTCTTTGATCGTGTTTGTTGAGTGATACAGAAAACTTGCAGTCTGCGACAGTGAGGTATCTCTCGATCGACACGAACCTGTGTGTCGATCGACATGACCTTCAATTTTCAAAATTCTCGACATCACAACGATCCGATCCCGCAGACCTCGTGTCGATCGACATGACTTGTTTGTGTCGATCGACAGGGTCCCCACTTTGGTAAATCTCGTTTATTTCATTCAAGTTCAATTTTTCTTTGATTTCTTTTGCCAACTTCAGGCTTGACAACACTGGGGACAGTGTTGGTTAAGTCTGGGGGAGGAAACTACTAACGTGTTTCTTTTTGTTTTGGTTTATTTTGAGTCAAATTTTTGTTTTATCGAGTCAAAACTAGTTAGGAACAACCCTTCTTTTGGTTTAGTGGAGTGTCCTTTTCAGCGTGTGACCATTCCTCCAGAATCAGTTTCAAAGTTAGACTAATGGGAAATCCTAGGATTGACCAGTTGACTGGAGACGTCTGCTACTTCCGGTATAATCCGCCAAGTCAGAGCTACTGCACGGTTCTCCTTGGAATTGATGTCCAGGGGCTTGACTCTTCATTCGTACCTGACAAGTGCAATATCTTGTTGAAAGTAATGGTACTCCTCTCTCTCATAAAAAAAATTTCATCAATTGTGTTAGGATTGGGGTGAAATGATAGCTCCTGAGTATAAGACGAGGAATAAAATCCGGTGAGTCTGTACTCAAGAGGTGATCACCCAGCTCAAAAGCAGCAGTCTGAGTCCCGTAGAACGGATAAGGAAGACGAGCACTCTCATGAAACTGTCTCCTCACAAGGAACAACGGTAGTGAGTCGCGACCCTGTCTCCTGGGAAGGAACAGCAATAGCAATATGCACTGCTTGAGTTTCAACAAACATATAAAAAAAAAGAGAATAGAGAAACAAATAAGTATGGGGGAGAGGAAGAATACCAAGTGTTGTATAGATTGATTTATCATGGTATTGAATGGGAGAAGGTTCTTGGCTTTGAGAACATTGAGACCAAGCGATGAAGACTAACGGATTATGCTGTGAAGTGGTGATGAATTTGGAAGGCTGCGAATGTCCGCAGAGAAGTACATGGCGGTCTAATTTTGGTTGGTTCTGGGTTATGTGGTTCACTAGGTGAAAGGGTCAATTCGCTGCATCAAGGGAAGGTATGTTCTGTGTTTTCAAACCTCTTCCACAGTTTTGGTTTATGTTTTGCTTGAGGGCAAGCAAAGGCTAAGTCTGGGGGAGTTGATATATCATGGTTTTTACCCATTTTCAATCATGATATAAGTCGTTTTTGTAGAGTCTTTTTGGTGTTTTTAGTGTCTTTACAGGTATTTGGTCGTTTGGAGCTTAATGGAAGATTTTGGAACATTTTGGAGTAAGATCAAGTTGGAATCGGCGACAGAAGCTTCTCTGTCGATCGACATTACTACTGTCGATCGACACGCGAGTTGACGAAGCAGAAGATTTTACCAGAGAACGTCCTGTCGATCGACACGAGATTTAATGAAGATTTCCACACGAGTTTTCCTAGGCCCATGATGACTTTTTACCTTTGTATATATAGTTTAACTTAAGTTTTTAGTTCATTATCTTGTTTTTTCATTGAGACCTTGAGAGAGATTGCTTAGGGAGCTTTTCAGAGAGATTTCACAGATCTTCAGCATACAAACCCTCTGTATCTCTAACTCTATTTTATTTATGCAATTCTATTCATATATGAGAATGATTTCATCATCTATGTCTGAGTAGTTTGCTTGTTAGGTTGTGGGGAATTCTAGGGTTTGATGAGAAATTGTTAGGATTATAGATTTGTTAGGGTTCATCTTTTGTTTCTTCATCTAGATTGTTTTAACTCTGATTTTAGGACTGGCTAACTAAAATTGGAAACCCTAGGTTGTTTAATAGACGCGGAAGTGTTATTATCAACTGGAACTAATCTTAGATGAGCAAAATCACCTATTCGCAAAGGAATTTGGCTTAGGGATTTTGTGAACAATTGAACCTGAATGTTAATGCTTGACTTGATTCTCTAGGTTTGCAAAGGAATTTGGAATTTAGGTTTCTAGTCATAGATAGTCTCTGCAACGGAAGTTGATTGGCTTTACCTTCGTGTTTGAGTTCTAGAACGGTGCCTAATCAAACCTGACAGTAATTTTATCCTCAATTTTGAATCATACCTGAAGAATTACCCATCGCCTAGCTTTTGTCTTTTTGAATTACATAACAACCAAAATCGCTATCTTTTGCTTGTTTTGTTTTGATTCTCGCATTACATTTATATTACTTAGCTTAGCATAATTCGAATACTTAGATTGATTGTGTAATTCTTTTCCCTGTGGATTCGATCCCTAAGTACTACAAGGATCTCTTAATTTGAGAGAGTAGCTCAGGGTAAATTTGAGCATATCAATGGCTTACAGTTTCATCTTCGTATAATTAAAATGAGATTGATAACATGACAGTCACATGTACCAATAATATTTTGCACAAAGAACATTGCGATTTCAAGAAGATGGAATAAAAAAACTTTGCGAGGTATGGATCTATGGAAGTACATATGTGTGGCTCTGCAAGTGGAGGTTGAGTAGCAGAGATTAATTTAACAAAATTTAAAATAGAAATAATAATAATAATAATAATAATAATAATAATAATAATAATAATAATAATAATAATAATAATAATAATAATAATAGTATTAGTAGTAGTAGAAGGGATAATTGCAAAAATATTATTTTAGATTGTTTTTTCAAAAATGTCACTATAGAAATTCTATTTGCAAAATGCCACTAATAAAGGATTTTTAAACCCTAATGTTGAAACGGTGTCGCTTGGTGTCAAAACAAATTAATGGGCTTCAGAATTGATTTGGGCTTTAATAAAGAAATCAGTTTTGTGGATCAGCCCACAGCCCACTTCAGGTTCAGTCAAAACAATAAAAGGGTGGTCAACATCTTCTTCTTCCTGGAGTCGTAACAAAAAAACAGAGGAGAGAGAGAGAAGAATTTGTTACAGAGAAATAGAGAGAGTCTAGAGAGAGAGAGATCGAGAAGAAAGCTTGAGTCAGTCTTCAATGCTTCGGGAGTTCACGTTTCTCCTCTTGGTTTGACGATCGGAGGTCTCTGGATTGATTCTCTTCATGTTTGAGTGCGACGGTGAGGTACGGCGAACAGAGCAGGCAGTTTCTTCAGTCTCTGTCGCTGCATCTTCGAACCGAGCTCGGTTGTGGCGAGTGAGGAGGTTCCGATAATACCTGCGAATCAAGAGCGAATCGGTTAGCAGCATAACACAGGTTGAATAGCTAATCCGATTACATTGTGAATAAGAACACAATAGCTCTTGTGTATCAAATCGATATTGCAGTGGATGCATCATGGTTTTGTTCCATGTCCAGAGAGTAGGAAACGAACTCTGGGTGAACAATTCTCGGTCTTAATTTTCATTTCTATGCTTTGATTGATTCACACAAAATTACATACTAATTGAGCTTGAATCGGGCTAGAACTCAAGCTAAAGTTGAATTGAACTTACGGTTAAATCTCTACAAAGTGGTATCAGAGCCAGGTTCAACGGCAAAGGTGTTGATTGTGGTGTAACAGTCAGGTTGCAGGTTGTTCTGGCTTCAGGTTAGAGATTCTGGGAGGTTGTTATGTGTTGGTTTTGTCTGTGGTTCCAGCTTGTGTGTGATTGTGTGTTCAAGTTATTTGAGTTAAGGTTTGTCAGATTTCAGAAAACATGGAACCAGTAGTTGCAAGGTTTGATATGGAGAAGTTTGATGGTAAGGGAGATTTTGGTATGTGGAAGTTCAAGATGATGATGCAGTTGGAACTGCAAGGTCTGCACAAGATCATAACTGGAGAGGAAGTAACCAGTTCATCTGGAGTTGTTCCTTTTATTCCATCAGTTTTGAGAAGTCAGACACCTGCAGTTACTGATCCTAAGCCAAGTGATTCTCCAGCTCCAACACCAACTCCACAGAGAACTATTACTGGTTACACTGATGAGCAGAAGAAAGACAGAGATCTAAGAGCTAAGAATCTCATCTGTTCTTGCTTGGGGAATATGGTTCCGAGGAAGGTTATGAAGGAGAAAACTGCTCTTGGTGTTTGGAGAGCATTGGAAAAGGACTATCAGACTAAGTCCTTACATAACAGGATCTATCTAAAGCAAAGATTTGCCAGCTTCAGAATGGATGAGGCGAAATCCATATAAGAGAATCTTGATGGTTTTCTCCGACTGGTTGATGACCTTGCAAGTCTAAACATCTTGGTCAGTGATGAAGATCAAGCCATTCAAGTGTTGTCTAGTCTACCTAAACAATATGACTCTCTTGTTCATACTCTGAAGTATGGCAATGGTAAGGAGACATTGACTCTTGCAGAGGTGATTGAATTAGCTTATTCAAAAGAACTGATTTAAGAGAAGCAGGTTTATTGAATAAATCTAAGTCTCAAGCTGAGGGACTGTTTGTTGGTCGAGGTAGAACTGAGAAGAGAGGTCAAGGTTTTAGTAAAGGCAGGTCCAAGAGCAGGGATAGAAGGTCCAAGTCTAGGCCAAAAGGTCAGCCTAAGGCCAGGGAATGCTGGAACTTTGGCAAAGAAGGCCACTACAAAAAAGACTGTCCTCAGATAAAGGGTTCTAAACCTAGTAGTTCAGCCAATGTAGCAGAGAAGAAAGAGCTTCCCATGATACTTACTGTAAGTACCAGTAACTCAAGGAAAGAATGGGTGTTTGACTCAGGGTGTACATTTCATATTACACCAGACAGAGCTGCTTTGTTTGATTTTAAAGAATGTGATGGTACTACAGTATTGATGGGAAACAATACGCTTGAGAAGGTTGAAGGAATTGGTAAGATTAAGATAGTGAACCCTGATGATTCTATGGTTATCTTAACAGAGGTGAGATACATGCCAACCATGGGTAGAAACTTAATCTCTTATGGGCAGTTAGAACACAATGGACTAAAGTATGAAGGTGAAGATTTTGTCATTACATGGCATAAAAGGATGACAGATAAAAGCCTCGGTCCAAAGGTGTTTACAGGGAAATGGAGAGATGGACTCTATTATCTCCAAGCTAAAGTTGTCAGTGGTGAAGCTCAAGTAGCAAGAGCTGAGGTGAATTTGACTAACAGATGGCATTCAAGGCTTGGTCATATGAGTCTAAAGAACATGAACCACCTGGTTAAACAAAGGTATCTAAGTTCTAAAGAGGTACATACTCTTGACTTCTGTGAGAACTGTGTGTTAGGGAAATCACACAAGCTGAGTTTTCCTACTGCTAAACACACCACATAAGGTATTCTGGACTACATTCACAGTGACCTATGGGGTTCAACTGCTAATGGGGTTCAGCTGCTAACTCAGAGAGTATGTCTGGGTGTAAATATTTCCTCACCTTTATTGATGACTTCTCAAAGAAAGTGTGGATCAGGTTTCTAAGATCTAAAGATGAGGTGTTTGAAAATTTCTCAGAGTGGAAGAAGATTAAATGCCTAAGAACTGATAATGGTTTGGAGTTTTGCAATACTCAGATGGATAATCTGTGTAAAGAAGCTGGTATTAGAAGACACAAGACATGTACATACACTCCACAGCAAAATGGCGTTTCAGAAAGGATAAACAGAACAATTGCTGATAAGATAAGATGTATGTTGTCTGAAGCTGGGCTTGAAAAGAAGTTTTGGGCTGAGGCAGCCTCTACTGCTGTGTATCTAATCAATAGAACTCCAAATGCATCTCTAGACTTTAAAATTCCAGAAGAGGTGTGGTCAGGAACTAAGGTGGAGTACAGTCATTTGAGAAGGTTTGGCTGTGTAGCCTATGTTCATACTACTCAGGATAAAATAAGTCCTAGAGCTGTAAAGGGAGTCTTCATGGGTTATCCTCAGGGTACTAAAGGGTACAGAGTGTGGTTGCCAGAAGAAGGCAAGTCTACCATTAGTAGAAGTGTTGTCTTTGATGAAGAAACTTTGTATTTTGGCAAGAAAGATAGTGAGTTTTCAAAGACTAACAAAGGTAAGATGGTTTCTTTCAGTCATAATCTAATACATGGACCAAGTGGAGATATTCAGAGGGATTCAGGTGACAGAAGTGTGGCTCAAGGAATATCTGAAAGTACAGGTGAAGGTGGAGCAACCTCTGATGACTCAGACACGTCAGAGAGTGAGTCTCAGTATGGAACTAGGAGTAAGTCAAATCCTGACTATAGTCCAGGGGATTCTGATCATGAGGAAGAAGATGGATCTGTCATTGGAGAGCATGTGATTGCTATGAATAAACCTAAAAGAACTAAGAAGGTTCCTTCCAAGTACAACAGTGATGAGTTTGTTGTAGCTTACGCTTTAAATTGTGCAGCAGAGATTGAACTTGATGAGCCAAAAACAGTTGCTGAGGCTAGAAGGAGTAAGGACTGGATAAAATGGAATGGAGAAATGGGAGAAGAGATGCAGTCTGTAAAGAAGAATGGTATTTGGGTGTTAGTTGTCAAGCCACCAAATCAGAAGACTGTTGGGTGTAAATGGATCTTTAAACTAAAGGAAGGCATTCCTGAGGTTGAGGATAAGAGATACAAGGCTAGGCTTGTTGCTAAGGGTTTCACACAGGTAGATGGAGTTGATTACAATGAGATATTCTCTCCTGTGGTTAAGCATGTATCAATTCGGATTCTTCTAACAGTTGTGGTTAACCTAGACTTTGAGCTGGAGCAGCTTGATGTAAAGACTTCTTTCCTCCATGGTACTCTTGATGAAGTGATCTATATGGATCAGCCTGAGGGATTTGTTAAGAAAGGTGAGGAGAACAAGATATGTCTACTCAAGAAGTCCCTATACGGTTTAAAACAGTCTCCTAGGCAGTGGAACCAAAGGTTCAACGAGTACATCAAGACTCTAGGGTTCAGAAGGTGTATCAAAGATCCTTGTGTGTACTTTAAAGGTAAAAAGGTAGAGGACACTATCTTCTTGCTGTTGTATGTTGATGATATGCTGGTAGCAGCTAAAGACATGAAGAAGATAGAAGCTTTGAAGAAGAGTCTGAACTCTGAGTTCGAGATGAAAGACTTAGGAGCAGCTAAGAGAATCTTAGGTATGGACATTATAAGGGACAGAGAGAAAGGTGTTCTCAAGTTATCTCAGGAGAGATACCTCAAGCAGGTCCTTAGGACATTCAGTATGAGTGAATGTAGGCCTGTAATAACTCCTACTAACTCTCAGTTTAAGCTGAGGAGTCTGACAGAGAAAGAATTAGCTGTTGAGGCTGGCCTAATGGAATCAGTTCCCTATGCAAGTGCAGTAGGCAGCCTGATGTATGCAATGATCGGCTCAAGGCCTGATCTTGCTTATGCAGTTGGTTTGGTGAGCAGATTTATGGCTAATCCAGGAAGAGATCATTGGGGTGCAGTGAAGTGGATTCTAAGGTATATTCAAGGAGCCTCAGATTTGTGTTTGACTTTTACTAAATCAGATAAGCTTGAGGTTGAAGGCTACAGTGACTCAGACTACGCTACAGATTTAGACAAGAGAAGGTCTATTACAGGCTATGTGTACAAGGTTGGTGGAAATACAGTTAGTTGGAGGTCTACATTGCAACATGTAGTAGCTTTGTCTACGACAGAAGCAGAATACATGGCATTATCAGAAGCAACTAAAGAGGGTTTATGGTTAAGGGAGTTTTGTGAGGAACTAGGCCTCAAGGTGGAGTCTTTTAAGCTACACTGTGATTCACAGAGTGCTATTTGTTTAGCAAAGAATGTAACGTTTCATGACAGAACTAAGCATATTGCTAACAAAATTCATTTTATCAGAGACATACATGAGGCTGGCCTAGTTCAGATTTTGAAGGTTCATACTACAAAAAACCTAGCAGACATGTTGACTAAGAGCTTACCTGGTAATTCGTTTGACAACTGCCTCGTAAGTGTCAAAGTCCTCTCCGTCATATGAATGCCTCAGGGCATAGCTGTGGATGGCTCTGTTGATTGGTCATCTCGCAGCATAAACAAGAAAAGATTTCAGGTCAGTGATGCTAATGATTTGAAGTTGGTAACTGAATCGACAAACAGATTAAGCAGTGAAAGGTGTTCAAGGAAAAACAGATGGTTCAGGGTACTTACAGTAAGTTTCCTCCGATGAGCGTGTAATCTGAGATCTTTTGATCAGCTGGTATAGGAGTCAGATGGGTTCATGCAGAAAGGGAGAAAGAATTAGTGAGTGGGTCCTGAATCAAGAAGGGTTTGGATTGAACAGAGGAAGTCGAAGAGACTTACATGGTTTCGCGGTGAAGTCGATGGCGTAAGGAACTCGGGTTTTCCTGGGAGACGAGGCTGCAGCCGCACCGGAAGCAGAGGAATCCAGTAGTAGGATTGGCTGCCATAGTGGTGAAGATATGATTTATGGTGTTTAGGTTATCAGAAAAAGAGGTTCGAGGTTTTTCGCAGTCAGAGAGAAGAGAAGAGGAAAAGATGTTTTGTGACTTAGGGTTATGTCTCGACAACACGACAAGGTGGAGATTTGTTGAAACGGTGTCGCTTGGTGTCAAGACAAATGGGCTTCGGAATTGATTTGGGCTTTAATAAAGAAATCAGTTTTGTGGATCAGCCCACAGCCTACTTCAGGTTCAGTCAAAACAATAAAAGGGTGGTCAACATCTTCTTCTTCCTGGAGTCGTAACAAAAAAACAGAGGAGAGAGAGAGAAGAATTTGTTACAGAGAAACAGAGAGAGTCTAGAGAGAGAGAGAGATCGAGAAGAAAGCTTGAGTCAGTCTTCAATGCTTCGGGAGTTCACGTTTATCCTCTTGGTTTGACGATTGGAGGTCTCTGGATTGATTCTCTTCATGTCTGAGTGCGACGGTGAGGTACGACGAACATAGCAGGCAGTTTCTTCAGTCTCTATCGCTGCATCTTCGAACCGAGCTCGGTTGTGCCGAGTGAGGAGGTTCTAATAATACCTGCGAATCAAGAGCGAATCGGTTAGCAGCATAACACTGGTTGAATAGCTAATCCGATTACATTGTGAATAAGAACACAATAGCTCTTGTGTATCAAATCGATATTGCAGTGGATGCATCATGGTTTTGTTCCATGTCCAGAGAGTAGGAAACGAACTCTGGGTGAACAATTCTCAGTGTTAATTTTCATTTCTATGTTTTGATTGATTCACACAAAATTACATACTAATTGAGCTTGAATCGGGCTAGAACTCAAGCTAAGATTGAATTGAACTTACGGTTAAATATCTACACCTAACTCTTAAAATTTTAAATCTTAAAAAATGTTTTGACCTCAAACCCTAAACCCTCAAAACTAAACCCTAATACAACATAGTTAACCTAAACATAAATGATATATTGAGTAAATAATTTTGAATAAATAATATTTTTGTAAAATTTTTGAAAAGTGGCATTTTTGATAAGTGACACTTCAAAATGATATTTTTCAGAAATTCTCATAATAATACACAAAGTTTAGCAGAAGAGAGGAAATGAAGCTGAATGATTTTTAATCGTCCATGGTCTTACCCACGTCCAAGTCTAAATAACCAATTTTTTTCTTCCCAGAGATTTCATGTATACAATTATGGTCAAATTTTTCGGGATTTTTGGCTAGATGTTACACTCGATAAACTAATAGAATATTTATCGATACACGATTTAGGGTTATGATGTGAAGAAGAGGAAATCAATGTAAGTTTTGTTTCACTGCTCAGTTTGATGTCGCTTTTGTACTCGGATGAATTTTTTTGTGATTTCGGCTTTCTAGGTTTTTGAAGAATTGGAGGAAGTAAAGAATTGACATATTAATGGGATATTTTCTACAAAGCTAATGTGTCATGAAAAATAAAGAGAGGTAATGATGTGTATCAATTAAAATTTTATAATTGGTTTTCGTTAAAATGAATTTTCGATGAGATGGCCGCTCTAGAATAAATGAAATTGGTGATGCGTCAGCATTGGAGAGACTTTATTGAATAAAGGGATTAAAGTATTGATAAATAATTTTTAATTGTTTTTGACTATTTCAATTTCAGATTGATTTTGTATCGTGTGAAGTGTTTTGGACAGATAAATATTAATGTGTTATTTCATAAAACAATAAAAATGTAATGATATCTTAATTGGTGTGTACTAATCTTAAACATAACTTATATACAAAAGGAGAGAGTATTAAATAGCAAAATACATCATTATTGTTAAACTATGTTACGACTTCATAAATTACTTATATTGGTAAGAATGATTTGGAAATAATTATTTTTAAACCTCAACAAGGGTGTATTCAATTTAGGATTTGAAATGATTTTGAAGAATTTAAGTTTCGATGAGTTTTTATTTGATTCAAGGTAAATTAGGAAAGTTCTTACTATTTGCTATTAAACTTCTATGATATCTCAAATAAACCAATGAGATTTGAATTTTTATATTTTTAACAAAGAACCTCCACTAAAATATTTTAAAATTATTCAAAACTATGAAAATTCACAACTTAAAATATTTTCAATATATAACACTTAATTTTACTAGAATTTTTAAAATCAAAGTTTGAATGACGTAAAATTTGTCATTTAATACAGATCATTCCAAATTATATATTCCATACACCACAATAATTAAACTACAAAGGTAGTTTTTATTATAAAAATTAAACATTAAAATCATCATTTTCACTTTTTTATTATTTCTTTAGTTTTTTATTTGAAAATATTTTACATAGTAACAAGATCTTTTTTGGTTTTGGTGAACTCAAATAAGTTTGACAGAACTCATAATATCAAACGTATTCGATTTACATCAAAAACTTTTATATTCAATATAAGTATCATGCACATTAAATTTTGTAAGATAAATGGAAGACATACCATTTGATCCTTGTTGTTTTTTAATATTTTTATATATTATAAAAATCATGAATTTTTTTGGAATATTCTAATCCCATGTTTAAAGCGGGTCAAAAATATAGAGTTAGATTAAGAATGATTATTTTGAGTCTTTTGACATTTTGTTATAACTAAAAAATCTATAATTAACAGATTTTATATATAATTGGTTTTTTTGTAGCATGTGTTTTTCTTCAAATTTTCTAATTAACAACAAAAATTCCACCAACTTTTGGAGACTTTACGTTCAAGTTCAACTTTTCCCTTCGAGCAGGCCAGATGGGCCAGATTTGTTTGGTTCAAGCTAGATTCATTCTACTGTGGACTTAATTAAGTGGGCAGTTATAAAATATTGCTGCGCTAATCTTGCTCTTTCACATCTATTTAAGAGAGAGAAAGCTATACTAAAAAGTATTTTCTTTAAATCCACTAACTTTTCTAGTGGTCAAGAAGAAAAACCATGTTACAACATACAAAATAGATGAGATAATATAATAATAATAATAATAAAAAAAAAACAAAGTTCAGATTTTACCCAAAAAAAAGATGTGATATATAACATAGAATATGATGTGACAAAAAAAATAATAATAATAACAATAGAATATGATTGAACGATAGTTTTTGACTCTCACTCTCTCGCTCTCAAATGATTACATTATTTGCTCGCCGAAATTCATGAAATTTTTTATGGGAGAAAGATCAAGAACATGCATATATGTGACATATAAAAATATATTATCCAAGGTTAAATTTGTTGTTAACCTTAGTTATCATAAAATGTGTTGTTATTAATTATAGATATATGTGTAAGGCTCAATCTTATATATTGATCAATATATGGATAGTCCATTCATGCGGCGAAGCAGCCAAGGCTGCAGTTGTAAATGGGTTTCAAGATTCAGATCGAGAATGTTCACCGCCGTTGCCTGGAATAAATATACTAGGTCTCATTATTGCATAGTTTTGGACTTGTGGTTATAAAATCATCAACACAATTAAAACAAACCCTAAATGTGAAATGTATATGAAATTTTTTTTGATAAAGAAATATGTATATAATATCATTGCGCATTTTTTTCCACCAATACTTTTGTGTATGAAAATTTGACATTTTGATGAGAAAAACAACAGACAAAATAGGAACTCTAAAAGGTAAATAATGATATACTACCGTTACTCCATATTAAGGAACCGAGATGTCTGATGAGTGACCATGAAAGGATGTAATTGGGGTTGTGGTTGTTTTACGTGGCTGTTGTGCTGCTGTTGCTTCCATTGGTTCTGCTGTGTCTGTAGAATATTTTCCCTCTCCTTAACCTACCGATTCCACGCACAAAAAAAAAAGAAAAGAAAAAGATTACAAGCAAGCAATTAGTACACTAGATATAGCACCAAATATATAGGCATTATTTATATTTTACCATTTGTAACTAATTAACCAGTTGTAGTTTGATTAAAAGATCTCTCGTTAGTAATTTATTAAATAATATGATGTTTTCAAACGAAATAAAAACAACAATGAAATCCGCAAATGTTATGCGAAATTATATTTTTCAAGTGTATGCACCATAGAAATCACTTGACATGGCGAATATCATTTTCCTGGCTTTCATTCGTTCTTAATCAAGTAATTTTTTTTTTTTAAAAGGGGTATTAGTTTCATTGTACGTTTTCTCACTTCTCAATAAAACTCAAATAGAGCTCCTAGCTATGCGTATGTGTTACTGTATGTGTAATAGACTATGCTTATGTTGAGAAGACAGTTCACGTTCAAATCTGGGAGGCAACCTTAATACTAAACGGACAAAGCCCACCTATACGAGCAGCTAGGCTCATGATTATTCCAATCAAGAGAAACTATATATTAACTCTTCTTTAAGAAAAACAAAACAAGAGTTGGTGCCGAAAGTGGGTAGCTTAAGGCAGAGGTTGAAGTGGAGTAGAACAGTGGAAGCTTAAATAGTAAAATAGTTGTGAAACAGTTAGAAATGCAAAAAACAATGATCACCTGTTTGGCAAGCATGCTGTTTTCTTCCTGTATCTCCTTCTCCTGTCATTTCCACAAAGATGAAACCATTGTTAGCTTCTTTCTACACGCTCTTAGTTTCTACATCTATATATGTATTTATATTTATATACACATGTAGTAACTATTTTTTTGAAACTTAAAAAGAACATCGAGTAATTAAACTATTAAAAAATTTCATTTCAAAAAAAACATTAAACACTTATAAATTCGTTTCATAAAATTTTTCTTGGTAAACTCTTATCTTCTTTTATTTTATTTTTATTAATCTAAACTATATAACACACATACGCGACAGGAAAGACCGAAATGGTCTTAAATACCTTTCTTTGGAGGTTGTTGAGGGACTCGTACATGAGTTGATTCTGGATACAAAGAGACCAAGGTTTATTCATTCATATTATAAGATCTCTATAAATATTTGAATATACATATATATATGATAAATCCTCACAAACTCAAAGATAGCTAGGCATAGAGAGTGTGCATGTACATATGCTTAGGAAACATATAAATATAAATATACATACTTTTCTGGAGCGAATGTGCTTAAGAGCGGTGTCAAGATGCTGCTCCAGATTCTGGAGCTCCTTGAGGCTCATTGATTCCAAATCTTCTCCCAGATAATGCCTGACATACCATTCTTTCATGCTAATTCTAAATGTTTGATTAATATATTTTAAAATCATATATATACATGTACATACCTTTGGTTCTTCTCCAAAAGCTCAATCGTAGCCTTAAGCTTGCTATATTCCATTGACCAGTTCATCTGTGCCTCCACAATAAATTTTCATTATTGTATTAGGTTAAAACGCATGCAAGATCCAACATTTACATAAACATTTGATAGAGATCAAACATACATTAACGTGGTAGTGATCAGGATCTTTCAGCTGTCTCTCGGCATAAGAGTACCTCTCGTAGCGTTCTAGTACCTTCTCCATGCTGCCAAAGTAAGCTTAGGGTTAACTTTAGATTCATTCACCCACAAAACTATCATATTACATGCTGCGAAAGTAAGCTTAGGGTTACCTAATTAATTAGCTATATGCAATTAAATATTAATTTTTATTATGGAAGAGAGAAGTTGTGCCTTAACCCTAGAAACTGTATCTACAGTTTTTCCTTTGTTATTAAACAGTTGAATCACTCTACAGTCCACACCTAATTAAGACTTAATATTGAAACACCCTATGCCCCAACTTTGAGTTTCAAAATTTTCAATAAATTTTGATATAATATATTTACAGAAACTTCATGCACGAAAGGACATAACTAGGTGAATCAGTAAATGTAAAATAATTTTTCGATTTGTTTATTATATTAGAAAGAAGAACAGCTGTTGAACCTAGGTTTGTCAGTCGGTACGGATTGGGAGAAGCTGTTAGAAAAATAAAGAATGATATATCTTTTCATTGATCCCCAGTCAAAGACTCCATACTAGATGTAACATCCTTATTTCTAGTTTCTCTATACTTTATAAACCATTTAAAAACTGAACATAATCTCTTTATAAAATCAAGATTATTTTTAATTACTACTTTGTTTATGGTCCATAGAAAGAGACTGCAATTATACATATTACCTAGGATTCATACTACGCTATTGAGAGATATAGGCAGAAGGACAGCTTCCTAAACATTAGGAATAAAAAAAAACCAAAAATAGGGCACAGAAAACTAGTCTATAAACACTTTGGTAATATAAAAATTAACCTACTAAACTCTCTACTTGAAGAAAATGTACAAATCAAGACTAAGATACTTAATATTTCTTATTAATCTATATATGGCACTATCAGTTTAAGTAGATCGTCTTCTAGAACTCGCTACACTTTATGAAACCCTAAAATTTGCATTTCCTTTGATACTGATATAAATATACTACTAATGGTTTGAGTAACACAATCAGTTCGTAGATCCAATTAATAAAACCCAAAGTATATGATAAGTTTTCATAGGGAGACCCAAGCAAAGGCTTAAATTAAGTAGAGCAAGAGCTACAGATTTGGGCAAACGAAGACACACTTATAAAAAAGAATGAAAAAATGGAATTATGTAATTACCAAGATTCAGAGGAATATTCGAACAATTTGCCCTTATGGGAGAAGACAATAAGGGAAACCTCGGCATCGCAAAGAACAGAGATCTCATGGGCTTTCTTCAAAAGGCCAGCTCTTCTTTTCGAGAATGTCACTTGTCTATTGATCGTATTCTCTATCCTCTTCAATTCAACCCTACCCCTTCCCATTTCTCACAAAAAGTTTTATAAACGAAATCCAAAAAGTGAAGGAAACAAACAAGCCAGAAGAAGAAATATAGAAACTTGTAGAATAGAGAGATGAAGACGAGCTTGATCTACTTAGGAAAGTTTTTATTCTTTCCTTTATAATGAATGATAATACAATGTGAAAGAGTCTTTCTTTATTTAAAGGGAATAAATATTTTGGAAAGAGTGGTTTTAAGGAAAGCTATAAGCTGGTTCTGCAAGAGTGGAAACCAGAGTAGTTTTGCTAGGATGTGGTGTCGAGTTCTCATTGGTCTGAATGGACTTCCATTATGATCACACATAAATTAAAATTGATTATCGACGTGAAAATGGGTTAGCTAAACAGGTGAAATATCAAAGTGCTTCCCCAAGTGTCGCCTTCGCTTTGCATTGACGGCGAAGATTTTTCTCCTGATTTTTGAAATCAAAGCTTCGAATGCTGACGTATTGAACATAGGCGGGTAGATAGTTTGATCAGAATAGTTAAACATAATATGTAATTTTTTTTTTTTTGTCACGGCTAACTTCCTAAACGAACCTAACTTGTCAAAGACGGCAATTAATCCATTTAATACTAATTCCACGGTTTAAATAAATAATACTCCAAAAAAAACATCCAACAATTTATTAATTAAAATCCATGTCTCAATTCCACTAGCATAACCGTTGAAACAAAAATACCAAAATAAGCAATAAATCATTCGGAAAATAATTAAAAGTTTTTTAAGCAACAACCGAAATAAAAATCAAGTAGTCCATCCCCAAAACCAGCACCAGAACAATCCTCGCCTTGAACCGTTACCTTTCAAACCTTATCACCTGGAAAGGAGAAGAAGAGGGGTGAGCAACTAAGTTACTCAGTGAGGAATGGTCATATCTGCCCACATGACTTCCAACACTACTAACCAACCTGCATGCGAAAATACTAACTCTAGAACAAGCAGCAAACAACAAACAATCATTTAGTGCACATCCATAATATCAACAACACATATCACATACTAACACACATTAACACATTTCATAAATTCGACACGAAGTCCATGACAACTTGGGCTGGCCGTCACCTCGAAAGGTCGTACGCCACCTTTGACTCGTCAGCCGGTTTACAGGCTTTAGCGGGATCGCCATGTCCTCGCCCTCAGTCCGACATCACACATCATTATCCACACAATCCAACATATCATAACCACAACATCCTATCATAATATCATCACTCAATCATACTCAACAATCAACATTCATCATTCAATCTCCTAGACTTAGCATAACGAATACAAATTAATTAGTAATATTAAAAATCCACAGATCCCACCTTCACCTTAGAAATAACGTCCAAAACTAATTTTGGAAGAAAAGCGGTTGAAACGCTACTCCTGGCGGTCTGAAATTCCGAAAATAGCGATTCCAATATGCGTCTGTGTTCTAGAGCAAATTAGGGTTTCTGGATTTTTGACAGACTAAGCATTACTTGACCAGAAAGCAACACCAATAACTCACTGGTTTTTTATCGGATCTGAAAACTGAGACTTGATCTGGAATCCTTACAACAACACCTTTCCAAAGACACCAGAACCGGGATCAGATACTCTCTGAATCAACGGGAAATCTCCTCCAAAAACCGCTCTTCTAAACTGGAAAACAGATAATTCTGAGACAGTTTTTCTTATGTTGAGACATCTTTTCTTATGCTGAAACAGCAACGCAGGAACAACTTCAAATACGATTTGCAAACTCGTCTTACCTCGGAATTGGGATCTGAAAGATGCTGTAGAAACCTTGAATCGAGATCTATCCAGACGTATGAAGAACGTCGTCTAAAACGTTATGGTTCATTCAAAAATCGCCCCGCAAGGTCACTGCTCGCAATAGCCTTCCTTTGCTCCTCCTTTCCCTGGTCTTCCCGGTCACCGGAGCTCACGACTGACACACTCAACAGCGGCGGCGGCTAGGTCACGGGTGAAAAAGGGCAGAGCTTCGCTGCAAGGATGATCTCAACTCCTCCCTCTCTTTGGCGTTTCCATTAAATAGAGGAAGAGTGTGGAGAGAGTTAGGGTTTTAAGGGGATATATGGGCCACACGAAATGGGCCATAGGGGTTGGGGGTTTATTTGGGGTAGGGCCATGACAATTCTCCCCCACTTAGAAAGAATTCGTCCTCGAATTGCATGGCTGGGGCGACGCCCCGGTCTAGGCCTGAAAGAGCTCCGGATGATCTTCCTTCATCCGGTTTTCCAACTCCCAAGTCGTCTCTCGAATCCTATCCCTTCCCAACAAACTTGCACTTCCCATTTTCTTTTTCCTTTTACCGTGACTTCCTTACGACCCAAAATCTCTACGGGTATAGCTGGTAATGTCAAATTCCTTCCCAAATCAGACGGTGGATGATAAATAATCAATTCCGGCTCCTTAACCATTTTGCGCAATACTGAAATGTGGAACACATCGTGAAAGTCAGATAGCTCATGTGGCAATTCAAGTTGATAGGCTACTGCACCGATTCTTTCGGTTATAACATATGGACCAATGTATCGCGGTCTCAGCTTTTTCAACTTCCTCCATTTATCAGTTCCCCTTAATGGTCTCATTTTCAAATATACTTCATCTCCAACCTCAAATTCCAAGTCCTTTCTTCTTTTGTCAGCTGATAAAAGTACTTTAGTTCGGGTCTTATAAGATTTAAAACCTAGGATTCACTAATTCGAATGCAGAATAGTGAGGTTCGTTAAGGGACCAACAATACTCTCTAATCCTATGAGATTCAAGTTCAGCTAAGCGTTCAAAAGAGGTTTTATTTGTCACGAACAAGCAAAGCAAGTAAAAGTAAAATTCGGTTTAAAACAATAGGAGGAAAAATTTAGGTCAAGGGATATCTCAGGGATTAGGACATCAAAACCAAGCAATTATTCAGGTTATCAAGTTATGAACCAATCTAGAACTCAACCATAGATTCAAGAGGACCCACTGTCGTGGCATCAAATACTTCAACAAACAATCTAACACCCTAAACTGTCGTTTGAGGTTACAAAGAATGAAGAGCATTAAACGATTAGGGTTGATTTGTTCACGAGTTGCTTTAATTTCAACTTTCGTTGGCTAAAGACAACTCGTCCACCTAAGTCAATTCCAACAATCTACAATACTATCGTGAGTAGATTCAACCTAACATCAGAGGCTAAGTGATCAAGTTAACCTAGGCAATATGATCGGCTCTAGGTGGAGATATCGAATGATGTCAAAACCTATCTATGCTTAGTTATGATTCTCTAATCCCATCGAAACCCCTCAACCTAACAAGAGGACTACTCGCACATATTCAAGCAATCAACAGCAACAAGTGATAAAGAAAACTTCATTGAATCGAAATAAAGAAATTAGGGTTTAGGAAAACTTCAACAAAAACGTGAAAGACAATCTCTAAGACAAGTGTTCCAATCTCTCTCTCTCTCTCTCTCTCTCTCTCTCTCTCTCTCGTCGTGAATCTCTGTGGTGTTGCTGCTGCGTCTCTGCTGATGCGTATGGTTCGTCCTTTTTTCAAAAGATCCAGCAAAAGACCTATTTAAAGGTCCACGGCGGCTGGCCCAAAGATAGAGTTGCAAAATTAGGTTTAGTGAAATTTCAGCAGGTACTCCCTTTCCTGAAGCGGGTGCTCCAGTCTGGGCAGAAACTTCAAAAGATCCATATTTCTTCCTTTTTCGCCAAATCTAGTCCGCAAGCTCCAATCTTTGTTTCCAGCAACTTTTATACCTAGAATGACTAAAAAGAGAACGATAGACTCGATAAAATCCTACAAAACAAAGGTTAGATTGAGCCAAAAACGCATTATATCAATTCTCCCAGACTTAGATCTTTGTTTGTCCTCAAACAAATTCAAAAACAAGTAAAGGAGAAAGGTTTGAAAACGCGAGAACTTTTTTATCCTCAGTGAACCGGGTTTAAGACTTTCAATCTGCAGACCACATAATCCAGATTACGAATAGCAAAGCTTTTACAAAACATCCTCAACACATTTCTCAACCAAGTTTCATTTCCCAAACACAAACTCAACGCATTCAAAGTTGCGTGAGGGTCTCGCTAAAGGCACCATTTAGGGTAGACGACGCTAAAGGGTTTAAGGCCATTTAGAGGTGGAGTTAAAAGTGTTTAAAGTGTTTAAGGGTTACCTGACGTTTCGTAGAGGATGCAGGATATCGCACAAAATTGCAAGAGAGAACGGGTACGTTGATATCCACATTCTCTAAACCACTCTTTCTTCTCCAAATCTTTCCAACATCTCAACTAGCATCGTCCATCTTGGGTATACTCGCTGTGCAGAGAGACATTTCCAATTCACGGTTTTACCACTCTTCATCATCTGTTTTTTTGTAAAAATTTTTTTTTTCTTTTTTGATAAAAGGGAGGTATGATGATGAAGATGGTTTAATTACAAGCGTATGTCTCTCAAACACGAAGAAGAATTAGAGTTACTGTACATACCCAAGTGGAGTTCATCATTGTCACTCCTCCTTATGGATTTTTGTTCCACTCACGTAAAACCATCTCCTGAAAATAAGAGCGGGTGCTCCTTCTGGAGATCAGGTGCTCTTCGTTCTTCAGAAAGAGTGATTTAGATGCAGTGTTGACCCAATTCTCTCCAACCCTTTTGCGCATATGTTGCACATGTGACAATGAAGTAACAAGAATGCAAGGGGTTTGAAAAGAGGTAAGGGTTAAGGAGGGTACTAACTAAAAATGAGCTAGCTATTCAGGAACAACAAGAGTGATAGAAGGGATAAGGAGTCCTGAATATGATTCGTTTCCCTAATCTAGTGCCAATAGCGAGATAAATTTTTGGTCAATATGGAGCCTGGAAGATAGTGTATCGAAGTGTTCCAGCTGTTCTTTGTACCCATACTCTGTAGAAATGGTCACTAGATAGAAAGTTAAACACATATAGTTCAGAAATCATCATAAGATAAAGTCCTAATTCCCTACTAAGTCTTGACTCAATAAAACATACGAAAAATAGACTCAAACAGGACATAAGAAAGAAAATAAGAAAGAAAATAGAAAGTCATTAGTAACAACTCCCCCCCAGACTTACTTCACACCGTCTCGGTGTGAGAATAAGAAAAGGGAGAGCAAAAGAAAATAAATCATAAGGAAGAAGCAAGAAAATAAAAATGTTCAGAAAAGATACGAGAGTGGGGGAAAGAGAGCGATGGCTAGTCGCTGGCGGTGGCATCGGATCCCTTGTCGTCGTTGGTGATCGGCTTATTCCGCTTAGATGAGCGCGTGGTAGGGCGAGTAGAGGAGGATGGTTGCATAGGAGGCGGCTGGACCGGTGCTGTAACGCCCGTGAACCAAAAATGAGTATTTTTGGTGGTGCGTCGAGCGACGCAGGGAGCTTGCGTCGAGCGACGCAAATCTTTAATTAGACCGGGAAGTCGGGTTTGATCGCACGGTTTGCGTGTTGGTTAAGGGAGAACCCTAGGGTTGCTATATAAACAGATGGGGAAGCCGCTTGTGGTCTGTTTGGCCATCTTGTGGATCAGAAATCAGAGAGAAAGGGTTTGAGAGAGAGAGACTTTGTTCTTGAGAGGTTCGTTGTGTGAACAACTTCTGATCGGATCTTTGAGAGGGCAAACGGCGGGGCTATTTGCGGCGGATTGGAGTGATTTTTGGAGGGTAAGTTCTCCAATCTCTGATCGTTTCATAGGCGAAAACGGTTCGTCTTTTGGTTGATTATTCACCGAGTTATGGCTGTTTGAACTCGGTGGGTTTGTGCAGATTGTTGTCTGCGATCAGTCGGGTTCAGAGGAGAATTTCGATGGAACCAGAAGGTACCTGGGGGCGATCCACATACTGACGCGTAGCTGGAGTTGTCTAGTTTCGAGAACAGTCACCTGTTTCGGAATTGGACCAGTGGTTCGTCGTGTACGAGGGTTTTAGTAAACGTCGTTCATTCTTTTCGTTTCGATCATTCGAGGTGAGTGCGTGATCGTGGGTTGTGTGGGCATAGGGATAGCTGGAATGCGTTGATTGTTGTTGTTGTGTGTTCTGTGACTGGGTTCGTGCAGGTTACTCGATAAATCGAGACGGATTCGAGCCATGAGAGGATAGGCTCGTTTCTGCGGGTGTCGCGTCGATCGACGCCAGGGTGGTGCGTCGCTCGACGCAGACGCTTCGCGTCGACCGACGCCTAGAGGTTGCGTCGCTCGACGCAGGGTTCCTGTACAGGTTCGTGTTTAGTTTCTTGTTGCTTGCTTGTGTGCTCATCCTGGTATTTGTCTTTCGTTATGGCTATACGTAAATAACATGTAGACGGGATGACCGCTTCGCTGAGTATTTGTGATAATACTCACGCAACTCTTTTTGCCATGTGTTGCAGGTAAAGAGAAAGTGTGATCGTGGAATCGGGCAAGGAAGAGGGGATGATCCTAGGGTCTCGTTTTGGTGAACTTTGATATCTAGAACTGTTAGGTTGCTAGATTAGTCATCGTTAGGGATTGTTGGTTATTGAGTATTGATATTGTTGAGTTGGTATTTATTGATTATTGGTTACTGGATTATGGGTTTAATGGTTTATTGGAATTATCGCGCAATCGTTGTGATGTTGATTGTGGTTGGTTGGATTGTCGAGAGTTAGCATTTATGGGAATGTTAATTCGGAATCCAATATTATTATTATTATCTAAAAAAAAAAAAAAAAAAAAGGGGTCGGGTTGTTTTAATTTGGTATCAGAGCCCTTACGGTTCTAGGGCGGGAGAACGTAGTATGTTTGATTGATTGACTGTGAGTGGTTAGTCAGTTGATTGTTGTTTGGGTTTGGAGTCCTGGATCATCTTCTCCGAGCCTTCAATAAGATTCCACGGTATGTGTTTCATGATTTCTGTTTCTAATACTTAGTCTGCTGTGATTAGTCAGTGGGAGATGGCTAGAGGAGTGGGAGGCAGGGGTCGTGGTGCCCGTGGGGCTAGAGGGCGTGGTCGTGGCCGTGGTCGGGAACCGGCGGTCGATCCTGTTGAGTCGAGTGGGACTCAGGAGGCCACGCAGGAGGAGGTCGCAGAGTCGCAGATGCCTCCAGAGCCAGTGGGCGTTGAGGTTACTGAGCTGGCCAGTGTGGCGCAGGGCCCAGGTGGGGGTCCTGGCGGGGGCGATGCTCAAGGTTGGTTGGACCATTTGGAGGCTGTGATGCGACAGGTTCTTGAGCGGTTGCCAGGTGGGGCACCGGCTCAGGGACATGCTGCGGGGGTACAGCCAGAGGTGGCTGGTGTTGAGCCGGTAGCGGCGGGTGTTCAGCCAGCAGTGGCTAGGGGGCAGCCAGGTGTGGCGGCTGCAGAGGAGGCTCCATCCTACCTGAGGATTTTGGAGTAGTTGCACAGGATTACCACTGGGTACTTCTCGGGCGGTGTTAAGCCTGAGGAGGCTGCTGCTTGGAGGAGCCGTCTGGAGCGTAATTTCCAGGCGCTGAGGTGTCCCGAGGGATACAGAGTGGACCTTGCGGTTCACTACTTGGAGGGTGATGCACATCTGTGGTGGAGAAGTGTGACGAGCAGGAGGCCTCAGGCGGGCATGACCTGGGCGGATTTCTTGGCTGAGTTCGACGCCAAGTATTTTCCGCAGGAGGTGGCGGACCGGATGCAGGCGCAGTTTTTAGCGCTGACTCAGGGAGGGAGTTCGGTTCGGGAGTATGACGAGCAGTTTGGTCGGCTGTTGGTGTATGCTGGTAGGGAGTTTGGGAGTGAGGAGTCCCAGATCAGGAGGTTCATGCATAGACTGCGACCGATGCTGAAGACGCTGTGCAGGGCTCGTAACTACGCCACGAGGGCGGAGTTGGTTGAGACTGCGGCAGCTATTGAGGTTGATATGGGGGCAGAGCTAGCTGCGGTGGTCAGTCCACCGGTGTAGCAGCAGCAGAAGAGGCCGCAGCAGCAGCAGACGGGTGCGAGCCGGGGCGGTAAGCCGACTCAGGGACAGAAGAGGAAGTGGGAGGGCTCTTCGGGTTCCGGTCAGAGGGCCCAGGGTGGTCAGGGTGGTGCAGGGTGCTATGGTTGTGGGAGCACAGAGCACCGGTGGCAGCTTGTCCGAAGAGGAGAGAGATTCGGGCTGCACAGGGGTGTTTTCACTGCGGAGAGGCGGGGCACATTAAGGTGAGGTGTCACAGGTTGCAGATGGCAGTGGCAGTGGTGCAGCTGGTGCAGAGGGCGGCGGTTGATGTCCAGCCGTTGAGGCAGCTTGTTTCGCTGCTTGTGTTCACTTCGGCGGAGTTGGGAGGTCCTAGCGCCAGGCCGATCACAGGTATATTTTAACTTTAACTGGACGAATTATATTATGTGAATTGTCGTTTTGGAAGCTTTGTATCTGTGATAATGCTTTAGGCTCTGTGATACATGAACTGTGTAGGGACCTTAGTAGTAGGCGGGCGTGATTCCCATGTCTTGTTTGATTCTGGAGCTTCGAATAGCTTCATTACACCGGAGTGCGCGGAGTGCAGTGGGATCTGGAGCGACTCCGGGGAGCACCTGGGAGTAGTTAGAGTGGCTGGAGGGAAGACTTTGGCTACTTTTGGGCGGGCTTGTGGAGTCGATGTTCTGGTGGCAGGAGAGGTCATGCCAGTAGATTTGGTTCTCAGTCCAGTGGAGTTGTACGATGTTATTTTGGGGATGGACTGGCTGAATCGTTACAAAGTTCATCTGGATTGTCATCGAGGTCGAGTGGTGTTTGAGCGTGAGGTGGGGAGGTTGGTCTATCAGGGCATCAGGTAGACTTCCGGGAGCTTGATGATTTTGGCAATTCAGGCCGCGCAGTTCATTGATAAGGGCTGTGAGGCGTACTTGCTGACGATTGTGATGCCAGAGTCTGTTGGGGAAGTTGCAGTAGCTGATATTCGGGTTGTCCGGGATTTTCAGGAGGTATTTCAGTCATTGCAGGGATTGCCGCCGTCAAGGTCAGATCCTTTCACGATTGAGTTGGAGCCTGGGACTATGCCGATATCGAAGGCACCTTACCGCATGGCTCCAGCAGAGTTGGCAGAGCTGAAGAAGCAGTTGGATGATTTGCTGGGTAAGGGTTTCATCCGACCGACTAGTTCACCGTGGGGAGCGCCGGTATTGTTTGTGAAGAAGAAGGATGGTAGTTTTCGGTTATGCATCGATTACCAGGGCCTTAACCGAGTTACTGTGAAGAACAGGTATCCTCTGCCGCGGATTGATGAGTTGTTGGATCAGTTGCGAGGGGCTACTTGGTTCTCCAAGATCGATTTGGCTTCGGGATATCATCAGATTCCGATTGATGAGGCCGATGTGCGGAAAACGTCTTTCAGGATGAGGTATGGACACTACGAGTTCGTGGTGATGCCGTTTGGGTTGACGAATGCGCCAGCGGCATTCATGAGGCTGATGAACGGGGTATTTCAGGAGTATTTGGATGAGTTCGTTATTATCTTTATCGATGATATCCTGGTGTATTCGAGGACTCCTGAGGAACACGAAGTTCATCTGAGGTTGGTTTTGGAGAAGTTGCGGGAACAGAAGTTGTACGCGAAGCTCAGTAAGTGCAGTTTCTGGCAGCGGCAGATGGGTTTTCTGGGGCATGTCGTGTCCGCGGAGGGAGTTTCAGTGGATCCAGCTAAGATCGAGGCTATTAGGGATTGGCCGAGACCGAGGAATGCGACAGAGATCAGGAGTTTCCTTGGTTTAGCTGGGTCTTACCGGAGGTTTGTCAAGGGTTTTGCGAGTATGGCGCAGGCGATGACGAAGTTGACGGGTAAGGATGTCCCATTTGTATGGTCTGCGGAGTGTGAGGAGAGCTTCGGGAAGCTGAAGGAGATGCTGACTAGTACTCCAGTTTTGGCGTTGCCTGATCCGGGCGAGCCATACGTGGTGTACACGGATGCATCTGGTGTGGGTCTGGGGTGTGTTCTAATGCAGCAGGGAAAGGTTATTGCTTATGCTTCGAGGCAGTTGAGGAAGCACGAGTGCAATTACTCTACGCATGACTTGGAGTTGGCTGCAGTGATCTTCGCACTGAAGATCTGGCGATCTTACCTTTATGGTGGGAAGGTTCAGGTGTTCACGGATCACAAGAGCCTGAAGTACTTCTTCACTCAGCCAGAGCTGAACCTGAGGCAGAGGCGTTGGATGAAGTTGGTAGCGGATTAGGATCTGGAGATTAAGTACCATCCGGGGAAGGCTAATCTGGTTGCAGATGCGTTGAGTCGGAAGAGGGTTGCTTCGGCTCAGGAGCAGGATTTGGAGGAACTGGCAAGCGAGATTGACGCGTTGCGTCTGTGTGTTATCTCGCAGGAGCCGTTGGGGTTAGAGGCAGTTAACTGAGCAGATTTACTGAGCAGGATTCGGGTAGCTCAGGAGAAGGATCAGGGTCTGATTGATGCCTCTCAGTTGGCGGGTTCAGAGTATCAGGTCTCTGGGAATGGGACGATACTGGTGAACGGTCGGGTCTGTGTACCCAAGGATGAGAGTCTCAGGCAGGAGATTCTGAGGGAGGCTCATTCGAGCATGCTGTCGATTCATCCAGGAGCGACCAAGATGTACCGGGACTTGAAGAGGTACTACCACTGGGTCGGGATGAAGAAGGATGTTGCGAGTTGGGTTTCGAGGTGCAACGTGTGTCAACTGGTGAAGGCTGAGCATCAAGTTCCGAGCGGGTTGTTGCAGAGTCTACCTATGCCGGAGTGGAAGTGGGATATGGTGACTATGGACTTTGTGACAGGATTGCCGATCTCGCGGACTTATGATGCGATCTGGGTGATTGTGGATCGTCTGACCAAGACAGCACATTTTCTGGCCATTAAGAAGACTGATGGGGCTGCAGTGTTGGCTAGGAAGTATGTGCGGGAGATTGTGAGGTTGCATGGGGTGCCAGCGAGCATCGTGTCAGACAGAGATCCGAGGTTTGCTTCGGAGTTCTGGGGAGCATTTCAGGCTGAGATGGGCACGAAGGTGCATATGAGTACGGCATATCACCCTCAGACGGATGGGCAGTCTGAGAGGACGATTCAGACATTGGAGGACTTGCTGAGGATGTGTGTGCTAGACTACGGTGGTCATTGGACAGATCATCTGAGCCTGGTAGAGTTTGCTTACAACAACAGTTATCAGGCGAGTATCGGGATGGCTCCATATGAGGCTCTGTATGGGAGGCCATGTAGGACACCATTATGCTGGACTCAAGTGGGGGAGAGGAGCATGTTTGGTGCAGACTTCGTTCAGGAGACGACGGAGAAGATCCGTGTCTTGAAGCTGAACATGAAGGAGGCTCAGGATCGGTGATATATCATGGTTTTTACCCATTTTCAACCATGATATAAGTCCTTTTTATAGAGTCTTTTTGGTGTTTCTCGAGTCTTTTAGAGTCTTTGTAGGTTGAAGATTGATTGGAGCTTAATGGAAGCTTTTGGAGTGTTTTGAAGCATCGAGGAAAGAAGAGCTGAAGAGATCAAGTCGGAATCGAGCAGATGAGCTCGTGTCGATCGACACTATCTACTCCTGTCGATCAACACGGGGCTTCCCGACACAAGTAGAAATTCCAGAGAGGTCTATGTCGATCGACATGACCAACCTCTGTCGATCGACACGTGTTTGATGAGAAGAACAGTTCCGAACAGTCAGAACAGTCAGAAGCCCTTCCCACCGACGGATCAAGCTGATATTTTGACACAAGCTAGAGCGGCGAGTTAGCTTTCATTTGAAAGAAATTTGAGGCAATTCCAACGGTGCGATCGAAAGTTATGAAGGTTTTAGTGAAGACATGTTGGTCTGGCTAGAAGATGTCAAGCTTGAAGAATTTCCTTTTTTGCCCAAAAAGCCCAGAAGTTTACAGAAAAAGTCCAATCCGATTTTTACACATTATATATAGTTTTCCCTTGGGTTTTTATGTGGAGAATCTTGTTTTTAACTTAGACTTTGAGAGAGAGAGCTTTGAGGGAGATTTCTACAGGGTTTTCAAACCCCTTTTTCTGTATCTCTAACTCTATCTTTTATGCAATCTTATTCTTTCATTATGATTTCTTCATCTATGTCTAAGTAGTTTGCTTGTTAGGTTGTGGGGGATTCTAGGGTTTGATGAGAAATTGTTAGGATTATAGATCTGTTAGGGTTCATCTTTTGGTTCTTCATCTAGATTATTTTAACTCTGATTTTAGGACTGGCCAACTAAAATTGGAAACCCTAGGTTGTTTAATAGACGCAGAAGTGTTATTATCAACTGGAACTAATCTTAGATGAGCAAAATCACCTATTCGCAAAGGAATTTGGCTTAGGGATTTTGTGAACAATTGAACCTGAATGTTAATGCTTGACTTGATTCTCTAGGTTTGCAAAGGAATTTGGAATTTAGGTTTCTAGTCATAGATAGTCTCTGCAACGGAAGTTGATTGGCTTTACCTTCGTGTTTGAGTTCTAGAACGGTGCCTAATCAAACCCTGACAGTAGTTTATCCTTGATTTTGATTCATACCCGAAGAATTACCCATCGCCTAGCTTTTTGTCTCATTGATAACAAGAACTTATCGCCATCTCTTGCTTGTTTTATTAATTGCTTTTCATTACATATTTCTTGCTTAGCAAAATTCGAATACTTAGATTGATTGTGTAATTCTTTTCCCTGTGGATTCGATCCCTAAGTACTACGAGGATCTCTTAATTTGAGAGAGTAGCTCAGGGTTAAATTTGAGCATATCAAATTTTGGCGCCGTTGCCGGGGAATCGAATTTACCATTCGATTTTAGTTACTAGGATTTTGTCTATGTTTTTATTTTTTTTATTTATTTACTTACTTCTATTTTCTTTTGTTTTTGCTGTTTCAGGTGCATGCTTAGTCGCAAAACCAGAAGCAACAAGAATCAAGAGTTAGTAGATTTTATTTCTGAGTTAGGAGCTTTAGATCGAGCTAACCGAGCAGCAACGAAAGCAGCCAGAATGGTCAACAACAGGGTGATTTTGATCCAAGGTGTGGATGGGACCATCACAGACCGCCAGGGTAACAAGTACAACGCTAATGATCAGCGTCTAGATGAGAATGGAGCTGTGATAGCTGAGGAGATTGAGCAGCAAGTGCCAGCTGGGCATGTGCGTACTTTGGGAGAGCATTACAGGCCAGAACAGTTTTATGCCAACAAGGCAGCTATCAAGCCTCCCACATTCCCTAGGAATGATTTTGAGCTGAAGCCAGCTTACTTCTCCTTGGTGGCTCAGCATCCCTTCCATGGTCTTCCTTCAGAGCATCCCATGGACCACATTGAGATGTTCGAGGACTTAGCATCTAGCATCAAGGCCAATGGGGTTCCGGAAGACTACCTTTTCTGTAAGCTCTTCTCCTATTCTCTGAGTGAAGATGCAGCTTACTGGCTGAAGCAGTTAGCACCGGGGTCTCTGACTACTTGGGAGGAGACCAAGAATGCTTTCCTCATCAACTTCTTTGATGAAGCGAGGTCCGAGGATCTAAGGATGAAGATTTCTACATTCAAGCAGGGACCAACAGAGGCATTCAAGGCTGCTTGGACCAGATTCAAGTCCTATCAGAGGGACTGTCCTCACCATGGCTATAGTGACGTGCAGCTACTGGGTATCTTCTTCAGAGGGATTGATTGGAGGCACAAAAGTGCGCTGGATTCTGCTAGTAAAGGGAATTTCAACACCAATGTTCCAGGTGATGCGCTGGCACTCATTGAGAACATGGCCTCCAGCAGTAGCACGAAGAACATAGACTTCGAGAGGAAGCAGCTTGGTAGAAGCATGGATGCAGGTCAGATGGCTAAGATGGAAGCCAAGCTAGACACAGTGCACAACTTGCTAGTGGGGAAGAAGTCAGTCCAGTTTGCTGCAGAAGTAGAGACCTTTGAGCCAGAAGAAAAGGATGTTAACTACATCAATGGAGCTGGTTATCAAAGGTTTGGTAGTCAGCAAGGGTATCAGAAGAACGAGTTCCAGAAGCCTTATCAGAGAAACTACGGCTCATCTTCTTACCAGGCTCCTCCTCCTAAGTCCTCAGATAGCAAGATGGAGTTGATGCTAGAGCAGCTCTTGGAAGGTCAGCAACAGATGACGGTGACCTTCAATGGCAAGATAGATGCCTTGTACACCGATTTGAATGGCAAGATTGAGGCTATCAATCTCCACATGAAGATGCTGGACACTCAGGTAGCTCAAACGGCGGAGTCGGTGAAAAGGCAGGAAGGATTTCTACCGGCTAAGACTGAGATTAACCCAAGGTTGCATATTAATGCAATCACTGTGGGGAATGAGGAAGAAAGCGCTGATTTGGAGACAGCAGAGGTCGTGTCGATCGACACAGGAGCTTGTCGATCGACAGAAAGTTACGCAATCGTTAATGCATCGGGCAGAAAGTCTTCTGTCGATCGACACAAGCAGTGTGTCGATCGACACGCTGCCCAGACTTGCGAAACTTCGTCTCAAAGTTTGCCAATTGCAGAGGAAAGGGTTTATAAGCCTAAGTTACCATACCCTAGGCGCACGGAGAGGTCTAAACAAGAGATAGAGGATGACCAATGCAAGGCCATCATGGAAAAGCTTGTTGTGAAGTTTCCATTGATAGGTGCTGAGAAGCTCTCTCCAGTGGTCAGAAAGTGTTTGCAGAGGATGGCTATCAAGAACTTGAGTTTAGAGCAGTTCAGCGCTATACTTTCCGTAGAAGTATGCTCATTGATTGAGGACATGACCCCAGAGGAACCTACTAAACCACCGATGAGGGAGCTGACTAAACTAGCAACTCCGGGGAGGTTTGTTGTTCCATGTGTAGTCAATGGTATAGAACTAACGGATTCTCTCTGTGATACAGGTGCTAATGCAAATGTCATGTCCATGGCTGTGGCAAAGAGGCTGGGGATTTTGGATTTTGAACCTACAAAGGCATCTCTCAAGTTTGCAAACGCTTCCTCTACAAGTTCAAAGGGTTTCATTCGGGATCTAAAGCTTCAAGTAGGAGATTGTCTTGTTCCTACAGACTTGTATGTGCTGGAGAGAAAGGATGACAACGATGACCCATTGATTCTTGGGCAAGCCTTCCTTGCCACAGTGGGTGCGTTGGTGGACTTTACCAATGAGCGAATCTCTTTCTCGAGGATCAACAAAGATGTCTACTATCCCGCTGTCCACGTCAAAGAGATCTCTTGTTTGACCGTCACTACTGGAGAGAAGCCACTGCAAGAAAAGAAGACAATCCCTTGTGCTCAAATTTCAACTCCTATCCCTTCCACAGCACATCATGGAGACACCAAGCCAGTAAAGCCCACATGCAAGAAGGTACCGCCCTCTATTCCACCACCCTTGCGTTCTGATGGAGGACCCAAACCAGCTAAAGCCAAAAGCAAGAAGACTTCCAAGCCATTCTCCAAGTTCAGAATTATCATCCCTATGGAGTTAAGGGAGAAAGGAGTGGAAGTGATCCAGGAGATGCTGTAGAATACTACAAAGCTCTTTCCAGGTGTTTCTCCCTGCACCATTCCACGAAAGACCTGAGCCTGACACAGTCGAGCTAATGACTGAAAACAAGCGCTTAGTGGGAGGCAACCCACTTGTAAGTTTTTCTATTTTATATCTTATTTCTTTTTGAGTCAGTTAGTCTTTGGATTTCTTAGGAGCTTGAACTTGATCATCTTAAGGATTTGCATTGTGTGTTTTCTTCTTTGATCGTGTTTGTTGAGTGATGCAGAAAACTTGCAGTCTGCGACAGTGAGGTATCTGTCGATCGACACGGACCTGTGTGTCGATCGACATGACCTTCAATTTTCAAAATTCTCGACATCACAATGATCCGATCCCTCAGACCTCGTGTCGATCGACGTGACTTGCTTGTGTCGATCGACAGGGTCCCCACTTTGGTAAATCTCGTTCACTTAAATCAAGTTCAATTATTCTTTTGATTCTTTTTGCCAAACTCAGCTTGACAACACTGGGGACAGTGTTGTTTAAGTCTGGGGGAGGTAGTTGCTAACATAGTTTTTGGTTTTGAGAGTCAAAAATTTTTAGAGTCAAAACTAGTTAGGAACAAACTTTTCCTTGGTTCAGTGGATTGTCTTTTTCAGCATGTGACCATTCTTCCAGAGTCAATTTCAAAGCTAGACTAATGGGGAATCCTAGGATTGACCAGTTGACTGGAGACGTCTGCTACTTCCGGCATAATCCGCCAAGTCAGAGCTACTGCACGGTTCTCTTTGGGATCGATGTTCATAGAGCTTGACTCCTCATTCGTACCTGACAAGTGCAATCTCCTGTTGAAAGTAATGGCACTCCTCTCTCTCATAAAAAAAAATTTCATCAATTGTGTTAGGATTGGGGTGAAATGATAGCTCCTGAGTATAAGACGAGGAATAAAATCCGGTGAGTCTGTACTCAAGAGGTGATCACCCAGCTCAAAAGCAGCAGTCTGAGTCCCGTAGAACGGATAAGGAAGACGAGCACTCTCATGAAACTGTCTCCTCACAAGGAACAACGGTAGTGAGTCGCGACCCTGTCTCCTAGGAAGGAACAGCAATAGCAATATGCACTGCTTGAGTTTCAACAAACATATAAAAAAAAAAAGAGAATAGAGAAACAAATAAGTCTGGGGGAGAGGAAGAATACCAAGTGTTGTATAGATTGATTTGTCATGGTATTGAATGGGAGAAGGTTCTTGGCTTTGAGAACATTGAGACCAAGCGATGAAGACTAACGGATTATACTGTGAAGTGGTGATGAATTTAGAAGGCTGTGAATGTCCGCAGAGAAGTACATGGCGGTCTAATTTTGGTTGGTTCTGGGTTATGTGGTTCACTAGGTGGAAGGGTCAATTCGCTGCATCAAGGGAAGGTATGTTCTGTGTTTTCAAACCTCTTCCACATTCTTGGTTTTAGTTTTGCTTGAGGGCAAGCAAAGGCTAAGTCTGGGGGAGTTGATATATCATGGTTTTTACCCATTTTCAACCATGATATAAGTCCTTTTTATAGAGTCTTTTTGGTGTTTCTCGAGTCTTTTAGAGTCTTTGTAGGTTGAAGATTGATTGGAGCTTAATGGAAGCTTTTGGAGTGTTTTGAAGCATCGAGGAAAGAAGAGCTGAAGAGATCAAGTCGGAATCGAGCAGATGAGCTCGTGTCGATCGACACTATCTACTCCTGTCGATCGACACGGGGCTTCCCGACACAAGTAGAAATTCCAGAGAGGTCTATGTCGATCAACATGACCAACCTCTGTCGATCGACACGTGTTTGATGAGAAGAACAGTTCCAAACAGTCAGAATTTTGGCACTCGTTGAAGCCCTTTCCACCGACGGATCGAGCTGATATTTTGACACAAGCTAGAGCAGCGAGTTAGCTTTCATTTGAAAGAATTTTGAGGCAATTCCAACGGTGCGATAGAAAATTATGAAGGTTTTAGTGAAGACATGTTGGTCTGGCTAGAAGATGTCAAGCTTGAAGAATTTCCTTTTTTGCCCAAAAAGCCCAGAAGTTTACAGAAAAAGCCCAATCCGATTTTTACACATTATATATAGTTTTCCCTTAGGTTTTTATGTGGAGAATCTTGTTTTTAACTTAGACTTTGAGAGAGAGAGCTTTGAGGGAGATTTCTACAGGGTTTTCAAACCCCTTTTTCTGTATCTCTAACTCTATCTTTTATGCAATCTTATTCTTTCATTATGATTTCTTCATCTATGTCTGAGTAGTTTGCTTGTTAGGTTGTGGGGGATTCTAGGGTTTGATGAGAAATTGTTAGGATTATAGATCTGTTAGGGTTCATCTTTTGGTTCTTCATCTAGATTATTTTAACTCTGATTTTAGGACTGGCCAACTAAAATTGGAAACCCTAGGTTGTTTAATAGACGCAGAAGTGTTATTATCAACTGGAACTAATCTTAGATGAGCAAAATCACCTATTCGCAAAGGAATTTGGCTTAGGGATTTTGTGAACAATTGAACCTGAATGTTAATGCTTGACTTGATTCTCTAGGTTTGCAAAGGAATTTGGAATTTAGGTTTCTAGTCATAGATAGTCTCTGCAACGGAAGTTGATTAGCTTTACCTTCGTGTTTGAGTTTTAGAACGGTGCCTAATCAAACCCTGACAGTAGTTTATCCTTGATTTTGATTCATACCCGAAGAATTACCCATCGCCTAGCTTTTTGTCTCATTGATAACAAGAACTTATCGCCATCTCTTGCTTGTTTTATTAATTGCTTTTCATTACATATTTCTTGCTTAGCAAAATTCGAATACTTAGATTGATTGTGTAATTCTTTTCCCTGTGGATTCGATCCCTAAGTACTACGAGGATCTCTTAATTTGAGAGAGTAGCTCAGGGTTAAATTTGAGCATATCAATCGGCAGAAGAGTTATGCCGATAAGCGGAGGAAGGAGTTGGAGTTCGTGCTGGGAGATATGGTGTATCTCAAGGCAGCCATGTTGAGGGGTCCTAACAGATCCATTGCAGAGAATAAGCTGAGTCCGAGGTTTATGGGTCCGTTCAGAGTGGTTGAGCGGGTTGGGTCGGTAGCTTACAGGTTGGAGTTGCCTTAGAGTATGAGGGCTTTTCACAACGTCTTTCATGTTTCGATGCTGCGGAAGTGTCTGCATGAGTCTGAGGAGGTGTTGGCTAGGATCCCGGAGGATCTTCAGCCCAACATGACGTTGGTGACGAGACCTGTGAGGATTCTCGAGAGGAGAGTCAAGGTTCTGCGTCGTAAGAGAATACCATTGGTGAGAGTCGTGTGGGACTGCGATGGTGTCGAGGAGGAGACTTGGGAACCGGAGGTGAAGATGAAGGCCAAGTTTCCGAGGTGGTTCGAGAAACAAGCGGAGGCTTGAATTTCTTCTTTTGCTTGTTTCGGTTTTGTAGTAGCATGTGGCTACAGCGACTGCATTTTCGTTTTGTTGTAATGATTATACGTTTCTTGAGGATTTAATAAGATGTGTTTCTTATTATTGTTGGATCTTAAGATGTGAGTTCTTATATGTTATGACTTGTGGAGTCATGGGTTGTGATGACTGGTAGGTCATGTGATGGCTGGGAATGGAAGTTCTATTCGGCTTAAAGCTAGTTCATGTGCTAGGAGTG